>SRSI01000014.1:0-661929 GCA_005656395.1 Strongyloides papillosus
TGTTCTTAGAGTTTAATAATGATATAATCACATTTACAATCACTAAGATCCATGTTATTATAAAAAACTAAATATAATGTACTATTAAGATTTATTTTATGAAATAACTTTTGTTCTACTGGTTCGATTTTTGAGTTTTATATATCAAATGATCAGATTGTATTACGGTAGAATGAGAGATAACACGAAAAAAAATATACTTTATGACTGGGATTTGTTTGCTAATGACTTTTAATTAAACAAATTCCTAATTAGGGACTCTAAACTCCCGAAAAAAAACTTATATGCATAAAAGACCTAGTAATACAATGGTAAAAACAAAAAAATTTCAATCATTTTTATCATTATCATACTTAATTTAATTTAATTTTAATTAAGAATATTTTTCAAAAAATTTCCAATCAGGAAAAGTTGCTGCACGGTGTATATTATGCATATTATATTACTATTATATAAAATCCTAGATTGCATTTTTGTCAAAAATCACACAATCGTCTAGATTGCGTTTTTTGACAAAAATTTTTGAAAGATTGACGTGTACCCATCACGTCTACTTTACACGCAGAAGGTCGCCGGTTCGAACCCGGCTATGGCCAGCTCTTTTGAGATATTTTATTCAAAAATCAAACAATTTTTACCTCAAAAAAATGAATTTGAAAAACTAATTTGTTTTACAACAAAATAAATTTAACAATTTTATCAAAAGAGATGACTTCGGGCGGATTCGAACCGCCGACCTTCTGTGTGTTAGACAGATGTGATAACCGACTACAACCACGAAATCTATGCCTGGAGTGATCTATTTGTCTACAAGTTATTATTTAAATATTATCAATTTTCACCAATTTTTATTTATTTTTCTTGAATGTTTTTAATTGTTGTTGGCTGTAAATTATTTAATAAGTCATGTAGATGTATTCTAAATATGATATGGATAGCAATTTAATGAAATATATCATATAAAATCGTTTAATTGCTTTTAAAATTCTTATTTATACTTTTGAAAAATGTTAGTAATAATAAATTTATTACGATAATACAAAAAATAGCAAAACATGATAAAACAATTAATATAATAAAGTTTTTAAATAATAAAATCAAAATTACCTTTAACACAAAATCATAAATAATAATTTTATGTAACAACAAAATTTATAAAATGGAATATTCTTAAAAAGTAAACTAACAAATACGAAAACAAAAAAACCACAATTATAAATATTTTTTATTTTTATTTAAATTTTTCTTAGACGTATAATTTTGTTTTTAAATATACTCATTTTTTGTTTTTAAATATGTTATTATTTTTAAATAGTAAAAAAAATTACTTAAATTGTAATTATTATATTAAAAGCGTAAAAAATATATTCTGTCAAAATTCATGTATTTTTAATTTTCTGAATATTATTGTTTTCAAAAATATTTATATTTGACAGACAGTGGTTATTTTAAAATTTAGTTTATTTTATACCATTTTCCGGTCAATTTCAAACAATTTCATCAACCAATTTTCAACAGTTTTTTCAACCAAATTCAACATTTTAACCATTCAAATTCAACATTTTTTCAACTATTAGGTTGGTGTATAAATAATGGCCGCAAATACTCACTACAAACTTTTCATTGTAAAAAATTAAAATAAATAAATTCATATTAAAACAATCTTTATGTAGAAATGTAGGGGGACTTGCCATGATAATATTTTACATATTACCTCGATTTAAAAATTAATTTTAAAAAAAGTTATGTTCAATCTTAAAGATGTTGTCAAAAAGAGAATTACAGGTAATTTTCTTGCATGAGTTCAAACTTATATGTAATAGAGTTGAAGCACATCGAAATAAAGTGAATGCATAGGGGAAAGGGTCAACTTCTTAACGCTATTTGCGTCGGTGGTTTGAAAAATTTCAAGGGGTTAATTTTGACCTCAATAATGAAGAGGGTAAAAAAGTACTCTTTACTACCAATACTCAGAATTAATGGAAGATTGTCAAGCTAAATCTAAAGCAGTTATTAAGAGAGTTAAAATATATTGACAGAAGCTTGAGAAAATTAATGGAAAACTAAAGAAAATCATCCGACTATAAAAATAGGAATAACTCAATATTATAGAATGACAAGATAAGATGCCATTTTTCAAAACTAGTTTTAAAAAAATTTGGTGAATTGAAATATGGGGCTCTATCTCACCCTACGTACTCCCCTGATCTCTTTCTTACAATTTTCTATTTGTTTGAGCATTTTGATGTATTTTTTCAGGATAAATTGTTTAAGAATCAGGAGTCGGAAGAAAGCGATTTCAGTGACTTTCATTAAAAAGTCCTGAATCTTAAAAAACGGAGATTCCAAAGCTGTTAGAATGTTGAGAAAAATGTGTAGATTCTAACGAATATATTTTTGATTAATTACTTAACATAAACTTGAAGAAATATTGTCTTAATTCATTTTTTCTCTCCGCGGCCATTATTTATGCACCAACCTAATAAATGCAACATTTTACTATTCAATTTCAACATTTTATTATTCAAAGTCAAACATTTTTTTATTCAATTTCAACACCTTGGAAACTATTTACAATCTTTTTGGATGTACAATTCTAATCTTTTTAAAGATAAATTTTAATTTTCTTGGTTATAAAGTATGTTTAACTAAAATATTGTATATTACTATAAAATTATATATAACATTTTAAAAAACCAGCTTTAGACCCGCCTTCGGCTGGTCAAGGCTAGTCCGCAGAGCATATTTTTTTTAAAGCATTTTTATACTAAATTATTAGTCAAAGTGAGTGTATAAAAAAATCTTTCTATTGAGTTACATATTTCTGGAGAAATAAAATAACCAAAAATACATTGTTATAATGTATTTATACATTATGAAATATTTTTGAGTTTGAGAATTATTTAATGACGTTTACATTTATTGGAAGTGTTTAGTTAAACAAAACATTTACCTAGCAAAAATAATTTTATATCCAAAAGATGAACAAAAATTTGAATCATTATAAATATTAAAGTGATTTTTTATTATTTTTTTTAAATTTGTATAAACAATTAAATGTTACTATTTTTATTATCTATATGTTTACCTTAATTTTACGAATATATAAATGAAAATAAATCAAAAAAAAATTAATACCTAAAAATAACTTCTTTCGTTTTTAAGGTACAAACTTTGTTATTGTTTTTATATTTTATGTAAAACTTCGTTCTACGTACTAAATTTAGTTTTATTTTCTTTAAACAACTTTGCATAAAATTATAATATTAGAAAATTTTAATTTTTACTAAAAAAAATAATCATCATCTTTTGATCCATTACTTGATTCATTTTTTATTAATCTTTTTGATATTAAGTTTCTTCTTATTCATGAGTTGTATCTTTCAAATGAATCGTAAATCATAAAATTTCATCAAATTTGAAAGATTTATTTCTCGTAAAAAACTATACAAAAATGTTGTCGAAAAAGTGGCTTTTTGTAAACATAACTTAGTCAATCGTGAACCAAATGTTTTATGACACATTTTCCCCCCTAAGTTGGAATAAAATACATTTATTGAATGTTTAACCGTAAAATGTGACCAAGTTTAAAAAGAGTTATGTCTGGAACAAAATTGATTTTTGCAGAAAAAATAGATAAAAGCAAGAGAAATAACATTTAAATTGGCATAAATAGTTTTGTAGATAAGCTATAAACTTCGCAATAGTTTTATTTTTAAAGCGAGATCTAGATCTATTTAAAAATATCATATTTACTTAATTTCATAAAGTTTCCATTAAGTAATAGGTAATTAAATTTTTAAGTTTTACCAAAAAAACAGTCATCACTTATTGACCTATAACTTGGCCAATACTTTATCAATCTTTCTACTGCTGTTTTTTCCCCTTATTCCTGACTTGTACTTTTCAAATGAGTCATAAATCAAAACATTCCATTTACTTTTACAAACGTTATCCGAAAGACAAAATTATACAAAAAAGTGTCTAAAAAGTGATATTTTTCAAGTATAACTTGGCCAGTAATGAACCAAAAATTTCAAGTTTTTTTTCCCCTCTAAGTTGAAAAAAAATACATAAAATGATTATTTGACCATAAAAATTGATAAAGTTTGAGAAGAGTTATGTCTGGAATAAAATTGATTTTTACAAAAAAATGGGAAAAAAAGCGAAAAAGTTGACATTCAAATATATATAATTTCTCTCTTTGTTAAGCTAAAAACTTCGATAGATACTTGTTTTTTAAGTTAGATTTAGGTCTATATAACAAATACTACTTTATTTAATTTTATTAAGTTATGACTAAGTTATAGCTATTTAATATTTTAATCATTTTTTTAAAATGGTCACCACTTTTTGGACCATAACTCGACCAATCTTCGACATAATTTCATATTATTGTGTTTTCGCACTATTCTGGAATTTGATCTTTCAAATGACATATATACCGTTGTATTTTATATATTTTATAATAACGTTATCCCCTGTACAAAACTATGCTAAAAAGGCCAAAAAAAAACACTGTTATTTAAAGATAATTTAGCCAATTATAGCCCAAAACTTTTAAGACCTATCTTTCCCACTTAGTTAGAAAAAAAACACATTTTTTGGCTATTTGCTCATAAAAATCGGTTAAGTTTGAGAAGAGTTATGAGAGAGACAAATTTTTTTTTTTTATTTCTTTTCGTTATAGACTATAAGAATCTTACAATTTTAAAAATTTATAAATTAATAATATTGATTTCATTTATGGCAATAAGGAAGTTCAGAAGCACAATTTGTAATATTTTTTGTAATGTATCTAAAGTATCTATTACAATCAGTTGATGTAATATTATTTACTTCAGACATTATTATATCTGATGAAACTCCATTTTCATTATTTCTTAATAATCTTTATCTAATGCAGTTTTTAATCTTAGAAAATGCATTTTCAATAGGATTAAGCATGTATGAATATGGTGAAAGAAATTTAAAGTTAAAATTAAACATGCTTGTAATTCTTTCAATTTCATCGCGTTTATTTCTTCATTAAAGTAAATTTTGTAAGAAAAGTATTTAATGTTATAAAAAATACATTTTTTATCTTTGAAAAAATTAAAAATTAAAGAAAATTGAAGCATTGTTGAAATTGAATAGGAAAATGTTGAATTTGGTTGAAAAAATGTTGAATTTGATTAGTAAAATGTTGAATTTGGTTGGAAAAAATGTTGAAATTGACCGGGAAATGATAGAAATTAAACTATTTATATTATTAAGTTAATATAAATTTAATAAAAAATGCTTTACTATTTTATTTTTTATTTAACTGTCAAAAATAATTGTATTCAACATTGCTGTACAATATTAAACTTAGTTGTATAAAAGTCGTCACATATACACTTATTTGATGATTTCTCTAAAACATAATTTTAATTGTGTAGAAGTAAATATCCTTTCCAACAGGCGGAATGGCCGAGTGGTCTAAGGCGTCAGACTCAAGTACATAACTTATGTAGGTTCTACATCATCACTGGGTATTCTGATCTCGTTATCGAGGCGTGGGTTCAAATCCCACTTCCGTCAATACTTTTTAATAGTTTCTATATTTTCTAAAAAAACAATTTTAAAACGTTTTTATTTAGTAAGAATTTATAAAATATTATGTTACAATAATATTATAACGTTATTTTTTCTCTACTGTTTTTCAATAAAAAAATTAAGATACGTATAATTTTAAATTTATATTATAAAAAGAATAAAACAATACACACAGAAAAAAAAGACAAATTTTGACAAATCTATCTATAATGCAAAAAAATGTCTCACCATTTTAAAAAATTGAATATTATTAAAATTTTAAAATTATCAAGCAATAGCAAAAATTTTTAAACAACGCAAAATATTGGGTTGTCGCATACATTTTGCCGTTTTTTTTAAAAAGATATATATGTTTAACTTTTTAAATTAAAGTGACTTTTTTTAATTTTGATATTTTTTATGACATTATGCCTATTTAGATCTTAACTTGTTTTTTTATTTTATACAATATGCTATTAAAAGCCAATTTCGTGTAAAATTATTGATGTTTTAATAAAGATCATTATTTTAAACAATCTATTAACGACAATAAGTTTAAAAATTTCACAACAATAATAAAGAAAAGCAGTAATTATTTACTCACACAAAGTATTATTATTTAAAAATATTATTTTAGAGCAATATTTTAAATTGTTGGATATATATGAGATTTAGAAAACACGTACACGATAGATAACAATAATAACTTTATTAATAATAAACGATTCTACAATATAACACCAACAGTCCAAAGCCGACGGTATAAGACGGAGTAAAAGTAAAGAATGAATATTTAGCTAAAAATTGGTCCCTTTTATACCTTGTATTTTAGGCGACCTTCCAAATTCCCAGGACTATCCTTTTGAGAGAGCAGATCCTTTGTTACATTCCCATGAAAGTCCGTGTGAGAGTCAGAGATTTTTCCTTCAGTATTCGTTCTTATTTTAAATTAAAATATGTAAAAGTTATTTTTTTTTACTGTAAATAAAAATCTATGTTATTTTATAACTTTTCATAAGTTTGATTTTTGAAGATGATCTTTAAAAGACATGGAAGATGGAATTTGACAGTCAACCTCATTAAATATGCTACATATTTGTAAAATTTGCTACATCTTATGACATTTTGCGTCATCTTTTTGACCAATTTGCGCTATCTTTGTACATTTTGTGCCATCTTTTTTAGCAATTTGCACCAAGTAAAATATTTTATTGGTGTTTTTATGCTATAATAAAATATATAATATAACAATATAATAATAATGTGATGAAACTTACCTACTGGACAGCGATGACAATTTAAAATAGTGATTAGTCCTTAAAATGAGAATTTCATCATTTCTCGAGCTATTTATATAGGAATTTTGTCATCAAACATAGACATAATTCCACTCCATCTTAGTACATTTTTGCGACATGTATCCTTCATACCAAATAAAATATTCTTCAACATAATTTAGGTATATTAAAAAGTAAAATAATATTATTAAAATAAAGTGGAATTGAATTGGAAAAAGTGACTTTCGCTTGTCTATTGGATAACAAAAATGGTTTTTTTAAGAAACATACATAATATGGGCAATCGAAAAGGCATTCTTTTTTATTTTTTACTAACTTATTTTTTGATTATTCCATTGGATTCAGTTCACACACGGCAACGCACTTTACAGCGATCCCTGCCCTGATTAAGTTAAAAAAGAAACGATGGAAATCAACTTGCCCGTGGTCACCTATGATCAAGCGAAATGACATTAAAAAAAGAAAAAAATATGAGTAACCATGGACAAGCGAATGTCTACCGTCTGAAAAAAGATGGCGCAAAATATCATAAGATGTAGCGAATTTTACAAAGATGTAGCATATTTAATGTAGATAACTCTTAAATTATGGGGTTCAAAAGACATTATGAAAAAAATTTAGAGCATCAAATGTGAAAATTTCATAAAATACAATTTTTAATAATTTAAACGATTGAAAAATATTTAAAAAAAATGTACTGTAATATGTTAAAAATGTTTTTTTTATAAAAGTGTTTGTAATTTTACATAGAATTAAATTCTGACTTTGTATTTTAAAATGTATTGTAGAAAACAACTTATGTTCTAAAATAAAAATAGTATACTAAAAAAAGAAAAACTTATTTTAATAATTCACTAATTATTGTTTTAATTTTTCATGTACAAAATAATTGTGATAAAATTAGACGTAAATCAAGAAAATTAAAATTTTTTAGGTGGAACATATTGTTACATTTTATGCAAACTTGTGTTCTTTTTTTTTCTGTGTGTATTTAACTAATAATATATTTTTACTTTTAAAAAAATTTTATAATTATTTCAAAAATTAAACTTTTTTATTTACTTTTATTAAGAATAACAAAACGGCTAATTAATTTAATATTTATGAATCGTTTTTAGTGATTATATAACTTAATAAAATATATGTAGTAAACTCTTGGTGGAAAACATAAATGTTGGTCGGAACGTGTTTGGGTGCCCGAGTGGTTAAGGGGCCGGCCTGCTAAGCCGTTGGGCTTTGCCCGCGCGAGTTCGAATCTCGTCCCAAACGAATTACACTTTTGTAAAAAAAAAGTACTTTTAGATAAATTCACAAATTTGTAAATTATTTGGGTTCAGTTTGAAATAGTATACACATTTTTTAAAAATACATATTTGACAAAAATTAAGAAAAATATTATGTTTTAAGTAATGTTGGAAGCGTGGTTAAATGCTACTTCATATAAATATGAAGCCACAGAAAAGCTGAGTAATACATAAAAAAATAAATATTGTTGAAATGCTACTAAAGTATCTTCGAAAATATAGTAATGTATTTTTTAGTACACAAAACACATTCGTACAAAGTAATTGCGTTTATTATTTCAGACCTTTACTAATTACTTCATTATTTAATTGGTTTATAGCCTAATACATGCATAAAAATATCATGGATTTTAAGTTTATTTGTTGGACCATAATTAATTCATGATGTTACAACTTTTTATAATTCAAAAGTGTAAGTTTATTATTTTCATTTTATGGTAATTAAAAATATAAATTTTAAATAAAAGTAACATTTCATAAATTTTAAATATTTATTTGAGTATGTTACAAAAACTTTAATATATTTAAATCTTAATTTATTAAAGTTAAAAATTGTAACATATTTTAAGTTTTGATATTATATATCTGGGTTTCAATAACACAGTAAAAATTTAATTGTTTGTGTATTAACTAAAATCATAAAAAAATTAATATATAATAAAAATGGTAAAATAATAATTATAATTTAATTAAATTATATTTTATTTAATACGTTAAGTCCATGATTACAGGAATTCTTTCCAGGATTTAGCTTTTCTTTTAGCTAACACAACAAATTTTTTTTTATAATTTTCACGCATAGTAAAATTATGCATGAAAAGTTCTAAAATGTTATTATCATTATTTTTTTACTTATGAGTATCTAGAATCTTGGTTCTTCCATTTATTACATTATTTTATTAGTTTCTTTCCCGTAAAATACAAAATTCAATATATAATTAATACTTTTTAAATTTTACAACGTTGAAAAATAATGTAATATTGTCATTGTCTTTTTCTCTTACTAAAAGTTGTAAAAAATTATCATTTTTTGTGTTAATATATGATTTTCTTATAAATATCTCATTGTATGGGTTATAAAATATTTAAATTAATTTTACTCAATTTTTTGTAATGGGTGTTTATGCTGTATTGATAAAGTAAATAGATGCTTAGAAATACAACATAGTTAAATATTTTATTTAATCTGGCACAACGCCTATTAAATGTCACAATAAAAACAACAATTATAAAAATTTACCTTAAAATTATCAATATTCCCTAAACAATATCAGGTTCTATACAACCTCAAAAATAAATAATTTAACCCCTAAAAATATTATAATTAAATTTAAGTTTTGGGATTAACATTAGTGACATTAAAAATAATGATGTTGCTACCGTAAAAACGTCTATTTAAAATAATTTCTGAGAGATGCTTTATACCATGACAAACAATCAAGACATATTTAGCTTTAAATATACAACAATTCAAATACATAATGAAGCTGTATTTAAGAAACGATTTTTAGAGATGAATATGTTTTACCTTTGTTTTATAAAAATACCGTTAAATTTCTGCTATTTTAAAATAGTGTTTTACTATTTTTTATTGTAATGAAGTCATTTTTAATTAGTTTGTTAAAATTTATAGAATTATGTAAATAAGTAGTAGATTTATTGTGTCGATTGCTTCATACCAATAGTATAAAGTTTTAACATTTTAAAAACAACTCTTTGTATAATAGAATAAACTTTAAATGGCGAATATGACTTTTTCTTTAGTTTATAAACAATAAATTTATTTGTTGTTTTTAATGTAATTACTAAACTATTTCTTGTAGGTATAATTGTAATTAAGATAATTTACTTTCTTTTTAACTATAATTTTTACATAAATATTTAGACATCTAAAAAAATGTCTAGATAGTAATCATTATGATTTTTTTATATGAAATTAATGTAAACAATAGAATTAAAAAGGAAAGCTGTATTATACAGTATAATTTCTACTATAAATTTCACAAAAGAAATGCCTATTGCAGGAATCGAACCTACGTCGCCACGGCCACAACGTGGAGTACTAACCACTATACTAAATAGGCCGAAGGCGGCAGCATACCTTATTGGCCACCAAACTTTCTCAAAATTGAGAATACTTGTAATAATGTGAAAAAAGTCATATAACTATAAAAAAAATAAATGAAAAGTTAATAATTGATTAATAGAATTTATAAAAAATGTTTTCTTTCTTTTTTAAAAAACAATTTAAAGATGTATGAAATTATTCTTTTATCAATTAAATGAAAAATAAACAATATAAGGAATTGACTAAGTTAACTTTAATCTCAGTTATTAAATTAAAATTATTTTTTTTTAAAAAATCTTGATAAATTATTTTATATTTTTAATTGTATATATCCAAAACAAAGTTATATGTTTAATAATCTGATATATTTGGTTGTTAATCGTTTTTAATAAAAAATAATGTATATTAGATAATTGTTTTAACATTTGTATATTTTAAAAATTTTATCCTCATATATATAAATGTATTTAGTCCCTAAATTAAAAGGGTTCTTTTATTTTATCTACATAGTAAAACTTTAAACTATATTCCATCAATTTTACTAATTATATAGATTACAAACTATTATACCCTATCCCCAGAATGTCCCATTTTTGTAAAAAAATTTTTTTGTCAAATATATTCCTGTAAGATATTCTTTAAAAAATATCGTCAATTACATTTTTTTTTACAAAAAATACTAAATAAAAATTTATAAGGAGATTGTTCAGAATAACGGCGACGAACATATTAAAAATAAGTAAACAATTTGTAGAATGTTTTTTCCATCCCCTATACGAGAGCTAGATTACGGCAGTGCTAAACAAAGGAGGGACATGAAACAACTTTATTAATAAATTAATAAAAGTATTATGCATTTTTTTCGAAAAAAAATCTTAAAAATCTACTTAAAAAAATGCTGTACAAAAATAATAGTTCTAAATAACAATTCGACGATGATTTCCGTTACTCTGAAATTTAGACAAACATTTTTACAAAAAAGGGACATTCTGGGAATGAAATATAATGGGAAGACTCCATTATATAGTAAACTTACCTCACTTAATGTAATATTAATAACATTCTTTTTTATATGAGTAAATCACAAAAATGATTTATATTTAATTGGAGGTACGGCGGCCCCAAATTTAATGATAAATAGGACTATAAATAAGAAAGTTTTTACAATAGAAGGATATTTTTGCCAACTAAAATCTACTAACAAGTCAGGAGGTGAAAATTGCTAAAAAGCCTGAGAAGGGTAAATTTAAATGTTTCTTAATATTGTATAATTATGTTTAAAATATTTAGCTTTTTTATATTTATATCTTATAATCTAAACTAAATTTAAAATAAAAGTTTTAAGAAGATTGTTCTAATATCGTGGAAGTTCACCGATAAGTTGTTGACTGGCCGATCTTTAACGTTGAGGAATATATTCCAGTTAACATTAAATTAACTTATGCAATAAATATAAAATTAAACAAAAATGATTAATAAAGAAGAAAGATTGATATTCTAGTGGAATATTATCATGAATGTACAAATACATTAAAAATTTTAAGAAATAACTTTAAAAGTGCAAAATATGGCAAAAAATAAAGTAAAAAGAATTGTTAAAGTAACAAAACTTTTTTGTAGTATATTTATTACTAATAATTATTTATGTTAACAAAAGTAAAATATTTTATTGGTGTTTGAATGCTATAATAAAAATATATAATATAACAATATAATAATAATATGATGAAACTTATCTACTGGACAGTGATGACAATTTAAAATAGTGATTAGTTCTTAAAATGAGAATTTCACCACTTCTCAAGCTATTTATATAAGAATTTTGTCATCAAATATAGACATAATTCTACTCAAATGTTTTGTAAAATCTTATATATATTAAAATAACATGTAATGATTAATTGTGATATTCTGTAGATTTCACAATTGACAAATGCATATTGTAGCTCGGTAACTAAGTACGATCCTGGGCGTCCGATCTTGTAGCGTAATGGCTAACGCGTCTGCCTTCGGAGCAGAAGATTGCAGGTTCGAGTCCTGTCAAGATCGTAGAAAGTTTTATAATTTTCTAAAATATAGACAATTAGCAGTGCTAGTTGATGTTACGTTACGAAATTGACATTTTGCTCCTACACCATAAATGCATTATAGGCAATTTGCGCTATTTTTCAATGTTATTCCCGTACGTCTAAAGAATAACCGCAAATCTTCTAAAAAGTATCAGATATTCATTATAGAAAAATGATTTAGGGATAATTTTAATCAAAGAAAATGATTACAGATCAACGAATTTGTTATATAGGAATAAATGAAGAGGGCGGATGATAAAATATAAGTTTTTTTGATAAGAGAAAAGAATTATACACACAGAGTTACAATATATTGAACACAAAATGCTAGACTTCATAGTTGTCCGGAAGGTTATCTTTTTATATTTGCTTCTTGACGTAGGTTTGTTGAAGTGTCTTGTTCTTATTGGACCGAGTTTATATTAATTTTCATGATGTGTGATAATGATATATTCTTCATGTTTTTGTTTTGGTTTCTTAAGACACATGGATCATAATGTGTCGTCACATTACAAATTTATATTTACCAAAATTCTTCAATTTGTTTACACAAATATACGAAAATATTAATAAGCAAAAAAATTTTAGAATAGAAAAACGGAAAAAAGATGCGTTGACCGGGAATCGAACCCGGGACTCCCGCGTGGCAGGCGAGAATTATACCACTTAACCATCAACGCTGAGGGTAAACAAAAAACGTTGATTTCTCCATAAAGTTTTATTTTAATTTTATTAATTTTTATCAATTTTTACTAACTTCCTTGAAAAGATTTTTAATTGTTTTTAATAGTTTTCTACTGCATAAGGTTTTTTAAATGCTATATACAAACAAAAAAATTTCTTTTTACTTTAACTAAGAATTTGATGCATAAACAATACTATTTCTTTGAAAATTAAGCAGAAATAAAGTAATTAAATAACAAAAATCTCATTTTATACTTTAGCAATTTTAAAATGAATAGATGCAAAAGAAATATTTGTTTCAAGTAATACTTATTATATAAAGTAATTTTAAAAAATTTCTAAATGTTTTTAAAAAAAATAGCTATTTTTTACTAGCATTTAATTTTTATGTATAATTATTTCCAAAAATACTTTTTGATTAATATTAAATTTTTGTGGTACTTGTTAATATAATTTAAATAAATAATTTTTATATATGTAATTTTATTTCCAAAATAGCATCTTTTTATTTAAAGTTAACAAAATCTTTAAATTCTTTTCAAGTAAGCAGAAAATTACGAGTATTTTTTTATAAAAAAGGTTATTCATTTGACTTGGTACTTTTCTTTAATTTTAAAAGTAAAGTTAGTTGAGACTATTTTTATTTTCAATAAATTATAATTTTTCAAAAATAAAGTTGATAATGTGGAAAATAAGTTTTAGTAAATTAAGTAAATTTTTTATTATATTAAAGTGGATTATTCTTATGAATAATTTAAGTAATTTATTTTATTACTATTCATGCGATATTTATTTAAAATAAATCAAGTTTAACAATAAATATCTTGTTTTGTAATCAAGATATATACCACTATAATTTAAGAAATTTCATAAAGAATTATAGGTTCTGACCATATTTTAGGTTTTACAAATTTGTTGTATATGGTGTGAAAGAATTAACATTATAAAACTTTGTTTTGTAATTGTAAAATATAAAGATTGTTTTTAAAAATAATAAAAGTATGGATAATAATCAGTTAACTTATTGTTAAACAAAATTCAATTAAATTTGTTGCCATTAGTAAGACCTTCTTATTTTTAGGAATTTTGTATATTCTGTTCATTTTTTTAAAATCGAAAATTGTCTAAATTAAAATAAATTGCAGAAATTTTTTAAATAATCACTTTTCGTATATTTTTTAATTCGGTAATAAACAATTTATTAATAATAATTTATTTGTACAATGTAGCAATTTGACGAGATAACTAGTTATTTTGTTGTTATAAAAATAACACAAAAAACAATTTTGACAGAGTTTAATTTTAATAAGTTAAATTGGTGGATTGCCGGTAGGTAAAAGAATCCTTGCCACCAAGAAAGACGTCAACGAATAAAAGGACTTTATTTAAAACTTTGAGATATATAAAAAAAACTAAACAAAGACAATAGACATTATACAATAATTAAAATGTACTAGACCTACCCAAGTATTTACTTGGTTTACAGAAATCTCCTTAGTTAGTAATGAAGTGTTAAAAAAATATTGGGAGAGAAAAAATAAAGAGTCATCACAATTTAACCCTATTTATACTCAACATCTTATACGTTTGATTGGTTTTATGTCAATCAAACTGTATACTCAGAGATGGCAAAGAGGTAAACTGATTATTCTATAAAAATTATTTTAAAGTTATTTTCACACAAAAATGTCATAAAAGTGAAAAAAAATTAATACTTTATAAAATAATATATTTATATATTAGTAAAATATTTTTATTTGTGATCTCGTGCCTATAATCACATGATAACAAATAGTATATTTAACACTTTATATTAATAATAATCACTATACAAAACAATATCTATAGTTTATAAATTGAATGGCTTTGATGATATTAACATACTGTTGTTCTTCTATTTGGAATTTAATCATTCATTTTATCGCAGCTTCCTCACTATTGAAAAGTTACATAAAACGATTTGATAATAGTAAAAACAACGAAATAGATATCATTAAATGAACAAAATTTATAATTTTATCTCTAAAAAAAGTTTGTAGATGCGTTTATCGGGAATCGAACCCGAATCGGCCGCTTGGAAGGCGGCCATGCTGACCATTACAACAGTCTCTTTTTTGATCACCTGGAAGACTGACGCTTTTTTATTTCGTCTGTATTTTCTACTGTTATTTCATACTAAGAGACCTTTGCAATTAAAAACTGGCCAAAAATGGTTAACAAAATAAATGCAAAAGTTACGCTAATGGAGGAACATGCAGAAATACTAAAATTTTTAGCTGAAAATTCAAAAAAGCATGGGAAATATGATTGGGTGACGGTACTAAATAAATTTAACAAGCTAAATTTGATGACAACTGTCGACAATTCTATCGAGACGAGGAGAAGAATAAGACATATTGCTGGTAAAGTTTCGGAAGTGGATCCATCTAAATTTTTATGGGTAGAGGAAGCTCTAAACAGGAAAGAAGTGATCCAGTCACAAAATGAATCCAGCAACTCATCAAATGTATCATCATATATTGATACGCAAGATACCAATTGTGATGAAAATAGTGATGACAAAAGAGTACCTAAAGACAATCAGTTACCACATGATGATAAAGTTATTAGAGAGTATTGGTTAGAAAGATTCAATATCCTGTTAAAACAGAAAAAGTTACCAAAAAGGATATATTATTGCAAACCTTATCAATGGCAATGGAATCTGGTAAACAGTATCCTTGAAAGTTTTATCGTCAATTTGGATTTAACTGAAGCAAAAAAGTTTATATTTGTTGCGGGTGTGTTGCTCAATGAAATGACCATGGGAAAAAAATTTAGAAAAGGAAAATACTCTGACAAACTAAAAAAGAAAATAAGTGAAAATAAATCACTTCTTGAAAAAGTAACCAATAACTTTGATGATCCTTCATTACAAACAAAACTTCGTAAGAAATTCCCTAAAAGGAAAAATTTTTGTAAAAATGACTGGACATCATTCTTGAGTATACTAATCAACAAGCAAACATCTTCACTAACTTACTGGCTTAACAAGGAAAAGTTGTCTAGAATACGTACAGCTTTTGATGCCAAACCATCACTAAAATCAATCCAAATGTTACTTAATAAGAATAATAGAAAAAATGATTTGAATATGAATGAAGCAACTAATTTTTATAAAAATCTTTATAAAGAAGTTGAATTTGATCTGGAAAACGCAAAAGCTAAATCGAAAGATTTTATTGAAATGTATTGTTCTCAAGTTAATGGAAGAGAATTGGTACCTGCTTTTTCCATATCAGATATCATTGCAAGATTAAGTAATTGGAAGTCTCCTGGACCGGACAAGATATTTGGAATCTTATACAAGAAACTACCATGTGCTTTCGACAAACTTCAGAGTTATATCGAAAAGTGCATCGAGTCATCCAGTATTCCATCTTCAGACACAAAGGCTATAATTTACTTGTTACACAAATCGGGAGATTCAAATTCAGTTACCAACTATAGACCAATATCCTGCTGCAACACAAGTTACAAAGCCGTAACTGCTTATTTGAACGAATTTATAATTGCTGCTACTGCTGAAACAGTTATGAATCCAAATGAACAGTTGGCTAATGCTAGAAATGTATGGGGAACTTGTGTGGCTCATTACCGGGATTCCAGTTTGGTTTTGGATAAAAAATTCACTGCAAATAAAGCAAAAAATACTTTGGTTTCGGCATACGTGGATTTTTCCAAAGCCTTCGACAGCCTCCATCAACCATTCATCAAATACTTGATATCATCGTTGTCAATACCTGAAAAGGTTAAAAAGTTAATTTGTGGTATCATTGGTTCATGGAAGAGTAAAATCTTTATGGAGGGAAGAACAGGTAGTGAAATAAGTATTAAGAGAGGGGTATTGCAAGGAGACAGTATGTCACCAAGTTTATTTTGTCTATGCATGAGTTGGATCACCTTCGAGTTGAACAAACTGGATAAAATAACATATAATGTGGGCCGTAGCAAACCAATCGGTAATGTTAAGAATAATAATAGAGTATTTAACCACTTGTTCTTTGCTGACGACCTGAAGTTGTATTCAAGTAGTGGTAAATCTCTAGAATTATTGTTCAACAAAGTATGCGAGATTGGTAGTATCTGTGGTGTGAAAGTCAACAAAAGCAAATGTGGCAAAGTAGCATCTGTACAAGGTAAAATCAAACCGGAATGTGCCAACAATGATGAACTTGATCCTAGTACCATGGATGATATACAAATCATTGATCATGAGAGTGATCCGTATAAATGGTTGGGGATCTATCAAAAAGTATTAGATACAGCACCTGAAAATCTCGAACGTATGAAGGAAAAGATTATTTGTAAAGTAAAGCAAATATGGCAGTCAGACCTTCACATTGGTCAACTGGTAACATGTCATAATCAAATAGTTCCAGCTATTGCTGAATATGTTGCTGTAACGATGAATAATCGTTGGAGAGAAACTATGAGATTTATTGAAGACAAGGTTGATCAAGCAATAGTGAATAGGTTAAGGGATTTAGGATTAATCCAGAAAAATACAAGTACTGCTAGACTTTATCTTCCTACGTCTTTGGGAGGGTTGAATTTACTCAATGTTCGTTATAGATGTGAACTGACATTAACTCTTAGTATTATATACAATCTAATGAATGTTGATACCATACCAGAAACATACACGCATTATCATGTTAGTACATTGAAGGGACAAAGATCTTGTGTAACTGATCTTCAACAAATTCTAGCTCAATATTACAATCTGAAGAATGATGAGGTCAAAGTCACTCCAATGTTCAGTAGCTATAAAGAAGGAATGAACTATGTACCTCTTGAGATTCGACTGGGCAAAGATTGTTACAAGTTCTCAAATGTCGATGATGCAAAAAAGATGTTTAAGAAACATTTTAAAAAAGTGTTTATTGAACAAAAAAGTGAAAAATTCAGTAGAAATCTGGAATATGGTAAATGGAGATTAAAATGTAAAGATGAAGTAGATAGTGATTGGATAAGAGGTGGCATTAGCATAAAGCATGTGAGGAAATTATTTGCTGCATCTGAGGGACAAACAATAACAAAGTGTCATTGGAAATTTGGTAGCAATGAGTTTGTTGATAGAAAATGCAGACATTGTGGGCAAGCTGTTGAAACCGTATACCATATCCTCAACCGGTGCGAGAAATTCAAAAAATCACTTTTCGTATCTCGCCACAACAACATGGGAATTGCTATTTTAAGAAGGGTTCTCAAAAAATATGGATTCAGTTATGTTAAGGGTAGAAAAATATATAAGAACAATAATGCTGAAATATTTTTCGATACACCTTACCCCTTGCTATCTCAAGTTGTTGCTAGTAATCCGGATATGGTTATCATTGACAAACAACGCAGGAAATCTTATGTTTTTGATTTTGCAGTCAGTTTCTTTCCAAATATGAAGCAAATGGAGAGCATAAAAAAGGTTAAATATACCTGGAACGGTACTGTTGAAGTTAACAATAGTAATTATCAGGACATTCATAAACAACCTAAATCTACAAATTATGCGAGTGCTTTAGAGGAAGAGACTGGATATGAATGTATGTTCATCCCCGTGGTATTTTCTTCTTTCGGTGACTGCTTTAGAGGAACAAAAGATTTGTTGAACAAGGAATTCAAAATTGGTAAACTTGCTTCTAACAGAATGTGGGCACATGCTTCAAAGGAAGTTGTTTTAGGAAGTGTACGAATTATAGAACACCATTTAGCGTAAATTAACTAATAGTTAAATATTATTTTTGTATAATTTCCTTTAATGTTTAACTTTACTAATAATAAAATGACCATTACACCATAAACGCGTGTTATGGTGGAAATAGCAAATTTTTCTGTTCTTACACATTGTCTAATTTTTTTAACCCAATAATACAGTTAATATATTAACAATGTTGCAATTTAAAGAGGAATAAAATATTTGTTTATCATTTGTTTGTAAGTTAATTTATTTTTAAATTAACAAAAATTAATGAATGTTTTTTATAATGAATAAAAGAAAGTTATGTTGATTGATCTTCTCACATAGTTTTAAAAATATAAATACCTTACTAATAGTTATATAATAAATAATATGATACATATAAAAAAAAGCAGAAATCATTGTAAAATATAGTAATTTTGTTTAATTTATTAATAATCTAATTTTTTTGTCTTACCACTAATTTTATCGCAATTATTTAGCATCTAGAAATTAAATCAGCAATTAGAAAAGTATAAGAATAATTGTCATTTTCTTATGACATGTCTTTATCTTATAAATTAAGTCGTTTTTCTACAATGCATTTCAAAATACAAGATTATATTTAATTTTATAAAAATCGTAAATACTGTTATAAAGAGCATTTATTAAAACATAACAATATCTTTTTTTAAATAATTTTAATTATAATAAAATATATTTTTTTATAAAGTTATACTCATCTGACGACCAAATTTTTTTATGATGTCATTCATAAAATCAGATTTATAAAAATTTATAAAACATTATGCATTCGTTTTCATAGTAAAAAACTTTTAAATATTTTAACTTTTAAAAAGAGATTATACTAAAATAATATCTGATAATATGTTAAATAAAGCAACTCTAAGATGGGCAGAATATGATAGAAAATATCTAAAATACGTTTCCTAAGATACTCAAACAGGGTGGGACAAGCAAAAATCTAAGACCCCATTTTTATATGCTTAAACAATACCCATAGGTGACATATTACCACATATAAAATATTAGCTTCATATCTCCACTCTACGCGTTTTTATGGCTTCAGAAACTTTTCGACCATGATTGCTTATCTCAAAAACTACTTTATGAAACTATATCAATATATATATCATTCTTCACCATTTTTAGAGTACTTTTCAAGTACCAAGATAACTTTTGAAAAATTTTACTTTTAAGTATATTTTGTGACAAAAAACCATAGAAAATGAAAAACCCCAATCTCAAAAATATCATATTCGAATTCAGCGTATCTGAAAACCTATATATACGTTTTTGAATTATTAAAAAAGTGCTGAGAAAAAAAGTTATACGTAAAATATTTCGAATATAATTTTACTATAATAATATATTAAAAAGACTATAAAACATTTAGTTTTATCCTATATTAGATTATATATTTGTATTGCTTAGTAAATTTAATATTAGTCTAAGTAAAAAAAGTTGAAAAAAAATAATGTTTTGATTATATTCCGGTTCATTTAAATCCATAAAATATATAATATGCTTAATTTTGCTATAAATTACATTACTTGGCAAATATATCACGTGTTTTCTATCACTTTTAATAGAATAAATGTTAGTTTTTCAAAATAACTTTAAATCTTTATAACTTAGAAAGAGGAAACGTAAACTCACCTATAAAATACCGAATTTCGGGGACACGTCAACTCACCACTCGTCTATATGGGAATTATGAACAAGCTCTGAAGCCTATTTTGCTTTTTTCAACATTTGTTTTTAACACTATAATAAACGCAAAATTGAAATTAAATTACTTTCTATTATATATAATGATGTATAAAAAAGCAAAATAGACATCGTACAGTGTATAAAAAAGCAAAATAGACTTATTTGAAGTTAATGTAATTAACAAATTGTTTTTTATAGTACTAGTGATATTAGTAGATAGATATTTGTAATCAAAGCATGATCGATTAATATTTTAATAAAGTTACATAAATTACTATGCTGAAAATCATTTCTATAGCTCATTTTAAATTTATAGCAATAGCAATAATAAATTGGTAATTTTTAACAGTAAATATATTGATAAATTAATATTTTTACTTTTGTATACAAATTTGGATTTATTTTGAAATATTTTTTATTAAAACAATAAACATTAAATTAAAATAAGAAATCAAAATATTAGTGATGAATTATACGGCATCGATCAATTCTGTTGTATTTGGAATTTATGGTTCTTTTCTCTTTCTTAAGTCATTAATTGTTATTGAAAGTGAATTAGCTTTTTCATTTAAAGATGGCAGAAATATTGTTAATGTTTTTAATAACAGCCAGAAAAAGAAGAGTACAATAGAAAAAATTATTTTGAATGAAAATCCAATAGCATCTAAAACTTTATTTTATTCAAATGTCTTAAAATAAATATGGCCAACAGCCAATGCTATTGTAGTTCCAAATACAAACAGAAATACAGTTCCAATACAAATGTAAAATTTGTATTTCTGTAATGTGTGTCCAAACCATCCAGTAGACAATTTTGTAAATATAAAACTCATTCAAAATGTTGCCTAAAAATTCTTTTTTACGACTATCTAGAAATGATTTCTACAATACTGAGGAACATAAAAATTTTATATACAGTAAACAGCATGAATCTGCTGCAGAATTTCTTTCATTTATACTCAATCAATTTCAAAATTGTACTCCAGATTTAATGGAATGTCTTAATTACAAAGAAAAAAACAGTTTAATCTGCACACACTGTAAAACTAGCAGAATAATAGATGAATTTGAAGCACCCATTTTGAATATAAATATCAATGATATCAATAACATGAAAGACATAAATAGTGCACTAAAAGAGATGTTGGAATATGAAATAGAAAGTGTTGCTCGTAAATGTCCGATATGCAACAAGATTTCTTCAAACATGACTAAGAAACGGATAATAAAAAAATATCCAAAATATTTGTTTGTGGAACTAACAAAAAATATCATGGATAAAGAACATCAAAATATGGGAATTGATTTCATATCCTCAAAAGATTCTGTGTATGTAAATGAATTCTTCACACCAAATACGCCGTATAAGTTGAAAGGATTCATTGCATACGAGAGATTTGGACGTAGAACAGGACATTATGTAACTTATGTACGTTATGAAGATAAGTGGCATTGCCTTAATGATAGTCAAAAGCCTAAAGAAATAGATGAAAACGAATTACCTACCGAAAGGTCCACTGTTTTGCTTTATGAAATGAAATAATAGTAATAAATTATTTATTTTTTATGACAGATTAATGAAAGTTTTTCTTCTATTTTGTTTTTTTGATAAATACTATTTCCTTATTCAAAAATATATCTAAAATTTCTTCTAAATTCAACAGTTTATTATTGCATTGATGACATTCATCATAATTGTTAATATAGAGCTTTGATTGTGATGATATTTTTAATTTGTGTAGTAGGTGTTTTATCATATCATTACATTTATATAAATATAATTCCTTTACTTTTTTTATCGCTTGTTATAATAAAATAAAGATAATGTCTTTATAATACATTAATATATAATATTTGTATCATAAAAATTGCCATCTATGAAGGTTTGCATCATTTTTAAAATTTTGTGTAATTGCATAATTCATACATAATAAAGGATTATATATGTTAATAAGATAAGAAAATGCGCCATAACTATGAGATTAATACAGTTAAGGCACATAACAATACAAAATACTCATTGTTAATACATATTTTACCAAAGTCGAAAAAAGCAAAATAGCCAGTGGTGAGCTGACGGGTTCCCCGAATTTCGGTATTTGAGTGTCTCACAACGAAAATTAAAATGACGACATTTTTAATTAATTTGGTACATTTTTTTAATTTATAAGCAATAGCTAGGTGTTTTTTAATAAAATACAATCACGATAATTATAAAATAGTTGTTTTTTGCGTCAGTCGGTTGTGTTACTTTAATTATGGAATCTTTTATGTCAGAACTTATAAAAATTGTTCCTTCAATTTCTGCTAAGCAAATGTTGGAGGCTTTAAAATTAAAAGATTTTAAGGAAAATATTCCTTGTGAGTCTAATATTAGAAGAATGATAAAAAAAATGAAAGATGAAGTTGCAGGCGATCAAAAAAAAGCAGAAGTTTGTGTTAAAGAAGAAGAAGAAAAAGTGAATGATAAAAAAGAGGCAAAAAAGGTTAATGATAAAGAAAAAGAAGAAATTAATAAAGAAATTGTTGAGCATTGTTTTGATTTTACAGCATTAAATATAATTGATAATGGAAGGATAGTTTTAAATCTTCATAGCACTCGTGATAAAAAAATGATTTTTTTAAAGGATGATAAACATTTTAAAAATAATGAGTTGAAATCCGTTAGAGGAAAGATATATGTTGGTGATTACTCAACGAAAAATGGCTTCACGTATTCTTGCAAAAAATGTAGAAATATTTATGATATTCAATCGTCGGCATTTAAAAAAAATCAAAATAATAATGAACCTTGTGAAAAATGTCCTAAAATTATTGGAAGAGTTGTACTAGATGATAAAAACATTTTAAATGAAAGTTTGTCAAGTTTTCACAGTAATAAATGCGAATCTACTGCTCTCTTATCAGTTATTATTTAACAAATTGAACGTAAATTTTATGGTATGATGGAAGAGCATACGTTAAAAAGATATGATGCCAATGTTCAATTCTATGAGTTTGCTGCAAAAATTGCACTTTCTAACAATTTATCAATATTTGAAATAACATCTTCAGTTGATTTTCCTGATTATTCAACGTTTAGTAAGAATGCAGATTATCATAAAAGAAAAATTAATTATAAATGTGTTAGTAATGATCCTTCTTTTTTAAATACTATTGACAATAGACCATTTATACGAGTTATTCAAAATGATATGATATTATGTGTGTCGAATATTGGCTTAGAAATGATGGCTTATGCTAATATTGTTTCTTCTGATGGTACTTTTGAGAAAAGCAGTTCAGATCACCAGCAAATATATAATTTTCAAGCTATGGTGGCTGGTCGTTTTTATCTATCAGTTTTTGTGTTGATGAAAAATAAGAATAAAAATTCTTATCGAATAGTATTTCAACTTATTAAAGATATGGTAGAACATGAATATGAAGAAAAAAAAGATGGTTTTATACCATTCAGTAAAAAAATTCTTTTTATTGATAAAGAAATGGCTGTTATAAATGTTGCTTCTACAATTTGGGGTTCTAAAGTCCGTCTTTGCTGTTTTCACACAATATCGGCTTTTCAAAAAAAATTGAGAAACTTGAATCTTAAAAAATATTATTCATCAATTCAACGTTATAATTTTCGCAACATAAGTTCTACCGATCATCTTGAATTCTACGACATTATACAAGCTATATACACATTGCCCTATTTTCCTTATGAACACATGATAAAATTTTGGAAAGATGAATTAAAATTATCATTAAATAAACTTAAAATACATCCTACTCGTATTAAACAGTTTGTCGATTATATAGATTCTAACTGGATGGAAAAAAAAGGATGTTATCATCCTGAGCAAATGTCAATATATGGATTAGATATTCGTACAAATAATGCATGTGAAAACTTCCATTCTGTTATGAAAAAATGTTCTTTATTTTTAAAAAAGGGCCGTGTTAATAAAGTGTGTGGAGCACTTAAATTGATAGAAATTAAATATTCTTCTGAATATTTAAAAACCTAAAATTTTGAAAAACCATTAAATATGACTTTAAAAAATAGGATGTACCTGGATGTTTTTAAAAAATTTGATAATCTAAATCTCATGGAGTATTCAAAAGCTGTTAATAAGGTTAGAAAATTAGTTTTGTAATTGTTTATTATTCGTTTTCTTTATAAATTTAAATTTTTAAATTAATGTTACATTTTTCCAAAAAAATATTTTAACACGATAGGTGAGTTGGGGGGTTCTCCTTAGAAAGTACACTCAAAAATGAAAACTGTCGTTTTGACATATACACTATAACCCTCCGATGTAGTGTTAAAAAAATAAAATATTCATTTAATTTATTAATAAATGTTAGTGATCTTAAATTTTCAAAGTATACTCAATTTAAAAAAATTAATTTATCAATTAACATAAATGTCAAATCATTTAATAACATAATGAGGTATCATTTTTTATAAATTCATATACCTTTATTTATTATTGTTTGTGAATTTTTTAGAAAATGTATTATATATTTTAAAAAACAGATATGTATGTTGTTTTGACTGTATATAATGTTGAAACGACATACATACTTGTTATAGTAATTTGCTATGTTTTTTTATAAAAATGTATATACATTTCTTATAAAATGTGCATATTTTGTTAAAACGACATTACCTATACATTTTTTATAGACATGTACATACATTTCTTATAAATTATCATACATTTTTTAAAAAGTGAATAGTTATTTTAGCATAAATGTATGATCAATTTTAAAAATTAAACTCACTTTTTTATATTATATTGACTATACTAAACAGTAATTTTATACAAGTTAAAACGACTGGCACAAAAAAATAATACCAAAAAATCAACATTTCAACAAAAAATAACGATTTATTATATTTTATGATAAAATATATAAAAGATCATAATTTAAAAACATTAAAATAATAAAATTTATATTGTATAATTATGTTTTTAGAATTGATGCTGTCTTTAAACAATATTTTTCTCTTTTTAATTATTAATGTCTTTTTTAATTTAATTTATTCTATTTTTTAGCAAAACTATTTATAAATTAACGAAATTCAACATCTTAAATGATTTTAAAAAATTTAAAATGATTAAAATGTAATTTTTAAAACAATAAGTGTTTGTTAATTCCAATAATTATAAATATTACCAAATAACTATTACTTTACACTGTGATTTAATTTTAAAATATTAAAATCATAAGCAAATTATTTTGGAAACATATCACAAAATAAAAATGATAGTTAATAATGTTTTTTTATATCACAATCTTTAACAGCGTAAAATAATGTTTTAATTGGATCTCATATTATACACATAAAAACATTTTTATTAAATATTTATTGTTAATTCAATATGATCATAATATGCCATTTGCATTGATTTTTCTACTTCACACAAAATCAAATCCTTCTCTCACGAAGGCTGTTATGTCAAACTATTATTTTTTGCATATACTTTCGTAGACCTCATTTTTGCATATAAAAAATTTCACAAAATAAAATGTATTTTATTATTTTTTGTATATACAGTTAATATGATAGATAACTATTTTAAAATAATATGCTTATGTCAAAAATTATTAAATGCATATACCCTTCGTTTTTAAAATCACTAAACAAAAGATGATGAGCGGAAACATTCCATTCATTTTTTTTACATAACGTATTTTGTCTAATAATGGACATGAAAAAAATTGTAAAATTTACTTAGTTTTTTAAAATATTGAATACATTTAAATTTGATGAATTTTCTTATTTCGTATGTTTTTGGAATATATATTATTAATAAAGATAGAAGATTTTATAAATGTTTTCTTAGCATTTTAATTTTAATTGTGCACTAAATCTAAGTGCAAATGCATGTTATAAAATTTGCAAACAAATTATCTTTCAATAAAACTTTGTATATACAAATATTAAAATAATGCTTTATATCCAAAAATCAACTTAGCAAAGTAGCATATTATTTTTACAATTTTTCTTTTTCATCGCCTATTAATTATTCCATCTTTAATAACATTGCACATAATCTACCTACTCCCTGGTTTAATATTTATAAGATAATAAAAAATTGACATCTTAATAATACAATATATTTAAAGAAATTAACAAATTAAGAAATCAAAATTTTAAAGAATTGAAAAATTTTAAAAATTACTTTACTAATAAATTAAGTTAGTTAAAAGTATTATTAGTACTAGATTTTTATTTTAATTAAACAAATTGCTTTATATCGTATATTTATAATCCTTAAAATTTTGAGAAAGTTTCAAATCCTGATTTATCTAAACTAATCAGTATATTTTACATACTAATATGATCTATTGCATTAGAAGTACAGTCTATAAATTTGTTAACTTGATTAAAAAGTTAAACGATGAAAATAATTAAACTAGCAATTGTTTATTTGGGTTAGTATTACAAAAGTTTGTTATTATTAGCTCTCTAAAACATATTAGAAACTTGAAGTATTAATAAATTGAAGTATTAATATATTGGAATATTAATAAATTGAAATATGAATAATTGAAAATGTTGATTTAATTATCATTATAAATTTTATTTTGTTAAAATTTATAGTAAATTAAAACTCGGCTTTTACAAATTGCAAAAGATAAAAATTATTTTAGATAAAATTTAATATTCTAAGTTAAAATTGTTTTAATCACAAAATAGTTACCAAAGATAATGAAAAAAGTATAATAATAAATAATATGTATGCGTTGTGTTTGATTCCAAACATAAAGTAAAATAAGTAACAAAAATTTTATTAACATTTAGAATAAATGCTGTTTTGCTTTATCAATTATCTTGAGCTAGTTACAGTTTTATAACAGTAATTAATACTAAAATAGAGAAATTTTATAAATTTGTAAACACTATCACATCCATAATGTCAGTTTAACTGTTTTTTAATTAAAACAATTGTAATCTTGAGTACTATATTTTGTTTAAAATATATCTTTATCATTTGACATTTGGAAATCCGGATTTCAATATGCTAGAAACCCTAAAAAACAAAATCTTTAGAAATAAGTAAATCAGCGTTTAAATTTTTTGATAATGTTATTAAGATCATTTTTATCAACATTTTAAGATATTTTTTTCTTAAAATTCATATTTACCACTTATAGCATTTGAAAAAATAATTTACATACATTTATATATGTCATAAATAAGTAAAATATAATAAATAAATAAAACAATATCTTAAGAACGAAACATTACTTTATCATAATTTTTATATATGTGATTAAGTACACTCTAATCAACATATCTAGGTAATTTGATTGTTTCTAAAAACTCAAATTTACCATCTATGGCATTTGAAACAACAATATTCATACATTTATATATACTACATATCAGTAAGGTATGATGCATAAAAATAGCAATATTTTGAAAACGAAACATTACTTTCTCATAATTTTTATACACGTGATTAAGCACATTCTAATCAACATACTTAAATATTCCATTTGTTTCTAAAAATTCATATATACCATCTATGGCATTTGAAAAGAAAATTTTTCTACACCTATGTATATAATATCTTAGTAACGTATAGTTATGAAAATGACAATTTCTTCAAAACGAAACATTACTTTCTCATAATTTTTAAATATGTGATTAAGCACATTCTAATCAACATACTTAAATATTCCATTTGTTTCTAAAAATTCATATATACCATCTATGGCATTTGAAAAGAAAATTTTTCTACATCTATGTATATAATATCTTAGTAACGTATAGTTATGAAAATGACAATTTCTTAAAAACGAAACATTACTTTCTCAAAATTTTTATTTATGTGATTAAACACATTCTAATTAACATATCTAGGTATTTTGATGGTTTCTAAAAAATCAAATTTACCATCTATGGCATTTGAAAAAACAATTTTCATACATTTATATATACCATATAGTAGTAACGTATGGTATATAAAAGTGACAATATCTTAAAAACGAAACATTACTTTCTCAAAATTTTTATATATGTAATTAAGCACATTCTAATTAACATATCTAAGTATTTTGATTGTTTCTAAAAAATCAAATTTACCATTTATTGCATTTGAAAAAACAATTTTCATACATTTATATATACCATATATTAATAACATATAGTTATGAAAATGACAATTTCTTAAAAACGAAACATTACTTTCTCAAAATTTTTATTTATGTGATTAAGCACATTCTAATTAACATATCTAGGTATTTTGATTGTCTCTAAAAAATCAAATTTACCATCTATGGCATTTGAAAAAACAGTTTTCATACATTTATATATACCATATATTAATAATGTATAGTTATGAAAATGACAATTTCTTAAAAACGAAACATTACTTTCTCAAAATTTTGATATATGTGATTAAACACATTCTAATCAACATACTTAAATATTCCATTTGTTTCTAAAAATTCATATATACCATCTATGGCATTTGAAAAGAAAATTTTTCTACACCTATGTATATAATATCTTAGCAACGTATAGTTATGAAAATGACAATTTCTTAAAAACGAAACATTACTTTCTCAAAATTTTTATATATGTGATTAAGCACATTCTAATTAATATATCTAAGTATTTTGATTGTTTCTAAAAAATCAAATTTACCATCTATGGCATTTGAAAAAACAATTTTCATACATTAATATATACCATATATTAATAACGTATAGTTATGAAAATGACAATTTCTTAAAAATGAAACATTACTTTCTCATAATTTTTAAATATGTGATTAAGCACATTCTAATCAACATACTTAAATATTCCATTTGTTTCTAAAAATTCATATATACCATCTATGGCATTTGGAAAGAAAATTTTTCTACACCTATGTATATAATATCTTAGCAACGTATAGTTATGAAAATGACAATTTCTTAAAAACGAAACATTACTTTCTCAAAATTTTTATATATGTGATTAAGCACATTCTAATCAACATACTTAAATATTCCATTTGTTTCTAAAAATTCATATATACCATCTATGGCATTTGAAAAGAAAATTTTTCTACACCTATGTATATAATATCTTAGCAACGTATAGTTATGAAAATGATAATTTCTTAAAAACGAAACATTACTTCCTCAAAATTTTTATATATGTGATTAAGCACATTCTAATCAACTTATTTAAGTACACACAGAAAAAAATAGGAAAAGTTTGACATTATTACATAAAATGCAATAGAAATTCCCTCTTGTTAAAAAATCAACATTTATTCAAATTTTAAAATTATCAAGCGACAGCAAAATGTTTTAAATGATGAAAAATATCAAGTTGTCGCAAAACTTTGCTGCTTTTTTTACAAAATTATAATTGTTTTATATTTTAAATAATGTAACTTTTATTTAATCTTAATGTTTTTGATATAATGCTAATCTTAGGATCTAGTTTTTTTCTAATATACATGAAATACGTTGTTAAAACTCAATTTCGTGTAAAGTTGTTAAGTTTTAACAAAAATCATTATCTTAAACTATTTACTAGTAACAATAAATATAAAAATTTATAATAATAATAAGAAAAAGCTAAAAATTATTATTTAACCACACAAAGCATTAATAATTAAAAATATTATTTTAGTATTTGTTCATATATTAACTTTAAATATGTAGAAGATATTTTTTATTATAGATAAAAATCCATATGATTTTATGACTTTTCATAGATTTGATTTTTAAATGAGACCTTTAAAGTACCAAAAAAATTTTCGCCTTCAGAAGAGTGTAACTTTATAAAAAAGTATAATTTATAATAATTCAAACTACTTAAACTTATTAACAAAAATATTGTGCACACTCGGTATTTAATATCTTCACTAGTTTCTTGGCCCTCAAAATCAAAAAAGTTTACTTTTTTGTTTGACTTAATTTTTGTTTTCAATTCTCTCAAAAATCTTACTATTATTTTTTTTTAATTTTCAATAAATGTATTTTTTGACTTAAAATAATGTAGTAAAGTTATATATATTTAACAGATAAATGTATCAGAAATATAATTAAAGATTTTACTTTTTTTTTTATCTTCAATATCATCTGTGTCATCTTCAGTGATGTAGAGCCATTTGCCTGGAATAACATCATATAACTCATCAGCAACATCTCCCTGAATAGCAATTTTATCGGCTCCCGTTACACTACTTAAACAAACTAACTTGGATGTAAAGAATTTTATTGCTTTTTTAAAATCAATTATATAAGTACTAAGATTTTTAACAGTTGTTGTATATTTATTTGTTTTTCTTGAAGCTATCTAAGCATAACTGCTTTTGGTTCATCTCAGCAACACTTAATTCTTATACCTCTACATTTCTGATGGCTATTTTTCTCAGTTACATCATTATCTGTTATCACAATTCCTTCTACATCTTTTACAAGCGTTTGACTTGATTGTGTAGAACAATTTTTTCTACTATACTCACAATACTCAAATGACATTGCACACTCTGAAAAATTATTACAAAAAGACTTAAAAATTTTTAAATTTTACTGAACGATAGATAACTTCCAAAGAATATGTTGGGTTATTTTCCTTAACTTCAGTTATATTTAATTAGTAAAAAGTAAAATTAAAAAGCTATTTCTTGAGATATAAAACATACCATATCTAGATTACTCCATCTGTCATGTCATTTAAAAGAATTTATTTTATCATGATTGCCTATATAATGATCAATTATTCTAAATAAGCTTATCCAACTTCTATTTATGTCATAGAAACTTCTCTAGAAATTATAATATTCTTTAATAACAGTACATTTCATTGAATTTATTAACTGCGTTGGTTACTTTGATTAAATAAAATTTCATGTTTGAAGAAAAAAAAGGTTTAATTTTATTTAACAAAACGAAGGGTCACCTGTTAAATAATCATAAAATAAGTATTCCTTCGTTTTTATTATAATATGTAAAAACAAAAAAACGTTATGTTTTTTATAAATTTTAGTATTCAATTTCTTTTAAATTAGACATACCAAATAAAAGAGAATTGTATGTATTTTATATGCTAATAAATTATTATTTTGATTATTAAAACATTGTATATTTTCAGTAAAATAATATTTGTTAGAAACAGAAATAATGTGTTTTTGTAAAAAAATAATTAGCATTTCTTATCATTTTGAGGGTATTTTTATTTATTCTTAAATACATTTTTTGTTTATTTTTATATATTTAATTTAGAGAAATGGTCATAGTATTTTGTTACTTTTTTAAAGAATCTTTTAAACACATAAATTAATCATTTTTATTTTTTTTGTTTATGTAAATAACGATAAAAGTACTATCAAAATGTTAAAAATATATATATTACTTAAACCCACATCATATGTATTGTAGACGAAGGATTTGATTTTATGTGTTAATAAAAATTGCCTTTCTTTTAGTAAATAACAATTTCTATCATGTTAATTTATCTTATTTACATAACAAAAAAATATCAAAACTTTTAATATGCATGTCCTTTCACAGTAAAGCTTATTTTTTGGAAATAAAAAATGATTTTAAATGTTTAATTACGTACTTTTTTATAAAATAAATTTAAAATTTTATTATCAAAAAATATTTTAAAGTTAAATTATATTTATTTGGCATTGTATCCAAAAATTATAAATACAATTATTTAGATATAGATAAATTATTTTATAAGATTAGCAAAATATTTAAACATAAACCTGGTTTTTCTAACTTCCAATTTACTTATTCAAACTCTGGAAATAGTTACAGTTAATATAAGTTTAGAAACTACAAAATTAATGACATCATTCCCATTAATACCCTACCTATATACAATTTCAATGCACACTTTAAATCATGTCAAACAATACCAAAAACAAACAAATTTACAATTTTACAACTTTAATTAAAAATTTATTAAATAAATAAAAAATTTTTAAAATAAATTAAAATATCCTGCTTGCATTTTTCCGGCTTCATTCAGCAATTTTTTACCCATTAATAATGTAACGGCCGATTGTTGGTCCAAGGAATCAGTTGACAGAATGTTTATTTTTTTAAATCTTCTTAAGTACATTCTAATTTTTTGAAATAATCCATCGTTACTGTAATGATAAAAATATATTATTAAAATTAATTATTATAAAAAATCTAAAGATCCGTAAATGCTTACTTTTTATAGGCATCAATACAATCTGGGTCTGTAATTTTACATAATTTGTTATTTGATGAAAAAATGTGCAATTCTTCACTATCATTAAGTTCATCAAAATTTATTTCTAAAAAAAACAAAATTTTTCAAATTAATTTTAAAAATTAAAATTACTTTCTAAAGCATAAAGTAACGCTTTAAGTTCTAAAAATACAATTGTACTTAATGATCCACATCTACCATATCCTGAAAATTAAAACAAAAAATTATTAAAAATATACTTTCGACTGTGATTTTATAGAGCTATTTTTACTCAAATAACATCTATTTTTCATTTAGTAAAAATTGATAACAGTATTATAAGTAACATGTTTACGTTTAAGAGTATATATTAAATTTACCTTTGCTTAATTCATTGTTATTATCAAATATGTAAAATAAAAAGCATTTTTTTTCTTCACAGGTATCAATAATGATTTTTTTACATGATTCTCCATTCTAAAATATAGTATTTATAGAAAAATTTATAATATTAAATATTTTATTTGTTGTTAAAAAGATAAAAAGACTTTTCTTTTTTAATATTGTGATATGTAATGGGATGAACAAAAACTGTTCTAATCAAATTGATTAAAAAACTTAAATCTTATCGCTTTTTAAAATAAATTATAATAAACTTGTTTTTAATAATTTTCCATCTTATTACTGTAAAATTATTAAATAACGTACATTCAACTAATTCAAGAAACATCAATTAAACAGAGATATAACTACTGTTTATAATGAATTTAAAGAAATTCTATTAACTAATTGTAAACTCTTTATTTATTTACTATATATTCTTAATTAAAATCATTAAATATTACTAAAAAAATTTACACCAAAAGAGAGTGAATCTTATAAGAAAAAAATGCTTAGTCTAATTTAGCATAATTTCTAATAACCCTATAGGTAACACTTAATTAAAAGATTTTGTTGAATTACATGCGAACATCTTTTAATAATGTATCAACCATCAAGTATTTAAAAAACTTTTACTACGGTGTTTAACTTACATTAATATTTTCATTCATAAAATTCTGTACTATTTTATTTTCGTCGTTGCTCATGAGAAGATTCACATTTTTTTCTTGACAACCATTTATGCTCAAATTTAAAGTAAATTTCAAAGGATGATTAATTGTATTAACTTCATTTTTTTTAATATCAGTCTGATTCGTAGTTATATTTTCTTCCAATTCTGTAAGCGGTGGTGCAGAAGGTAAAGGTGGTCTTGAACAATTGTTATTAGAGATACTTTCTTTTAAATCTTCAAGTGATGGTGCAGAAGGTAATGGTGGTCTTGAACGATTGTTATTAGAGATACTTTCTTTTAAATCTTCTAGTGATAGCGCAGAAGGTAACGGTGGTATTGAACAATTGTTATTAAAGATACTTTCTTCTAAAACGTTCATTTCCTCATTGAGTAATTTTGTCTTTTCTTTTTCATTATTTAAACTATAAAATTGTTTTTTAAATTTCTAAGTATTGATACATATTTATGATTATTTTTACTAGTAAAATAATTATCAATTTTTTTATTAGCAAAGCTAGTAAATTTATAAATAATTATATTTAAAAAAAGTATGTTAATACACTAGTACGATAATTAATTTATTTTGTGATAAACTTACCTATTTTTTAATTCACCAATAATTAAATTTTGGTTATCTAATTTGTTATTTTTTTCAGATATTTTAATGAAAGAATTTCGGTACATTCTACAAAGTTTATTATTCTTTTTTTCAACTTCCTTTAAATTTTTTTCAAGATTTTTGATTAAAATATTTTTTTCCAAAATCTCATTTTCCATTTTTACCAAATATTCATTATCGACTCCTTCTTTTGATGAATCAGAAAGTTGTGTAATTTCCAAATCTCTTGATTCTATAATATTTTTTAAAATGACATTTTCGTCAATTCGTCCTTCTGCTTCTTCAACTTTTTGTAATAGCTCATTTTTTGTAACTTTTTCTTCAAGTAGATTACATCTTAATGAAGTGATTTCTTTCAGATTTTCATTGTTTACTAATTCAAGATCTTTAAAATTTTCATTAAGCTCATTGAATCTTTCTACTAATTCATTATATTCATCATTTTTGGTATCAAGATCCATACCCATTTCAAAATTTTTACTCTTTAATATTGATATTTCTTCTTTTAATAAATTTATTTCATTATTTTTTTCTTCAATATCTGTTCTTAAATATTCCATTTCTTGTTCCATACCACTCTAATAAAAAGTTTATTATTAATACATAAAAAAATTAGAATAAAATAGGAATCATTATATGCTGTTTGATATTTAGAAGTATAGTTGAATACAATATCATAATTTATCTTTGTATTATATATTAAAAACAATATCTTATTTAAATAAATAAAATAAATTATTTCTAGCTTCTATTGAGTATTTGAGTAAATTTTACTATAAATTATTACCAAAAATTATTTTGATTAACTATTATATAAAACTTTTATACAACTAAATGGTTTAAAAAGTGTAGTAAATTTAAATTATATCTTATAATGACAAAAATTAAAAAAACATTTTGTGTTGATTGTTAAGACTATATATTAACGAAAATTGGACAAAGTATTCTTGGAAATAAATGTAATCTATTAAAATAATAAACCAAGAAATTATAACGTTATAAATTAATTATAATATATAACTTCCACTTAAATAGATTTTTAGTAAAAAATAACAAAATCGAATAATAATTGTCTAGTAAAATTTCTCTTACCTCAATTTTCAATTTTTCTAGTATATTTTTTTGCTTATTTTTTTCAATTTCAATTTCTTTTCTCAAAATATTTACTTCATCTTTATTTTCTTTTTTTAAACTAAGTGTTGAAGATTTTTCTAATCTTAAGTTCTTTTTTGTTTCCTTTAATTCCTCTTTAAGATCTCTAATCTTTTCAGACAAATCATTATTTTCATTTTCTAAAGTATCAACAGTTTTGTTCATTTCTTCTAGTAATAAATTAGCTCTTTGAAGATCCTGTAGATATTTGCATATTAAAATTTAATAATATTTTGAACTCACATGTTTTGTTTGATTAAGCTCCTCAGTTAATTCATCAATACTAGCCATTTTATCAAAATAATTAACAATATATGTCAATTTATGAACTTTTAAATGTTTAAAATATTATTTTATGTAAAATTTGCAATCTTAAATAATAAAATTATACCAGGGATTAACTTTTCCTATTTACTTTGACTTCTTTATGTGAAAAGTTATTTTATTACAAAAAGATATACATTTAAAATCAATGATAAATCAGTGACAATAGAGCATTTGCATTATAAAAAATGAAAAAACTATCATGGCAATTGAAAACAAATAAAAAATATATAGTAATATTTTAAAAAAACGACTGATGTTACTTCTTTGTGACTACCTTTTCTTTTAATATACTGCATCCTTTTTATCAAAGTAATACAAAAACTTTTTGTTATGAATAACAAGGTAGTTGATCATAGATTAAAAGCATTTAAAAAAAACTTTATTGCAAGTAATTATAAATTTATCATATATTTTTTAAAAAATATACTTAAATATTTCTGCACTAAATATGGATATAGAAAATATATTAGTTACAACAATTGTATCAAATGGTAGATTCAAAGCCAGGCATGAAACAGCCATAGATAATAATGCTATTTTAACTCAAGCAATATCTGATTTGCAATGCTCTACAACAATAAACAGTTTCTTTAATACAGCAAAAGAGAAACAGCTTTATAAGTTTCTAGAAGAGATTTATAGAGATGAAGTCCAAAAATCTCTTAAATCAGATAAGAATACAATGAAAATATTTTTGAAAATAATGCATAGAGAGTTGGCCCTCCATTCATCTTTTGAATTTAGCATTCTGAAATTCAAAAATATTATTTCATGTACTTCGTATAGAAATAATAAAATTAATAGTGGTAGACAAAGAACTGAAAGTGATTTTGAGGTAATTTTAAAAAACTTTTTAGTATCATTTTTCGTCATTTGGTATTTATTCATTTTTTATATTAAGAATATTAAAATTTATATTTGAGATTTAGTTTAAATTAAATGTAAAATTTATTTAACAATTGTAAAATAATTAATTTGAAATTAAACTTTAATCTGAATAAATTAAATAAATAATGTATTTATTGACTTCCCAATTATATAATAAAATTAAGATTAATAATTATATCATCTTACATTGTAATGATATTAATTTCAAAGATTTAAAAGAATTTTTTTTAAAAGATAATGTAAACCATAAAATATTTTTGGCACAGTTATTAATAATTATTCGAAAAAATATAACTTTTTGTTTTATCATTATAATAGGAAATAATTTTTTAATAATTCTAATAAAAGAATTTTTAATTACTTATATTCAGATGTTTTACAGAATAAAAAATTCATTAAATCAGATATTAACAAAAATGTTTTTATAATACAAGCATTGATTTTTATGTATTTTTATAATTTGTTATTTTATTTAGAAAAGAAAGAGAAAAATAATTATCATAACATTAAATATAAATAAGATTCACCTTGATATTCATTTATTAATTTTATTTTTCAAAGCTTTTTGTATTAAATATCATTTAACTTTTGTTAAAAAAGATTTTTTAAACTTTTTGTAAATGGTAAATTGATTTTTTAAATAAAATTAAAATATTTTAAATATAAGTAAATTAATATTTATAAAATGACGGAAAATTGTTTTTTTGACACATCATTGATATTTTTAAATTTAGATAATTTCAAAATTTATTTCTACAACTAAAAAACTGGAAGAATTTCATCTTTATTTTTTTAATGATATTTCTAAACTTGAAATATTAAAAAATAATTTTAATGAAATTTTCCAGTTTTGGTCATTGAAAGAAAAAAAACGTAGAAGACCTGGATTAGATTTAGTTCAGGTATTTTTTTCATTTATTTTTTTTACTAAAAAGTATTTAGATTGATTTGGCACTAAAAAAAATTGAAATTTTTTATGAAAGAAAGTGCATTAATAAAAGCACTTCAGCATTAACGTCACACTTTGAAAAAGTGGTTAATTTCATTTGTGATAAGTTAAATATGAATGGTAAATTTTTTTTTGTTATTTATCATAATACAATTTTTTAAGATAATTTGATTTCTCCTTTTTCATCAATAGGAGTAAACAAAAATGGTATTTTTTCAACTACCGAGTAAGTTTAATAATTTTTAAAAAATTTTTTGTTTTAAAAATATTTTCATTAAGAAAAAATACCTAAAATTGACTAACTTTTTGATAAAAAATCTAAAGATTTTTTGTATAAAAAGTATCTATTTATTAGTCAAACAAATATTAATCTTTTTTTAACATTCAAAAATAAATCTTTTTTTTTGTAAAATACAATTTGTTTTTCATTTAATAGCTTAATTATTTTTGTAGTTTAAAACATAATATTTTTGAAATATTTGTATATTTTTGAAATGTTTAGAAGAACAAACAAATTGTATTATTATTACAGGTGAAAAAAAGTATTCAATTATGTTTGATATATTTGTTTAACAATATAATTTCTTGAGTATTAGTATAATTATTTACCAAACAAAAATAAAGTTTGTGTAAAAAGACAATTAAAAGTATATTTATATAACTTAATGGATTATTTTGTACTTTGAATATAGAAAAGAGCAATGAGTTTTTAAGATAAGCATTTTGGCATCTCTTTTATAAAATGAGTTAAATTGAATTTTTGAAAAAGTCTGTTGTTTTGAAGTGTTAGTATCAAATAAACTAACAAAAAAGTTGAGTAAAATAAAAATTTTTATATGAGACAGGATAATATATATATATCATGGTTGTATACAAACTACATATCTTTTAAAATAATAAACTTTTTATCATTTGAGGTATCTACAAAGAAAGCATTTTAATTTTTAATAAATAAAAGTAAAATAAAAATAACCTTTAAAAAACATTTGTTATAACCATAATTTAATTGAAAGCGATAAATATTTAAATGCATTTGATGAATCTATTTTTATAGTAGCAAATGAAGTGATAATATAATAGTAAAAATGTATTTTTCTCCTTTTAAGTTTGTAAAATTTGTTTTTGAGTTTGCATAAAATGAATAACATTATAAAAGTATATTGATTTAGCAAAGATCAAAGTTTTTGAATTTATTATTTCTACAATCTATTCTTTTTTGTTAGTATAAATAAATAATATTGACGACGATTAAAATAAATAAATATTTTAAAATCATAATTAAAAAAATTTACTATGTATTATAAATTTTTTACTAAGAAAATTAAAAAATTTAATTGTAACGGTAGTAAATATTTTGGCCCACCCTGTATATAAAAAATTATTTAATTATTATATTAATTTTTATTTCAGAAATGGAATTGTATCATTCATTGTTTCAATTGGTGGGATTACATTATTTAAAACATTGAGTTTTAGGGATGCAATTTTTCACTTTTGCATCCATAATGTAGTTTTACGGCATTTGATAATTACAGGAAAATGCAGATTGTTTTATCAACTTGTATGCCATCTTGCTTCTATCTCTGTTTACGCGAAAAAAAACAGAGGGAAAAAATTTGAGCTTCCGGAAAGAATTGCCAATGAAATTAAAAGAGAAACTGAAGGCATTGTTGATTTTGCTATGGAGCATTAAAATTTTTTATGAAATAAAATTTTAAATTTTTTAGTTTAAAAAAATAATAAATATTATTTCTTTTATTTACAGGAAAAAATTCCTGATATATATTTTTCTTTAATTATTTTTACTGAAATAGAAAAATTATATTTTTAACAAACTTCATTGAGTAAAGTTATTTTATTTGTTTCTTAATATCTTATAAATACAAATATTAATAATATATGAATACAAATATCAAAAGATAGAAAGAATCATAGTGATAAAAACATGTAATTTGAAATTAATTATAGTTTAAAATTTATACTAAATTTTCATTTTTACTATTACACATAAATTAAAAATTCCTTAATTTTAGATTGTTATTAAATCTAAATAATTTAACACTTTAAAAACTGATATTTTAATGAATAAATAATAATGTTTAATTACTTTAAATAACAGCAAGTAAACAATTTTATTTCTTTAAAAATCATGTCTTTTTATTTTAAATAATAAATGTTAATTTGTGCATGAAATTTCTGATATCTCTTATTTTATTCTGCAAAAAATGATTTTATCAATAAAATTTTTATTAAATTTACATTCAAACTTAAAATATATTATAAATGTTTAGCAAAGGAGAATGCTAATTATATCAAAATGATAATTTTTTTAAGAACTAACATCATTTCTATGTGATTTTATATTTAATATTTTAAACTTCTGTAAAGTATATTAGATTATTTTAGAAAATTAATTAGTTTGTAAATAATTCATTCAATTTATTATTTTTTTATTTATATTAATTTTTGCTTTATATATAAAATATAAGTAGTTAAATATATTTACTAGTTTTTCAAAAATTGCTATAATATTATTATTAAAATAGTAATAATATTTTTATCAAATTGTAGAACTCATATTCTGAAAATACTAGATTTTTTAATAATAAATATCAATATTACATTAAATCAAATAATTTAACAAATAAATTAATTTTGAAAAAAAACTTATCTTGCTCAATGTATTATAATTTTATATAAATTGTCATGTGAATCTTTAAATTTGTAAGAATTTTTGAACTTTTATCTAGTTTTAATATACTGTAAAAACTATATTTTTAATAGATTTTATTAGTTTTAATAAATTGTAAATATTGTGTTTTTAATAAATTTTATTATTTTTAATATGTTGTTCAATTTTTTTATATTAACAGTTGTTATTCATCTGATAAAAAATACATGATTTGTTTAAAATCTTCTAATATGTTATTGTAGTTACATTTGTCAAATCTATAAAAAATGAAAGTTCAATGTCAATTTTGCCAAAAGGAAGTTGAAATTAACAATATTAAAATCCATTTTCATTTTGAACATAACTGGACATTTGATGATTCAATTAGAAAACATCCATGTCCATTCATGAAATGTAATAAAAATAAGCATCTTTTTAAGTACAACAATCTTTTCAAACATATTTCAAATAATCACAATATAAAAATTGATTCAAGAACAAAAGTTAATGTTGAAGAAAGAATTGAAAAGAAAATTATAGTTTCGGAGGTACAAATTTCTCAAAACAATGTTGAAGATATAAAAGTAAAGGCAATGAAATACGCCAAACAAATTGACCAATATGCAGGCGAATTTCTACTTGAAGCTGGATATATTAATGATAAACAACTATTTGGATTGAGCCAGTTGATAAAAAATATTTTAAGCAGTTGTGATAGTTTAGTGGCATTGGAGAGTCTTAATTTCTTGACATTTAATAAAAAAAATATTCAAGACCAATGTTTAGTTGATAGTATTGAATTAGAAGGTTCAGCTAGAACTGTTTCCCGTAGAAAAATGAAGTCTGAAATACCAAAATGTTATTTTGTAAATTTTCAAAAGGATATTCAAATGTATACAAACAAGTACCTTCAACTTAACAATTTCCAGAAGACTGTGAAAATAGTTTTGTACGTAGATGATGTTTGTCCTGGTAATGCGTTGTCCCCATTTAAAAAAAACAATATGTACACTCATATTTGTTATAAAGTTCTTGATGATAATGTAAAATGTTCAAATTTGGAGCATTACCGATCCCTAGGAATTACAAAAAGTAAATTTGTAAAACCATTTAAATATCATGATGTCGTTCAAAAAACCATAAGACTTATAGAAACAACAATTTTTGTTCACCAAAATATTGAAAGAAACTTAAAAATAGCATATGTAATAGGTAGTTTAAAAAAATTAACAATAATTTACAAATTAATTTTAAGGAGATAATGAATTTATGAATATATTATTTAAAACACCTCTTAACTATAGAGCTCAAGGAACAAATAATTGCAAGGCATGTAATGTGGGAGGTATGTTTTAATTTTAAATAATGCAAAATGTTGGAAAAAATATTAATGTTTATTTCCAATCAAAAGAAATAATTTTTGTCGCATAAAAAAATGTTTTAAATATTATGAGATTTTTTTTTGTATATTTACTTCCACAATATCAACAAAGAATAATATTTTTTGAGCATTAGAATTATAAAGTTAGATAATTTAGTAAAAAGTTGGTTACTAACTTAGTTGCTATTTTACGTCTAAATATTATCAATATTATTGTGTATTTTACTATGTAGTTAATACAATTATGAAGATAACGAATTTATACGAGTGGTTTTTGTTAAAATCAGTGTATTTATCAAAAACTTAAATTAAGATAGAAAAATACATTGTTAATAAATTTTTATTGAAATATTTTAAATTTTTTATTTAGAATAATTATTTATTTTTAATAGTAATTCTGAAATTAACTGTTTTAAACAATTATTACTTTAAATCAACATTTTATTTGGTTAGTATTTGTCGTTTATGAAAATTGAAAGATCCCATTAAATAGATAATAACTATAACGATAAATTATTTTTATTTAAAGATTATCTATAGTACAAGTCTAAATTAATAAGTTAAAATAAACTAATGTTTCGTTATTTAAAGTATAATATTTTTGATAAAAAAGGTTAATAAAAGATCATGAAAACACGATAATTTGTTAAAATATAATAACAATAATTTTTTGTTCTCATACATTAAGATAAGTAATCATATAATATTAAATTCTCTCTAATGTTCTTCTAAAAATTATAAATTGGTTAGATAAAAAACTATATGAATATGTAATTATATAAATTCTTATTGTTTTTAAGAAAAAGTTCATAAGTCATGCTAAAACATATTTTTATGATTAGTTGAAGCAATAAAATTTCTGTAGATATAAGTATATATTTTTTTTATAAAAATTAAATTTTAAAAGTAATTACGTAAAAATATATTAAGAAATTGTTTATTATAATATGTTTTTTTTAAGGTCGTGATTGGCATAAATTTATGAAATGCAGCTTAATAAAGGACCAACTTAAAAATGAGCATACTATTTCTGGAATACCTATTGATAATAATCTTTTATCAGACCCTTTCCATGATCTCAACCTTGGTGTTCTAAGTAACGTTCTTTTTGGTACAACACAAATAGTTCAAATCATTACAGATCTAACTCCATTGCAAATTTATGAAGGTATTATTAATGAATGTATTCTGATGAAAAAACATGGTTGCATAAATAGTGTTATTAATGAAAACTTTTTTGCACTTCAAAGAACACAAGATACTTTGAGTAAAAAAGGACGTTACCTTCTTAATGGTAGTCAAACATTGACTGTGACAAGAGCATTCTATGAATATTTAATCAAAATAAATATTAATAATTATGAAAATGGTGTAAAAATAAAATTCAAACAAATAATCAATCTTTTAAAAGTGCTTCTAAATGTTACATATTTATGCATGGAGTTTGATATGGACATTAATGAATGTTCGAGACTGTGCGAATATAATGTTGACAAAATTTTTGAGTATCTGTATAAAGTATTTTCTTCTGATCTTAAGCTTACATTAAAAATGCATAATTTAACACATTATCCTTGGAACATACTACGACATAAACTTCTTCCAGTTAATTTTTCATGTATTAGATTCGAAGGTAAGTCAATATTACAATTATATAATGTTATCTTTTTATATTTGCTTTTAATCATTAAAAATTTATATAAAAATTAGATCATTAAAATATTTTAAATATTTTAAAACTAATTTTTGTTGAAAAGCATATATATTTGTATGTAAAATTTTACTAACAACATTTTTTACACCTGCAAAACTTTTTTATTCAATTTTATAAGAGTAAGATTATAAAAAATTTAATAATTATATAAGTATTTATTATAATAACTTTATATTATAGCTGCTAACATTCGTCTTAAAAATATTTTATCACGAACTAATAGCCGAATCAATCCATGCTTAACGATAATTAAAAAAATAACTTGGAATAATTTTATTAACAGACATAGAAAAGTTCACAACGAATCAATGGTGGAAAATAACAATTGGATATATGATCTTCCTGTAATAGAATGTGATGAAGATGAACAACTCGAAGCTTCTATGGAAGAGGAAATAAAAGAATTAAGTTTTATCATATCGGAAGAATAATTTTGAAAAAACTTTATTATTTTACATCAATATAACTTAAAGGAATCTTAATATAAATGATACAAATTTTTAATAACAATGATATAAATTTAGTTTTAAAAATAGTATAAATAGGGTTGTTATTTATTTATAGTTATTCATTTTTCCTTAATAAATAAGATTTAAATAAAATGGTGTTTTTTATTTGTTTTGGCATAATATTTATAAAAATGTTTTAACAATTATATTTATGTACTAAATTTCATAATATAGAAATTAACATATTATTGTAATGAATTACAAGAAATACTGAAACTAAATTATATCGTTAATAAATTATATTAAACGGTACTTTAATTAAAGTAATACATTTTTTAAGCAATATTAGAATTTATCCTAATTATTATGAAATAAATAACAATTCTAAACGATGTGATCTTTTTTAAAGTTACTGGTTCGGATTACAATTACATATATTTTTATTGCATGTTATAACAAATTAAAAAAATAAAATACAATATATTTTATAGAAGTAATTTTTTTGCTCCATCTATGAATCTTTCTGAAATAACTATTAAATTTTCATCCGAAATTTTCTCATCACTAGTATTTTTAAAAAATTTCACATACATTTCCATGAAAAATACATACCAATTCACAAAAAAAAGTATGTATTTTGCATTGGTTATGTATAATTTTATATTAAAAAATAACCATACAATTTAAAAAATGTATAGTAAATGTCATTTAGAAATGTCTATACATTTTCTATAAAAATGCATAGCTAAAAATAAAAAAGAGTATGTATGTCATTTTGACTGTATGTACATTTTCATTAAAAATGCTATAAAGTTTAAAAAATGTATAGTACATTTTTAAAGAAATGTATATACATTTTATATAAAAATGTATGGCAAAAAATAAAGAAAAGTATGTATGTCGTTATGACTGTATGTACATTTCTTTGAAAAATCATGTATTTTACAAAAAAGTGTAAGGCATTTCTTAAAAATTTTTTATATATTTTATGTTTATTATGTGCGTACAATTAAAAATAACTTATTTGGTAGTCGAAATGACATAATTCGACACTATAACCCATGATTGCACAATGTCTGTCAAAACGACAGTTTTAAATTTTGAGTGTATATAAAATATTTTAGTCAAATTTTTAAATTATCGTATTTTAATATTTTGTTTATCTACAATAGTTTTGAAAAAATTTTAGTTAATTTTAAATTTAGCTATTATCGCTATGAAAGTTGTCATGTAAAATTTTTGTAGAAATGAAATAATTGATAAAATAATAAATAAATTTGATTGTTAAAAGTAAAAAAAATCAAATATTTGCTAGCAAAATGAATTTTGTTGATTTTAAAAATTATGTTCAAAATTTTTTACGTATAACTTTTTTTCTCAACACTTTTTTAATAATTCGAAAACGTATATATAGGTTTTCAGACACGCTGAATTCGAATATGATATTTTAGAGATTGGAGTTTTTCATTTTCTATAGTTTTTTGTCACAAAATATACTTAAAAGTAGGATTTTTCAAAATTTATTTTGGTACTTGAAAAGTACTCTAAAAATGGTGAAGAATGATATATATATTGATATAGTTTCATAAAGTAGTTTTTGAGATAAGCAATCATGGTCGAAAAGTTTCTGAAGCCATAAAAACGCGTAGAGTGAAGATATGTAGCTAATATTTTATATGTGGTAATATGTTACCTAGGGGTATTGTTTAAGCATATAAAAATGGGGTCTCAGATTTTTGCTTGTCTCACCTTGTTCGAGTTTCTCAAGAAACGTATTTTAATAGCAAACTTTTTATCCGAAGGAATGTACACTGACAAAACAATCAAAAATTTTGGAACGTTAATGTCAAATTTTGTTGATCTTTCTTCAGATAGAATTTTTAAAAATGCTTTCAGAGGTATGTTAAATATAAAATTCATATGAATTAAATTTCCTAATCTAAGAGGATAAAACAAAAAAGAACATTTTTCTATGAATTAATTATTTTCCAGACTGTACAATTTTTGAAACATTAACAAAAGAATCAAAAGTTGTAACAAAAATTCCATTGACAACAAATGCCTATATTCCAAAACGGCGTAAAATGAAAGCTGAAAAACCAGCATTATATGCTATTAATATTGAAAGGGACATGGAAATGTATCTTAATCGTGTAGTAGAAGAAAATCTTAGATTAAGAGATTTTCTTCATCGAGAGAAGGAGATTCCTATATCATTATTTTGTAATGATATACAATGTGGGAATCCTTTTAGCCCTTCAAAAAACTTGTCAATTACTGTATATGCGTATAGGTTTTTGATGAACCTTTTAAATCCTGGTGATTTGTATCACTATAGATACATAGGAGCAACAAAAAGTAGATTCGTAAAACACAATAGATATATGGAAGTCACGACAGAACTTATCAATCTTGTCAAGCAAATTAAAATAAAATTGAAAGGTTCAAATGAAATTATATCAATAAATATATTATTCATTGTAAATAAGTAGTAGAAATTGAAAACAATGTTCAAATATTTCGCAATCGTCATACTTACTAATAATTTTCAATATTAGCTTACAATGATTAATAGTGAAAATAAAATAGATTATAGTGTACAAATAGTCAAACAATTTTTTAAGCAAATCTATTTTTTTTCAGAAATTTATTCTAATATTAATATATTATTGGGAAATATCAAAAAGATAAAACTTTTTCATTTGAACTAGCACGTGCAATAGTTGATGTATTGATATCAAGAAATAGAGATGTTCTTTATGTTCCATTATATCCTAGAATTTTATCTGAAATAAATTTAAAAGATTCTGAGACATCTGACGGTTATGCTGATCGGGATGTTGTTTTAGAGATTCAAATGAAGATACAATAATTTGTTCCTTAATGGATGGAAATGTGTATGGTTATGATATAGTGCAATCACAATTATTATTTAAAATAAATTTACATTATTGTGTTTATAATGTTTGTATGATAGACCAAATAATTGTAATGTTTTTATATCTGCTGGTCCTAAAAGTTTAAATATTTTTGATAGTAGGATAGTTAGAACTGGGAGTGATGTTGGTGCATCAATAACAATCAATAGATATAATTTAATAAATTATAGATATATCTCATTTTGTGTTCTGATTGGTAGCTGTACCTTTTCCATTAACTATGGTATTCACAATAGTTTGACTTTTATGATTTTTAGTATAATCATTGCCTAATTTGTCACAATCAAGAGGATTATCATAATGTAGAAGATTTCTACCTGTTTCAGAACAATCCATTAGATCATTGTCTTTTAGTAAGTACTCTCCCGTTATGCATTTTAAAATAAATAAAAATTAATAGTAGATTTTTAACTTTTATCTTATCACTATTGCTATAAATCAAAGATAATTTATATTATTTTATGGTAAAAAAAATCACAAAACAATTTAAATTTGCTTTCAATTAATATATCATATAAAATTTAAATTTTGTGTATAAAATTCAAATTATTAAACAATAAAAAAGAAAATTTTTATTAATTCTTTTTTTCTGTGTATTCTACATTGATAAATGTCAGATTATTTACTTACTGATAAGATCAAGATTAGAAATGGGATTATTTCTATTCATAATGTAATGTAATGGCAAAGTCAAACCTTTCAACTATATACAATGGTACATTGCATTCACGTTCTTCCAGAAAACAAGTTTGTATTAAAATCACTAAAAGAAACTATCCATGTTTGAAGAATGAATTATATGTTTATAAAAAAATAGAAAAAAGCAATCCTGAAAATTATAACTTAACAAATATTATCGGTATGTTTTAGGTTATATTTTTCTATTACTATTAGAGACAAAATTTTTTTTAAAAAAGTTTTATTTTTGTTAATTTACTTTTACTAATTATTATTTATCACTGCGAAAATAGGTCAATTTGATACCATAAAGTATAATTAAATAAAAATTTTATTTTTAAAGCATTTTAATAATTGAAATAATGTCTTATATATTATAAATTTCTTTTAAATAGACAGACCCGTATACGATTTGGAACGCATTTTAAAATTTTTCTTGAATGACCAACGAATACGATTTTTTTTAAAATAAAGTGTTAATTTGTATTTTTTGTAGACCATGGAGAAATTTGTCTTAGTGAAATGAAGTTTATTGTTATTAAAAAATTTGATATTACTTTGGATACTTATATTAAAAACAAAAATCGACTATATCTTGATCATGTTGAATTGTATGATTTATTAAATGGAATTCTTAATGCGCTATCTTTTTTATAAAAAAAAATATTTGTTATAATGACCTTAAAAGCAGTAATGTAATGTTAAATCCAGATATAAGCAATCCTGTTTTAATTGATTTTGGAAGTTGTTACGATCACGAAGCTAATATACCTTTTAATAGCATTTCTGGTACTCATGACTTTAGTGGATTATTTCTCCATAATTTAATTAATGGATCAATATATGACGACAATACAAGTTTATTTTAATTGCTTTACTTGGGCTAGTGGTGAAAAACTTTCATGGCAAAATGACAATCAACAGTAAGTTTTTATTAAATTGTTTAAAAATAAATGCCGGTATTGTTTGTTCAATATTAGAATGTCTGTATTACCTATATATGTTTACATAAAGTCAAAGATATTTATCATTTTGTAGAGTTAATTAAGCTGTATTTCAAGTTAAAAATATCTATATCTTCCTATAATTTATAGTCTTAAGACACCAAATTATTACATTGAAGAAAAAGTTAGATTTCTTAATCGTGGATATGAACCGTTTCAAAATTCTTCTATCAATGTAAAATCAAAGAAAATTCTTGAGATAATTCATGATGCTGTAATAAACAAAGAAAGTGATTATATGGCTATTAAAAACAAGATTTCTCAAGTTTATTTTTATAATTCATTGGCTTTGTCATTGTCCAAGGATTTTAAAAATCCCTCTCTTAATAGAGAAGTTATTTTTGATGAAAATTATTTACGGAATATTCCATCTGATAACTTTGCACTTTTGTGCAGTTTTTAAGGAAATTACAATAGGTAGGTTTTAATATCAGTCTGTGGAAAAAACTATGGTCGCTAATGTTTAGTAAAGTTTTCATCGGCTACCACTATTTTTCCACAACATCGTATTTTTGGTACTTTTCTATTTCAGTAGGGCAACTGAAAAAGTTCGTTTTTGGTAATAAAAAGTAATTTAATTATATTTTTATAATAAACATTTTAAATAAGAATGTTTAGTATAGTTTCATAACTGAATATTCTATTTTAACATAAAATCATCTTTTTATTACTAAAAATCAAATCTAAAAATGGGCCTATCGAAATGGAAAAGTATCTATTTTTTGTTTTATTATTTCGATGGTTATGTTTTGTGCTTACAGTCCTCTAGTTACAAAAAATGTTTTGCTAAAAACTTGGACAGTTCAGACAAAATACACAATTTAGGAATGGGACTGCTAAAATTGTCAAAAGTGTTATCAGATACTACTGCAACTACATCTACTAAAAATAATAAAAATAAAATTTCTATTTCTAACTTATTACTAGTAGATAAAGAATTTTTTGGATATCTTGAGAAACAATATATTGTATGTTTAAAAAAATGTTTTTTACTGATAACCGTACTTTTATTAAATAATATCTAGAGTAAAGGATGGGCTTATGGATTTTTAAAAAGCATAAATATAGATTCATGTAACATGACTGTCTTAACAGAGAGAAATGTAATTACAAATTTTTGTCTTAAAACTGTTGTAAGCATGGAAAATCAACCAATACATTCCTAACATATTTAATAATCATGTAATATTTTGCCTTCTCATATTTTTAAAGTAAAACAAATAAGAAACAATAATAAAATTATAGCAATTGACCTTAAAACTTTTTTATACCTTTTCTACATTCTTCCTGGTTATCCTTCTTAATTTTCATTCAATGGTTCTAGTAAAATGTAACTTTTTTATATCCTATTCTATGTTAACAACAAACAAAATTACTAACATATTCTAATTCAACAGGATGTAATAAGAAATTAATATTTCAAATAAAATTCAGTTAGCTGTAAAAACAGAAGAAAACATTGGATCTGCATTTTCATAAAAACATTTGTTTTAACACATTTTGGTAGTTTATTTATTAATGTTTAATGCTATTTGTAAAACTTGAAAATACTAGAACTACTTATGTTGTTATGATATCACACAAGCATATTTAATTAAACCACGTATTAATTATATGATTCTTAATAACCATGAACGTTTCTATGCCATTATGAGTAAGTCATTAAGAGGTAATAAGAATTTTAAGTATTTTGCGTTATGTATAAAAGTTGTGATTGATGAATTATTTGATAGCAGTTATTAAAATAAATAGCATTAAAAACAATTTTATTTGTAGAATTCTAAATTTAAATTAAGAAAGTCTGGAAAATATTTTTTTTCATTTCCTTATTATCTATATACCACTTTAAGAAAATATATAAAAGCCTAATATTGTTAATTATATTATTCCTCCATGAAAAACTTTTTGAAGAGATGTAAGAGACCTTAAAGTAAATGGAATTTGTTTATTCTCGTATATATTTAATATAAAAACAATACCTGTTTCTGGAAACATTTGAAATATTAAAAATAGATAGGTTTTCTAAAGGAAAGACTTCTAATTTATAATAACAACATAAGAATTTCAATATATTTCAGCAAAGTTAAGAAAATTGTGAAAGATAGAATGTAAAAATCTTTTCTATACATTTATAGAAGAAGAAATCGGTTAAGGAGTATATTATGGAATTATATATATTTCTGTATGTAATTGTTTTTTTAAGTACATCTGGAATGATAAGTTTTAAAGGAATTTGATGTATATCTAACTTATTTATAATATTTTTGTGTATGAATATATTTGAGTATATCCAATTGATTTATCAAAAACCAAATCACAAGACAAAATTGAAATCTTAAGTTCTTTTTTCACAATAATCATTTAGAAATGTAAACATATTTTGAGAATTACCTTTCAATTTGTTGTTTCTAAGTATGTTTACTCTTTACTCTAAAAACGTTACCTTTTTTATTGTTTTTTGATATTTGTGGTTTGAAGTAGTTAGTAGATTATTATGAATGTAAAATGATAAATTCATTCCTTTTTTGAATATCATTTAATCTGTCCAACTTTGATTTTTTATTAAACTATTTTAATAAACCATACAATTGTCATTAAAAATAATTTTATTGATTGTGAAGTGATTCCTTTTATTTATATAATTAATGGAGAGTGATAAAATTGTTTAGTACTACTAATCTAATTAGTTTTTACTAGTAAAATTGTACTTTTTAGGTGGAAGAGAATCTATACTTTTATTTAAACCAATTTAACATGTATTGTCATTACTTATAAGAATTATTTTATTATAAATGGTAAAATTATGGGCGTATGAGAAATAAACAACATTATTATCAAAATATATTTATTATAAATTAAGCAAAGATGTTCAAGAAAAAATGATTTTAATTTTTCTATATATGAGAGATCTGAATACTATTTTTACAACATTTATGGTGGCATTATGACCTATATTATAAAAATAATGTGTAAGTGAATGTTATATTTTGAAAGTTTCATGCTTTTTTTAATTGATATCAAAATACAATACATTATATTAGGGTTGATAAAAAACTTTGAATTTTTAGGAAAGTTTATAAATATTGTTTTACATGTTTACAGTTCTCAGTGATTGAATGTTACAAAGACGTGGTATTTAAAATAATATTATTTTTTCCTCACCATGGATAATAATCATTAAATTAATATATACATTTACCAAAGTTAAAATGATCAATAAACCAAGAATTGATAGAGCGATTAGAAAATGAACTTAATGACATGAATCTTAATTCTATTCATGCTCTATTATCTCCTACTTCTCAATACACAATGTTACCAATAAAGAGCAATTCCAGTTCTGTTATTTCTACTCTTGAATACCGTGTTGATACTCCACTTTACGTACATTAATTGTTTCAAGTGCCACAACTGCCGCTTACCAGATGTCATGAAACGTGTTCAGCAACAAACTATGGAAATCCAATGACAAATTTGACAGGATAATCTATCACAACTCCACTTTCTTTAAAAAAACACTCCTGTGATGCCTTCAAACGAACAAAATTCAATTTGTACTTTCTCATTATTATTTGAATTGGACATAACATGATAATACTTTAAAAACTACCAAATTTTTATAATATATTGGAAGAGCCAAAAAATACCAATAAAGATCCTAAAAGAGATTCTATCGCAAACAAGGGTACGTGTATTGCATGGAAGCAGAAAAAATTTACCTCTATTGAAGAAAGTTTAACAACTCATATGTGCTTCAACATGTCTTGTCCAATTGTCACATAGTTTTCTCAAAACCTGCTATCAAAATTTTACAAAAACGTAAAAGTGAAAATTATATTCAATGCATGACTCAAACATCTTCACTACTCTGTCTGGTAAATTGCCTGGTGTTGTTTTTTTATTATAAAAAAAATGTAATTGAGTCGTCATTTCTTCAAAAAATTGTTTTGTATCTTGTTGAACGATACCACAACAAAAAAAATGAATGGAACTGCTCTGAAAAATATGTCTATCTTGGGAAATACTTTAGAGGAGGCTGCTCAAGGACTTCCTAATTTATAAAAAATTTTATTCACAAGATATTTTATATGTATTAATTAAATTAGTTAATCTGCTTTTTACTTTTATATGAAATACTTAAAATGATAACTATAATATTGTTAAATAGTAATTTTTTTATTGTAAATGAAATAAATTCTTAAAGATAAAAGTTTGGAAATATTTTAACATGAATTGAGCTTCCTTTTAAAGTTTTTATATTTATTTTTGGTTTATTACTTTTCTTACTTTAACAAATATATATTAGATGAGTTTGAAAAAACCTTTATATACAGTCAAAAATATATCATATCTTAATTCAAGAATATTGTTGCATAAGAGTAAAACAATTTCAAAATATTGCATTGTGCAAAAGTTTAAGAAAATTTTGAACATTTTTTTGATATAAAGTTACTTTAAAAAAATTTATTGTTGAAAGATAATGTAACAGATAATGTTTTTTTACTGCATAAAAATAAAATTTATTAAACCTTGTTTTAAATAATAAATTGTAAATTCTAATCTATGTAAGAAAATTTATAATAAATATAAAAAATATGACATTCAAGAGTTCTAATTTTTAATATTTTGAAGCTATAAATACGTAAATTAAAAGTTTTCATTATACAAACCTTTTACAATTATGTTTTTCTATATTTAATCACTAGAATAAAAATTTTTAATATGCAAATTTCTTTTAATGAGAACACAATTGTATTGAGAAATAGAAAAAAAATCAAATGTTAATTGCACATATTGAATATGAATATTATATTGACACTATATAAATTTTCATACAAAATTATATAGTAAAGAAAAGATAATATGATTGAATTTAATAACATTTTTTTTGTAAATTAAAACAATTAATTGAATTTTGTAAAACAATTCACCATGATTTTGTATAATGAGATCAACTGTTCTCAATATACAAATCATATATAAAATGTAAGAAATGAGAACACATTTTTTTGTGTATGCTAACGGGAAGGAAATGTACGTAGATGATTTATTAGAGAAGGAGGAAAAAGAAATGGATGATGTAAACGTAATCGTCATTTGATAGTGATGATGAAGTAACTACCAATGACAAGGAGAAGTACTGATCTAATGAAATCGACATTTATGAATGCTTTGGAGTCTCAAAAAAGAAGAAGAAAGAATATGAGGGAAATTGCCCGGTTTATTAATAAGACTGCACATCTTTTTTAGTAAAGATTTTTACCATGTTAATTTATGTACTTATCTGTAAATTTTATTGTATAATAGTTTTTTGTATATATTGTATATTTAATTATTTTTTAATAAAGAAATTAATGAGAAAATTATTATGTACTGATAAGCATACTCATAGGCTTGTTTATTTTTATTAGAAATTTTATTTAACAGGTAGCTTAGTGTTGGTTGTTTTAAAAATATTAAAAGCCTGCAACAGTTGGAAAAACGTAGTTTTTATAAATAATGATAAGACTTATCATAATTAAAAATTTTTTTGCATTTCTTTTAGTAATTTTAATATTTTACTAAACTAACATTTGTTGAATTCCCTTAATTATGATCTTATACCCTATGTGGAAACTATATGTTAGCTTTGCTGGAACATTATTTATAGAATTTTTTATTTTACTATTTACTTTGTTGATTAGATAAACAATATTTCTATTTAAATTTTTTCATTGTTCTCGAGATTTGCAGAGAAGCAGCATTGCGGATATTTAAATGAAGAAGAACAATAATTATCATTATATCAAAGACATCTTTAAAAATACTTTTTATATTTACAAAAATCATAAATAAGAGAGGCAATTCATAATTTCTTCATCAAAAAAAGTAAATCAAAGTCCAATTTTAATAACAACAACAAAAAAGTATTCCTCATTCTGCTAGAACGTCTGATTACAAATACAAACAATAGCTCCTAAAAACTCCTCAACAAAACAACACCATCAATAGTGTCATTACAGATGATGGCATAATCTAAAAAAAGAATAAATGATGAACTATTATTTTTTTTCACCAGATAAAGGAAAATCTCTTAACCATTCAACTACAGAAAATTTTTTATCAATAGCAATTGTTAATGAAGAGTTGTTTGGAAAAGTTACATGAATTATTAAAAACAAAATTTTTGAATGTAGTGAGAAAGAGTTTACTCAGGAGAGAAAAATTTTTAACTATTTTAAGTAGTTTTTTTTTTGCTTTTTAACAATGGACATTGTTTGTACAAAAATGAGTTATAAAAGTTGTTTTTAAAAGTTATTCAGAAGTATGGACAAGAAAAGTTCCCTTATTATTATCCGTTTCCTCATCCAAAAATCGTTTACAACCGAAAATAAAATGTTATTACAATTAATTCTCTCACACACAAAATTATATTACGCCAATGGTAGAATAATAATATTTACTACTTAATAATTCATTAAAAAGGCAAATAAAAATTAAAGAAACTTCAAATTATATAAATAATTAAAAATTTGATAAAAAATATAAACAATATCATATTACAAAACATTTTATAGTTCCTTTAATTACATATTCATGAAATTGAATTGTATACACCCATTTCTGTATCTAATTAACCAAAACTCATAAACACTTTTTTATATCAACAGCAAAATTCAAGTTTACTTCCTTTTTATGGTTAATTTACTCTTTGCACCAAAACACATAGGAGATAACATGGAAGGACAAGAATAAATTAAATATTTTTGTGTAAAAAAATGTATATTGTTAAAGCTGATAAAATATTTAATGATAGATGAAAATATAAATTAATAAATATTAACTTTTAATAATGCAATTGTTTTTTAAATACTTAATGTGAATGACCTAAAGCGTAAGTATATATTTTATCAAAATTTCAAAAAAAACTATAACGTCATTGGCAAATTATTTTTAAAATAATAGAGGAAATTTAAAGTATAAGTGAATTATATTTGTAAAATGTATATTTAGGACATATTTGCATTTCTTCAATGGCAAAAAGGAGACGTATATAAATATATATCTTTATTTCTATGTTAGCTTTATCACTCTGTCTGGTGTTTTAACATTAACTTTCAACTATTCTATTAAACAAAATCGATTGTCAAAATCCTAGAAAAGAAAGATTTATTATCATTCGCATTGTGGATTTGAAAAAAAAAATACATATATATATCTAAATAAATAAAACTTTTTTACGTCTAATTATATATTAAAATATTATATAGTGATAAAAAAAGAAACTTTTATTATTTTCACTTATTTAATGTTGTCAAAATAATTCATCAATTAATTGGGAGAAAAAAGAGAGATGGGGAATGTTATGTCGGCTTTTGGTTTTAATCAACCATTCTTCTTTGCTCTTATTATGTAAGTTTATAAAATATATCATTCCTCAGTTATACATCTAACTATATATCCCAATACTCATTTAGTTTTAATTAATTTTGAAAAATAAATTTATTTTTTTCAGAATCGTAGTATTATTAGTTGGAACAGTGGCATTAGTAAATGATGGTTATAATGACAACCTATTTCATGATAGAGACATGGAAGGAGGAAGCGGTCGTAGTCGTGTGGTAGTAGAGTTTCCGGAGATGGATGATTATGAGAAAAATGATTAGTAGTTATATTTTTTTCATATATACTCAAATACCAAAGCTATTATATATGTATACATTTTTATATTTATTTGTAGAAAAATTTGTAAAGAATTTTAATTGAAAAGAATAAATTTTTTTAGTTTTCCCTTTTATAGTTCGTTATCTCTATATGTATCTTTTTTATTATTTTTGGTAATAATTTTTTTTGAAATCATCAACTTTGATGTATACATATTTTTGCCTTTTTAGTTTTTCCCACTATTTGTTTATTCTTTTTTTATTATATCTTCTTGTAGTTTTTGCTATTGATATAATGAAATGGTAAAAGACATCTTCTTTTAAATGTATAAGATGGCAAGATTGATGAAAATCAACTCGTCAAATTCTTAAAACATTACATTAATTAAATAAACATATATCATTTAGTTTATAAAATATGTATACTCAATCATTCTTATCAACTATCTGTTGCTTAAAATATATAATATCTATACATTTTATAATAATGTAAAATAATTATTTGTATTTATAAAATAAAAATATTATATTTTATGAGGAATTATATCAAATCTTATTGTTATAAAATCTGCTTTCCCATTAATTTATCACTTTATCTATGTTCTATAAATTAGAGGATAGTTAATATTATTGTTTAAAATATATTTTGTTGTGATTAGATGAATGGCATATTGAGATTTAGTCCTATTACCAACTACGTGAAGTCATTATGGCACGCTTTTCAAATTTCCTAATTTAACAACAATAACTTGTTGATGGAGTGTTTCTTTTACTAAATAATAGCTTAGCATGTACTGACAAAAGAGGCCATTCATCTTAAAAGAAGATACTAATTTATTAATTTAATAATTCATAAAATAAATGCCAAAAATTTTCTTTAACTCACCATCAAAATCTCTTATATTTTTATCTATTAACATTTTTGTCATATCAGATAAAGAGAGAAAAGTTAAATGCTTTAGGAAGACAAAGTTGACTAAAAATATCTTTTAAAATAAATGTTACTCAACTTATAATTAGTGCATCTTTTTATGTAAAAATATTAATTAAAAATAATAATTATAATTGTTTATTGAAAAAATATTTTCCTGTAATTTAATTTATCTTAATAATAATATTATTATTCTATCACTAATTTAATGAGGAAGAAAGTTACTCATGTAAATGTATTGTAGAAGTTTAATGGCATACTTCCCCCTAGATATTAATGTTTACTGCTGTACTTTTAATGAATCATTTATCAATCTTTATATAAAACTGTAAATTATAATCCTTTTAACTCTTCATCTACTTACTTTTCCAAAATGTTACTCATTCATTTTCCCATCAAATGAATACCGAAAAGTTTTCCTTTCTTAAGATTAAACAATATCGCTTTTTCTCCCTTAAAATATTAAGAAATATTTATCAGTGAAGCTATACAGTTAAAAAATATTTTTGATGTTTTATCATATAGTATTTTAAAGTACAAATAGCAACTTGTTTAAATATACAAAGTTTCTTTTTTTACATATTTTTATATATTTTATACATTATATTTATTTATTTACCCCTCTTCAAAGAGGTGTAACTGACGAATAATATAGTAAAATACTACACAAATCTTAAATATATATTTTATTATAAAATGTAATGGTGATTAAATTACAACATCAAAATTAAAATAAAGGTAAGCTTGTAATGATAGTATATCTTTATTTTAATTGCGTACAATGATCAAATACACTCGAAAGAGAATTGATGTTTAAATTTCTAGTACAACTATTTTATTTGTTTATTTTTTTTTATTTCCTTTTTTATTCGAGTAAATTTTTTTAATGCCTCCATTTAGTTTTATCTGATTTATTGCCAATATTTATTTAAATCCTTTTTCATTTATATTTGCGAAAAAAAGTATATACAATTTACATATTACCTCATTGTTAAAGTGGTTTTATTTTAATCTTGTAACAAAAAATCTTATTCTCTATTTTTATATGAGAACATGGCATGTGCCATTTCTTAGAGTATTTCAAAAAATTATACATATGCTATATATTTAGAGTTCTCCATTTGCAAATTTTTTCTTATCTTATACTGAGATTGTTGGTATAATAATGAAAATAATAATAACAAAAATAATAATAGTAGTACAACAATATGTAATAGTAAAAATTTCATAAAATATTCTTTACATGATAAATAGTATATATTATTCTATTGTAATAATTTACAACTGATTAGATAAAGTAAATAGAGAATAAGATAATTTAGAATGTGAGGTAGAATATTAGCATAAATTCTTCCCTGAAAAAATATTATCATTTTTAGGAATATTAAAAAAACCTTATGCATCTGTATAACATTTTTTCTCTCTATAAATAATATTTCATTAAAAAAAAGATGCCCATATTTTTAACATAAGCATCCATCTATATTAATTTTTTACTCACTTTTCATAAAACTCAAATCCTTTTTTTTAAATAAAGTTATTTATTATTTAACTCAAAACTCATACAATCAATTTATCCTCTATCTATTCCAATAATTCTAATCCAATTTTATACAGAAATCTTATTTAAAATTCACCATATATATAAATTTATATGAAATAAATAAAAAATTTGCTATTTTCATCTCTACTTTTGAACTCCTTACTCTCTTATAAATTCTTGCCATTAATTTGTTTAACAATTATGTTAATTATCTTTATATCAAAAACAATCTTCTTTCCTTTTAATTTTGACACTTATTTTTAATGGAAACTATTCTTATACTTCTCAAATTTCTGGAAATGTTTTTAGTTTACTTTAAATAAACCTGGATTTTCTTGGAAATTTTTAGTTCCTCATAATATCAATTTTATTTGTTTATGTATATGTGTATCTATATTTGGGCATTATACGCATATATGCATAATTATACTTGTGGTTATAAATTTTATTAATGATATAGGATATACTTGCTTAAAATATTTAGAAATATAATTTTGTTAAAACTTAAAAATATATCAAAATTCACTACTTTACAATATGATAAATATAAGTATTTCACCATATTCCATCTTACAAAAGTTTATTTTAATGCTAATTAATAAACATTTTTATGTAATTCATCACCTTTTATCCTCCACCAACCATCTCCTTCTTACACCTTCTATTAAATTGTAAAAGTTTGCGCTCCTTCTAATTTTACAAGACATCATTATAATTTTTCTCAATATACTTCACTTATCCTCTATTCTCATCACTTGTCATTTTTATTTTGTTCAATTAATGTTATGTTTGCTAACAGATCAATGCATATATATCGTTTAAGATAAAGCACTCTATATTTTTGTTCTAATTTAACTTAATTCAATAAACATAAGAATTGATTTCAGTATTATTTATCTATTTTTATATACATCCTGAACTTTTGGTAATCTTTTTTATTTAGCATTTTATTTTTTTATCCCTAAATAAATAATATTTTTTTGTCGTCTATGCTTTAATAATATTTTAATTAAATAGGAATTATAAATTTTATTACTATTTCTATTCTTAATAGCATTTATTTTTTTATATTTTTCATTATTTATTATTGTTATGTCAAATTACCTTCATTTAATTTATTTATTCTCTTACTTTCAGAACACATCAACAATCAAAAAGAAAAAATTCAGAAATCTATCGTCATAATAATAAAAAAAGTTATTTATGTTCTCTACAACCACAATACTCTTTCACATTACTTTGCCTATATAAATTGTATTACAAAATTTTATCATATCAATTAGATTCTTCCACCAACTACATATATATATATTTTTTAAAAATTTAATTCTTCATCAAAAAACTTTTTTACATTTTTATATCTCCATCTAACTCTGTAAAAAACATTAATACTTAAAAAAACAACAACAAAATAGCAAAATGGTAGGAATAATGGATAATGATGAGACTGCTCTATTGACACATCACTATCAAATTATTGATGTTATTGAAAAAGGACCACTATCCTCTATCTATAAAGCTATACATAGAGTTTCTGGAAAGACATTCACAGTAAAAACAATTTCACTTTCAAAATCTACCTCAAAAAATGATTCATCTCCTAATATTGTTATTAAGAGTGAGGATGCTGATAAAGAAATTGAGATTTGTGCTGACCTTAAAAATCCATATTTAGCACAGTTGAAGGATGTCATCAAAGGTGACACTGCTGTCCATATGGTTTTTGAGTACCTCGAGGGTAGTGATATTTGTTTTGAAATCGTCAAGAGAGCCACAGCTGGTTTTGTGTACTCGGAAGCTGTGGCATCACATTATATGAAACAGTTGTTTGAAGCTTTAAGTTATATGCACTCACAAAATATCATTCACAGGGATATTAGGCCTCATAATATTTTACTTGCATCAAGGGATAATAATGCACCTCTTAAATTAAGGGGGTTTGGAGCGGCTTTTAGGTTGTTGAATAAAGATTCATTGTGTGACCAAGGTAAGGTTGGTATACCACAATTTATGGCTCCGGAGATGGTTAAAAATCAACCATACAATACATCAGTTGATATTTGGTCTGCTGGTGTTCTTCTATATTTATTATTAACAGGAAAAACTCCCTTCAATGGGACAACTCAAGATATCTATGATTCAATTACCAATGGAACACTATCATTTGATACCCCTTACTTTAATTTAATAACAGAACCAGCAAAAGATTTACTAAAAAAACTACTCATACCACAACCAGAGGATCGCCCAACAGCAGAAGATTGTCTCAGACACCCATGGATATGCGAAAAAATGGTCCCAAATAGGAAGCATTTAGTGGAGGTTGTGGAGAATGTGAAGGGATACAATCAAAGGAGGCAATTAAAGTCAAATATTATATCAGTTATCAACCACCCCAACTGGGAATTACCAACTTCTTCCACTTTAACGTCATCGCAGACCTCAGATAATATGATAACAGAAGGCATCCTACCAGAGGGTGATGTCTGTGATATGGGAACAATTAACAGTATAACTAGTGAAGCTGTCATGACTGGTTATGGAAATAATAATCATCAATCTTCTAATAATGGTAGTCAGACGTCGGCTATTGAAAAAGTGAGAGTGAAAGTTTTTGTAATTAATAATATTTTTTGTTTATAGATATTAACTTCATTGGATCAGATAGCAATATTGACGGATCGTAATAATTCTCTAAACTCAATGGTGAATGATCACCTTTCGGGAGTCCTGGAAAATACTCATTTCCATGATCTCCTAAATGTAAGTTTGCTTCTTCATAAATATACAAAAGTTTAACAAAAAAAATTTCCAATAAATAATAATAATACAAAGACATATACAAATATACATATAAATATTCTTAAAAATTCTCCCCATCTCTCTTTACAATGATATTATATTTAAAGAATAATTCAATTTATCCTCATCTATAAATATATATATATTCTAGGGACAAAGTTGAAATTCTTTCTATTTAATAAACATATATATACACATTTATATTCCTCTGTTGTGATATTTAAAGTTATCTTTATCAAAAAATTAATATTTCTATATACAAAAATATTTTCGCAAAATCCACACAATATCTAAGGAAATTTTTAATAAATACTATTATTTATATTTAAAATTAATAAAAAAAACTATTAGGTAAATAAAGGAAGTATATTTGTGTTGAAAGAATAAAATTTCGAATGACGAAATTTTCCTAAACAATTCTTTTATTTTATCAACAATCTTTTGCTTATATATTTATATTCCTAATATATTATTATATAATGTTTCTTATTCTCCAAAATTGCTTTATTCACTTTTAAAATTCTTTTCACCCAAATTATGTATCTTCCCAAAAAGTAATTTGTCTACTTCTTTAACTTTAATATATCTATATGGAGGTTCATAAGTTTCTTTTCTGCATATATAACAAATAAATATAAACTTATATTAACAAGGAGATGTAACTGTTGATAGAATATGTCTATTTCTGAAGAAGACTTGCTTTATATTTGTTTAGATGACTTTTATATTATTTAAAAAGGTTGACATCCCGTTACATTTATTTTTATTAGTTAACTAAACTTCCTACTTTATTTTAAAATTCTTTTTTTATTATTTTTTTGCTTTTTTTAATGAGTTAGATAAATAAAGTGAGGTTGTGTTCTCATTTTAATCACGATAGATGATATATTTTTATCATCATCTATATTAAGGTGCCCTTTTTTTATCTGATATCTCAGTATGATTTTTCAAAAATCAACATATTTTTTTATTTATCACCTCCTTGATGATGTAATGTAGATACGTAAGTCTAATGAAGTCATAAAACGTGACATATTAAGAGGCATATAAAATAGACCTACCTCTAAAAAAATATTATTATTTATCATCATTAATTACCATTAAATTAACGTCATACCCACCATTGATATTTGATTTTGAAGAGTACCTTTTTTTATCACTAATGTTATTATTATTACTTATAGTTTAAAATTATCATATTTATCTATTATCTTTCTCCTCTACATATGCTAAGTAATTTTTTTTCTAACGATAAAAAGTATAATGCAAAGTAATAATTCAATATTAATACCCTCCAGCAAGAGGAGTACTGTTAAAAAAAATGCTAAAATATCAAGATCAGTGTCTTTCTCGTTACCAGTTAAGAGTATCTATTACTCTCCTAAATCACCAACTTCGAAGGCAGGTGGAGGGAAACAAGAAATTATTGAAAAAGTTATCATAAAAGATGATCCAGAAGAATGGAATCTCGAGATTCCCATCCTTTCTATATCACTTTCACCAACAACAACCCTATCGCAATCCTCCTCCAACAATAGTTCTAACAATGGTTCTCCAACTCATGTAACGACCGTTAAATTGAAACAAAAGGTTTGTTATCATCAATTTTACTATTTATATTCCCTATACACTTTATTAAATTGTTTAACTATCTCCAATGGACTTGCCCTTTAGATGTCTTTAGAGATAACAAAAGAAAGATATATAGTACTTTAATGTTAATCCTATTTCCTAGTTTATTTTTTAATCTTTTATTATCTCTTTTTTATTGCCAACTTACTTTCTACGTTGTCTTTTTTTATTTTAAACATTACAGTGCAAAAAAAGTTTTTGTATCGTTTTATGAATTATTGCTCATCCAATATAAATTTATGAGATAATAATCGTGAAATAGTAGTAGTAAAAGTATAAAAAAACATGTAGAGAGGATATTGGATATAGACAGGAAATACTATAGGAATTATATTCATAATCCAATAGATATATCTAGATAAATATCCTATTTTTTGAATTTTTTTATACATAAATTATAAATACTCTGATTTCCCCCAGGAGAGGTATTCAATTTTTTATTAAATGATTAGACAAAATATATATTGCAAAAATAGTAAAAAAAGTAAAGAGTTAGATGAAATAAATATATTATAAATTTTTATCAATTATTACTTCTTTAAAAAATTACATATAAGTCAAAAAAGGAACTAAGAACATTTATCATTTTTCTTAAAAGTTTACTTAGGAAATTTTTGAATTTTCATCTCATTTAAGGAGAAAAGATAATGTATAGTTAACTGTTGATATAACCACTTAATTAGGTCTTCTCTTCATCAGAAAAAGAAAACGTTTCCTTTATGGATATTTATATAAATTGCTTTTCCTCCTTTTATCATTTCTCCTTATAAAAGTTAATGAGATTTTCTTATATATTTCTTTCAAAATTTATCTATTGACAGTTTCTTTTCTGTTTTTACAAAATAGAATTACTGTATAAATTTTAAATTGTGTCTGTCTCGAGGATTGTTTTTTAAAAACTCATATTTTTAATTAAAATACATTCTTGAAAAAATTTTGCTTTCTAAAGTTTTGACAATATAGCTAAGCTTCATGTTAATTAAGTTACCATCCAATAATTATTCATCCTACACTAATCCTAAAATTTATAAACAATTTCTAACTTGAAATTTATTTAATATTCAATCAAATTCACATATACTTAATCATCTTATTAAAATATATCTACCACCTGGGTATATATTTTTTGAAGTCACCCTAATTGAAACAAACAGATATGATGATTTATTAAAATAAAATTAGCCTACTCCTTCTTACTTTATCAACCAACAATAATACATATACCTAACAAATGTATATATAATTAAATAATAACAAAAAATATATGTGTTTCTCAAAAATTGATAAATAATCTTATACCTTTCCTACCAATTTATTCACATACCTTCAAAATTAAATAAAAGGTGCTACTCTACCCTCAAAAAATATTTTAAATAACTTAGTATCACTCATTATTTCCATTCATTTTTATACATGTAAATTATTCCACTTCTTTTTAACTACACCATTTTTAAAGATTATCATTAAATAACATTTATTATATTATTTTATCATAATATATTAGATTCCCCTCTTATTACTTTTTAAATATAATCTAAAAATTAAATTCTTTTTATAAACCTCACTTTCATATAACATTTCATTCATCATTTTATAAATATAATAAGATATATTATCTTTTATCTAATTTGATTGAAATAAAAGTACCACATTAGTGTGGTTTTATTTTGTTATTTAACAATAAAACTATCATTGTTATTTTTATTATAGTTTTGTTAATTTATTTATTATTATTGTTAGATGGTAAAGGTGTAAGGCTTATGGATTCGTTGTTGTATCAGAATTTACTCTTGTCACTTTTAATAGGATCTTTTTTAATCTTCATCCTATCGGTTATATGTATTGGAGCATGTACGGATAGAGGATTTTGTTGTCATGAAAACGTTGATCGCCACCTCCTACAAAGAAGACTCCATCATTCACATATCTGTAATGATCGTAGTAATATGACATACACTAAAAGGCTCATTGAAAATAGTCTACTAGAAAGTCGGCATCTGGTTGAAGTGATCGTTAACACGCCAACTACCACTTCTAGTAATGATAATAATAACAATGAAACTTCCGATAATAGTGGTGATGAATGCCAGAAGCCAGGAGACGTTGTGAGGCTAAGACCACACAACCTTCAAGAAGACATCACAAAAAATAGATTGGAGTGTGAAAGCATTCTAACGCATCTTGAAGATAGAATTAGTAGGCAGGGTATTGAAGATGATAACGCTAGCATTGTTTTACCTCCAATCACAAGTATAGGTTAATATTTTCATAACTTTAATATCACACAAAAATATACTAAAATTTTACATTAAAAATTCTTAAAAACTCAAAAACATATAAATAATATTTTTTATCTTTTCAGTTGTATGACAAGGTATCAAAACAAGACCTCCATCCCCAGACATCATCACCAGAAGCAACAAGCCTCTTCAACATCCTGAAAACATCCCTAGACGGTCTAACAAACCCCTCACCAGAGGCAGTTGAATTAAGGGCAATCTTCTCAAACGTCCACCTTAAAGCACTCCTAAATGCACAAGACATAATATTAGAAGAAGTCTTCAATAGTCCAAACATCCATGGAGGCGATGTACTACATAGGAAGGAGGAGAAATATGAAGAGAATTGTACTTTGTATAACAATACGTTGCCGAATAACTTTGCAGGATTGAGTCCTTTTCCAACGGGAAAAGGGTCGAGTGGGAGTAGTAAGGTTACCTCACCGGGGAATGTTAATGATAGTAGAGCAACACAATCCTTACCGAGAATGGGTAATTATGGTATACAAACTAATATTCAACCTTCTACTTCAAAGGAATTAGGTAAATTGTTTTTTATCTTTCTTAAATATGTTTTTATCTTCTAGATAACGATGAGCAAGATGTCTTCACAGATATCATATCAAGAGTCAGATTAATCCAATTCCAAAAAGATACTGAAGAACCAATGGGAATAACATTAAAAATAACCGAAGATGGTAGGTGCATAGTAGCGAGAATCATGTACGGTGGCCTAATCCACCGCCACGGAACACTCCACGTCTCCGATGAGATTCGTGAAATAAACGGTGTATCAGTACAAAATCAAAGTGTAGAAAGTTTACAGAAAATGTTACGCGACATAAGAGGTAATGTAACGTTTAAAATAGTTCCTAGTTACAGGAGTGCTCCACCAGCCTGTGAGATATTTGTTAGAGCTCAATTTGATTATGATCCAACACAAGATGATTTGATACCTTGTTCCCAGGCTGGGGTACCGTTTAAGACTGGTGATATATTGCAAGTAATTTCTAAGGATGACCATAATTGGTGGCAAGCTAGATTTATTTGTTCATTTCCTGCTATAGGAAATTTCTCTGCTCTCAAGCACCTCCAAAGCAATCCACATACACCTGGTGGGATATATACAGCTACACTTAATACACATGACCAACACAATTTAAATAAAAGTGGACCTCAAACGATAACTGTTGCTGGATTAATACCATCCCCAGAGTTACAGGAATGGAGAACAGCCTGCATGGCAATGGAAAGAGCCAAAGAAGGCTCCAACTGTATGTGGTTTAATAAGAAGAAAAAATACTACACAACAAAATATTTACGAAAACATTCAAATATCTTTGAACAATTAGATCTTGTAACATATGAAGAAGTTGTTGGGCTGACACATTTCCGTCGTAAAACATTGGTCCTGCTTGGAGCTCACGGTGTTGGTAGGAGACACATTAAAAATACCTTGATTCATAAGTATCCAGGAAAGTATGCCTACCCAATTCCACATACAACTCGCCAACCCCGTAAAGACGAGGTTGATGGTAAACATTATTTTTTCGTATCAAACGACGCTATGTTAACAGATATCCAGAACAATGAATACCTCGAGTATGGTACACATGAAGAATGCATGTATGGAACGAAACTTGAGACAATTAGACATATCCATCGTTCCGGGAAGACGGCTATTCTTGATGTTGAACCACAGGCATTGAAGGTTTTGAGGACTGCTGAGTATTCACCGTTTGTCGTTTTTATTGCAGCCCCCGATTTGCAGGGTCTCCAGGATCCTGATGGTTCCTTGGAAAGGTTGTTGAAGGAGAGTGAAATCCTGAGACAGGCTTTTGGACACCTTTTCGATTATATTATTTATAATAATGATATTGATGAAACTATTAAACAGTTAGAGGTTATTATGGAGAAATTGAATGTTACTCCTCAATGGGTTCCAGTCTCTTGGGTTTATTAATGTAAAACACCAACAATTAACACTCTTTTTATCTCTTCTTTTATGGAATTAATACAAAATATATCCATATATACTCTAAACAACAATTAATACCAAATATTGTCATGGTACTCTTTCAAAATTTCAACATTGATCTCATCACCTTAGAAAGAAATCCACTAGTTAATCTAAATATTTATCTCTCATCTCTTCAATTAAACTCTTTGTGGCCTTATAATTATTTTTTATCAATAAAATATAAAATCTTTATTTGTTTTCTTAATTAAGTACAATATATACACAAATACACAAAAAAATAAAGTTAATCGTTAGATGTTGTTACCTGACCAAAACCCGTTAATAAAGACACAAATGAAGGTGGTGGCGAGGAAAGTAACTCGTAGTTTTCTTTTAACAAAGAACGATACCTAAATTTTGTGAAATCAATCCCGTCAATGGCGTTTGTTATTTGTTTAAAAGTGGGGATGTCGTAGAGTTCTGTGATGTCGTTGAAGTACTTGTCTGATGGGTATGGGGGGTCGTTTGGAAGGCATATAGGACCTGGTAGGTACGATCCTGGTGGTAAGAGGTGTTTTGTGTAGATTTCGTTTAGGAATGCTTTAAAGTTGAATGAGTCTAGGGGTTTGTCTAGAATCCAACAGCAATTGAAGCAGAGATATTGGGATTGTGGGATCTCGGATACTTCTCTCCTTTTTTTCTTCCTTTTTATTGTTTCTCTTAGGTTTCTACTGTAAAGATTTGATGAATCTTCAATTATATCTGCATATGTTTGTTTTAGTAGTTTTAACCTTTTTATGAAATCGTTTATCTTCTCTGAAGCTTCTTTATCTTTATTGTAGTTAACCAACATTTTTTTTATCTAAAAAATCGTTTAAAGTAGGAGAAATTAGTAAATAAATGTATTTGGGGTAGTAATTAACTAAAGTAATAAAACTGCCTACCTCTAAATTTACCTCTTCAACTAAATTACTTTCTTCTTTGTTTATGTAACTATTTGTATTTTTAGTTGATGGTTTTGTCTCCTCAATAGAAATTCCGAAACCTTCACCACTTTCTTCTTCTTCTTTTGATTCCTCCTCATTAGAGGTTTCCTCTTCAGTAGTGGATTCCTCCTCAACTGATTTTCTTTCACCATCAACTTCATATTCGATATCACTAAATTTATGGTTTTCAAATAGATTTGACCTCTTTCTTAATGCCTCCAATTCAGCTAACTCATCCGATAACGCATTCTTTTGGTCACTTTCCTCCTCATTAACTCCATCACCTTCATCCTCACCCCAATCACTCAAATCATCAATATTCATCAACTTCAAAAAACTAATATTCTGACTAAAACTATTTAATATCTCCATATCTTCAACTTTCTGTCTACTACAACAATACAAAACACCCGGATCAACTGGATGAGCCTCCGTATTAAAAATATACCCACCAGCCTGTATGGCACATTGTCCCCTCTCAGTAGCAATAATCTTCGATTCCGTCCCATCATTATGAATAAAATTGTCTTTATCAAAAAGGAGGTAAAAGTATTTTATTGTTTCTGCTAAGAAAAATGACTCCATCCTATCTTCTATGGTTCCGTCACGGACATCTTTTATTGTGGCGTAACCACATTTTGTTTTGGCTAAGATTTCTATTGTGTCAACCATGCTTGCACCCATCTCTAGGTATGTTGGATCTTTTGTTGCTTTGTATATGTACATTAGGGATTCAACAACCTCTGGACGGAGGGGGTAACCTTCTCTACCGGAGTGGGCTTCGAATTTGTTGAGGTTGTAAAATTCTGGTGGTACACCGTATTGTCTGAGGATGTGGTTATAATTTAACATGATACTTTTGGCATTCTCGACATCACCGACTAATGCTAATAAACCTGGATAAAATGCTTCAAGTGACTGAAAGAAAGGAAATGTAGTTGTTCCTTGTGTCATTGATACCCATAAAAACCAATCTTCATTTCTTATATATTTATTTATAGCATTGACACTATCTTTGAATTGTTTCATTAATGCTGGTTTCTGAAATAATAAAGCACCTTTTGCTAGGTATTCATAGTATGAATCTATTCCAGCTCCAATACCGGCATCTGTTGCAGTCCATTTACCTGTCATGACATCGATGTGATTACCGACAAGGCCAATTTTTGATCTTGATTCCCATAGTGAGTTTAAGGCATTCATGGCAACTTTTTCGTATATATCATTACCAGTTAATCTTGATAAAGAACCAAATTCTATAATAAATGTACCAACTCCTGCTGTACATGTTATTGGAGTTTCATCTTTATTAACACCATACTTTAAATTTACAGTTCCATAAGGCATACCGGTATCTGTATTGAAGGCTGGAAGTAATTTATCAGCAAATTTTACAGCTAAATCAAGCAAAGGTCCTTTACACGGCCACCCTTCTGGTAGTTTTGCATTGGGTACTTTTCCATGAAGTACATGTGCTGATATCAAACCTCCAACAACACGGATGTTAGTTTCAAATACTGAAGCATTAATATCAATATCGGGATCGACAGTTTTTAGTACTAAATCAACAACTCTTTCAAATTCTGTATAGTTTCCTAGTATCAACAAAGTATCTAGAGAATCAATTAATGTTAGTGAAAAACTGCCCCATGTATCCATTCCCGTGCATGAGATAGGCTTTAACTCATCCAATGGAAAGCTATAGTCAAGGTATCCATTATAAGCATGATAAAACATCCTCCTAACTTTCTCTCTACACAAATTAAACATTTAATATAACATTAAATCATATTTATCTAAAATTTACCTATAATATATCCTATCATCTTCCGAAAACGAGTAGACTTGAGAGTGAATAAAGACCAAAAAAATAACAATATAATTCAGGATTAAATTTTTCATATCACAGATTAAACTTCTATACCAAACTTCATATGCTTATGATTGATTCCTTTAGATTTATATTTATAGAAAATTGTAATGTGATAGCATTATATAATGTTTGTAGTGTGATTGTATGGAAAAAGTATGTTTTGGAGAAGTGTAGTTTTATTGTTTGATATATTTCTGTATCATAGTATTTACGCGTGTCAATTTTTGCATGTCGGTATTTTTAGGGCTTTTTGATTATTATGATGTTTAATTTATGTATTATTTATGAATACTAAAATTATTGGTTAGGAATATGAATATAGGAATGTGTATGTATAGGGGTTGAGGAATTTGTATTAGTTTTATATTTCCTTTTCTTATGTTTTCGTATCGAATATAATTTGACTGTTAGGAGTTGAAAAAATTCAGTCGATGGATTGGTAAATCAACAATTTTGTAGAGCAAAATGGAAATATCAAAACAGCGGTATGATTAGTTATTGGAAATTATCGGAAAAAGGATACGTACTCAATTATATGTATTCTGAATACTTTTTCCATCTTCAGTTTGATAGTTATTCTATTTTTATGGTATCAAAATCTAATGATATTCAAGAAGGAGATGGTGAGAAAAAGTACTACAAGGGCAAAAAAAATCTTTAGAAAAATAATTTTGAATAATATAATAATCTATAATTGTAATTTAATTAGTAATAATGTAATAATCAAAACGATATAATTCTTTCATTGTCATGTACTATTTTCTACAATAAAATCTTTTATTCAATTATCATCTTATTATTAAATGGTTCGATCTTATTATTTCGTTGTTTGGATGTTTTTTTTCCATATAAACAGAAGGTTAATCTGTTTGTTGTGGTTTGGGAATCTGTTGTTTTCCACATTGGAATAGGGAGATACAATGTAATATCAATAATACATAGCCATGTCAATTTTCTTAGATACATATTATCAAGGTAATACTTCGTCATTAAAAGATAAGATAATAAAAATCCGACTCCAAAAGTTATCGTAGTTAAAGTGTGTAAAAAAATGTTAAATATTAAGCAAAGTGTTACCCTTTTAATTTTTATTCCATTTCTAGTATTCTTGTGAAAGGTATAATCTTAATATAATTATTAGAAAGTTGTATTATTATTAAATTACCTTTAAGATATACTTTAATTGAAAGGTAAGTTGTTGTAGAAATAATTATAATAAGAAATGATACCACTGCATTACAAGTCATCCATAATAGTTTACCTTTGTCTAAAAATATGTGTGATATAAAACAAACATCTATTCCATCGTTTGAGTAAATTAATTCCAGACTTGTTAATGTTAAGCTGTAAACAATGGATAATAGTAATATAATAAGAATATAATATTTTGAGTTTATTTTTTTGTAGAACTTTTGACATCTAACAGCTAGTAATCTATCTACGGCAATTGATAGTTGTATGAATTTCTGATTATTTGTGAAGAAGAAACCGTACCGTGATGAATCGAGACATTCCCTTGTAGTAAAATAAAATTTTCTTATTAGAATATTCGCTTTTTTATCCAGCTTTATAAATATATTAGAAGAAAAACATTGGGAAACATACCATAAAAATACAGTTAGTGATGTTTAGAATTGATAAAAGGATTAGTAAAAAATAGCAACGATTCCAATATGCGAAATCTGCTACAAGTATAAAAAGCATTACAATATTAACAATAACAGCGAGAATAATAAAACCGATTGATATGTAGAGAGTAGTAGAAGTTAGATCAGCATATGATTTTATGATATCTGATTCATTGATAATTTCATTTGCCATTGTATCTATTGATAAAGTGTCACCCATTATTTCAGTAGAATAATTGAATCTCTTAGACAGTTTAACTCTAATTGATATGTCAGTAGTTGCAAAGATTCAAGAATAGCTACAAAAAAATAATTAAAAGCTAAGTAAGATCGGAAGTATTTATACTAAACTTGAAGGCCAAGTTTACATAATCTTTAAGAATATTTTTTAAGGATATTTATAGAAGGAGTTACAGAATAAACTCAATAAACGCACTTTGTGGTGGAATTTGTTTATAGTAATTTAAAAATAAAAATAGACATTAAAATATTCATAGAAAATTGCATTAATTTTTTTATAAAATTTCTAATATCCTAAATATATTTCTAATAAAGAGCACTCAACCATTAATATAAGAAATTAATATATTTTAAATTTCCAACTACGTTAAAAATTATTACTAGTAATATTTAATGGAAAATGCTAAAGAATTAATAGAAAATGATAAAAAAAATGTATCTACTTTACATCTAGAATGATTTTTTTGTTATCATTGGTTTTATTAATATTTTTTCTATTAATTTATGTACTTTAAGACTGCTAGAACTATAAATTTTCTTCAAATGAATATTTATTATCATGAAATTAAAGTAAATGGAGTAAATATTTTTTAAACATAAAATATTTGAAATTTATAGAGTTTTGTTAAAATTCGAGAATCATTTTTTAGAATTGAAGATTAAAGTACAGGATTACATTATTGGGATTTACCTACAATGCTTATGGATATTTCTTTTTATACTCAAAATCTCTTTTTGTTTTAATGATATCATGTCATCAATCCTTTTAAAAAATGGTATTTTTTTATTTTTTATATCATTAAAAGAGCATTAATTATGAATAGGCACAAATAAGTTTAAAAATAGATGCACTTTTACTAAAGAAATTGTTTTTATTTATCATTAACTAATAAAAAGATAGTATCATCTTTGATAACCAGTTGAAAATTAAAAATCATTTTAGACAAATGAAAAGAAGGCGCACTTGGGTATAAGTTTATACTTAGTTCAGATATATAAAATATGTGTAATTAAAGGTAATTTTTATGAAAAATCTTTTCTTTTGAATAATTAAATTACGTCCTTTAAAAATATTATATAGTATCAAACATCATAAATTAATTTTATTAATAAAGAAAAAAATTGTTAATTTATTTATACTTTTTTAACCAAAAAAATTAAAAAGCTATTTATATAAATATTTAATTATAAAATAAAAGAATTTTTTTTATCAAAAGTTTCGTGCAAAATTAATTTTTATGCTGTTAAATTTTAAATAAACTCCGTAATGCACATCATCTCTCTTTACCCAAAAACATACACCCACTTTTTATTTCTATATAAATATCTAACCTATCCTAATATTCATTCATTCTTTATGACCCCTCAGTTTTAAAGATGTTATTGGTGTTTATGATTGTGTGATTATAATAAAGTGTTTTCCTTTATATCCTTATTTCTATTTTAATTTATAATACCGCTACACAACGACTAATATTATAATTTTTTATATTTTATTCGTATAAATATTTTAAGAATGTAAAATAAATGAGTTTTTTTTATTATTTCTTGTCTCTTATGTTTTCAGTGGAGGTGAAGCTAAGAACAGCTCTTAAGCAGAAGTGCTCAGAAGTCAGCAAATTCAATACAAATGTTAATATTTGTTGTTATGTGTGCTCGAAATTTTTAGGAATCTATTAAAAAAAACAAGTTATAATAAAATGATACTTTACAAAGGGATTTTTTGGTTTAATCACTTTTACTGATAAACGAAGTAAATGTAAAGATTATATAAATAAAAGAATTGTAGATTTTTATTTATTTAATGAAAATATGGTATAAAAGGTATAATTTCTTAAACTTTTTAATACTAATTTAAACTTATTTTATTTATCAGGAAGTTGATTTAATTAACTTTCCTCGACTTCCTGGTAGGAAAACCGTACTGAATCAATTCCATCACCTGCAAAATTTAAGTATATTTCACGGCTTGGAGGAAAGTAAATATTTTTATAATTGTCACATAAAAGTAGGCCTTCTGCACCTTTATCTTCACGATACTTAACTTCCAAGCCAACACCCCCATAACAATCATTTTTTCGTGATAATGTTAGTGTGAAAATATCAAATTGAATTTTTTTTCCATTTTTTGATTTTATTGAATAATAACAATCCCTAGAAATATTTAGTATTGAATTATAATTTATATTTGGAAATGCTGTAAAATGTTGCATATTATCACAACCCTCATTAGAAATTATTCTCTCACATTTATCTCCAATAAAAGGTAGAGGACATTTACACTCATCGCAACTACTATCTTTATAATATCCACCATGTTGGCAATGATTTGGTTTGTCTTCGCATTTACTGCAGTAATAATACCATAAACGTTTAATATCATTGAAAGAAAATGTATCAGGAAGGTCTATAGATTTTTCATAATATTCAGACAAGTCAGCTTTTAATCTGTATGTTTTTTTTTTGTTTTTACTTCCAAAGGTCGAAGAGGGGATCATTTTGGAATAAAAGTCAAAACTAGTATTACCTAAAACTTTACTTTCATACTTCTTTTCTTGATAATATTTTAGTTTTGATTTAGAAATATTTTTAGAAAAAACATCTACGTATTGTCTGCTATCATTACGTGTAATTTCTGGTACTAGTCCAAGTGCTAAACCGATGAAAAAAAGAAAATCACGATTATTTTTGGCTATGCCTTTTTTAAATAGCACTTTTGTAGGCTTATTTTTACTAGTGGATACTTCTACCTTACTATCTTTAGAAGTTTTTAAAAAATTAATGCCTATTTTTCTAACTTTTGAATTTTGTCTTTCGAAGTACAAGCATGTCTCAATAGTTAAGGTTGTAAGTAATGTATCAATTTTTCTAGTTATTTCAGGTCCGATTTCATTTCCAACATAATACATGACACGACTTGGTTTGGTAGGATAAGGAGGTATTTTATGTTCATATTGGCTGGGCTTTTTCTTTTTACTTTCACCTAACTAAACAAAAACATTATTTTTAACATTAATATCTTACATTTGGTAAAATACATAGGACTGATAGTAAAACAATCAAAAAAGATAAATTCATTAAATAGAATAATAATAAAAAATAAATGAAAAAAAAATGTGAAATTTCGTTTTATATATACTTTTCTCAAGAGTTGAATTATGGTCAAAATATACAATGTTATTGAAAACATAGATTAATTAAATAATAAAATACAATATTTTATTTTTGAAGTTTGAAAAGAGGAAGTGAATATAGGTTTTATTGAACATAATTATATAAAATTATTGGCATATTAATTATTAGAAATACTTACTGATCAAAGACGTGGAATTATGATGTTTTTTATTTAAACTATATTTTTGAAATTAAAAATTAAATTTTCTATTAATATTTTTTTAATATATGGATTTCATATCTCATCGGGGGTGACATGACCAAATTTGTATGTTGCTTATAAATGAATTATTTTTTAAATCTTTTTACACTAAAATATTCAGCATATCACATGAACAAATATTAAAAAAAGTGAAACCATTTTTATTTTCTTAAGCATAGCTTTGTGGAAATAAATTATAAATATAAAGGTGTTTTACTTCACTGGAATGAATACTTTTTATGTAACTTCCATAACCTTCTCTCGGTGAAAAAAAGCAACATAGATATTTTCATCTACTATATAAACATAAATGCTTATATTTCTTGTTTTTTTTCAAATCATTTGAACATTTTTAGTATCACTATCACATGAATCCTATTGTTCTAATTATATCCACTGAGAAGCTTATCGTACATTTTCTTAACTGCAAGACTAGCTTGTTTCACTTTGATTATTGCATCAAGATATTTTACAATATCAACAGTTTTGAATGAAATATGCTTAGGTAAACAGATTTTCAATGACTACATTTTGGCAAATCTCCAAAATTAGAAATTTTTTTAAGGTAGGTTTATTTCATAAAATTTACTATATTCATTTATTTTTGTTAAAAATTTGACAAAACTGTTTATAAAGTATTAAACTCTTACTTTTATCTTTAAAGTTTTAAGACTATTTACTTTGAAACAATTAAAGCACAACCAGTCCATACTCCCCTCAAAATATTACCTCTGAAAGGACTTGATTTTAATATATTTGGATAACCATGTTCTGCGTTTTTTAGTAATTTTTTATTAAAATTTAAATGCTCAAAATCTTCAGTTACCTTGGCTTCATGTCTTTTTTAAACATTACCTAAGCACATTTTATCATAATATGCTTCTACATCGTTTTGCCCTTTGAAGAGAAAATCAATGGATTCATACCAAATTCGATGTTAATGTAAAAAACAAGTATTTTTGTATTCTTTTTTCAAAGGTATTTATGGCTCTTTGACAAACATATTACATATACCTTAATATTTATCTAATTTTGGTTCTTGAATATTTGAAAAAAAATAAAAGGAATTATACATTGCTTAGTAATTGATAATTATTTCATTTTTTTCAAATGGTAATTTCAACAGTAGAAAATACATTAAATACCATAACTTTTAGAGATTTGAAGCTTAATAAAAGAGAAATCAAACAATTTAAAGTGAGTTTTAGTTGATTGGTTTAGTCAGATAATATTAATAGCACTTTCATTTTCATGTTTTTTAAATTTTATTTATCGGTAATTTACCCGGAAGACAAATATTTTTAAATGTTTCCTCTATACACATGTTAATACATGGTACTTTTTATATGAATTATTGAAATTTTACAACATCATTTTGAAATAGAAAATCTAAGCATTTTGGCTTAACTGACTGTCTTCAAATTGTTTTTTACTGCAAGTAACGTTAAAACGACAGATCATGGTAAATGGGGTAAACCACACGGTACATTTTTTTTCGTTTTGATAGCTTCATTTTACTTCATTTTGCATTACGCAAAATGGTGTAGAACGTTTATGCAAAAGAAGTTACCATGTATTTGCAAAATGAGGGAGGAAACGTCTATCAAAATACGTAAAAGGGAAGGCTGCAAAAATATATTTTATGTACACGTTTTTTGGTATAAAAAACATATATCAAATCGACGTGTTTACGTTTTGTGTGTAAGAATTCATTTCAAGTCAACATCAATTACCACGGAATTATAATCAACATAGTTAATATTTTAAAAATAAAACATTCTAGAACTTACAATGTGGTGTTCAAATTTTGAGAACGATTCTTGAAGATTTGGAAATTAAAGTAAACATGATGTTATTGGGATTTACTTGTAATACTGTTGGATATTTTTTCTGATATTCAAACTCTCCTTTTGTTCTTATAGTACTATGTAATTAATCTCCAACAAAAAAAGTATTTTCTACAATTCATATTATTAAAAGACTGTAAATTATGAAAAGGTACAAAAAAGTATTCAAAAGATGTACTTTTTACTAAAAAGATTTTTTTTATCATTACTTTTTTAAAAGCAATGTTATCATTGATAAAAAGTTAGAAATCAGATATTATTTAAAATAAATGAAAAGAAGTTTACTTTTGTATAAATTTATAGTTAGTTCAAATATATCAAATACATGTAATTAAAGGTAATTTCTATGGACAATCTTTTCTTCTGAATAATTAAAATACATTCTTTGAAAATATTATATTTATATCAAACATCATAAATTAATTTTATTAATAAAGGAAAAAATGTTATTTTATTTGTACTATTTTAACCAAAAAACATTTAAAAAGCTATTTATATAAATATTTTATCATAAAATAATAACAGTTAAGTTAAACTTATCATGCAAAAATATTTTTTATGTAAAAATGTAAGATGTATAAATTAATATTGTTATTATAATAATGTGAATACTATATTTAGTTATTAGTTTAATAATTTTTAAGATTACTTTTTTATTTTATTAGGAAGACAATTTACACTATTTTTCAAAGTAGTAAGTTTTAGTTTCATGCATGAAATTTAAAATTTCATCCTTATATTCCTCAACTAGTACAAATGTATTAGATTTTTCAATACCCATATCGGTGGATTCTTTATGAATACATGAACTACTTCTTGAATTCTCTCCAATTAATATATATCTATTATCAGAAGTTTTTTGTATTAAACCACCACCGCTATCACCTGGACACATTCCCAAGTGAATATTCACACCAAGGCAAAGGGATTCTGTTGAATTTACAGGAGCAGACAGTTTGCTGCAATTTGCAATAGAATCTGGCATTGTATAAATAAATCTTTTCAATCTGTTATGGAATTTTGCATTTGTTACACTTGGTCCTTTTTTCGTTGTCCCAAAACCAAATGCTATCAATGTTTTACTTTTATCAAATTTATAATCATCATGAAGAAATGGTAGACAAACATGAGTTACCCCAGTTACAGGAACATCTAATTCAATTACTGCAATATCATTTCTATACCTTCTATGTCCATTTTTAAAGTTATATAACAGCCTATTGATTCCCCGTTTTTGTACTTTTTCTTTGTTAATGCACTCACCATCAACATAAGTATTTGCATTACAAAAATTACCAATTACTATCTCTGAATCATAGACAATATTTTTATCATAATACTTATATGGTGAATTTTCATTGTTTAAAATACAGTGGGCTGCAGTGATAACATGTCTGTGAGATATTAAGACTCCAGAACATGATCCTTCACACAGAAATTTTTCTATCCTAAAACATGCAATTTTATATATTTAAGTATAAAAATTACACAAGTCGCATTTGATTAGATAGAATTTTTTTTAAAATATTTTATATTTAAATTTTCTACTAAAATAGATATTTTTTACAAAAATATAAAATTGTGTAGATATAATAATTAACTGCTCAAATTTAAATTGAGGGGATAGAATTTTTAAAATTAATTTGCACGAAAACACGTCGCAATTATTCAAATGACGCAAGAGTTAATAATTTAACGAAATAAATTTCAATTGTTTAATTCTTCTGTACTTTTATTTGAAAGTCTAGTGTTAAAAGGGTGTCGTATTAATTTTTTTACGTATAAACATTTAAATAGAAAAATTGTTAATCTTTAAAAAGTATATGATGAAACAAAAATTCAAAAAATTAAAACTTCTTTTGCTATTAATAAAAAGAAATAAATAAAAAACGATGAAAAAACATTAGTAAATATTAATGAAGATTGATGAAGATTGGTGAATCTGAAATAATGTTCTGTGAAGAAGTAGCTCGTTTTCCTAAATTAACCATTTAACTAGAGAGAAATTAAATACTTTGGGTCTACATAATTTTTATTTTAAAAAGTAGTATTTCTAATACAAATTGTTATTATTAATGAATTACAGATACGAAAAAGATCTTTCAATTAAAATTGAATCTTGTAAATGTTACCAGATAAGTAAAAAGTCTCTAAATATTTGAATATAAATCTTTAGAAAATTTAAACTTTTTCAATCCATAAACAATGTAGGCAATTTTTAAAATGTAGATTAATTTTCCGTCAAATTTTATCGCTTAATAATTTTGCGATAATCATCTTTTTTTTTTTTTGAATATTTTGAGAAAGATAGAATTTTTAAAAAATTTAAATATTTATTCAAAATAATTTATGTTATTTAATTGAATATAAAAAATTCTATCTTCTCAAAGCTTATTTAAGTACCATGTTTTGAGATAGAATAATTTCTGTGTGTTTACCTTTATTAATTACTATTTGTACGGCCCATGGAATGATCTTGTTGTCATTAATATCATATCCTCCAGATATTAAAAATTCATGTATCACCTCAAGATTAGTACTTGATATACCACAATTTTCATAATCTGAAGCATATACAAATTAATTATACTTATATGACTTACCATAATATTGTAATTTCTTCAAATTATAAACAAATGGACTGGTATCATACTTAATCATAGGAAGCTTTCTAAATACAGCTTTTATGAAGTCATATTCTGTACTATAGTTAAACGATTTTGTCCTATCGTTACAAACACCAAAACCTTTTTGAATTTCATAAAGATAATGGGAAAGGGTAAACTCAACACGGTGTGTCATGACACATTTTGCCGCGTGGGAAAATTTCGCCGCATTTTATAAAAGTTTAGGTTTATATTCAAATTTTTTAAACAAATTTTCATATATAAGTCAAATGTTTTTCAAAATCTTTAAAATAAAGTCAATTTATGTAATTAATTTTAATTTTTTTTTTAAATAAAAGAATTCTCGTAACAATAAATGACCGCCGCGCGTAACATATATATCGCACAATATAGTCGCAGTTTGAGTTTACCCCAAGCCAAGATAATGTACATTATTATGTGTTTCTAAAAAGATACTAGATCCCGTACTTTTTCCACAAATATACTTATAATTATCATCTGTTACAGATATTTCATGATCATTTAAGCTTAATTGTGATTCAGATACTTTAGTTAAAGGATACTTGGCTAGAAATACAATTTCCTTGAGGTCATCTAATAATGCTGTATTATAATACACTAGATACTTTTTTAATATTTCATTGTCATTTAAAGGATCAAGTTTTTCATCTATACAAACATGAGGAATATCATTAAAAGGTTCTTTTAACACAAGAATGACACTTAATTCTTTATAATTTCTAGAATTTGTACTAAAGATTTGATAAACCTCCCTATATTGAATGTCATAGTTATAACAACTATGAGGGGATTCTTTACCAAATATAATAATACTTCCTTTTCTTCTCCAATAAGTACAATATTTTTTTGATTGTATTACGAGAACTCCTTTTAAATGAACTTCAAATTTTCTTTTAGGTTCAACTTCAAGTGTACTGTAGATGCATTCATAGGAGGTTATGACATGCATTTTGCTTATTAATGTACCCATACAAGCACGACCACCTTTAACAATTGTTAAAATCCATGGATATGATACTTCATTTGTAAAAGAATCTGTATTATACGGTATATTTTCTTTCTGAATCTTTCCACAAGTGTCTTTATCTAAAAACAAAATATAGATCAATTTAAAAAATATCCTTACCATAAAATTTGGAAATATCGTGAAATTCATTTCCTACATTTTCCTCATCATGATTTACTTCATTCAATGAATGAAATAAAAAGTATTGAGCACTTTTAAATGTTACAAAAAACAATTCTTGAACATGTTTAATTTCTTTATTAAAGTTTTTTACACATGTATCTTCCCCGATTCCATAAACGCCAAACTGATTATCTTTAACCTTTCTAAGCAACGGTGCACCTTTTAATTTGCTTTTCCACATTAAAGTTTGCATTTGTTCAACAACCATTAAATAATCTTCACGAATTTTACATCCAAAAGAATTTGCAAATCTTTTATTCTTGTAATCGAATGTTTCTTTATAAAAATACGCTCTTAACTCAAAGTTGTCTAAATTGTCTTCATTATCCATTCCCCACATTAAACTAATCACATTTTCTACTTCCTTCTTATCTTCTAAACCTAAGAAGTCCATTTGGTATTGATATATACAAGCATGTGGAATTGTTGTAACAGGCCTATTTAATTCAATAACTCCATACTTGAGATCATCATCCAAAACAGGATGGGGCAAATGCAAGACATTAATATATCTTATAATAACTTTATTTGAACAGTTGAGAATGCCATCAGAATCAGTATCACATGCATCTTTGCTAGAATGCTCACCAATACGTACTTGATAACGGTCATATAAATGATTATATTCTGATTGCTGCTTAATCAATTCTTCTATACCTTTTAAACATCCAAAATTTGTTAGAACATGAAGTTGTGTCACTAATATACCATTACAAATTGTAGTTTTGTTATGATCTACAATTCTTGCTGTCCAAGGGATACCTGAATTAACCATTGATCTATATCCATATGAAGAATCACTTTGTTTGAAAGATGATTCAAAATCATTTAAATAATCACTTCTTCCACAATTAACTTCATCTAAAAATTTAAATTATATTTTTAGTGCAACTAAACATTACCATAAAATCTCATATCAATAGGTTTGATCTTTAACCTATCATCTTCACATACAAGGGATTGGATAAAAATAAAAAATACTATTGTCACAATTGTATTCATTCCAAAAATATACTAAATGTAATTTTTAAGAATAAAATTAATTTTATATGCATTATTTTTTGAATATTTTACTATTTTAATATAATATTCAAATTATCCATTCATTTTTTGATATTTTATTAAAGCAGACAGAGAACATACCTTTGCCTCGCTACGTTTAACCTTTAAATGTATTTAGCCCAGATAATTCTATTTCTAGTATTTCTCTAGTCTATTCATAAGATTTCCTTGTAATAAAGTTCAAAAACATATCTCCATAAATGTTTATAAATATTAAAAATTGGAAATTCTCTGAGAAATATATTAAATTTCATAACTATTTTTTACAGTACGTTGTATAAACATTTTCCAATAGAGAATCACATAAGCGAATTTTGAGAAGATAAGAATTATTTGTCAATCAACTGAACCAACTATACAATTTAGATTTACTTTTAAGAACATGACTTAATATTTTATGCAGTTTGTTGGATATTTTTACATGTATCTCAAAAACGAACAGTTAGTAACATTGAAATCCCAATACTAAATGAAAAATTCTAATAACTAGTGAAGAAAACTTTTTTTTCAACATGTAAAATTAGTTTTTTGTGCTTGAAAATGAAATCTGCAACCTAACTATTTGAAACAATAACATAAAAATTCATATGTCGAATGTGTGAATTCAGACGATTCATTTGTAATTTTTGTGTTTGCTGATAGTATACGAGATTGTGTTCCATAATATTATTGCAAGAATGTATGAAAAGTTAAAATTCTTTTCTATCATTTCTTTTATATAGAGAGTTTTGAATATGGTCTTCCCCTATGAAATTATGAAATAACACACCTCTTGGCAACTATTTTATAAAAAAAGGCTAAGTTAAAAAGAATATGCTGAATAGGAATTTACTTTTCTAATTTTTTTATTATCATCAAAATAAATTAACTATTTTCAGGATAATAAGTTTTAGTCTCATGCATGAAATTTAAAATTTCATCTTTATAATTCTCAACCAGTACAAACATATTGGATCCTTCATACCTCAAATTAGTGATATCCTTATCAATACATGAAGTACTTCTTGAACTCTCTCCAATTAATATGTATCTATTATCAAATGTTTTTTGTATTAAACCACCACCACTATCACCTGGACACAGACCCAAATGAAGGTTTACATTAAGACAAAGTAATTCCGTTGAATTTACTGGAACCTGTTGTGTGCTACAATTTGTAAAAGAATCTGGCATTGTGTAAATAAATTTTTTTAGTCTGTTATGGACTTTTGCTTTTTCTCCAGTCAACCCTCTTTTTGTTGACCCATAACCAAATGCTATCAATGTTTTATTTTTATCAAATTTATAATCATCATGAAGAAATGGTAGACAAACATGAGTTACACCAATAACAGGAACATCTAATTCGATTACTGCAATATCATTTCTATGCCTTCGAAGTCCACTTCTGAAATTATATAACAGTCTATTTATTCGTCGTATTTGTGTTTCTTCTTTGTTGATGCATTCACCATCAACATCCGTGTCTACATTACAAAAATTATTAATAACTATCTCTGTATCATTTACAATATTTCTATCATAATACTTATATGGTGCATTTTCAGTGTTTAAAATACAATGGGCTGCAGTAATAACATGTCTTTGAGATATTAGGACTCCAGAACATGAAAATTTCTTATCTCGTAATTGGACAGCCCATGGAATAACACTGTTTTCATTAACATCGTACCCTCCTGATATTAAGAATTCATATATCAACTCAAGATCTACACTTGATCGGCCACAGTTTTGATAATCTGAAGGATATAAAAATTAATTATAAATCATATGCCTTACCATAATATTGTAACTTCTTCAAATTATAAACAAATGGACTGGTATCATACTTAATCATAGGAAGTTTTTGAAATACAGACTTTATAAAATCGTAATCAGTATCATAATTAAACGATTTCGTTCTCTCATTACAAACACCAAAACCATTTTGAATTTTGTGAAGATAATGTACATTATCATGTGTTTTTAAAAAGATACTAGATCCTGTACTTTTTCCACAGATATATCTAAAATTATCATCTTTTACAGATATCTTATGGTCATCAAAGCCTAATTTTAATTCAGCTACTTGAGTTAAATTATACTCAGCTAGATAAACAATTTCTGCTTGGTCATCTGCTAATGATGTATTATGATACACTAAGTATTTTTTCGCAATTTTATTATCATCAAATGGATCAAGTTTTTCATCTACGCAAACATGTGGAATATCATTAAATGGTTCTTTTAACACAAGAATGGCACTTTGATTTTTATAATCTGTAGAATTTGTATTAAAGATTTGATAAACCTCCCTATATTGAATGTCATAGTTATCACAACTATAAACAGATTCTTTACCAAATATTATTAAGTCTCCATCTCTTCTCCAATAGGTGCAATACTTTTTTTGTTGCATTACGAGAATTCCTTTCAAATGATCTTCAGATCTTTTAGCTTCAACTGCCAACATACCGTAAATGCATTCAGAAGAAGTTATAACGTGCATTTTATTTATTAATGTACCCATGCAAGCACGACCACCCTTAACAATTGTCAAAATCCATGGATATGATACCTCATTTGTAAAAGAATCTGTATTATGTGGTATATCTTCTTTCTGAATCTTTCCACAAGTGTCTTTATCTAACAACAAAATATTAGTAAATTTAAAAATATCCTTACCATAAAATTTTGAAATATCATGAAATTCATTTCCTACAATCTCTTCATCATGATTTACCTCATTCAATGAGTTAAATAGAAAGTCTTGAGCGTTATTTAATGTAAGAAAGAAGAGTTCTTGAGGATGTTTAATTTTATTAGAGTTTTTCAAGCATGTATCTTCACCAATTCCATAAACACCAAATTGATTATCTTTAACTCTTCTGAACAGTGGAGCACCTTTAAATATGTTATACCAAAACATACTTTTAATGTTTTCTTTAATCATTAGATAGTCTTCAGGAAATTTACATCCAAAAGAATCTGCGAATGTTTTATTTTTATAATCAAATGATTCTTTAAAGAAATATGTTACTAATTCAAATATTTTGAAATTGCCATAATGTTCAATTCCCCACATTAAACTGATAACATTTTCTACTTCCTTCTTTTCTTCTAAACCTAAGAAATCCATTTGGTATTGGTATATACAAGCATGGGGGATTGATGTCACAGGCTTGTTTAATTCAATAACTCCATACTTGATATCATCATTTAGGACAGAATGTGGTAAATGTAAAGCATTTATATATCTTATAATAACTTCACTTGAACAATTAAGAATCCCATCAGAATCGGAATCACATACATCCCTGCTAGATTGCTCACCAATACGTACTTGATAACGGTTATATAAATGTTTATAATCCGATTGTTGTCTAATCAACTCTTCTATACCTTTTAAACATCCAAAATTTGTTAATACGTGAAGTTGTGTTACAAGTACACCACTGCAAATTGTAGTTTTATTATGATCTACAATTCTTACCATCCAAGGAATACCTGATTCAACCCTTGATTCAAGTCCAAATGAAGCGCCATTTTGTTTGAAAGATGATTCAAAATCATCTAAATAATCACTTTTTCCACAATTTACTTCATCTACAAAAAAAAATTTTAATTTATATACAATAAAACATTACCATAATATCTCATATCAATAGGTTTGATCTTTAACTTATCATTTTTACATATCAAAGATTGGATAAGAATAAAATATATAAAAATTGCAATTATTATCATTTGAAAAAAATAAAATCGTTAACTTTTATTTAAAAGTTTTATATAATTTATTATTTGACGAATATATTTATAACTTGAATGTGACATTTAAATTTTCTACTTTTTTTAAAATTTTAGTCAGACTTTAAATGTCAAAAACGCGATTATTAATCATTGAGACATTCTTCAGATTTCTTGTGTATTACGAATGAATTTCTTTTGTTATTATATTGATATTACTATATTTTAAATTCATATTTTAAATAATTTCTAAGAGTCATTTTTAGTATTTTATTTTGATAAAAAAATTACTTTTTTCCGAAATAATAAGTTTTCGTTTCATGCAGAAAATTTAAAATTTCATCCTTGTATTCATCAACTTTAACAAAAATATTATTTCCTTCACGTTTTGACGATTCACCAAAAGCACAGGAAGAAGTTATTGCATTTACTCCAACTAATATGTATCTATTATCAGGAGTTTTTTGAATTAAACCACCACCACTATCACCATGGCAGATACCCAAATGAACATTTACTTTAATACAAAGATATTCGTTGGATTTTATAGGAACATTTGATTTACTACAATTTCGTACAGAATCAGGATTTGTATAAAGAAATCTTTTTAATCTCTTAGTATCATTAATATCCGTTGCTGTGGGCCAGTTTTTTGATTTCCCGTAACCAAATGTTATTAATTTTTTACTTTTATCAAATTTATAATTATTGTGAAGAAATGGTAGACATATATGAGTTACACCAAAAACAGGAGAATCTAACTCAATCACCACAATATCATTTCTTTGCCATCGAAGTCCATTTTTAAAATTATACAAAAATCTGTTAATTTTCCTTTTTTGTACTTTTTCTTTACTGACACATTTACCATCAGCATTGTTACGTTCATTACAGTGATTATTAATTATTATCTCTGCATCATATACAATATTTTTATCATAATATTGAAATACAGATTTTTTTTGGGCTAAAATACAATGAGCCGCTGTGATAACATGTCTGTGTGATATTAAGATTCCAGAACAAAAACCTTTAGTAGTTCGTATTTGGACAGCCCATGGAATAGCTTTAATATCATGAATATCATGCCCTCCTGATATTAAGAATTCATATATCACTTCAAGATCGATGCTTGATTTGCCACAATTTTCATAGTCTGAAGCATATTAAAATTAATTATACATTATATAACTTACCATAATATTGTAATTTCTTCAAATTATAAACAAATGGACTGGTATCATATTTAATCATAGGAAGTTTTTTAAATACAGACTTTATAAAATCGTAATCGGTACCATAATAAAACGATTTTGTCTTATCATTACAAACACCAAAACCTTTTTGAATTTCGTGGAGATAATGTATATCATTAGAAGTTTCTAGAAAAATACTAGATCCTGTACTATTTCCACAAATATACTTATAATTGTCATCTGTTACAGATATCTCATGACCATCAAATCTTAATTTTAATTCAGGAAATTGAGTTAAAGAATACTCAGCCAAATACACAATATTATATTTATCATCTGTCGTTATTGAATCATAATGAACTAAGTATTTTTTAACTACTTGAGAATAATCTAGTGGTTTAAGTTTTTCATCCACGCAAACATGTGGAATGTTTTGAAATGGTTCTTTCAACACAAGAATAACACTTAATTTTTTATAGTCCCTAGAATTTGTATGAAATATTTGATACGCCTCCCTATATTGAATGTCATAATTGTTACATCTATGGTAGGAGTCTTTACCAAATATCTTTTCATTTTCACTTGCTGTCCAAAAAGTACAGTATTTTTTCGACTGTATTATAGTGATGCCTTTCAAATGACCTTCAAATTTTCTTTTGCTTTCAACTTTTAATGTGTCGTAGATGCATTCATAAGATGTTATTACGTGCATTTTGCTTATTAATGTCCCCATACAAGCGAGATCACCTTTAGATATAGTTAAAATCCATGGATAAAACGCTTCGTTTTCAAAATAGTCTGACTTATATTTCAAATTATCTCTTTTTCGAACCATTCCACAAGTATCCTCATCTATAAAATATTAATAATATATTATCTATGTATCTCTTACCATAAAATTTAGAAATATCATAAAATTCATTTCCTACGTATTCTTCATCATGGTTTACCTCATTTAATGCATGAAATATAAAATATTGAGCACTTTTGAATGTTACAAAAAATAGTTCTGGAATATGTTTAATTTTGTTATTAAAATTTTTTGTACATGTATCTTCGCCAATTCCATAAACGCCAAACTGATTATCTTTAATTTTTCTAAGCAACGGTGCACCTTTTAATTTGCTTTTCCACAATAAAGTTTGCATTTCTTCGATAACCATTAAATAATCTTCACGAATTTTACATCCAAAAGAATTTGCAAATCTTTTATTTTTGTAATCGAATGTTTCTTTATAAAAATATGCTCTTAACTCAAATTTATCAAAATTGTTACCATGGTGAACCCCCCACATTAAACTAATCACATTTTCTACTTCCTTCTTTTCTTCTAAACCTAAGAAGTCCATTTGGTATTGATATATACAAGCATGTGGAATTGTTGTAACAGGCCTATTTAATTCAATTACTCCATACTTGAGATCATCATCCAAAACAGGGTGGGGCAAATGTAGGACATTAATATATCTTAATAAAACTTTGCTGGAACAATTAAGAATCCCATCAGAATCGGAATCACATACATCCTTGCTAGATTGCTCACCAATACGTACTTGATAACGGCCATACAAGTAATTATATTCTGATTGCTGCTTAATCAATTCTTCTATACCCTTTAAGCATCCAAAATTTGTTAGAACATGAAGTTGTGTCACCAATATACCATTACAAATTGTAGTTTTGTTATGATCTACAATTCTTGCCATCCAAGGAATACCTGAAATAACCATTGAATTATATCCATATGAAGAATCACTTTGTTTGAAAGATGAATCAAAATCATTTAAATAGTCATTCCTTCCGCAATTTACTTCATCTAAAAATTTAAATTATATTTTTAGTGCAACTAAACATTACCATAAAATCTCATATCAATAGGTTTGATCTTTAACCTATCATCTTCACATACAAGGGATTGGATAAAAATAAAAAATACTATTGTCACAATTGTATTCATTCCAAAAATATACTAAATGTAATTTTTAAGAATAAAATTAATTTTATATGCATTATTTTTTGAATATTTCAATGTAATATTTAAATTGTCTATTTTTTCAAATATTTTATAAAATCAGGCAAAGGCCATACCTTTGCACCGCTTTGTTTAACCTTTAAATGTTTTTGGCTAAGAATATTTTATATATAATATTTTCCTAGACTGTTTGAAAAATTTTTTGCAATAAAATTTAAAAATATCTTTTTATGAATCTTTTTTAACACAAATAACTAGAAATCCTAAGGAAATTATTTTGAATTTCTTAATCATATTATATAATACTTTGTTTAAATTTTTTCCAATAGAAACTCACATAAACAAATTTTGAGAAAGTAAGAATGATTTGTTTATTAACTGAACCAATTAGTAGATTTAGTTTTACTTGGAAGTACACAATTTAATATTTCAATTGATTTCTTAAATGTTTTTACATTTACCTTAAGAACAAATAGTTAGTAGCATTAAAAATCCCAATTATAAGTAGAACATCCTTATTACTTATAAATCAAACTTTATTTTCAGTGTGTAAAATCAATTTTTCTGCTTGAAATTGACCTTTACAACCTAATTATTTGAAAAACAACATAAAAATTCAAAAAATACATAGGTCCAATGTATGGATTCAGAAAATTCGTTGGTAATTTTTGCATTTTATAATAGTATACGAGATTGTGCTCCGGAATATTATTGCAAGCATGTAGGAAAAGTTAAAATTCTTTTCTATCATTTCTTCTATATAAAGAGTTTTGAATATAGTATTCCCCTCTCTAATTGAAAAATAACATGCTTCTTGACAACTATTTTATAAAAAATGTTAAGTTTAAATAAAAATATGCTGAATACGAATTTACTTTTCTAATTTTTTTATTATCAACAAAGCAAATTAACTATTTTTAGGATAATAAGTTTTAGTTTCATGCATGAAATTTATAATTTCATCTTTATACTCCTCAACTAGTGTAAATACATTAGTTCCTTCATTACTCATAACAGTGAAATTTTCATGCATACATGATTTACCTCTTGAATTCACTCCAACTAATATGTATCTATTATCAGGCATTTTTTGTATTAAACCACCACCACTATCACCATGGCACAGACCCAAATTAGCATTTACATTAAGACAAAAGGATTCCGTTGAATTTACTGGAACACGTTGTATGCTACAATTTTTTATAGAATTTGGCATTGTATAAACAAATCTTTTTAAATTTCTGTTAAAATTTTCATCTGTTGGCTTAGGTCCGTTTTTGTTTCTTCCATAACCAAATGTTATTAATGTTTTTCTTTCATCAAATTTATAATTATTATGTAGAAATGGTAAACAAATATGAGTTACACCAACAACAGGTACATCTAACTCAATTACCGCAATATCATTTTTATGCCTTCGAAGTCCATTTTTAAAATTATATAATAATCTATTGACTCTTCTTTTTTGTAATTTTCCTTTATTGATACATTCACCATCATCATTAAGAATTTCATTACAATGACTACCAATTATTATCTCTGCATCATTAAGAAAATCTTTATCATAATACCATAATGGTAAATCATCCATGATTGAAATACAATGAGCCGCTGTGATAACGTGTCTATGAGAAACTAAAACTCCAGAACATAAACGGTTCTTATTTATTATTTGAACAGCCCATGGAATATCTTTGATATTGTGAACATCGTATCCTCCAGATATAAAGAATTCATACATCGCCTTAATATTATTATTTGATTTACCACAGTTTTTATAATCTAAAGTTTACTAAAACTAATTATACATAATATAACTTACCGTAATATTGTAGTTTCTTCAAATTATAAACAAATGGACTGGTATCATATTTAGTCATAGGAAGTATTTTAAATACAGTTTTTATGAAATCATAATCTGTACTATAATAAAATGAGTTTGTCCTATCATTACAAATGTCAAAACCTTTTTGAACTTCATAAAGGTAATGTACATTATTATGTGATTCTAAAAAGATACTAGATCCCGTACTTGTTCCACAAATATACTTATAATTATCATCTGTTGCAAATATCTCATGATCAACAAGGCCTAATTTTAATTCAGTTACTTGAGTTAAATTATACTCAGCTAAATAAACAATTTCCTTTTGGTTATCTGATAATACTGTGTCTTGATACACTAAGTATTTTTTCACAATTTCATTATCATTGAATGGGTCAAGGTTTTCATCTACGCAAACATGTGGAACATCTTGGAATGGTTCTTTTAATACAATAATAAGATTTAAATCTTTATCATTGCTAGACGCTGGATGAAATACTTGAAATGCTTCCCTATATTGAATGTCAAAGTTATTACAATAGTCATCTGATTTATTACCAGATAGTACTTTTTCTTCTTCATTTACTTTCCAAGCGGTACAGTTTTTTTTTGATTGCATTACGAGAACTCCTTTTAAACGATCTTTAAATAGTATTTTAGTTTCAACTTTTAATATATTATAAATGCATTCATAAGAAGTTATAACGTGCATTTTGCTTATTAATGTACCCATGCAAGCACGACCACCCTTAGCGATGGTCAAAATCCATGGATATGATACCTCATTTGTAAAAGATTCTGTATTATACGGTATATTTTCTTTCTGAATCTTTCCACAAGTATCTTTATCTATAAAAAATCATTTATATATTATCCCTGTATCTCTTACCATAAAATTTTGAAATATCATAAAATCCATTTTCTACATTTTCTTTATCATGATTTACCTCATTCAATGAGTTAAATAGAAAGTCTTGAGCGCTATTCAATGTGTGAAAAAAGAGTTCTTGAGGGTGCTTAATTTTATTAGAGTTTTTCAAGCATGTACCTTCACCAATTCCATAAACGCCAAATTGGTTATCTTTAACCCTTCTGAACAGCGGAGCACCTTTAAATATGTTAATCCAAGGCATACTTTTAATATCTTCTTTAATCATTTGATAATCTTCAGGATATTTACATCCAAAAGAATCTGCAAATGTTTTATTTTTATAATCAAATGTTTCTTTAAAGAAATATGCTATTAATTGAAATATTTCTAAATTGAGAAAACGGTCAATTCCCCACAATAAACTAATTACATTTTCTACCTTCTTTTGCTCTTCTAAGCCCAAGAAATCCATTTGGTAATGATATATACAAGCATGAGGGATTGATGTAATAGGTCTATTTAATTCAATAACTCCATACTTATGGCCATCATTTAAAACAGGATAAGGCAAATGCAAATCGTTTATATACCTTATAAAAACTTTACTTGAACAATTAAAAATACCGTCAGAATCGGAATCACATACATCCCTGGTAGATTGCTCACCAATACGTACTTGATAACGACCATATAAATGATTATATTCTGATTGCTGCTTGATAAATTCTTCTATACCCTTTAAGCATCCAAAATTTGTTAATACATGAAGTTGTGTAACAAGTACACCATTGCAAATTGTAAAATTATTATGATCTACAATTCTTGCCATCCAAGGTATACTTGAAAAAAGCCCTAGTTCATATGCAAATGAAAAACCAGTTTGTTTGACAGATAATTCAAAACCATGTAAAAAATCGCTCCTTCCGCAATTTACTTCATCTGCAAGAATAGAATTTTAATTTATACATAATAAAACGTTACCATAATATCTCATATCAATAGGTTTGACCTTAAATGTATCATCTTTACATACAATGAATTGGATAAAAAGAAAGTATATAACAATTGCAATTTTTTTCATTTGATAAAATGGAAACGTTTGATTTTTTTAAAAGTTTTATATAATTTATTATTTGATGAATATATTTATTAGTTGAATGTAACATTTAAACTTTCTAATTATTTTTTAAAATTTTAGTCAAACTTTAAATGTCAAAAACGCGATTATTAATCATTGCAACATTCTTCAGATTTCTTGTGTATTACGAATGAATTTCTTTTGTTATTATATTGATATTACTATATTTTAAATTCATAGTTTAAATAATTTCTAAGAGTCTTTTTTAGTATTTTATTTTGATAAAAAAATTACTTTTTTCCGAAATAATAAGTTTTCGTTTCATGCATAAAATTTAAAATTTCATCCTTATATTCCTCAAGTTTGACAAACATATTATCTCCTTCTTTTTTAGAAGATTCGCCAAATACACATGAAGAACTTATTGAATTTACTCCAACTAATATGTATCTATTATCAGAAGTTTTTTGAATTAAACCACCACCACTATCACCTACACAAAGACCCAAATGAACATTTACTTTAATACAAAGATATTCTTTGGATTTTACTGGAACAGATGGTTTGCTACAATTTCGTACAGAATTTGGGTTTGAATAAATAAATCTTTTTAATCTTCTGTTATGATTTATATCTGTTGCCTTGGGCCCATTTTTGTTTCTTCCATAACCAAATGTTATTAATGTTTTTCTTTCATCAAATTTATAATTATCATGTAGAAATGGTAGACATATATGAGTTACACCAACAACAGGTGCATCTAACTCAATTACTACAATATCATTTCTATGCCTTCGAAATCCATTTTTAAAATTGTATAGTACTCTATTAATTCCCCTTTTTTGTATTTCTACATTATTAATACATTTACCATCAGCATTGTGACGTTCATTACAGTGACTACTAATTATTATCTCTGTACCATATGCAATATTTTTATCATAATACCAAAATGATAAATTATCCGTGTTTAAAATACAATGAGCCGCTGTGATGACGTGTATATAGGATACTAAAACTCCAGAACAGGCACTGTCCTTACTTGTCATTTGAACAGCCCATGGAATAGCTTTGATATCATAAATATCAGATCCCCCAGATATTAAAAATTCATATATCACCTCAAGATTAATGTTTGATTTGCCACAACTTTCATAATCTGAAGCATAATAAAATTAATTATACATTATATAACTTACCATAGTATTGTAATTTCTTCAAATTATAAACAGGTAGACTGGTATCGTACTTAATCATAGGAAGTTTTTTAAATACAGACTTTATGAAATCGTACTCAGTATCATAGTAAAATGACTTTGTCTTATCATGACAAACACCAAAACCTTTTTGAATCTGATAAAGATAATGCACATCATCATATGTTTTTACAAAAGTGTTAGATCCTGTACTTCTTCCACAAATGTACTTAGAATTATTATCTGTTACAGATATCTCATGGTCATTTAAGCTTAGTTGTGATTCTGATACTTTAGTTAAAGGATACTCAGCTAAATATACAACGTTATATAGTTCATCTGTAAACATTGAATTATAATAAGCTAAGTATTTTCTATCTATTTGAAAATCATCCAATGGATCAAGGTTTTCATCCACGCAAACGTGTGGAATATTTTGAAATGGTTCTTTCAACACAAGAATAACACTTAATTTTCTGTAATCCATAGAATTTGTATGGAATATTTGGTAAGCCTCCCTATATTGAATATCATAATTATAACAATTATAAGCGGATTTTTTACCAAACACTTTTACATTTCCATTTGCTGTCCAGAAATTACAGTATTTTTTTGACTGTATAACCATTACTCCTTTCAGGTGATTTTCAAATTTTATTTTCCCTTCAACTTTTAATGTATTGTAAATGCATTCATAAGAAGTTATGACGTGCATTTTACTAATTAGTGTGCCCATGCAAGCATGATCACCTTTGACTATGCTTAAAATCCATGGATAATATGCTTCATTTTCAAAAAAATCTGACTTGTACGATAAATTATCTTTTTTCCGAACTATTCCACAAGTATCTCTATCTAATAAAATATTATTAATATATTATATCTATATTTCTTACCATAAAATTTAGAAATATCATAAAATTCATTTCCTACATATTCTTCATCATGGTTTACCTCATTTAATGAATGAAATATAAAATACTGAGCACTTTTAAATGTTACAAAAAATATTTCTTGAATATGTTTAATTTCTTTATTAAAATTTTTTACACAAGTATCTTCACCAATTCCATATACGCCAAATTGATTATCTTTAACTTTTCTAAGCAAAGGTGCTCCTTTTATTATGTTTTTCCACATTCCATTTTTAAATCCTTCAATGACCATTAGATAGTCCTCACGAATTTTACATCCAAAAGTGTTTGCGAATCTCTTATCTTTGTAGTCAAAAGTTTCGTTATAATAGTATGCATTTAATTCAAATTTGTCAAAGTTGTTTTTAAGATCAATACCCCACATTAAACTAATTACATTTTCTACCTTGTTTTCCTCTTCTAGGCCTAAGAAATCCATTTGGTATTGATATATACAAGCATGTGGAATTGTTGTAACAGGCCTATTTAATTCAATTACTCCATACTTGAGATCATCATCCAAGACAGGATGTGGCAAATGTAAAGCATTAATATATCTTATAATAACTTTATTTGAACAATTAAAAATACCATCAGAATCGGAATCACAAACATCTTTACTAGATTGTTCACCAATACGTACTTGATAATGACCATATAAAATATTATACTCTGTTTGTTGTTTAATCAATTCTTCTATACCCTTTAAGCATCCAAAGTTTGTTAAAACATGAAGTTGTGTTACCAGTATTCCATTACAAATTATAGTTTTATTATGATTTACAATTCTTGCCATCCAGGGGATACCTGAATGAAGCAATGATTCATATCCATACGAAACACTATATTTTTTTATAGATTTGTCAATATTGTTTAAAAAATCACTTCTTCCACAATTTACCTCATCTAAAAAATAGAAATGTATTTGTAGCCCAATCAAACGTTACCATAATATCTCATATCAATAGGTTTGATCTTTAACCTATCATCCTCACATATAAAGCATTGGATAAATAAAAAAAATATTATTGAGACAATTATATTCATTTCAAAAATATTTAGTGTATTTTTTAAAAATGAAGTTCATTTTATATTCATTATTTTTTTAAATATTTTACTATTTTAATATAATATTTAAATTATCCGTTTATTTTTTAATGTTCTTTAAACCAGGCAAAGACTATCATTTGCATAGCTTCTTAATCTTTTTTAGCATTCAATTTATAATTTTCTATTCTTAATATTTCATTAGTTTGTATCCATGAATAATGTAGCTTCAGAAGATTCAAGTACAAATTTTTGGTCCATTGAATCTTTAGTCCAAGTTTTGAATTCTAAAGAGTTGTGAGTCAACAATGTATATTTAAGAAATTTATAATTTCTATGTGTAGATTCAGAAGACTCACTGGTAACATTTACAGTTATTTTTAAATCTATCAGATTGTGCTTTAGAATATACTTCAATTATTTGCGCTTTTTTTAAACATGCAGGTAAAGTTTGAAATCTTTTTTACCGCATTCTTGTATAAATGTTTTAGAAAATGGTATTCCTCTTGTAGTTAGAAAATAATACATCTTTTGTCTACATTTCGGCACCCTAAAAATAAGTTAATTTTCAAAAAAATATGTTGAATATAAATTTACTTTTCTATTTTTTTATTAAAAATAAAACAAATTAATTTTTTTCAGAATAATAAGTTTTAGTTTCATGCATGAAATTTAAAATTTCATCTTTATATTCCTCAACTTTTAAAAATAAATTTGCTCTTTCAGAATTAGAATCAACTGATTCACTAAAAATACATGAAAGAGTTCTTGAATTTATTCCAATTAATATTTATCTATCATCAGATGTTCTTTGTATTAAACCACCACCACTATCACCGGGACAAAGACCCAAATGAATATTCGCATCAACACAAAGATATTCCGTTGAATTTACTGGGACAAGTGGTGGTGTACAATTTCTTACAGAAGCTGGATCTGAATATATAAATCTTTTTAATCTATTATGAAGTTTTAGTCGTTTAATCCCACGTCCTCTTTTTGTTATTCCATACCCAAACGTTACTAATGTTTTACTTTTATCGAATTTATAGTTGTCATGTAGAAATGGCAGACAAATATGAGTTATATCAATAACAGGAGCATTTAATTCAATCACTACAATATCATTTCTATTTCTTCGAAATCCACTTTTAAAATTATACAATAATCTATTAATTGTTCTTTTCTGTGATTGTTCCTTATTATTGCATTTGCCATCAACATTAATATTTTCTGTACAAAAATTACCAATTACAATCTTTGCATCATATGCAATGTTTTTATCATAATACCAAAATGATAAATTATCCATGTTTAAAATACAATGAGCCGCTGTGATGACGTGTATATGGGAAACTAAAACTCCAGAACATGAATTTTGTTTAGTTATTATTTGGACAGCCCATGGAATAGCCTTGTTATCATTGATATCATGCCCTCCAGATATTAAGAATTCATATATCACTTCAAGATTAATACTTGATCTACCGTAATTTTCATAATCTGAAGTATATTAAAATTATTGGACATTATATATCTTACCATAATATTGCAATTTCTTCAAATTATAAACAAACGGACTGGTATCATATTTTATCATAGGAAGCTTTTTGAATACAAATTTAATAAAATCATTGTCTACACTATAATTAAACGATTTTGTTTTATCGCCACAGGCACCAAAACCTTTTTGAGTTTCATAAAGATAATGTTTACCATTACTAGTTTTAAAAAAAATATTAGATCCTGCACTTTTTCCACAAATATATTTAAAATTATCGTCTGTTACAGAAATATTATGACCATGAAATCCTAATTTTATTTCTGATGATTGAGTTAAAATATACTCAGCTAAATATATAATTTCACTATTATCATCTGATAATGTTGTATCATAGTAGACTAGATATTTTTTTACTATTCGACCATATTTTAATGGATCAACTTTATCATCTAAACAAATATGTGGGGTATCATGAAATGGTTCTTTCAATACAAGGATGGCACTTTGTTTTTGGTCATCTGTAAAAGTTGTTGGAAAGATTTGATATATCTCTCTATATTGAATGTCAAAATTATCACAATCATAAGTTGAACTTTTACCAAATACGTATATTTCTTTCTTTGTTGTCCAAAAGGTACAATATTTTTTTGATTTTATCACCATAAGTCCTTTTAAACGATCTTCAAATAGTCTTTTAGTTTCAACTTTTAATATATTATAAATGCACTCATATGATGTTATAACGTGCATTTTACTTATTAATGTACCCATACAAGCACGACCACCCTTAACAATTGTCAAAATCCATGGATATGATACCTCATTTGTAAAAGAATCTGTATTATGTGGTATATCTTCTTTCTGAATCTTTCCACAAGTGTCTTTATCTAACAACAAAATATTAGTAAATTTAAAAATATCCTTACCATAAAATTTTGAAATATCATAAAATCCATTTTCTACATTTTCTTTATCATGATTTACCTCATTCAATGAGTTAAATAGAAAGTCTTGAGCGCTATTCAATGTATGAAAAAAGAGTTCTTGAGGATGTTTAATTTCTTTATTAAAGTTTTTTACACATGTATCTTCACCAATTCCATAAACGCCAAATTGATTATCTTTAACTTTCCTAAGCAACGGTGCACCTTTTAATTTGCTTTTCCACAATAAAGTTTGCATTTGTTCGATAACCATTAAATAATCTTCACGAATTTTACATCCAAAAGAATTTGCAAATCTTTTATTCTTGTAATCGAATGTTTCTTTATAAAAATACGCTCTTAACTCAAAGTTATCAAAATTGTTATCATGGTCAACTCCCCACATTAAACTAATTACATTTTCTACTTCCTTCTTTTCTTCTAAACCTAAGAAGTCCATTTGGTATTGATATATACAAGCATGTGGAATTGTTGTAACAGGCCTGTTTAATTCAATAACTCCATATTTAAGATCATTAGCCATAACAGGATGCCTTAAATGCAAGACGTTAATATATCTTAATAGAACTTTGCTGGAACAGTTAAGAATGCCATCAGAATTAGTATCACAAACATCTTCGCTAGAATGTTCACCAATACGTACTTGATAACGATCATATAACTGATTATATTCTGATTGTTGACTAATTAAACTTTCTATATCCTTTAAACATCCAAAGTTTGTTAAAACATGAAGTTGCGTTACGAGTATGCCATTACAAATTACAGTTTTTAGATGATTTACAATTCTTGCCATCCAAGGAATCTCTGAATCAACCATTGATCTATATCCGTATGAAACACCACTTAGTTTGAAAGATGAATCAAAATCATTTAAATAATCATTCCTTCCGCAATTTACTTCATCTATAAGTAAAAAATTTAATTTATATATAATTAAGCATTACCGTAGTATCTCATATCAATAGGTTTGATTTTTAACTTATGGTTTTCACATAAAATGCATTGAATAAAGTTAAAAAATATGATTATCACAATTATATTCATTCCAAAAATATTAAATGTCCTTTTCAAAAATGAATTTTATATTATATTTCTTAATTTTCGAATATTTTACTATTTTAATGTAATATTTAAATTATCTGTTCATTTTTTAATACTTTATTAAACCAGCCAAAGGCCATACCTTTGCTTTGCTTAACTTGTAAATGCATTCAGCTTAGATTACTCTATTATTAACATTTCTTTAGTTTTTTCATAACAATTTCTTGTAATAAAATTTAAAAATATTCCTTTTAAATTTTTATGACTACTTATTCTTATACGATCCTCAGAGAAATATTTTGAATTTCTTTAGAATATTATAAAATACGTTGTATAAAAATTTTCCAATAGAAAATCATATAAATAAATATCAAGAAACGGGAAAGGTTGCATCATTTTGAAAAATTAAAAAGACATATAAGTGATGAAAATACGGAACTCAAATAAATGATCATAACCACAATTTAAATTTACATTTTTACATTCTCCTTGAAACATTTTTTAGGTTAGAAGTCAAGCTTGCAAATGAGTATAATATAAAAAAAACTTTCAATTATATTGAAGAAAGCCACTTTTATTTAAACGTATTATGTAACTTTTTTGACATTCTCTATTTACTCTACAAACCGTTTTGATACCCAAAAGGTTTAACAAAACAGTATTCAAATATTAGGGAATGAGAGGCAAAGAAAGTGCCCTGTTGTTTTATAACAAACAGTCGTTTTATAAAAGAGAATTTAGTCTTCTGCCAAACTCTAACTGATAAGCTCTTCTTTTAGTTTAACTTCTACCTGACATCTTAACAATCATGAAAAACGTTTTTGAATAACAATATAAATTTATTAAAAATGAATTATTGACAGTTGTTTTTAAGAGAAGTAATACTTGATATCATTAAATATCTTGATTAAACGGTTAGTAACTTTACATTTAGTTAGAGATAGGAATTTTTATTTCATAACAACCAATATATTCATGCAATTAAAAATGACGACAAGCATAAAGCTCACCATAGAATAAGTACAAAACATCTTGATTTATCCTTTCACTAGGACGATTGAATTGTTATTTTTCTAGCTAAAATTTCAGCATGAAATTGTTTTTTCGTATTTCAAAGCGACCATTCAAATAGACAGTGATTTATGATGCATGTAAACATATATTTCTTCCAGCAAGTTAATCAAAAGCAAACTTAAATAACAAAACAAATATTATTTTTATATTATTTGCAATATATTCAAAAATTCAGATAACGATATATTAGAACTGTAGTAAATACAAGTTATTTTATGATGTTTATCGTGATTGAAATTAGCACTTTATCTTCTATAAGTAAAATTTTTTCTGATTGTAAGTATATTTTTGAAAATACAAGATTTTACTTAAATATTGAGAATTATTTTAATTATTGTTAATATAAATAACACAGTTTACTAAGCTATTGAAATATTCAAACTTATTTCAAATGTGTTTTCAACAATAACATTTGTAACATAACAATTGAACTAAATATGTTACTTTTTTATCTAAAAAAATAAGACTTTTTTCCCGATTCTTATACTTTAATAAATTTGCTTTAAGTAAAGTAAATCAATATTTATTGTTCTACCAATTTCCACTAATACAAAAAAATACAACATTAAATTTGTATTAATAGATAATTTTGTAATTGATTTTTCATCACTAAAAATTGAGAAGTATAGAATATTTTTAATTTGACAAGTATTAATTTTTGGGAGTACCCATACAAAAACAAATTTATTAAATTGTTACATTATGCACTTTTTTGTTTTTTGAGAAACTAACGTTGATAATCTTTTACAAATAATGTAGATTAAGAACATATAAAAAATTATAATGCGATAACTTTAGAAACTAAAAAATTTATTACCTTTTCACTTTTTGAAGAAACAACTTTCTACATACCTTACCAAGACTCACTCAAATAGTAAAATATTTTTAATAAATTTAATATCTAATCACTTTACAAAGATATTTCTTAGAGTTGTTCAACTTAATTTTAAATAAATGCATTCTAATATACTTTTGAAAAATTATAAAACAAAGAGTTATTTGATGAAATATACAGTGTAAAATCAGTAAGTTGACTTAATTATGTTATAATTATTAAACGTTTGATCATTGCAAAAAAATTTTGTTTAACGTCATTTGATATAAACACAATTATTATCATATTACAAGTAAATTGTGGTATATCAAATATAGAAAAAAAATACATTATTGCAATATGAATAATAATTAATGATAGAAACTACTACAAAATGAATTGATGTAATGCATTTTATTTTTTAAATTTATTATACAAAAGTGCTTTTAGTAAGCGTCGAAATAAACAACGAAAATCGTCCGTTAAAATTTATTTTTGTAATAATAATGTTATTTTTTAGGAAATCGAATTTTTATTAAAATTTCGAAAATAAGAATAATATCTTTCAACAAATTTTTATTGATTAGCCGCAAAATTTTTATTAGAAAATCTGTAACTATAAATAACATTTTTTTAATTTCAAAAACTTTGGAAGTATTTTCGGTACTTTGTGGTTATATCCCCCCCCCCTAAATAAAACATATAAAAATGAACTAGTATCAAATAAATTATTGCATATAAGTTAATAAATGAATTATTACTGATAAACTGTTACTAAAAAAGTGATTTTTCAATAAAAAATTACTAATGATAAAATCTCTGGGAAAGTTTAAAGTCTTTGGGTCTGTGAATGATAGAAGTTCCTCAATCTTAATAAAAACACTAAAAGAAGGATAAATGAGGATACTCTTATTATTTATGATATGAAGAAGAGGTATTAAAAAGTAAGTAACTCATAAATGGTATTATAAATTTCAAAAATGAAAAATTTCAAAATTTAATTTTTTAAAAAATTTTTTTAAATTTTAAAAATTAATTATTATATTAATAAATATTTTTAAATAGCCTTATTTTATATTACTTATTTATAAATAGTCAAAAACCGTTATAAATAGGCATTAAAGTCAAAATCTTCTGGGGGGGATATAACCGAAAAGTACCGTATTTTCAATATATCCGTGTTTAAGATAAAAGATTTCATCCGTTTTTTAGTATATCCTGACCAACCAATAATTATAAAAAATAAAGTAGATATATTAACAATTTAAAAAAATTATTTCTAAAAATTATATAAATATAAATGAATTAATAAAAGACAATAAAAAAATTAACTAGTCATTTTATCTATAAAACTATGAGCAAAACATTCATATAGAAAATTTATTAGTTAAACTTTCACAATAGTAATAGGTTATAAAAATTTTTTAATTTTTCATCTTATTAGTGTTCCTTATACTAATTTTGTGAATACCATGTAAAGTAAAATTATTAATATTCATTATTGCTCTAATTACAATTTTTCATACATATTAATCAATTTTATTTTTTCAAAGAATAACTATTCCTAAGCATTAAAAAATTATTTATTAAACTAGTATAAGTTTTTAAAACTTTGAAAATTTTAATTTGTATTTCAACAAGTTCATCAAAACTTTTTATTACACATTTTTCAAAGCGTCCATTAGAAATAAAATTATTTTTATACTCAGATTTGAATTACTCTAATGGGTGAATTTGTTTATCTTCAAAAAAATCATGAAGATATTGGAAATTATAAATCACATTATCATTTGAAATATTTTCACCAAGTGCTTTAACATTCTTTTATGATAGCACCAAGCATTCTAATTTTTGAGCATAAATGTTTATCATAACTTTTAAAAATTTAATGCAGTTATGTGATATAAAATTCAACAAGTGTGAAAAATTTATTTATGACACTTCCATAAAAGTTTAATAATCTACTAATATAATCCTCTTCAATAAAAATAACCAGTGCATTACAATCTTTCCTATGTTTTTCTAAAAAGTAAATAGATGATAATGGATAATCAAGTCAAACAAGAATTGATGATCCATAAATTTTCGGTATTCCAACTAAACCTTCAGTCGAAGAAGAAATTAAACTATGAGAATATAAAAGGACTTTTGAAAGCGTTATGTAGAAAATTTAGTACAATACTCTCCTCCCTTTTCAATTAGAAAAAAAATCAATTAGAAATACATCAAGAGAAATTTTTCCTACTAATAATGAAATTTTACAGCTTGATAGATTAAAAATACATTCCACAATGCAAAACAAATTTTGTTCTGTTATTTTTGGCTTTCAAAAATTAAACTCTTTCCAACAATACAAATGTTTTGATACAAATTTAATACATTATTAGATTTGAGCGTTATAAAATGTCACAAATTCTTTGAGTATTTACCTAGAAAATTTATTACTTTTAGAGGATTTATTTTAATCAAGTTTATCACCAATGATCTTCAATAATTTATTCAAAAAATCATTTTTGATAATTGATTGTATCATGAGCAAGCGATCAGGAACTTTATTGTCATCAACAACTTTAGAAAGTTTCGTTGTATTAAATTTCGGGAATCCTACATAACTAAAAAAATAATTATGGTATTTTAAAAAAATGAAAGAGTAACATGTGTTGGCATGAAGCGATAAATCTACAATTGCATTAAATAGTATAGTAAAAAAATATAATATCTAGAAAATTTAATGAAATATATTATATTGACAATTAATACTATTGATAAAACCGTATTTTAAAGTTAATTAAATCATAAAAATCTCAATATGCTACATTTATATTAAAAAATAATTAAATAGAACTGAATTTGTAGTTATGAAACTTATCAAAGTGTTCTACAAACAAAAGAATGGGACACAGATCTGTGCAAAATGTAGTAAGTTTGTCTCAGCTATTAAAATTAAAATCTTTTTGACTTGTCCTAGTTGTTTTGCAGTTGGTTTGTACGTAAAAATAAAAGTAATTATTAAAAAAGTATTAAAATAAGTTGGTACCTTCCAATGATAATTTTTTATCTTAAAACATAAGTTGTTTTCCGCAACACATTTCAAAATACAAGATTGAAAATTAGTTTTAAGTAAATTAATAAACATATTTAAATACTTTGAATTATTATAAATTATATTTTTTATGAAATTAAACTCCACTGAAAGTCAAAATTTTTTAATATCATCTTTAAAGATTATTTTAAAAGTCAAACTTATGAAAAATAATAAAACATTATTTGTTCATAGTAAAATATAACTTTAAAATATTTAAATTAAAAAAGGAGAAATACTAAAATAATATTTTTAATTATTAATACTTTGTGTGGTTAAATATTTATTTCTTTTCGTTATTATTGTTATGAAATTTTCGAATTTCTAAACTTGATTTCGTTAATAGATTGTTTAAAAAAATGATTTTTGTTAAAACGCTTGCAACTTTACACAAAATTGACTTCTACTAACATATTTCATAATATATTATAGAAAACAAGTTAGATTATAAGGTGAACATAATATAATAAGAAATATCAAGAGTAAATAAAAGTTACATTACTTCAAAATGTATAGATAAACTTTTGTAAAAGAGACGGCAAAATTTATACGGTAACCTAATATTTTGTGTCGTTTACAATATTTTTGTTGTCTCTTGATATTTTAAAAATCTGAATAACAATTAATTTTTTAATAGGTGGATCATTTTATTACATTTCAACAACATTTGTCAAAATTTGTCCTTTTTATTATTCAAAGTTGTTTTCTGAAAAAAATGTTCAACAATTAAATCTTCAAGGTACTATAAAAATAACATTTCACTAAATAGCATTGGTCTTTGTAGTTATTAATTTGTTTTTACTTAGTAAAAGTTATTATTATCTAATTTACTTAAACTTAATTTATTTAACATTTAAACAATAGTTTAAAAAATACATATAAAAATATTAATATATAAGGTGACTCGCTTAAGGCTTTTCAGATATTCGCATATATAGCTCTTCTTATTTTAAACATACAAATATGGTATAAAAAAATTTTTATCCAAGATACATACCATTATAATTTTATAAATTTCGTAAAGATATCTGAATCTTGTGGAAGTTGTGAATCATAAAAATTAAGCTACAATTCTAGATTTTAAAAGAAGGTAATTTTTCCATATCGAAAATATATTTTAATAATTGTTAGTAATTATGAAAAAGCAACTACTTTTATAGATACTCCTAAAATATTATAACTACACAAAGTGGCCCACGTAAGACCTTCAGATATTTGTATGTACTACTCATTACATTCTTGAACTACATATGTATTATTATAACAATTTTGTAATGAACGTATATATCACTCTAGTTTTAAAAGTTTCATGAAGAAATCTTGATTCCATTCGGTGCTACAGATTTTCAAAATTTAGGTACATTTTTTAAATTTCAATATGTGTGATTTTTTATATGAAAAGATATTTCTATGATTGTTGCTTATTGTTAAAAAGCAACTTCCTTTCTATTTATTCTTAAAATATCATTGAACATATAAGACGAATAATTTAGATTAATTCTTTAACATAAAAAAAATGTGAATTTTCTTAAAAAATTTTATTAGAAAGTTTTTTAAAAGTTATAATAGTATTTTAATGCAGTAAACAAAGCTTTACCCAACAGATATATTATCATCAATTATGGAAAATTTCGAAGAAGTTTTAATTTGCCAGAAGTCATCATTACCACACTTTTGGTAAAAAAGTAAGATAAAAATATGTTTTTCAACATTTAAAAAATACTAAACTGAATGTTATTATAATTACTTACATGCGTTAATTAACATAATATTACTTATTATTACCTAATAAACTGTAATATCTTTTATTACTTATACTTTAAAAAATATTTTTTTTCAATATTTTTAATACTATATCATACTATTTGCGTAGCTATTGTTTAAAAAAATATTTTTACGTATCTTTTTGAGTTATCGTTTATTTAATCTTATTTTCATACACTCTATGTTTGAAATACGAAAAGCTAATAATCAAAAATAGGATAATTTCGTAAATATTTTTGTTAATAAAATATTAATGTCAAAAAATTAAATAAATTTGCACATCTCCTCTAATTATTTGAAATATCATGAAAATAACCAATATTTGACTAATCATAAAATTTTGCAAATTTAATCGTAATAAAAGATACTATATTGATTAAGTACATATTTATTTACTCTGTCATAATAATTGTAGCGTATTTTTAAGAAATATCTCATTAAAATATTGCTATTCAAAAAATATCAAAAATTTGACGAAATTTATAGTATTTTTTTAAATTAAAAAATTCAACATAGTTATTGAAACTTTCTATATTTATCACATTTTAGAAATATTAAGAAAAAAATTCTTTTTTATAATCAGCAACAATTATTAAAATATTTTTATAGAAAAATGTATCATTTACTTGAAGCTAAAAAAATGGATATAAATTTTGAAAATAGATAACTCTGTTAAAATTCCATTCTTCATTGTGTAATCTGTAAAACAATAATGGTATATCTTGGCTACAAAATAATTGTAGTACCACATTCGTATTTTAAGAATATGCAAAATTATATATATAAATATCCGAAAAACTCTACGAAGATTATCTTATATTTCTGTTTATTATATAGAACCATTGTGAATATGTTTATTATTTTAAAAAGACTAGTACACAGATAAAAAGTACAAAACTTCGAGCAAAATGCAAAAACTATTTCAATCTAATGAAATTTGAATTGTTTTCATTTTCTACTAATTATGTCCCAATTATAACATGCATAAAAATTAAGGCAATAATTAAAGAATTTTTAAAATAAGTTTTTATTTCTTTATTATATTATTCTTATTTTAAAACTTAATTTGTTTTTTCCAGTACATTGTAAAGTATAAATTTAGGATTTTATTTTATGTAAGATTATGAATGTTTTTATAAAAAGCATTGGCTGACATACAACAGTATGTTTTTTAACATTTTTCAATTATTAAAAATACTATAAAATTTTTATGTAAAATTACACTCATCTGAAAGTCCGATTTTTTTATAGTGTTTTTAAAAATCAAGCTTTTGAAAAGTTATAAAAGACTATGCATTTTGTCCATTTTAAAAAATAAGTTTCAAATATTTTTATTTAAGAAGTGCAAATACCAAAATAATATTTTAATTAATCGGTAATAGTCTACGTGGTTTAATAATTATTGCTTTTCATTATTACTTCCATCAAATTTTTAAATTTCTAAACATTTTGTTGCTAGTAGAATGTCTGATAGAATAATTTTTGTTGATAGATTTATAACTTTACAGGAAATCAACATATAAAAACGTACTTCATAAAATATTATAAAAAATAATCTAAACTCTAAGATTAACATAATATCATAAAAAATATCGAGATTAAATAAAGGTTACTTTACTTCAAAATGTCAAATACATAGTGTTTCAAATAGGTGTAATTTTTTTAAAGCTTACATAACATCGTTTATTCTTAACCGATTTTAACAATTTTTTTTTAATTTGTAGTTAAGACTTCGGAGTTTTATTTGTCGTAAAAATATTTAGAAGAACAGCCACTTTTAGAAATAAAATTTTATTTTAAAATAGTGCAAATTTAGAAAAATAGACATATTCGGTATGGTCTTAAAAAATCATCTTATTTAACTATAATAGATTATTTCTTTTGAGGCCATGTCAAATCGCTTATATACAACGCACAAACTGAAAATAAAGAAGAATTGAAAGAAAAAATTAAAAATGTTTATGAATTGATAAATGATAATGAAGAAATTCTGTAGAAAAAATTTTTCAAATTGTGAAAAAAAACTTAAATTATGCTTAAACTAAAACAAATGCCACTTTAACTCTCTTTTATAAATAAAAATTTAAAAATATCTTAAAGAATTTTAGTAAATATTTGTATCTCTGAGTGTGATTTTTGCAGCAAAAAAAATCAGAAAATTGAAACTATTTTTTTCGTTATAAAACATTCTAGAGTCTTAGCTACACATTTGAAAATATTTTTGTAAAATTTGTTAGAAATGAACGAAGAGTTAGAAATTAAAAAGTGGTACATCCATTAGAAACATCCTGTATTCACACAAAAAAAAAATTCGTTTTTTTGAATATGACACTGCTATTATCATAAAATATCATTGACAATTATAAAACAAATTTTAATTACTCTCATTACTAAATTACATTGTTCTTAATGTATTATATGAACGATTTTTTATGTAAAGAGCTTTGCATTCTTTTAACAATCACATCATATAATATCATTTGAAAGCGTGAATATTATTACATAATATCATTACTATTTTATGTAAAATGTAATTTTTTTTCAAATTACTCTGAATACAAAATATTTTATTATAAAGTTATATTCCTCAATTTATTTTTGTTTGATGTGCTAAAATATTTATTAAATTATTACAATATAACATATTACTTTATAAATAAACATTTTTTTACTAGATAATGACATAAATTGAAGTATATATAGATAAAAGTTTTTAAAAAATTAAATATAACAATTTAATAAAAAGTACATAAGTATCGATACATATAGTAAAAATAATGATTTTGTTATTAATTTATGTCATATTAATAATGTTATTATAATAATTTCTATTACTTAGAACAATTGCAAACGAAAAAAAGAATTTGATTGTATAATAAAAAGAAGAGAAGTATAGTACTTAATTTAACAATAATTATTCTAATACAGATGAAGATGATAAATTATACTCATTTGATCAAAACTCTGAGGATTATTTTAATGATAGTAATTAGTAAAATAAATAGATTTAGTTTTTATTTAATTTCATAAAATGGTTGTTATTATTTTTATACTAAAGAACATTTTTTTTAAAGATTTCATATTCTTGAATAAAGTAATAAATGAAAATACAATTCACTTCTCAGACTGATATCTAATACAAATTTGTATAAAATAACGTAATTATATTTATAAAATATGATTGAATATTTAAGTTAATAACATCTAAAATTTTGCATAAATAACATAGCTATTCTGGTAAAATAGTACTGACTTTTAAATAAAATTATAATTACAATAAGATCTTTAGAACAATATGCATTTGTTGAGAAATAACAATGCTATTTATTTTAAATAACATGTATATTCATTATAAAATATTTTTGTTATAAGGATGCGAGAGCGATCATGATTTGATGAATTTTATTTTTGTGTGTTTGTTGTTCTTTGATTCTTCGTTAATTAAATGTTTATTTTCCAATGATTTTTCATAGTTTTTTTTAGTATTTAAGGAATTTTTACTTTCAAAATAATAAAATATTCAAAATGAAAGTTTTTAGAACATTAACAGTATTTATGATTATTTCAATATCTAATATTGTTAAAAGTAATGCCGGAATAGGAAGAATCAACCTTGAAATCCGTGGAACACCTAAATGTTTTCACCTATGGGGTGAAGAACTTAGTTTTATAGGTAAAGAAATAAATGTTACGGCGGCTTTATTAGACACTACCCATCGTAAAATTTTTTTTCATAAAACTGGTGAATGCGATAAACAAATTACTATTACTGGAAATTTTCCTGATGACGTTATAAAAAAAAAAGAAGGTAAAAAAGTATAGAAAAATTCATTTAGATTTTTTTAGCCCAATATGTTGGATATTATTATGGTGATCAAGTAAAAATAATTCTAAAAAAATTCCCTGAAGATTGTAAATCTAAGTACGATGGAAAGTCGTCAGATTATACTTGTGATCTTGGAGAACTCGATCCAAATAGTAAAAAAGGGATGAACGACACGGAATTTGGTAAATATCTTCATGATATTTTAAGGCCTATGAAGCTTCTTGGTGGATAAAAGACACGACTATTTCTTATTTAATTCATTTTAATATAACATTACTCCATTATATGACGTTTTTTATATGTCATTTTTTATATGCTATTATAATGTTTATATTTTAGTAAACAAACCAATAGAAATTTTTCTAAAATAAAAGATATGAAAAGTAACTTATTTAACTAAATAAATAATAATAATTTTTTTATTTTTGTAGTCTTATATAATCGCAAATTTATTAAATTATGTTAATAAATTATTTTGATTATTTCATTTTTTAATTCATATTTATCGAAAAAGTTGGAATGTCTTCAAAATAGTCGTCAATATTCAAATTTAAATAAAATATTATCTATGAAATAAGTGGTCTTTTCATTGTATAATTAAATTTATAATGATTGAATATCAAATTAATTGTATTTTTTTATTATAGATTCGTTAAGACCTAATAAAATTCACTGGAAATTAAATTGTAGTAACATACAGAAATATTTCCGGAATTTTGGTTAATGGAAAGATTATTGCTGAAAAATATATTTCATGTGATTATTTCTGTAAATTAAACCCAATACACAGTACATGTAATGTTTTTTGCAGATCTGCATTAGATATTTGTAAGATGACGTCATCTATAATGGATTGAGAAGAAATAATATAAAATATTTCTTTAACTAAGCAATTTTGAAATTTAAACAGAAGATAGAAATATTTCTCATAATTAGAAATATTTTTCTCTCGATTGCAAGACCTACCAGTTTTCCTACAAAATTTCAGAGAAACTTCTTTGTAATTTTTTTTGTTTGCACAGAAAATTACAATTTTCACATTTGTTATATTTTCTATGATTTTTGTTAAATTATTTTAAATTCTGTTTTTTGAGTCAGTCTGTAATCCTAGAGATCCCTTCTGATAAGAGGAGATCTCCAGAATCGTGCTTTTAAATAAAATAAACGACTATTATATATATAGCTTTTATTATATATTAAGAAGAAGATTAAGAATAATACTAAGAATACCCATGTATATAAGAAAACATCTCTTATATACATGTGGTTTGGGGCGTATCCAACACAGCTGTCGGATAACAAGTTAAATTTTATAAGAATTGTATTACAGTAATTTGTACTGGCGCGTTTCTAGGCCAGGTTGAGAGTCCAAAATATTCAGATACGTAAAATTTTTATTTTATTAAACCAAACACAAATTAATACAATAAAAGATCACAATTAACTTTTATAAAAATTGGGCCCACTAAAATTTAATGAGGGAGATAAGAAAATAAGATAACTTACATTTATAACCAATTTTAACTTGTAGCCCTGTGGATTTATCAGCGCACAAGTATTAACTTAAACCCCTAAAATAGGCAAAAACATTAAATTATGAAATATCTCATACAATAAAATCAGAAATGTAAAATGAAATGATTTTAAAATTTTTAAGTTTATATACCAAATCTTTTGATTGGTAAAATGTAATCTATTATCTAAGCTAACTAATTTCGCGCGAACGATCAAAGATCAGAACTAAAAGAATTTAAAAGTACAACAGAGATAATTTTCCAAAATTATCTTACTCTCCCTTTTCTCAGACTAAACTTAGTGGGTCCTAAAAGAAATACAAAACACAAAATATAAACATAAAATAGACAAGCATAGTAGAATAATAAAATAGAAGAATAACTTCAGTACATTCAAACATCTCCATAGAATCTTTTGATTTTGGCTTTACTAGCGGTCAAGATTTTTCCATTCTTAGCTTTAAAGGTAACTTTGGTATCCAGATCTTTAAGAACAGTAAAGGGTCCTTGATAAAGATTATTAAACTTTCCCTCAAGATTTTTCTTATACATAAATTTATCACCAGGTTTATAAACAACATTTTTAATCTTAGCCTTTTCATTTATTCTGGATTTAATCTCTTCAGAATATTCATTATCCAAATGACGTATATAAGCAGCAACATTCATTAACTCATGAAGATCTTGATTTCTATCAACATATTTAATGTTACTTTGAAGATATCTTGTTATCTGATTATGCGGTTGTTGCAAGAATAACTTTTCATAAGGCGAGTATGTCATATTACCAGTTTTAGAAGTATTCATGTAGTTTGCCACTAATGGTAAAGCTTTTGACCAAGAAATATTATTATTACACGAGATCTTGTAGATTATAGCAGAAGTAGTTCGAAATGTTCTTTCAATTAGTGAATTACTTTGAGAATCTCTAGGTGTTGATTTTATAACATTGATTCCAAGTTCTTTACACTCCGTAATGAAATTATCACTAGAGAACATCCCATCTCCATCAGTACGTAAGGATTTTGCCATTCCAAAAAGAAGCATAACCCATCTAAGTAGTTTATTCAAGATTTCTTTAGAAGATTTTGACTTAAGTGGAATACACCATAAATATCTTGTACAATTATCCTGTACATTCATGACATACTTATATTCACCATCAGATATAGCCGGACATAACAAATCAAGTGACAATGAATCCATCGGATATTCAGCATAAGATGTAACTTTAGCACTCGGTTGATTTGTTGGTGCAACATTTCTTCTAGCACAAGTAACACAATTATCCAGAACTTTTCTTATATTCATAGACATCCTTTCACAATAAGCTAACTGTCTTAACTCAGCACGCAACTTAATATACGAGAAGTGTCCGTTTTCATGAAGTAAAGATATAATTTTGTTGCTTAATGACTTCGGAATAAAGCATACAAATCCTTCATTTTCTTCTTTTTGAAAATGATTACTTTCATCATTTTTAACATTTTTATCACCATTTATCTTAATTTTTACCACTCCATCAATTTTTCTTACAGGATAGTCTAAGTGAAATCCAGTTAACAGTGCTTTTTGAATAGTTTCATCTTTTTCCTGGTGTTCTTTCAATTCATCAGTATTCAGAATCGTATTTTGATTACTCAAGACTTGTAACAATTTAAATTCATCATTCTTATCAGTAACTTCAGGTTCCTTAACTTTTCTAGGTCTACCACGTTTTCGTTTTCTAGTAGCGGCATAAGCATGTAGTTGTTGTTCTTCTAACTGTGTATAATTTACCATCTGAATATCAATTTCGTCTTCTTTCTTCAATTCTTCTTCATACTCGTGAAGTCTAGATAACCAATCTGGAACTACATTATCTTCTCCTTTTCTATATGTGATTTCAGCATCATATTCAGCTAAGTAATTTAACAATTCAATAAATTGACCTTCAGTAGCAGTATTCTTTATGGTGGTTAACGGTTTATGATCACAGATTATTTCAATTCCTTTCTTACAATTTATCAATATATACGACCAATGCTTGAGACATGCTACAATTGCTTTTAATTCCAGATATGTTGAGTGTCTCTTCCTAGATGAATACGGAAGTTTCATAGAATAAAATGCTAACGGCTTTTCAACTTCTTGACCATCAATAGTAACCATTTGTGTTAAACATCCACCTAAACCAGTTTCAGACGAATCAGTATGCAAATAATATTTCTTATTACTATCACCAAATTTTAACTTCTGTGGATTTATTAGTTCATTAACAATATCTTTATAAATTTCCAAATTTTCACCAGTCAAATTCAAGTTACTATTCTTTTTACCAGTAGTCAACGCAAATAATTTAGCAGATCTTTGAGAATAGTTCTTTATACATGATCTAAAGTAATTTGTGGCCAATAAGAATCTGAGTAGTTGTTTCTTCGTCTTTGGAACTTTAACATTTAATATCTTCGTAATACTAGACTGTGATGGCTTCCATCCATCTTTATCAATCGTAAATGACAAGAATTCAACTTGTTTCAAGAAAAATGACGATTTACTAAATGAAGCTTTCAATTTATACTTTCTCATTAATGCAAAGAATCGGCGGAGCAAATTCATGTTTATTTCAGGATCTTCTTCATTTGTCAATAAAAGAGCATCATCATGATACAAAATAAGTTCTTTAGATTTAATCAGTTCTGTAAATATTTTCTGCATCTCAATATGCAATAGGTTACTGAAATTTTTTGCTCCCATCGGTAGTGTCAAGTAAACATAATTTCTAGATCCAACAGTTAATCCAAAATCGTTCCTATTATTTTCATGTAACATAAATTGTGCGTAAGCTGACTTCAGATCTATACGTGAGCAATAGTGAAATGGTTTCATCTCCATAATAGTTTCTATCACTGGTTTCTGTCTAATATCCAGTTTCTTCGTTATATCATTAATCTTTCTTAAATCACTAACCAAGCGATACGATCCATTTGGTTTCTTTACTAACATCGTAGGATGATTCAACGTAGCTGTGCCTCTTTTCAATACACCAGCTTTCACCCATTGTTCTGCAATTTCAATAGCAGTACTTTCTAAATTTGCCGGAATAGGATAACTTGGATATTTCTTCGGGTCTCTACTAAGAAGAATTGCTCCTGACATACAACTTCTCCAGGAGTAATATCCATCTCATTTTCCGCAAAGCAATCTTCATATTCATTTTTCAGTTCTGTAGCAAAATTATCACTGTTCTCGTAAAAATATTTTCTATTCAAATAACATATAGCTTCATCAATCAAATTTTTATCTTCATCGAAAATTAGCTTTCCAGTTTGACAGTCCAGAACAGCATTCAAACGTTTTAACAGATTTGTACCAAGCAAAATATCGAATCCTCCAAAATCATACTTTGCAACCAAAGTATCACGTAACTCATAGGTATTATCCTTTATCGTTATCATCAAACTTTCTTTCAATTTTTTCAAACTAATTTGTCCATCGGTAATATTTAACTTTTCATCTTTACCAGATTCTTCTAACTTAAGACGGTCTTTCAAATGCTGCGATATAATCGTACAATCAGCACAGGTATCAATAGCTCCGATGACTTCCATATTATTAACTTTACATGGTGTCAAGAATATTCTATTGTTACTATATTTAAGCGATGGCGATTTTTCATCACTTTTAACAGAGTTGTATAACATTTTTGAGAAGTTCCTTACATTCTCAACTTCAATATTTTCATCAGAAGTTCTTTCCTCCTTCTCTGCAAGATGTGGGCATTTATCACGATCTCTTTCTGGAGTACTTTCTTTCTTCTTAACATTTAACAAAACAGTTTTACCATTATCCTTATTACTATAGCAATTCTTAGCTATATGTCCTGTTTTTCCACAAATATTACAAGTTATCGGCTTACTTGTCTTAACAAAAGTATCAACATCAGACTTCTTGACTTCTTTAACTTCAGTCCTCTTAACAGTAGTGGGTTTCTTTATCTTCTCTACCCTTTTAGACTTTTCCTCATCAAATTTTTTTCTTCTCTCCAAGTCGTACTTGCTCTTAACAACGGCAATGAAGTGATTCCATTCACTGAATTCTTTATCTTCAACATGTTGCTGTACGTTAGAAGGCAATAACTCAATCATAATATCAATTTGTTCTCTAACACGATCATCCTTAGATTTATTCTTCAACAGTTCTTTACAACATTTTTCAACATCTTTAGATACCTTTTCCAAGTCATCGTATCTAAGATTTCTTCTCTTCTTAATTTGTCTGAGAGTTTCTCTCGCTGTAACTTTCTCCATGCCACCTGTATGATCTCTCTTAATGTTGAGTTCGGAGCACTTCTTCTTAAAGAGTGCTCCTATTTTGTCTTCCACTGAAGACATAAGAAAGAAGAAAATAGAAGGAAAATAAATTTTATTTGTGTAAAAAATATCATTATTTATAAATAAGAGCATATATAAAATTATAATATTATTGTGTAATATTTAAATTTTAACATCCCCCTTTCAATGAGAGAATGCTACTTTAAATTTTTTTTCAAGATCTTTAATTGTTTCCTCATCCAACTCCTCTTCTGTTATTTTAACAGCTGAAGCTGTTCTTCTATGAAGCGTATTATTATCATCAACTACAAAATAAGTCCTGTTATTAATACGAGAAAGTATGACACAATTTTCCCATTCTGAGTTCAGATCTGGACGTCTTTTAAAAAAGCCTGTACGGAATATAGGAGTAATTTGATGAAGAATTTGGTGAGGAGTTAGATGGGTATACTCTCTCGACTCATCATTATACATTAGTTGCAGTGGTGTTGGAGATTTGTTCTTAGTAAATCTTCCTTTCCTAGGAGCATATGGTATTTGTCGTAGTCGCATGAGAGTTTTATATAAGGCTTGAGATTTAGGTTCATTAAGATCAAAGAATCTTCCAAGAGAACTTTTTATCGACCTTATCAAGCGCTCTGCTCCACCATTAGATTCATGTTGGTATGGGATTGAATAAGAATAGACAGTACCGATTGATTTGAGGTATGTTTGAGTGTCTTGAGATGTGAAGCACGATTGATTGTCAAATTGAAGATGTTGGAAAGCACCAACTTGATGTTGTACTGACATCAGGAATTTTATTATAGATTTACTTTTGAGATTAGGAAGCCAACTTGCAAAAGGGTAGTTAGTATAACTATCTTTAAGAACTATAAAAAAACTATTAACATGATCATCATACCCAATATCGATAAAACCTTTTTCTAAAGGTGCGGAAGTGAGTGGTTGTAGTATCGGTGGAGATCTTTTTTCTTTATGTTTCATAAAATTAGAACAACTTTTTAAAAAAGTTTTGATATGTTTACTGAGATGAGGTATATGAAACCTACGTTGTAGTCTATCTTGCATTGTGCACACACCTTCGTGATTCAAATGGATTAATCTTAACATTTTAATAACAACATCATCTGGAACTAGTATTTTACCACATTTTGTTCTAAGAATACTATCATTTGGTCCTATTACATATTTAGAGGATAAGTTTTCCTTTTCAATATCTTGATCACCTAGTTGTAGTTTCATAAATAAACATTTTAATTCAGGATCATCATGTTGAATTTTTTCCCACTGTTCATTTGATGGAAAGTGTTGCCAGTCAAATGTAGTGTCAACATGAGTGAGACAGATTTCAATTGGGGGGTATTCTTCATTGTCATTACTTTTTTCAAGATCGTTGGATATTGGAAGGCATCTGCTGAGAGCGTCAGCTATGACATTTTCTTTTCCCACTATGTGGGTAATGCTAGTAATGTTGTATTCAAAAATACGCATCTTCCACTTGAGCAGCCTCAGAGATAAGTCTTTCTTGGAGAAAATGCAAGTTAGTGGAGCGTGATCCGTGTATACTTGAACGGGAACATTGTACAATAGAATCCGCATGTGGTCTAAGGTGGAGGTGAGAGCTAGGGCCTCCAAGTCTATAGGAGGGTATCGTTTTTCAGGACCGCGAAGACAACGTGAATATATACATATTATTTTCTTTTCTGATCCTACTTTTTGAAATAATATTCCTCCTATTGCTATAGATGATGCATCCGTATAAAGTAAGAACGGGTGTTTACCAGATTGAGCAGCTGGAAGATCCGGTGCATACAGCATAGGTGCGTTTCTCAGATCCTCCTTTATTAGTTGAAATGAAAGTAATGATTGATCGTTCCAATTTATTTTAGGTTGAGACAACATATCATATAATAGAGAAGAATGTTTAGCAAAATGTCTAGAAAACCTACGTAAGTAATTGGCATAGCCGAGGAATGATTGGAGCTGGACCTTCGTTTGAGGTACCTCAAAATTTAGCAGTTTATTTAACTTGCTTGGCTCCATCATAAGTCCACCATTAGTAAGGCGCATTCCCAAATATGGGGTTTCTCTTTTTAGAAAATGTGACTTAGCAATGTTAAGTTTTAACTCTGACTGCTCTAGTAATATCAGTACCTTCTCCAGTATTTTAAGATTGGAAACTTCATCAGTGGTTGCAATGAGTATGTCGTCAATGTACAAGTAGACTTCAGATGGATGTTCTTGAAGTACTGGGGAGAGAACTTGTTGCAGGACATTCTGGAATAGACCTGGTGCTATAGCCAGGCCGAATGGAAGGACAGCAAATTGGTAATGTTGATGATTGAAAGTAAATGCTGTAACTTCTTGAGCCGTAGCAGCCAGTTTTAATTGCCAGAATCCTCTATTTAAATCTAGAGTAGTAAATATACGTTTGTTATGAAGATTGAAAAAGATACTGTCTATAGAAGGTATAGGTAGATTTTTGTATTTTATCTTTTTGTTTACAGCAGTATAATCTACACAAAGGCGAATTGTGCCATCAGGCTTCCTAATAGGTACCAGGGGGGCATTGTAAGGACTTTCAGAAGGGACTATAATGTTCTGTTTTTCTAGTTCATTGATTTGATTTTGAATTTCTGAGAATATAGCCAGTGGGATAGGTCGTACTTTATTTGAGACAGGTATAGAATCTATAAGGTCGAAATTAATTTCTTTTATTTTACTAGATGGTTGGTGAATTCCTTCTTTTGGGCGTACATCATATTTTTGTAGCAATTCATCGACGTTCATGACCGCGATCTTACTAATTTGTGGATTCATGTTCTCTAAAGCTTTAATAAGTTTACTTCGTAGTACTGTTGATGTTGACAAAGCATCTGTACCAATAAGAATATCATAGTCCGGTAGGTTTTGTACAACAAAAAATTTGATTTTAATATCTTCTACCTCAAAAATTGCAGTACCAAGTAAAGGAATTCTTTTTTTCTGTACATCAACTATTTGAATCTTAGGATCAGGAGGTAAGAGTTTTGAATTTGATAATTTATTGAGCATTTTTTTACTTATTAGAGAGACTTGTGCTCCAGAGTCAATTAACATAGTCATAAAAGTGCCATTTATTTTACCTTTCACTAGTGATTTTTTACCTACACAAGAAGAAACTTTATAAACAATAATATCTTTATTATTTTCAACAACAATATTATTTACTTGTTTTTTATTAGTTGGTGGTTTAGGCTCTTTTTCAAGAGCTTCTAAAACATCATTTTTGAATTTAATAAAGTCAGATTCAGTATCTTGCATGCGAGAAATTTTATCACATAATTTCGGGAATTCTCTTATTTTATTGACAGAACGTAGTAGATGTTTGGCTCGTTGAAGGTAGGTAATCTTACATTTAGTAAGTTCTTCTAGCTCTAGAATCATACCCATAACTCTATTGATATATGAAGAAGGTCCTTCTTTATAAGTGCATATAGCCAATTGTCCTTCGAGAAACATGGCACGACGATCTGGAGCATAGTGGGGTTTGAAGTTGAGTATCCATTCAGCAGTTAATGTGTCAAACGGTTTTTGTTTTTTTTCAATGGCTCTCCAAGCGAGAAGAGCAGGTCCTTCAAGATATTCAACAAAATTCTCCGGGTCTAGCTCATCATGTCTTCTCTTGAAACGTTCAATGAAGGTATGTGGGTTTTCTTTATTATCATATTTTTCTAATTTTGGAAGAAGTAATTTGTCGTGACCTTGTAATTTTGACAATGTCGTATTACCAATAGTATTTGAAAAGGTAGAAGAGAGAGAAGATGACAGTGTGGTTTCAACAGCAACTTTTACTGCCTCGGATACAGCTATTGATAGCATAGATTTCATGTCATCAGCTGTTTCTTCTCTCTTTTTTTTTTGTTTGAGAGTGGCGTATCCTTGTGCAAGTTGAATGAATGACAAAAAAAGATTTTTTCTCCTTATTGATGAGTCACCATTAATTAATTTTGCATGTTCACTTATTGTTGAATACAAATCATTCAGCTTGAACTGTCCCGTAGAATCTGTTTCAAGCAGCGGTGGAACCTCCATGTTGAGTTCGGAGCACTTCTCCTTAAAGAGTGCTCCTATTTTGTCTTCCACTGAAGACATAAGAAAGAAGAAAATAGAAGGAAAATAAATTTTATTTGTGTAAAAAATATCATTATTTATAAATAAGAGCATATATAAAATTATAATATTATTGTGTAATATTTAAATTTTAACACTTAAGTTGCTCAATCAACTCCTTATACGTAGTTTGATCATAATCTTTAGCTGCACTTAAAGCATCTCCAGTAAGATATAGTTTCAAGTAGTTATAACGTTGGTCTTCGGGAACTTTAGTGACATCAAGGTATGTGGTGAATTTATCATACCAGTCTTCAAAATTTTCCTCAGATTTGTATTCATTCATAACAATATTTCGCGCCATTTCCGCGTTGTTTTGAATAGAATTACCAGTAGAAATATTTTGCTTCCCCGCTGTAGCCTGAATCTTGACAAGTTCTTGCACCTGACCTGCCAAAGCTACAACAATTTTTGTCAACTCCTTTAGTTGAACACTTTCAGTAGAGTTACTATCTCCAGAACTCATAGTTTCTTTAACACTCTTGGTGGCTTCACTAACAATACTTTCAAACTTTTTAGACTCACTCAACTTTTCCGAATTTGAGGCTTTAAACAAATTTCCTTTAGTTGATGACCTAGTCTCCTTGCGCATACAATCTCCTTTTATCCAGTTAAATTTTATAAGAATTGTATTACAGTAATTTGTACTGGCGCGTTTCTAGGCCAGGTTGAGAGTCCAAAATATTCAGATACGTAAAATTTTTATTTTATTAAACCAAACACAAATTAATACAATAAAAGATCACAATTAACTTTTATAAAAATTGGGCCCACTAAAATTTAATGAGGGAGATAAGAAAATAAGATAACTTACATTTATAACCAATTTTAACTTGTAGCCCTGTGGATTTATCAGCGCACAAGTATTAACTTAAACCCCTAAAATAGGCAAAAACATTAAATTATGAAATATCTCATACAATAAAATCAGAAATGTAAAATGAAATGATTTTAAAATTTTTAAGTTTATATACCAAATCTTTTGATTGGTAAAATGTAATCTATTATCTAAGCTAACTAATTTCGCGCGAACGATCAAAGATCAGAACTAAAAGAATTTAAAAGTACAACAGAGATAATTTTCCAAAATTATCTTACTAACAAGTCAAACATTTTTTAAAAATTTGATACAACTAAAAATTTTACCCCCTATTTTTATTTTATTAATAAAAAGAGGAACTAAAACAATGTATGTTGGTAAATTTATTCGGCTTGAAACTTTGAGATACAGCAGCTACAGTGATACAAATTCAGAAAAATTGATTTTTATAAGTTTCCAGTAAATAGATTTTTATAGAAATAAATATTGTTTCTGGAGGTAATTTTTTTGAAAAAACGAATGAGCATAGTGGGAACATGCAATTTTCTGACTTTTGTACTGAAATTCAAGAACAAAATGATCTACACTTTTTATTTTCCTTTTTTTAAATAAATTTAATGTAAAATTACATGAGAAATAGAATGAGCATAGTGAGAACATGCACTTTTTTTATTTTTGTACCCAAAATGTGGAAAAACTTGGTTTCTCCGAAAATACCAACATTCCTCTTCATCCAAGATCACATTTACCTTCCTATTTTATTTTTTTAATTTTTATGAATCTAGATGTAAAATCACATGAAAAAACTAATGAGCATAGTGAAAACATGCGTTTTTTTTTATTTTTGTACCCAAAATGTAAAAATCTAAAGAAAAATTGCAAAAGACAATAAAGGCGTAAATTTATGAAGTCAAAAGTATGCTCATTCGTTTTTTTACAAACAATTACCCTTAGAAACAACATTTAGTTTAAAAAAAATTTTTTATCCGAAATTCGTAAAAATCAATTTTTCCAACTTTGACTCACTACTACTGCTGTATCTCAGAGTTTCAAGCCGAATAAATTTGCTAACATACATTTTTTTGGTTGCTCTTTTTATTTATGAAATAAAAATGGGAGGTAAAATTTTAAGTTGTACAAAATTTTAATATAATGTTTGACTGACTCACAAAATGCGTTTTAAATTAATTTTTAGACACAATAAAATTACCCTTTTCGACTTTATTAAACTTTTCTCTTCCTGGCTTGTTAGCAAATTTAGTTGACAAAATAAAAAAAATGACTCATTCTGTCTTAGCTTTCTTATTTATATACATAGATTTAAATTTAGATGATTTACTCTCATCTTAAAATTTATGTTGTTTTTTCAAAATATTTATAAATTTGAGTTAAAAATTAATTATAAACGTTTTTATAAAAAGCACTTTTTAACATATCACAGTACAAAAAGTTTGTATCAATAATATGAAAAAAACACTCAGGAAATTTAGAAGTCCATTAGTCCACGTAAAACAAAATTTCCTAAATAATACAAAAAAAATAGTAACTTTTGGACTAAAAAAATAACTTTAATATAATATTTCATCTTAAGAAATGTTAATTTAATAATGTTTAAATCGGAAGTCGCTTTTAAAATACTTTGTATTTGTATTAAAATATTTTGGATTCATAGAAATTCAAATTTACAATAGATTTTTTTTAAGAACTTCAACATTCCTCTCTTTTTGTCTCTTATGAATGTGCGTTTTTACATTTATTCTCTAATTTTTACATAATATTATTGCATATGCATATACTGGGATAATAAAAAGTTTTTAAAATTAACAAATTAAGTATAGTAATTAAAATGGATACTATAAAGACAAAAATTAGAGGTTTCGAGCCATGGAGTGACGTCAAGCCTTCGGATAGTCAAACAATTAATAAGCATTTAAAAATGTTAAAAATGATGACACTTAATGTCAGATCACTATTCCATAAACTATTTGAATTGAACGAACTGTTAATCTGAGAGAGAATTAATATTGCATTTATTACTGAAACTAGATGGAAAACAGATATAATACTAGATGGAATGGAAAAAGCAAGAAAACCTTTTGATGCATATATGGAGAAAGATTGGAAAAGACCAGTAGACAGACCTCCAAAGAGACTTCTATCTCTTGTTCCTGATAATTCTACTTTACGAAAACAACCTGATAGAAAGGCCAAATCATCGTTAAATGTTAATATTTATAAATGTTTGTAAATTTTCGTCCCTTTTAGGTGAATACGAATAAAATATAAATAAAAGAACTTCAAAATAAAACACAATTTTTAATAGTTTATAAAATCTAGCTCAAAATCATTTCAACAACATTGTTATAACATATTTCATAAACTGATTATGAGTGTAATCCACGACTAGTAATAAGAGGTGGTACATGACAATAACTTTAAAAACAATAAAATTAAGCTAAAGATTAAAATATGATGTCATTATTAAATAAAACGAGTAAAAAAAACATCTTCTTTAATCATTCTTTAACTGAAATATCATGAATTAATTTCAAAATAGTCATTTAAAAAGAAATACCATAAATAATAGATATAAAATATTTAAAGAGAAAAAAAATCAATTAAATTTAAAAAGCTAATTTATTAAAAGTCATTATAATGCATTACAAAAAAAATTACTATCGTTATAAAAATTTTTACCACTATTTCAAGTCCACTTTTAAAAAACTTTTCTCTACCAATGAATCCTACTTAAAATACTCTTTAGGAACATTAGCATTCTTCTTATTTTTAGTGTTGTATGATAATGTATATATATTATTACAAAAGTGATGTACAAATTATAAAAAGAAGTATTAAATTTTTACTGTCTATAAATTTTTGTTATAAAAACCATGCAATTTTTAAAAATACATAATATTTTTTATATAATCAATACGGACTAATACTTTGTGACTAAAAAAAAAGTTTTTGATCGTCAAAATGGCACATGCTTGCTATGTTTCCACAAAGGTACAATTACGTTTATAACAATAGTTTCTAGTTTTAAGTATACTTAATATTTCTACAATATAAATAATATTATGTATATTTTTAAAAAAAATTTTACTATAGTAATAATAAAAATTAAGTAAACCTAGTTAAGGTAACGAATGATCTTTGATCATTTATCAATGATCAAGTAAAATAAAATAAAAGAAAAAGAATATGCAAAATTGCACTTTTAAGAAATAAGAAATCTAAAATGGTAGCTGAAAGATAAAAAGAAAAAGTACATTTCTAAAAATAGAAATCGTATGGTAATCTTTAGCCATTTAAATAAGTACAAAAGGAAGATCGAGAAATTGAGAAGTGTGAGTTATCCCGGATACAATAATGACACCTACGAATTGTTCCTGACTATAAAACGATATTAATATTATTATTATTGCTATTATTGTTGTTTTTATATTTTAAATAAAATATTTAAATTAATATTTTTGTTTTATCTATTCTTGAACAGCTACACTATGTAGCCACAACGACCTCATTTAAAAACGATAACATAAAACAATAAAAAAAAGCCATTAATTTACATTTTTAGCTCTAGGGTAGATGTAAATCAATAATGGACTCTTTAAATAACATGATACTTTTTTATTAGATAAAGTTTACAATAAAAAAATAAGAAAAAATTTTTGTCTTTATTATAACTTTTTCAAATTTAACTAATTTTTTTGAGTGAATAGCCAAATATGTTTTTTTAAACTTAAGGAAAAAAATAGGTCTCAAAAAATTTGAGTCATAATTGGCCAAGTCATCTTAAAAAAACACCTATTTTTGGTATTTTTAGCATATCTTAGACCAGAGAATAACATTTATTTTAAAATAAATATGTACAATCGTTTATAAATCATTTAAAAAGTTTAATTCTAGAGTAACGCGAGAACATAGTTTAAAAAAATTCATTAAAAATTATCCAATTTAAGAACAAAACAGCGATAACTATTTTTAAAAAAAATTTAAAAAGCTATAAATTAGTAAAAACTTGATAAAAAATATTTATCATAAAGATGTCACTTTTATTTACAAGATTAAAGCTTAAAAAGTTAATAGGTTAGCAACAAAACAAACTATGCTAATTATAAATTTTTTTACTTTTTCAATTTTTAAAATTTTTCACACAAAATTAAATTTTGTTCTAGACATAACCTTTTTTAAACTTGGTCAAATTATTTAATTCAATAGTTAAAAAATACATTTTTTTCTATTTTAGTACGAAAAAATAGATCTAAAAAAATCTGTTACATTATTGGCCAAGTTGTTTAAAAAAAACACTTTTATTTAAGTTATTTTTGTGTAATTTTATATTATAAATATCTTTTCTTAAAGTTAATGAAAGGTTTTGGTATTTAAATTGATTGAAAGGTGCAACTCGGTAATAATGATTTGACGTAATAGTGGTATTAGGATTCATATATAACTAGTCTTGTTACGAACTTAAAACTGATAGCCATTTCTTAGTAAAAATATTTTAATAAAATGCGTTGGTAGATTAAACAGAAGCTTTTAAAGAAATGGGTTTCGACTGTTCATTAATATTTAAAAATTTAAAAAATATGAACTAAGGATCAAACGTAACCTGCTAAAGATAGGTTTACGGCTGGATTATTAAAGATAAATAGAAATAAAGATAAAATTAAATTATTTAATGCAATAATATATAAAACACGTGCAAAAAGTAATGAATAATTTTTATCTTTTGATTCCTTGTGTAGTATTTCGATAATGTGATAACATGTCTGATACCGCTTCTGAGTTGACATATTATTTTTTTTCTCTTTAAAAATTATCCATATTTTATCATGTAAACTAAGTTTAATTTAATATGATGTTTGCATAAAATATTGCCGCAATAATTACTGATAAATATAAAAGAAAGAGTAATGATTAAAAAAAACTTAGGTAGATTATATTACTGCAATTATGAATGATCTCTAGCTCCAAAATACTTTAAAAATTATGTCATTTACCAATTTTAATTTTATTTTTTTAAAAATTTAATTAGATAATAAATGCAGCTTTGATAAACAACTATTTAAAGATTTCAATAAAACATTAAACTGGTTTGTAAGATATCACTATATTTAAAACTCAAAACAAATCAAATCACAGAAAAATTAATGTATTTAAAAAATTTAATGTCATAACATCCACGATGTTTCAAAATACACACAATTTAGTTAAATATTAATAACCTTTTTTATCTTATCTTTTTAAAATTTATTATATTCAATTCATTTGATAGTTTTGCTTGTTTTCTCAATATATTTCAAGATCGTTTTTTAATCTTAAGTTTAAATGAAGTTAAAGAGATTCAGATGAATATAATTCTTTCCCCAACTTTGTTTTTAAAAAAAAATTGGTCTGCACAAAAACTACCATAACTTTTTTATATTCTAATATTTTTTTTACAATTTTATAATTATTTGATATTCCAACTTCTTTTTTATAAAATATATAAATATTCATTGCTAGATATTAATGATATGCAAAGTTAGAAAACATTAAACATTATGTGTTTTCGTTCATATTAAAAAATGAAATATAAATTTTTAGAATTTTTAAATATTTTCGAAAAAATGAAAAGCAAATAGTCAAATGATATTATTAATTGACATGATATAAGTTTAAATGTCTATTAGTTTACATTACCAAGGTTATATTAATATTTAAACTTCTAAATTTGTTATTGTTAATAAATTGTAAAAAATGCTTACTACAAAACATCTATAACTTTACTTATGATTATCTTTTAATAATACTTATTTCTTTACCTTATTTAAATTGGATTGTCAAATGATTATAATATTATAAAAAAAATATCATTTACAAGAAAAGTTTGTTTTTTTTTATTACAAAAGTATAAGAAAAATAACACTTACATATATATTTATAACTTTCTTTATACTTAAACTAAAAAACGATCTTGAAATATATCGTAGAAAACAATGAGACAATCAAATGCATATAATATCACAATATTTTAAATAGCATAATAAAAGTTTTGATGTTCAATAATATTACGTCTCTTTCGAAATATCCCGTAGAGTGAGATCATAAATTAAATTACCTACGGGGTATCAAACGAAATCATAATATCCAATCTAAAGAGTGTAAACTTCTTCTAGACATGATATTTTTAAATTAAATAATATTAAGCTCATCTGATAACTCAAACTATTTTCTTTAATATATTTTAAAATTAGTTTTTAAATATTAATTATAAATAAAGTTATGAAACATTAAATGTCAGTTTTTTTGTAACAACTATAACTATTTTTAATTATTTTTTACAAACAAATGAGAGCAAATTTACAACTACAATCTAAAATTAATAGTATTTAATATAATCCAATATTTGTTACTCTTCATTATCACAAATATGAATATTTTTAAATACTTAGATTTATTACCTCGGTAATTGTTAATCATGTTAATTTTAAAGTATTCATAACTTTACTTACAATAGATATCTAATAAAGAATATTGAAATATAGTAAAATATTTTTATTTGTGATCTCGTGCCTATAATCACATAATTAACAGATATTATAATTAACACTTAATATTAATAAAAATCACTAAACAAAACAATATCTATACTTTATAAATTGAATGGCTTTGATGGTATTATCATACTGTTATTCTTCTATTTGGAATTTATTCATTCATTTTATCACAGCTCCTTCACTTATGTTGGAGAAAAGAATTCTGGCTACTAGATAAGTATAATATTTTAAAAAGTTGTTATGTTTAGAAAAAATTATATAATTTTAAAGATTAACAAATTTTAAAATTGTCAGAAAATTTAGATAATATAAACGCTATTAACTATATTATAAATTAATCTTTCTTCACTTATCTTAAAATACTTTTTAAATCAGGTCCTAAGCTTTCAGATAGATATAAGATTATTTAAATACTTTGACATTGATTAAAGTTAAACTTCTTCAATTCATTAAAATAATAATTTCGTTGATTCCTATTGTATTTAAATTTTTCTTTTTTTATAAATTGGTAGGATTATTTGTTGAATGGCTTCTACATTTGCCACTCGTATCAACAACATTGCAAATTTTACTCCTTATTTTAAAAGTCTTTTAAACTTGTAATTACATTAAATTAAAAAGGCTCTGAATACTTCAATAATATTCATTATGAATAAAATTCAAATAATTATGCTCTTCATCAATTTTTAAAATTTCTGCTTTTCTTTTCATAAAGTTGAAAACATTGTTTGACGATTTTTTTACATTTCTCTTATTTTTATTAGAATTTGGAAAAGAGATGTCTACTTTTCTTTTAATATCTTTTCACTGAAACTTTGCATGTTTTCATTCAGTATATTATAGATTATTTCCATGCTCACATTACTTAGATTTTACTAAATTTAAGCAAATTCTGGTTTATAAGTTTGGTTTCTAAACGATTTACTGCAGTTTATAGAAATTCTGTTTGCCATAGCTGTATTTAAAAGAATCAATTAAACAACGTATCCAAAAAAGTCATAATATTAAACGTATGCAATTTGAATCTAGAGATTAATATAAAATATTTTATCTTCTCTGTTCACATTTTAATATTTCTATTTCTGATCATTCTGCTAGGTTAATTTTACATATTTTAAATCTTCAAAATGTTTAAAACATTGTGCAAAGAATTATATATGTTCCATTACATGGGCTTTCATAAATTCTCAATATTCATAGAAAGTTAAATTGTTTTTTTAATATTGAAGAATATAATTCAAAGTAAAAGCAAAGCAATTATGCAAAGTTTGTTTTAAAGTATACTTTATTCGTACATTAAATTTTGACGGAGAAAAAATAAATCTTGTCTACTACATTATCACTTTCATTTACTATAAAAAACTGCCGCCTTAATCATTTAATAATTTTTTCACTCTTATTCACATTAAATACTTAAGCAATTGTAACTATTATTATGATGATAACTTTACATTTAATTGTTAAAGAAAAAACATAGATCTTGTTTGTAAAGAGGCATTTTATATGCAATATCCCAGTTTGATAAGCACATTATAACATTTGTCTGATTAAGATAACGTTACTTTGATAACATGTTAACGCAAAAAAAAACCGATGATTTAGAATAAATATTTATACCAACGAAATATATTATTTCGTTCAGATATAAATTACACGTTGACTATGTTAAATAAGAGTTTTTCTTTACAATTATTATTATTATTATACTTAATCTAAAGTTATATTTTATAAAACTTTATAAGTTAATTACTATTCAGAAGATATTTTCATTTATGTTTACACTTTGCCAATTGAAACCATTTTAAATTCTTTCTTTTGTTTATGTCATCTTTAATTTTAATGTTTTTGAACCACTCAGCTAACTACTTCTGAGGTCTTCCAACTGATCTTTTTCCTACTAATGGTTTGTTTTTATACACCCCTATTCCTTCTACCATTCTTTTGGCTAGTCCATCTTTTTTCCGGATTTGATGGCCCATAAACCTTAGTTGTAATTTCAGTATCTTATCTTCTACTGATGGTAATTTTGAGGTATTAATGTCATTATTATTTAAACATTTCCATATATGGTTTATAGTACCTTGTAATTGTTTTGGAGTATTTTTCAATAGTTGCCAAGCTTGAGCACCATATGTAGCTATTGAAAATAATATTTGCACTGTTAGCCTTATTCTTTAAAATTACATTTCTGAAAGAAGCAAGCACCTCTGTAAAAAAGTTACAAATAAAGGAAGTGATAATATCATATACAAAATTTTAAACTTTTCAAATTAGTATCCAGTTTTCAAAAAATCTGCAAGACAATTTAATTAAACGCTGATATAAATTATTCAAATTTTTTCCTAAAAAGATTTTAAATTTTTTAAATATTTATTAAAACTAAAAAAGTAGATACTATAAATTTTTATAATATAGAAGACATGTAGTATTTTGAAATCGCATCTGATACTAATGCTTTTATCACAAAATAGCCCTCTGAAGTCTACCTTAACTTTTTAGTAAGATTTAACTTTATGTCATAATTTACAAGACAACTTTGTAAATATTGTTTGGAATACACAATTTCACTTCGCTGATTCTTTAGCAACAGTTTTTATTGTTAAAATATAAGAATTAAAAAGTACTTTAGATAATAAATAACCTCTAAAATTTACAACTTCATACATATAAATATTATCTTTAAAATTATAAAAAAATATAGAAGTTAAAGGCAAAACATTATAGTTAAAAATAAAAGTTCAATTTGTAGAAATTGTATATAGATTATAGAAGAATTTTAAAAATCAATTTATTATTTCTATAATTTTAGTATGAAATGTTAGTATCTCTTCTCCAATGATTTTTGTCATCATACTTTGTTAGGTCAACTCTTTGGTAAATTCTATATAATTGTGATTTCATGTTTCTAATAATAATTGCGCATATTGACTATATAAAGTTTAAATAAATGTAGAATTTATATATGTTGATAAAAAAATGTTTTTTAAAATAACTATAGTCATAAATTATCTTTTTTTAAATGCGACCCGGATGAAAATTTTTGTTGTTACTTTGAAAAAAAAATTCTGTTATTTAAAGCAATCTAATTAATTTTTATTGATTCTAATACTATCTATAAGATTTAACTCGTATAACAAAATTCAACTATAAATATATTTATTTACAATAATACTAATGATAGATTTTTCACTGCAAAAATACATTGTTAAATAGTTATAAAGATAAGGTGTACTTATAAAGCACTACATCATTCTAAACTCTTATAAATTTTCTATTTTTAAATCCATTTCATAACTTTTTTTCAAAAATAATTTCTTCAGTATTAAATATAATTTTATTATTGATTATGTCATAAATGCAATTTACAATAATTATTATCCTTCCATCAATATAAATCACGTTTTCATGATAATTAAAAATTGTAATTCTAGAAGTTTTATTACGTTCATTATAATCCTTAAAAAATCTAAGGAAATTTATTGAAAAGTAATATCTTTATCTGCACAGATTTACTTTTTATCAGATAATTTTTCTTATTGTAAAGAATGTAAAGAACAATAATAAATCAATAAATTGTTTTTAATTATACAATCATGTTGTATTTACAAAGCTAATAGATATTTGGAAAATTCAAAATAATAAAGAAATATTTATGATGCAAATTTTTACATATTAAAAATAAATTACATCATCAAGATATTCTGCTTGATTTATATTATAACACTAACAATATGAATTTATTAAGTGATGTTATCCAAAAATTTACCACATTTATATATAAAATTACATTCAAAATTACAATATAATATTTATATTTCAGTTATGATAATATAATATGATGTTTTGAGTACATGTAAATATACGTACACTGTTCCACGTTGAAAAGAAATAAATTATTAATTTTAATCTAAAAAAAATTTAAAAAAATAAATTTGTAATTTAAAACTATACTTTTTTTGTGGTTTTCTGAATTATGTAATTAATCTAATCTAAGATGCTAGATCAAGTTCAAGCTTTCTAAAAATTTGATCATATGTTTTGTTAAGAAGACGGCTTTTTTAGTTTTTTGCAAATAATTTTATACGATAAAATTTTTGTGGTAATTAAGTGAATAAAATTTTGCATTTCTTAATCAGAAGATATAAGTTGTGTTACTAGTGAATACTTACTGTTCTTTACTAATTTATTCAAAATTATATTATGGATTTTCATTAATATAATATTTTATAAATAATAATTTCTACGATATTTTATTAATCTGAAATATACTTTTTTATTAATACTTTAAGAAATTATTCTTAAAAATGAGCATAAAAAAATCGCAATTTTTTATATAATAAAATAGTTTTAAAAAAATTTCTTGAAATTGTAAGTTTAAATTTTTTATAGTTATACTAAGATCGAGTAAATACATTTAACTTCATCATAGTAGATTAATAAAGAATATTGATTAGATAATTTTTTCATTTAATTTTTTACATTGTGAAAAGAATCATATTTATTAATGCTTTACAATTTTTATTAGGGAAATTTTAAATAGATAATTTTAAGATATTTTTTTAACAAAATTGAATCGTTAAATGAGAATATATATAATAAAAATATTAAGTTTAAAAGCCACTATCATATAAATAATCAAAGTATTTTATTGATTGAAATGCTTTTTTAAACAAATAACAATTTAGTTTATATTTCTATCGATCTTTTATTTAAGCTCAATATATAATTAGATTAAGGGCTACCTTATTGAGACCATATATATAAAAATTTGAACTTACTAATTAGTTCCTATATATATTTTATCCTTCGGTAAAGTTATAATAATAACGATAAAATGATTAAAGTAAGATGTTTAAATTTATCATCAAAATATTTTCTTTAAAAATTATGCAGGTTGGTCTAGATAAGACTCTTCAAATATTCACGTTAATAACTTTGATGATATTAGAAAATCAAATGTAATATTATTACAATTTTGTGATCAAGATATAAACACATACCATTATTTACTATAGGTCCTATAAAGAAATCTACATTTTAGGCGGAGTTATGGATTATCCAAATTTTAGTTCATTTTTCAACTTAAAATAAATATAACATTGTGATATAGAAAAGGCAATATTATGATTGTTATTGATTGTAAAAAAGCAAATTCTTTTCTATTTATTTCTAGAATATTATGAATGTACAAATTTATTTTAAAAATATAACAACACTGTTACTCAACTTGAAATTTGCTTTTGATTTACCGTTTGTTCTTTTTAGAGCTTGAGCTTCAATATTTTCATCATTAAAAGAAACAGTCTTGATTTGAATGGAACTATTTAAATTTATAGAACAGTTTGCTTTAAAGTTTAATTTGTCATACACATATTCTACAGAAAGGAGAACTTCATTTTCAAAATCAGAATTTTTCAAATAATCATATTTTGTATAACATTTATTCTACCATCTATACAATTATCACAATGGTAATTTATTTTCATTGTTGATTCATTAAAAATAATATCTCTTTCGTGAGGACTATTAAGCTTCAAAATATCTTACTTAATTTCTTTTAACATTTTGTTTTTTGAATACTATAAAAAAGACACAGCTATGTTTCATAATCGAAAAACAGGTTGAATAATGACGCCATTGTATACAAGTTTGATATTCAATTTTCTAGAAAAACTGTCTAGTTCAACAAGCCACTATTCATTATTTTTGTCGTTAAATTTTGTTATTACAACATTATGTATATTAATGGAAGGAGATAGATGGTAAACCTGTGTTGTATCAATCGGTTCTTGAAATTCAATATCTTTAGAATTAATCTTGCCAGCATTGAATGTGACCAGTGTATCTCCATTAAATAATAGTCGATGTTCAAAAATAAATTCTTGATAACCCAATATTTCACCAAAAGCGATTGTCCTCTCTTTAACATTAATATCATATATTGTCTTTTCATAAGTATGGGACATAACATTTGAATTGTTTTTATATTTAATTCTGGTCTATTATTACAGCTAATATTGTGGTACATCCCATAGTCGATAAACTTCGTGTATATCTACGTGGAACTTCGAGACAGTTAATTACTGTTCTATATTCATTTTTTTATATTACCAATTCTCTAGTAATATTGATTTCTATTTCTACTTTCAAAAATTAGGAATTCTGTCAATTGGTTATCATTGGATTTTACTATAACTAATATCGAAAGTTGATTTTTCTGAACCGGAGCACTTTTCTCCCTCAATATGTTCTATTAATTATTTCATAGCAATAATTTCAGATTTACTCGTAACATTTTACTTTCTAGGGTAACTTCTGTCAAACTTATAATTATTAAAAGTATAGTTATTATAAATATATTTAAATTGTTTTTTATTATCACCAGATCCATGACAAGAATTTATGTAGATTGTATATACAGCCAATACCCAAAAAAGCATGAGTGATTTATTAATAGCATCAAAACAAGCCATATTTTTATAAAAAAGTAATTTAATTAATAAACAAAGTACAATAGATTTTTGAATATAGGCAGAATTAATTAAAATTTCTTTTATTTTCTAATAGATTATAACATATTGTATTGTATCTCAATAAAATTTGAAATAACAGTTATGGAAAATTCTTAATAATACTCATTTAATCGTAAATTGTACAGTAAAATTTAAAAAAATTAATATATTTATTTGTAATCAGCCAAAAATAATATTTCAGTTTGTTGTTTCTATGCTTACGATTCATCAAAAATAAAACTATTTTTATTTACCAATTAAACAGAAGATACAAAGCAGTGTTGACTCCTGAGAATCTGAGAAAATTTAAGTTTATACTTTTATAAATAACTCATTAGTTTATTCCACGACATTTACAATGATTCATTTTTATGTTTATACAAGTTAATTTGTCCGTAGTTCAAGAATAGAAATTTCTAAACTTTAAGTAACAACTTTCTTATGTCTATAAGTATTAAAAAACCACTGTACAATAAATAAAATAAAGTTTTTCATAAGCTAGAAAAATATTGCCTTGAATTTTGAAAGAATCATATAAACAATATCATTATAATAAAATCATTGCAAAAAAAGATTCAATAAACTATAAAAAGACATTCAAATACCAAAAACAATTACAAACTTTTCCAACAATGTTTCTATAATTATCTACATTCTAAACCAAACACTTTAGTACCCTTGAAGTATAAAAAATAGCATGAGAATTATAAGCGAATGAAAGGCAAAGAAAGTTCCTCATGGTTAGATAGAATATAGTTGTTTTGTGAAAGAAACTTTAGTCTTGGTTTTAAAACATATTTTATTACAGACTCTAATAGAGGTTTAAATTTTAATGATATGATAAAAGCGAATGATGAAATGAAAAGACGCGGTGTTATTGAAGTTAATTCAACGGAAATATCAATTACATGGGGGAGAATTTAAATTAGAAAGTTTACAGTTTTTCTTTGTCTTCATATTAATAAATTTTTGTATAAAATATGGTAATTTTTTACATCATATATTAGGATGTTGTTGTTTTTCTTTATTTTTATATCTATTATTGTTTTAGAAAAAATATAAAAAAAACTCAGTTAATAAAAAGCTGTAATGACAACATAAACTAAAACAAATTACCAATGCATTATCAAAATTCTTGCCTCTTTCTATCATAAATTATTGTTACATCACAATCATACCATTGACTTTTTATAATTATAAATGATTTTTTGAATGTAGCAAAAGTATATTTTTATCAGTTGATAATGTGGTAAACAAATTTAATGGAAATTATAATATCACATAGTGATAAATTTAGATTTTTCGTGTTAAAAAAATCATAAGAAAATAGGTTTTTAGCTAAGAAATGGTATCATTTTTCTAAAAATGTACTTCATTCCTTAGCTTTGACTTTTATCCAGTTATCAACATATTTTCAAGGAACTACACACAAGCACCTATTTCTTAATATTGTTGAAGATCTCGAAGAGAGTAAATTTCTGCATACCTTAAAAATTAAGTCAATATCTGACATTGTTACTGTGAAATGTCCGTAAAAGGGATATCCTCATCATTCTGATAAAGATATTTTTACTGAATTTATGGGCAGTAACATATTATATAAACCAAAATCATATGCAACAGTTGGATAGGAAACTAGAAAAATAGATTATTATTGCGAAATCAGTATTTTAATATGTCAACATATTAAGATTTTTAAAACTCTAAATAGATCTTCAAATTATTCAGACAGAATATGTTGGAAAGACAGTATTAATTGGAAAGACACTTCAGATCCAAAAAAATTAGCAATTGAAGGAAAAGATAATACATATAGTGAATCAATTTCGGAAAAGTGTGGTTCGTCTATCGAAGATTTGATAATTTATAAAAAAATAAGAGATAGTGAGCCCTATAAATTAGATATATTGAGAACAGGAAAGGTTTCAACTCATATATTATTTTATTTCTTCACCAATTATAATGAAAAAAATGAAACTATGTATAAAAAATCATGTCTTGTGTTGAGTACATCTAATTTTTGCTCTCAAATAACAATATTAACACATGAATATACAACAAAACCCTGTAAAGGATATCAAATATTAGTTTCTAAATTGAATGAAGATAAGAAGGTAACATTTAATATGAGGCTAAATTTTCAAATAGGTGAAGGGAACCTACGTTACTACAACATGGATAATGTTTCAACCACAAGGATGTGGATTTTAAGAATACGATTGACTATGCACCAATTTATTTAGATTATTCTGATTCAACATTTACCATCTTTGGATATGAATTAGTCCAACTGGAGTACTATTGCAAGAATAAGGAAAATGAAATACCTAGGTCGAGACCCTTATTTTTGGATCTAAGGATGATAATCTCCAACTTGAAGAGCGAATTTATCAATATTATGGTCATGGTAAATGATTTCAACCAAATTGTAAAATAAATAAGATACCTTATGCGCTTTCTTAATAGCAATATTTTGTAGTGGAGAGGAAATCGAATCAGATGAACTAGAATTTATTAATTCTACAAGCTTTGTTGTAAAACAGTCAAGAAATTTTATCATACTAGAAAATATCGTTGATCGTGCTGCAGTTGTTAAATGTGTTTACAACATACCAAACGATAACATCACTTCAAAACGATAAATTCGTTGGTGAATATTTCATTGATAAAGACGTACTAAGAAGGTATCTATTTTAAAAAAATTACAAAAATTTTATAATTCTTTATTTTATCGTAACTACTTGTACAACCATTTATAATTTACAGGTTACTTTACTAACTATTTAAGATTCACGAAATAAATAAAGTGTTTATTTTTATATGTTGATATAATGTTTTTTATTTTTTGTCCTCAAATTCTTTTCTTAATAGAAGTACTCAAATATTATTTAGACATTCAAATTACAAAAATATTTTATTAACAATTCAAAATTCATTCCTTCTTTTGATTGTATTTATGTTTGAATCATATTAATCTATATTTTAGCTGCAAAAATCATTACAAGATAATAACTAATGTTCTTATGCTTTCATTATCAGAAAAATATATGTTTTATTACATTTTTTAAAAGTTCTAACTGGTATAAGCACAACTTTAACAAAATTCTATTCAATGATAATCTTGAAAATCATTCTATTGATAGAAACTTTATTTATGATCCGAAATATTCATCTTCACACATTATTAAGCTTAAGAACAATTATGTAACATAAAGCAATAACCAAAAAGTTATATAATTATAAGCTAACTACTTTTTTCCTTACTTTTATTTATAACAAAACTTCAACACGAACGGTAATAAATATTTACAACTAAATATACATAATTATACAAATTTACTACTTATTTAATTAAATTTTAACAAATTTACAGTATAATATTATCTTCCTTAAATAATAGTTATTTATTTAGAAGAAATTAATAAAAAAAATTAACGCCTCTCTTCATTCATTTTCTTTGATTTAGTACTCTTTTCCAAAGTTTTAAAATTTCCACCCTCCTTAAGTATACGAAATCTTTCCCTATGCGGTAACAAAGACCACTTATACATCTTTACAAAAGTATCCTTCCCAGTTCTAAGTTTACCCCAAGGCTTCGGCTTCCTTAAAATATCTGATAAAGTTCCTTGACTTTTATTTAAAACTTTCTTAGCAAAAGTTGATTGTGATACAGAGTATTTCTTTAACTCTTCACTAACAAAACGACACAGATCTTGTGTATTAATATTTGACGGTTCACCATACAGTGACCCATCCTCATTTTTACTATCAGATTCTTTTATTAGTGAGGCAAGTATACTATCTTGGTAATTTGAAAAATATGGATTGTTGTTCTCTTCATCTCCGTCAATGGGTGAATAAATTTCCTTGAAAAGGTTACTAGAATCTTGTGGAGATGTCACTGACAATTGATTATGTGTTTCAGATGACAGAAGAGGCGGTGATTTACAAATAGTAATGCTCAGAGTACCTTCATTATCAATTTGATCTGGTTGTACTGATATATTAGTCAGTAAACTTTCTCTTATAACATTTCTACTTGCATCAGATGTTTTGTACACTCTAACATTTCCAGACAAAGATCCATCAAAAGCATCAGTATTTATGATATCATTTGATTGTGTATATATACGCTTCTGAGCAACAATTCTGTGCAAACTCAAGGCAGACTTCGATGCTACAACTCTTTGTCCTTCATGATGTATTACCTGTTGTTCCTTCAGAACATCAGTTTCAACAACACATTTCCCTGGTTCTATACAATTCCTCTGAGCAATAACCTGTCTATTTCTTAATTCACTATAGGTTGGCTCCCTTATACGTTGATTGTGTAAGGAATTCTCTGATAGGTTATTTACTTTATCATATATTCTATTCCTCCCACAACAACAACATCTTGTAATTGGCTTCTCATTTCCCGGTGGAACACTATAAGGAAGATATATTGGAAATCTATTGTAACAGCCACTTCTATCATAATTATTTCTATTCATATTTGGTTGATAGTATTGTCTATGTACATCTTCACTACTCAAATTTTGGTAATTACTTCTACCCTGATGATAAACTATATTTAGACCGGTAACATTTGGATAGTTTGTTGTTTTTATAAAATGAGGTAGGCATCTTCTATCATTGCTCGTTGTAACTTGATTTACCTGATATGGTTGGTGAAATTCCCTTTGAAATATTCTGCTAGCATTATCATCAATATAAGGTGCTGTTGTGGAATCGGGAACATTAATATCACCGGTAAAATAATCCTCATTTTGTCCGTATCCACAATATTGGTAATCGCCCATTTCATCATCTATATAAATACCTCCTGTTGATTCATATTTTATTTCGAAATCCATTATTTTATTTAAGCGGGAAAAATCAAATTCTTAAAAAGATTAAAAATTAGAAAAATATTAAAAAAATATAACAAACCCAAAAATTTTATTTATTCTTTATTACAAATTTCCTCTCCGTTGAATTAGATGAAATGATAATATACAGAAAATCCCATTTACACAAGGGGCATGTAGTCGTAATGAGAGAATGGTTTTGGTAAGAAGATATCTTAGTGAATAAAGATTTTTCCCAACGTTGTCTGTAATTACTTGCTAAGATAATTCTTTTTGTATTGGAAATTTCTTCAAAATTTGTTTTTCTAAAGTAATGTTTTTTTAATTTAAATTTATGTGATGAAATTTATATAATAGTTGTCATTTGTTATGAGAATATATAGTTAGATGTATTCCAAAAGGTAATCTTTATGTTAAAATCAAAGAGATTAAAAAAGTTGTGTTTACAGCTTTTGTCCATTATTGTTATTTCCTGGTGATAAGTTTCAAGGAAGTAAAAGATTATTGGATCTACTTCACGATTTAGAAGTATTTTAATAAAAGTAACTTCAAACTTACATGACAAATAATATTCATAAGGAATGTTTCAATCATTATTTTTCTTCCTGGAAAACTTGATTTTAGATTGATTCATATTATTAAAAATATTTATTTAACCCTTTATTATTTCGATGATTGTTTTTTGATTTAAATAGCTTAAATATGTAACAACATCATGTTCATGGAATATTTTTTACCGTTTGATGCTTAAGTAATATCCAAATTTTTATAATAATAATTTTAGATATTTAAAAATCTCGGAAATTAAGCAAATACTTTTTAATATAAAATAATTATTTAAGGATTATTTAGACAAACTTGCATTATGATTTTCCAGTATAAATTCATAGCATACGTCATGTACCATCATAACCTTTCTTTTAATTTTTATGATTAATAAAAAAAATGTTTAAGTTATTGCTTTTATTTCATTGTTTTTTGGGAGTATTAGGTTATCCACAATTTAAATATAAAACTCCTGATGGTTGGATTGTAGGAAAACGTAATGTAAGTATACGCAAAAATACGTTTAAAGTTATTTTTTATAGCTTAAATTTACTTGTGTGGTGGAATTTCTTGGGATTCCTTTTGCACAACCACCAATTGGAAATTTACGATTTAAACCTCCACAAAAATTAGATAAAATAATACCGAGTAATCCATTTATTGCTGATAAACCAGCAAATACATGTATACATGCATACGATAAAAATTTTTATTATGGATTTAAGGGTTATGACTTTTGGCACCCAAAATCTCTTAATCAATCAGAAGATTGTTTACAGCTTAACATGTGGATACCTGAAAAACATAATGGTAATGTTTTAGTTTCCATTTTTGGAAATGGATATGATTCTGGTTCACCATCTCTAAATGTTTTAAACGGTGCAGCTTTAGCTAATGATGCTGGTATTATTGTTGTTAATCTTAACTACAGATTAGGTGTGCTTGGATTTGGTTTTTTGAATGGTACCAAAGAGATGCCAGGAAATATGGGTTTATCGGATCAACAATTGGGATTAAAATGGGTCTATGACAATATTCAATATTTCGGTGGAAATAAGAAAAAAATAACTTTGTTTGGTTCAGGAACCGGAGCCTCATCGGTCACAGCACATATATATGCCTCAATAAGTTCAAAATATTTCAGAAGAGTAATAGCTAATTCGGGTACAATGCTTAATACATGGTCATATCAAACAAAGAGTATGGCAAATAAAAATGTGGTTACACTAGCAAATAAAGTTAAATGCCGCGGTTTTTATAAACCTGAAGACATTGTAGAATGTTTAAGAAGTAAGGATGCCAGAGAACTCATGATTGTAGCAAAATCAATTGTCAATCCTGAGCAATCACCACTTGTACAGGCATTTATTCCTGTTGAATCTGATGATTATTTCTTCGATGGAAATATTAGGGAAAAACTAATTAAGTGAAACACGAAAAAAGAATTTGATATTATGTTTGGAGTTACAAGAGATGAAGCAAGTTATCTAATGCCACCATTCCTTAAAGGAGATCTATACGGATGTAACTTCAAAAAAGATAAAAAACTTGAAAGTAAAGGCAATATGTGTAAAATGAATAAAACTCATTTTTACAATGTTGTTAAACTTATTGGTTATTATCATAAGTACAAACAAGAAGATATTGATTTATTATATAAAACATATGCTAGTAAAAAAGTTAAGGAACCAAGAGATTGGACAAAGAAACTATTGAGTGATTTTATTTTCAAATGTGATATTGCTACATTTGGAATAGATTATTTAACCGATGTAAAAGGAAACAAATATTTCTACCAGCTTAATCAAATGCCAAGGGTCTACCATTGGCCCAAGTGGATGGGTGTAGTCCATGGTTATGAATTGTTGTATGAATATGGTTATCCACGTACATACTCGCAATATTATTCTATAAAAGCTAGAGATAAAGAAAAAAAATTAGCAATTAAAATGATGAAACTCATAGGTAAATTTGTTAAAGAAGGAAAACCATCAAAAAGCAGCAAGTGGAAATCATTTAAGGCTAAAGACTATCTAGTAGCATATATAGATGATAAATATAGTGATAAGAAGGGACCATCATTTGTTAAATCTGCACTTACCGAGGGCTGTAAAGTAATACGACAAATTCAGAAAAAATATCAAAAAATGTAATTTTAACAAAAACAGGGTGGTTATTGAAATTTATAGTTAAAGAGTAAATATTCAATTTAAATACTCAATAGTACAATCATATTTACCAATGAAATATATTATAAATGATACTATTGTTTTATTGGTAAAGCTAATTCTTTATCAAGAATATTACAATGATACATTATTGGATAATTTAAATATTATGTACAATAAAATTTGAAGATTTTTTTTAATAATCATTGATAAAAAGATGAAAAAAACTAAATTTATCTTCATCATAACATTTTAAAATTTAATCCTTTTTTTTGCAATAATTCCTTGTTTTATGTACGCCTTTATTTGTTTCTTTTTTGTTTAATTATATTTGAATCTATTTTTTAGTTGACTCATTGTTTTTTACACTTTTGCAGTTTACTTCAACATGTTATCATAGATTCGATGATTAAACAATCTATTATAAATTAAGTTTAATCTTGCAGAAATATTGCAACAAAAATATCTGTGAAAACATCTTTATTTACATAAAACCATAATACAACTAGATATGTATATACAATTTAAAATTAGTTAGAAATATTCTTATTCTTTGAGCCATAATGATTACAAAATATCTCGATGAACTTTTGATTATGTATTGTACAATCCATTAATATTATTTAACAAATAAATTTTTTTATAAATTTGTTTGCAATTTTTAATTAGTAATTTTTTTCTACTTGCTATTTTTTAATAATATTGTGCTTTTCTTAAAGCTTAGATTCTTCTTTATATTGTATAATAAGACCACTATTAAAAATGAATTTTATAATGAATTACATCCAATTTAATAAAAATTATCCTTTTTATAACATATAATGAATTTGTATGCAAAATTTCTTTTAAAATGTTCATGTATAAATTTAAACAATTAGAAATAGTGTTAAGTTTAAATAATTTTATATTTTTGTATATTAAATCTTATATCAACCCACATAAATGGTAATTAAAAAATTTAGTTGAATTTAGCACATTTCCTAACTTAGTTAAATACTATTGTATAGTAATTATGTTCTATTCTTGTGGCTTAAAATAAAATATATCTTTGCTTGCAATACAAAATACCAACAAAATGTTCTTAAAATATTACTCTATATTATTCGATGATCGCTTTTTGATTTAAATAGTTTTAAAATGTAACAATACCATGTTCATGAAGTATTTTTTATCATTTGATGCTGAAGCAGTATCCTTTTTTATCAATGACAATTCAGGTGTTTAAAAATTTCGGAAATTAAACAAATACTTTTTAATCCAAAATAATTATTTAAGCATTATTTAGACAAACTTTTATTATGATTTTCCGGTATAAATTCATACGTTTTTTTTAAGTAACATCACAATTTTTTCCAATTTTAATAATTGATAAAAAAATGCTTAAGATATTGCTTTTATTTCACTATTTTTTGGCAGTAATAGGCTATCCAAAGCATGAGTATAAGACTCGTGATGGTAAAATTATAGGAAGACGTAATGTAAGTAGGATAAATGCTAAATTTTAAGGTGTTTTTTACAGGTTAAATTTACTTCTGTGGTAGAGTTTCTTGGAATTCCTTTTGCAAAACCACCAGTTAAAGATTTACGATTTAAACCATCACAACAATTAAAGAAAGCAGTTCCAAGTGATCCATTTTATGCTGATAAACCAGCAAATACATGTTTATATGCATACGAAAAAAGTTTCTACTATGGATTTAAGGGTTATGACTTTTGGCACCCAAAATCTCTTCAACAATCTGAAGATTGTTTACAGCTTAACATGTGGATACCTAAAAAACATGATGGGTCTGTTTTAGTTTTCATTTTTGGAAATGGATATGATTCCGGATCACCTTCGTTAAGAGTTTTCAATGCTGCAGCCCTCGCACATAGTTCAGGTGTTATTGTTGTTAACATCAATTACAGATTAAATGTTCTTGGATTTGGTTATTTGAATGGCAACAAAGATATGCCAGGAAATATGGGTTTATTAGATCAACGAATGGGATTAAAATGGGTTTACGACAACATTGAATCTTTTGGTGGAAATAAGAAAAAAATTACATTATTTGGCTCGGGAACCGGAGCCTCATCGGTTACAGCACATTTATTTGCTCCAGGAAGTGAAAAATATTTTATAAGATTAATAGCCAATTCAGGCACAATGCTTAATACATGGTCATTTCAAAAAACGAGTATGGCAAGTTTAAATTTGCTTGCATTAGCAAAGAAATTCAAATGCACGGGTAGTGATATTCAAATTATAAGATGCTTAAGAGAGGTAATGGAAGAAAACTTATTGTTGAGGCAAAATCAATTGTCAATCCTGACCAATCACCACTTGTACAACCATTTATTCCTGTTGAATCTGAGGATAATTTCTTCATGAGAAATATTAGGAAAAAGTTATTTAAAAGAGAAATGAAAAAAGATTGTGATGTTATGTTAGGAGTAACAAAAGATGAAGCAAGTTATCTAATGCCACAATTCCTCAAAGGTCCTAACAATGGATGTAACTTCGAAAAAGATAAAGAACTTGAAAGTAAAGGAAATATGTGTTTAATGAATGAAACTCATTTTAACAATGTTGTTAAACTTATTGGCTTCTATCATAAGTACTCAAAAGAAGATCTTGATTTATTATATAAAACATATGCTGATAACACTGTTAAAGAACCAAGAGATTGGACAAAGAAACTATTGAGTGATTTTATTTTCAAATGTGATGTTGCTTCATTTGGAATGGATTACTTATCTGAGGTAAAGGGAAGCAAATATTACTACCAGTTAAATAGAATGGCAAGGGTAAGCCACTGGCCCAGGTGGATGGGTGTAGTTCATGGTTATGAATTGTTATATGAATTTGGTTATATACGAACACATTGGAGGTATTATTCTAAAAGTGTTAGAGAAAAAGAAAAAAAATTAGCAATCAAAATGATAAAGCTCATAGGTAAATTTGTTAAAGAGGGAAAATTACACAACAAGTGGAAACAAATTACCAGCAAGGATGTTCCAGTAGCATATTTAGACAATAAATATAGTTCTAAAAAAGGACCATCATCTGTTAAATCTGCGCTTACAGAAGGCTGTAAAGTAATACGACAAATTCAGGTCAAACATCCAAATATATACTGGAAAGAATAGGACATTTATTGTAATTTATGGGTTGATGAATAAAATTTTTAACTTTAAATACCCAATAATGTAATCATTTTTTTCAATGAGATATATTATTGATAATATATAGTTTTATTGATAAAGTTAATTCTTCGTCTATAATGCTGCAATGATACTTTTATTGAATAACTTAAATATTATGTACAATAAAATTTGCAGATATTTGTTAAAATTACCTTAGGTAAAAAAATATTAGAAAAATAAAATTATCTTCATCATGCCATTTTTCAAAATTAATTACTTTTTTATGAAATGATTTGTTGTCTTGTGTATATTTTCTTTTGTTTAATTATACTTAGGTCTTTTTTTAGTTCACTCATTGTTTTTCGTACTCTTGCAGTTTACTTGATCATGTAATCGTAGATTCGATGATCAAACAATACATTATCGATTATGTTTAATCCTGCAGAAATATTGCCAAAAAATATCTATAAACATTTTATTTACGTAAAACTATGATGCAATTAAGTACATATATACAATTTAAAATTAGTTGAAAATATTTTTTCTTTTATCCAACTCGGTTACAAAATATCTCCAAGAACTTTTGATTATTTAATGTTCCATTTATTTATAATATTAAACAAATAATTTTTTTTAAAAATTCGTTTACCAATTCTGATAAGTAACTTTTTTACTTATTATTTTCTAATGATATTATGCTCATTTTAACGTCTAGATTCTTCTCTATATTGTATCATAAGATCATCATTAAAAATGAATTTTATATTAAACTAAATTCAATTTAATAAAAATTATCTTTTTATAACTCATAAACAATTTGTACACAAAATTTTATTTAAAATTTCCATGTATAAGCCTTAAACCAATGGACAGTAATGATAAATTTGAATAATTATATATTTTAGTATATTAATTTTATATTAACCCACATAAATGGCGGTTAAAAAACTAAGTAGAATTTAGCACAATTCTTAGATTAGTTAAATATTATTGTATTGTAGTTGTATTATATTTTTCTGCTTTAAAATAAAATATATCTGTACTTGAAATACAACCCGCAAATAAAATATTTTTAAAATTTTACCCTTTATCATTTCGATGACTGTTTTTTGGTATAATAGTTTAAATATGTAATAATATCATGTACATGGAATATTTTTTATCATTTGATATTGAAGCTGTGTCCATTTCGTTCAATGACAATTTTACATGTTTAAAAATTTCAGAAATCAAACAAATAAATTTTGAATGCCCAATAATTATAAAATGATTATTGAAACGAACTTTTTATTATGATTTTCCAGTATAAATTCACACCTCACATCATGTACAATCATAATTTTTTTTTTAATTTTTATGATTAACAAAAAAAATGTTTAAGATATTCCTTTTATTTCACTATTTTTTGGCAGTAATAGGCTTTACACCACTTGAGTATACAACTCGTGATGGTAAAATTATAGGAAGACGTAATGTAAGTAGGATAAATGATAAATTCTAAGGTGTTTTTTATAGTCTAAATTTACTTCTGTGACAGAATTTCTTGGAATTCCTTTTGCAAAACCACCAACTGGAAATCTACGATTTAAACCACCACAACAATTGAAGAAAGCTGTGCCCAGTGATCCATTTTATGCTGATAAACCAGCAAATACATGTTTATATGCATACGAAAAAAGTTTCTACTATGGATTTAAGGGTTATGACTTTTGGCACCCAAAATCTCTTCAACAATCTGAAGATTGTTTACAACTCAACATGTGGGTACCTGAAAATCATGATGGATCTGTTTTGGTTTTCGTTTTTGGAAATGGATATGATTCCGGATCACCTTCACTAAGAGTATTTAACGGTGCAGCCCTCGCATACAGTGCAGGTGTTATTGTTGTTAATCTTAACTACAGATTGGGTGTTCTTGGATTTGGATATTTGAATGGTCACAAAGATATGCCAGGAAATATGGGTTTATTAGATCAACAAATGGGATTAAAATGGGTTTATGACAATATTGAATCTTTTAATGGAAATAAAAAGAAAATTACATTATTTGGGTCGGGAACAGGAGCCTCATCAGTCACAGCACACATGTTTGCTCCAGGAAGTGAAAAATATTTTGTAAGATTAATAGCCAATTCAGGTACAATGCTCAATACATGGTCATTCCAAAAAAACAATATGGCAAGTTCAAATTTGGTTACATTAGCAAAGAAATTTAAATGCTATGGTAGTGATGACAAAATTATAAAATGCTTAAAAAAGGTAGATGGAAGAAAACTTATGGTTGAGGCTAAATCAGTTATCAATTCTGAACAATCACCACTTGTACAACCATTTATTCCTGTTGAATCTGAGGATAATTTCTTTGTCGGAAATATTAGGACAAAACTATTTAAAAGACAAATGAAAAAAGAATGTGATGTTTTGTTAGGAGTAACAAAAGATGAAGCAAGTTATCTAATGCCACAATTCCTAAAAGGTACTTACTATGGATGTAACTTCAAAAAAGATAAAGAACTTGAAAGTAAAGGAAATATGTGTTTAATAAATGAAACTCATTTTAACAACATTGTTAAACTTATTGGCTTCTATCATAAGTACCGAAAAGAAGATCTTGATTTGTTATATAAAACATATGCTGATAAAAAAGTTAAAGAACCAAGAGATTGGACAAAGAAATTATTGAGTGATTTTATCTTTAAATGTGATATTGCTACATTTGGAATGAATTATTTATCTCGGGTAGAAGGAAGCAAATATTTCTATCAGCTTAATCAAATGCCAAGGGTAAGCCACTGGCCCAAGTGGATGGGTGTAGTCCATGGCTATGAATTGTTATATCAATTTGGTTATGTACGTACACATTGGAGATATTATTCTAGAAGTGTTAGAATGAAAGAAAAATCATTAGCACTCAAAATGATGAAACTCATAGGTCAATTTGTTAAAACAGGAAAACTACACAGCAAATGGAAGGAATTTGATAAAACCGATGTTCCAGTAGCATATTTAGATGATAAATATAGTTCTGAAAGAGGGCCGTCATCTGTTAAATCTGCACTTACAGAAGGCTGTAAAGTAATACGGAAAATTCAGATCAAACATCCAAATATAAATTAAGAATAATAGGATGATTATTAAAATTTATGGGCAGAAGAATAGATTTTTAACTTTAAACACTCAATAATTTTATCATTTTTATCAATGAGATTTATTTTTTGATAACTCAAATATTATGTACAATGAAATATAAAAATGTTTTTTTAAATAATCTCTGATAAAAAGATAAAGTACTTAAATTATTTTCATCCTGACATTTTTCAAACTTAACCACTTTTTGTGAAATGATTTATTGTCTTGTGTACGTTTTCGTGTTTTTTCTTTGTTTAATTATATTTAGATATATTTTTTAGTTGACTCATTGTTTTTCACACTCTTGCAGTTTATTTGATCATGTTGTCGTAGATTCGATGATCAAACAATCCATTATCAATTAAGTTTAGTCCTGTAAAAATATTGCAGAAAAAATATCTATGAAAACATCTTTATTAATATAAAACTATAATACAATCAAATATATACATAATTTAAAATTAGTTAGTTATAAAAATTTTTATTCTTTGAGCCAACACGGCTTATCAAATATTTTCAGGAACTTTTGATTATTTATTGTACAATTTATTAAAACTATCAATCAAATAAATTTTTCTTTTGATAACTTTGTTTGCCATTTCTAACTAGCAACTTTTTTTTTATTTATCATTTTACAATAGCATTATGCTTATATTAAAGCTTAAATTTTTTTTATATTTATATCACAAGATCATTCTTAGAGATAAATTTTATAATAAGTTATAATTAATTTAATAAGAATTATCTTTTTTATAACTTCCAATCAACTTATATGCAAAATTCTTTTTAAAATTTTCAAGTATAAACTTAAAACCATCGAACAGTAATGTTAAATTTGAATAATTACATATTTTAGTATGTTAAATTTTTTATTAACCCACATTAATGCACTCACAAATTATTGTACCGAACTACACGGACCATTCTCTAGAATTAGATGATACAATAATTAATTATTATTGCATATATTTTTACGTATATACGTACATAGGCGTCATAAAATTATTTTTTGCGATATATTAAATTTAAAATTATTTTGAATTAAACTATGATAAAATATGATTTTTTATGGCTTCATTTCGTCTTATTTTATTTTTGGGAGGAAAATGAAATGAATAAAAAAGCCTTGACCCATTTGAAGTAAATGAAATTAACTAAAAAATATATGAAAATCATTTATATTTATTGATAAAATATATTATAAACAAAAAGTTACAATAAGTTTGAGTATTTATGGAAATAAAAGGTATTTGAGGTTGCATTTAGTTTACATAAGAAAAATAAATAAAAATTATACATTTTATTGTGCTTAAAAACGATTTAAAAATATTTGCTATTTAATTTCTACAATGGCATTGAAATTGATATCGTTTTTACCACTAAATTAAAAGTTTCGAAAAATTTTAATTGGTTTTTTAAAGTAATAAATTTTGTATATGAAAAGTTTTAGTAAATTTGTTATATTTATGATATATTAATTCAATATATTTATCAAAAAATAAATTTATTTAACATGCATTCAAAATCACCTTATATTTTTATCGCATATATTATTTGTATATACGATAATTTGATGACACTATAACTCCAAGCGGTGAAATAAATTCAGGACAAAATTGAATTTTAAAAATTGTATCGATCAAATTGTAAAATGAGTCAAAAAAACCAAATGATCAAGTGAGACGAAAAACGATACAATAATTTGTAACTGAAATAAACTATTTCAAATTTAATTCCCATATTTAATATTTTATCAAATATTTTTTACTGAAATTGAATACTTTTAAATGAATATAAAAGAAAGTTTGAAAATATTAAAATCATAAATCAAAATGAATTTTCTAAAATATTTGATTATTCTGGGACTCTATACTATTCATTATAGTAAACAAATTTCTTCTTCAGAAGAAGATTCATCAAGTGTAAGTGACAAAAATAATAGCTATAAAGATAGTCCTGAATTATTAAAAAATATTCAAGACAAATCTGAAAATAATGTTTCTAATAGTTAAACTAATGGCACAATCGATTTAAACAATGGGAATAAAGATTCGAGAAAGAATAACAAATTTAAAAAATTTGTGGTATGCAATTTTTTATTTGCAAGATTAATTTTTTAGAAACAAACAAAAAAAATATTAACAAGTGAAACAGCTAGAAAGATGGAGAAAATTTTGCAAGCGGTGGACTACAACTTGCTAATCTTTCAATAAAAAATCAGTATGTAAAATTAAATCTCTCTAAATTATAGGAGGAAAAAAACGAAAAGAAAAAAAGAAGCAAAAGGGTATTTTAGATAATTTTAATGCTAAAAGACTAAAAATATGTTTTATATGGTTTGTTTGAAAAAAAACATGTAAGTTATCAAATACTTTATTTATTTATCATTTAAAAATAAAAAGAGGAGCGAATCGTTTGTGAAAGTAGTGACAGTAGTGAAGAAAAAAATAAAGAAAAAGAAGGATAAAAAAGAAGCAAGTGGGAGTGTATCTTTAAAATAAGTTTTTAGAAAAAAAACAAATTATCTAGAGAAAGTAGTAGCAGCAGCGAGGAAAAAAATAAGAAAAATGTAAGTATAAATGTATTTTTTAAATAAATTTTCAGAAAAAAAAATAAAGAAAATGAATCTAAAAAAAAAACAAAAAAAAGCATAAATAAAAAAGGAAAAGTCAGGAATTTTACTAAGTAATGTTGAAATTACTTAAATTTGTTCTTTAGGATAAAGTCATGGAAACAGTTACAAATGGTGCTAAGAAAAGTATTGCAAAACAGGTCTCTAAGAAAATGCTAAAACGTTTTTAAAAAATTATAAAATTTCGAATAAATTTTTAAATAAATTATTGAAATTTTACACTGGAAAGTATATAACTTACTCTTTATCTAAAGGTTAATTTTTAAAAAAAGACAAAACATGGTTTTTTAGACTTAAACAAAAGGTTTTAATTTATTATTGTAAAATTTCAATAATTAAATATATTATCAATAAAATTTTATTTTTTTTTATAATTAAGTGCTTTTCATTTTTAATATAAGTTAACAGTACAAAAAAACTATAATTTTTTTTTAAAATCAAATGTTGTATTTGATATTACATTTTAAATATTTGTAAATTTTTTTAATATCTTATGTAGATAAGTACTTTTCATAGTATTGTAAGTAAAACAATTTGTGATGAAGAAATAGTTCTATATCTTATGCTAATAAAAAATTAAGATATACAACAAAAATATATTATAATCAATGATGAAAACTGTCAAGTTAACATGGATTACAGATAAAATCAAATCCTTCTCTCACGAAGGCTGTTATGTAAAACTATTTTTTTTGTGCATATACTTTCGTAGACCTCATTTTTGCATATACAAAATTTCACAAAATAAAATACATTTAATTTTTTTTGTATATTCAGTTAATATGATAGATAACTATTTTAAAATAATATGCTTATGTCAAAAATTATTAAATGCATATACCCTTCGTTTTTAAAATCAGTAAACAAAAAATGATGAGCGGAAACATTCCATTCATTTTTTTTTACATAATGTATTTGTCTATTAATGAACATGAAGAAAATAGTAAAATTTACTTAGTTTTTTAAAATATTGAATACATTTAAATTTGATACATTTTTTTATTTCGTGTGTTTTTGGAATATATATTACTAATAAAGATAGAAGATTTTATAAACGTTTTCTTAGCATTTTAATTTTAATTGTGCACTAAATCTGAGTACAAATGCATGTTATAAAATTTGCAAACAAATTATCTTTCACTAAAACTTTGTATATACAAATATTAAAATAATGCTTTACTTCCAAAAAATGAACTTAACAAAGTAATATAGTATCATTATAATTTTTTTTTATCACTTGTTATTTATCTCATCTTTAATAACATTATTTGAAACTAAGATTAAATATCTACATACATATTTTTAAATAAATATGTATAAATATATATTTATTACGCCGTTGATCTATTTTTTTTATAACTTTTAAAAAGTTATAAATTTTGCCCTATACAAACTCTCTTACATACAATTTTTATCTCTCTCTTTTGATAGTGCCAAAAAAGTTTGAAAAATGCGATTATCAAGTGCCAATTTCAATAAACTTTATAATTTACGATGTTTCTAGATTAAAAAATACTTATAATTTTTCGAAGATATTTCTTTTATAATGCCAAAGTGCATTTTTGTATCTATTATTGGCGGCACATAACATATTTAAAATGAATTTTAACATTACTTTACATAAATTATCTCCAGATAGTAATATTAGTTGCAAAAAAGAGACTAAAGAAATTTTAAGTAAAATAAAAATCTACCCATATTTAGAAACATGGGTAAAATTTAGATACATGTAAATATAAACTCTACCTATGATTTGAGTTTAGACATGATATCACTAATCATTTAATAAACTGAAAAGTGTAAGAAATATAAAAGTATAAAATTCACAAATATATAGTCACATACTGAAGAAGTCAGTTATTTTTTTCAATTTGGATAACTATGAACTGTTAGCTGCTACATATCTATCAGATTCAATACTGTTTAAAAGAAGATGGTCAAAGAATATGACCATTTGAACGAATGTCATTAGTATTTGAACAGTATTTTCATATAAATATTTCATTTAATTTTTTCTGCTTCAATATATCATTTTCTCAAAATAATCATGAATTCGAAGTCGGATGCTTTCGTTAAGCTAAATCTATCGGCTGATATAAGTTTTAACTTATGTTTTTGAGATTGTATATTATTTTTTTAGGAAGCCAGCAAGCTTTTAAAAATGATCCTCACTCATCAGTCCCAAAGTGAATAAAGAGCAGTTGAAAAAGAAAAGTTTTTGGAATTGACCAATAAGATTGAAAAAGTCTAGAAATGGGTCTTGTGGTTGTATAGAAAATCAAAATGTTTATAAGACACATATTAAGAATAGAAAAGCAAATTGCTCTTTTGCAAGAAAAGATGATAAACTGTCAACAGGAGCCAGTCAATGTAGTAATGAAGATTGATTAAGAAATCCAAAAAAAATTAGTGATAATTTATGTAAAAATCCATCCATATTTATATTTATATTGTGTTGTAAAGTCTAACTATTTATTAAAAAGTTGTTATATATTTTATTTCCTTTAACTTCTTTGAATTACTGTAAAAAACAACTATTAAAAATGTTTAAAACTTTTCCTTATAAAGAAACAACTCTTATTCAACTAGTAATTGACTGAATTTGGGTTAAATATCTTAAGTTTGGCTGTGAGTATAGTAGAAAAATTATTCTACACAATCAAGTCAAGAGATTGTAAAAGATATAGAAGGAATTGTAATAAAAAATATTAAGCCATTTCAAAATTATTGTCATATTTATGTATCATATTTTACTAATACATAATATTATTCATTATTTCTTTAAAAAAATTCTCCAAATTTAGATGTTTTAACAGTACACAAAATCCTCTATATTTATAGAGGAGAGATTTCGGTCTGTAAATTATTTTCGAATTTCTAGGTTTTTTTTGGTGAAATATATCTGGGGAAACATGGTAAAACATAATATCAAATATTGGCTCCATACGATATGCCGTTCTTGAGATATATCGACTTAAAGGTACCAAATTCCAAATTTTTGTACCTCCATATCTTCCTCAAAAATTAATTTTTTTGTTTGAAATTTCACAATTAGACATCATTTTTAATGCTTATTACGCATAAACAATAAAATCTAGCAAAAAAAAATTCAACCTCGAGATTTGGGATATCGTCGAAAATGATACTTTTTACCCCAAATTTTACCCTTTTAGAGCGACATATCTCGCTTTAGAAAACCAAATTCAAAACGTTTGAAAATACCTCCCTGGACAATTGATTTCTCTACATTTTAAGACTATTTTCAAGAGAATCGGACAACTTTGAGTATGAATGAACTCAAAAAAAATTTTTTTGGAAATTTTTTTTTTGTAAACATTTTTATTTTGAAACTGAATAAATATATGAAGATGTCAATATTTTAAAGTAGTTTCTTCAACAAAGTTATTCTAAGAACAATTCTCTATCTAATGGCGTTAAGCATGTTTTAAAAGATCTATCCAGTTCCAAGATATAGTGATTTAAAAAATTTACCAAATTTTTGCCAAAAAAATATTTTTTGACTTTGAGGTAAAAAAAAAGTACAAAAATGACAAGCAATCAAAAAAATAAAAAAAACCTATCTGGGGAATTTTGTTATGAACATTTTAAGAGTATTTTCAAGAAAATCGGACAACTTTGAATATGAGGGAACTAAAAAAAACTTTTTTTGGGGATTTTTTTTTCGTAAAAAGTTTACTTTGAGACTAAATAAATATATGAAGATCTCAAAATATTTATATAGTTTTTTTGGCAAAGTTATTCAAAAACAATTCTCTATCAAATGACGTTAAGAATAATTTGATAAAACCACCCAGTTCCGAGATATAATGATTTAAAAAATCTACCAAACATTTGCAAAAAAAATTGTTTTTGACTTTGAGGTAAAAAAAAAAGTACAAAAATGAAAAGCAATCGAAAAAACAAAGAAAGTATATCTGGAGAATTTTGTTGTGAACATTTTAAGATCATAAGTAGCAATATATATTGTACCGTTCTTAAGATATCTGGGAAAATGCCGAAGCATGTCACAAAAAAAATTTTTTAAAATCTTATAAAAGTCGCATTTTTTCTAACTTTTATACAATTTAAACATGTATTTTTCATATTTTAATGAATTGTAATTATAAAAATAAGTTTTTACGATAATTTTATGTAATTTTAATGTAAAAATTCTAAACAGTAATAAAAAATGTTGATTAGTAATTCCATTTTAAATTAAGAAACAATTTTATACTTAATATATAATGTCTTAAGCATCTAATATAAAGACAAATCAAGCAAATTTGGACATTTGGAAAAAATTTTGGCTGCTCGAAGTGCTATATTTTATAATAAAGATCGCATTTATTTATATAAACGGCGACGAATTCTTGCGATCTAAAAAAATATAGCAAATCATCAAGCGGTAGATGTATTTTTATATATCTCTATATACATGCCCTTTAATGACCCTACTTGAGTACTTAATGAAGAAGATGTGACGTGTCAAAAAATTACGCTGTTAATAAATTTTTTATAAGGCAAAGATACATTTTTGAAATGATTCATGATGAAAATGTTTTACACAAGTCTTTAAACAACACGCAAAATTTTTTTGAAATGAATAAACTGAAGATAATCTTGAGAATCCCGACATTTGTAGCGCATAACCTTCTCACCCCTCTGACCCTTGAAAAAATTTCAAAGGTTTAAACAACTACTCTCATTGTCATTTGTAATTAATTAAACATATTATTTATAATATTTACTGATAATTGCAAAAATGCTAATTAATTAAAATTTTTATTTTGATAATCAAGAAAACAAAAAAAGAATTAAAACAAATCAACGCATAAAACTAAATTTTTTAAAATCTCTCTTTTTTTTAACCACACACAAAAAATTAAGATTAAAAAAGCCACAAAAATTACATGCCAAATGATATATGATAAAGTGTAAAGCTTAAAAGCAAAATGTTTGAATAGATTAAGAGAAGTGTCATGTAAAAAAATGCTCAAACGAAAATAACATTCACAATTAGCTTTATACATCTGCCAGGTAAAAGTAAATTTTTTTTAATTAAGCAACTATATCTATATTTTATAAATTTAAAAAAAGAATAAATGAGGGATAGAGATATATTTTATGTAAAAAATCAAAGCCCTGCGGGCGAGCAACGGCGAGCGAAGCGAGTTCGTTGCTTGTATTTTATATATTAAAAGATATAACTGTGTTTCAAAAAATTTTCTCAAATAAACAAGATGTTATTACTATATATCGAAAAATTTAAAAAATATCTCCTCTTTTTTATAGATTTAGCAATAAAATTAATGCTTTTAAAAAAATTCTTAAGGAAAAAGTTATTTCTAAAGATCGTAAATTTTAAAATTAAGTTCATTAAAAACAAATATTTATTAATACAAAATTTTTTAAAAAAATTTAAAATTTTTTCTTTTTTCCACCATGGTACTTTAGCCATGGGTAGATCCTTTTTTTTTGGGTCTACCCCCCTTTTTCTTCTCTCCACTATTTTTCTCTTCATCTCCACTTTTTTTTCTCTCCTCCTCATCTTCTTCTATTTCTTCTTCCTCACTTTTTTTTCTTTTTTCTTCTTCCTCAATTTTTTTTCCTTCTCCCTCATTTTCTTTTCCTTCTCCTTCATTTTCTTTTCCTTCTCTCTCATTTTTTTTTTCTCCTCCTTCTCCCTCATTTTTTTTTCCTCCACCTTCTTTCTTATTTTTTTTTTCTCCACCATCTTTTTCCTCTTTATTTTTCTCATTCGTTGAAGAGAAAATGTAGTGAGTTGGTGGAGCAGATCTTATACAGGCCACTTCATACATTAATTTCTGCCCCAACATCTCTACACATTTTCTGTACTTTTCTACATGTTCTCGATGACGTTGGAGCCTTAGTTGATCCTCCAAATTATCTTTTATTTTTCTCGCTATCTCCGGATTTTCTCGAAGTTTTCTTCTTATAAATTCCGACGCCATTTAAATATCTAGAAAAAAATTTAAAAATATTTAGAAAATAAATAAAAATATTTAAAAAAAATATAAAATATTTAAAAAATAAATAAAAATATTTAAAAAATATAAAAAATATAAAAATAAAATAGATTTTATTTAACAACCTGCACAATCCTGTATTTTGGAAAAACGTTGTTCAAACATAAAAAAGTAGATGAAAAATGCACCACTTTTGACCGTAATTAACTATTGATAAAATGAAAATAAACAGTAAATATTAAAAATTAATGTGATTTCGTAATTATCGTAAAAATCTGAATTTAGAAGTATAAAAATTGTTAAAAAATATTAAAAAATTTTCTTTCCTCTTAACTATTTAACTCCTATTTTCCCTAAAAAGACTGATATCAAAAATCGCCTCCATGCGTTTTTAGAAGATGGTCTTGGCTATTCAAAGAAACATTAACTGTCTTCATAGGTAATCTGAGAGTCTCAAAATCAAATAATTTGTGTCGACAATTTAGGGTCATTTTACAAAAAATTAAATGCAAAAAAATTATTAAACGACAAATATCTCTCTAACAAAGATATTACAAATCCGTCATATCAGATTGAAGAATAAAGTCTTGGCTACAAAATGAACTATTGACCATATCCATAGATAGCCTAGAGAATTCAATAAATATTAATTTTTTTATACGTTATTTTTGTATAGAAGTGCATGTGATAACAGTTTACATGAAATCTTGTGGACTACATATGGATTACAGTTTTATATTTTTAATTCTTGTTGGATATTACAATGAAGAACGTTTTGAAGATTGGCAGGAATTTTATCATAAAGTTAATTTTAATTTATTTAATATAATTATTGTTTATCTTTATATTTATTTTATTTTACTAGTGAAGTTAATAGATATTTTTACAAATAAAATATATATTTTATGTTTTCATAACTTTTGATATTTTATATTTATTTATTGTTGTTTATTTATTTAATTATTATTATTAAAACTTAAAAGTTAATATATCTTGCTAATATCTTGAAACATTTTTTATTAGTATAAAAATGGTATATTTTATACCATTTTGAAGAAAATTTAATAATTTTTTTATCGACAACACTCAGAAATAATGCAAGAATTTTGCGACAATTAGAAAAGACAGTCAATATTGACGTCAAATTTTCCGACAATAAAAATATGTGTTTATTACATCCAAAAAGTAAATTTTTTTTCCTGTCTAAATGAGAGATTTCAAACATACTTTCTGTCGTTTTTTACTCTCCAATCTCAATGTTTTGTTTTCTTTTTATCGTAAATAAAAACTTGTAAAAGTAATTTTTTTATAAAGTGCATACCTGATCATAAGTAATACCAACATTTTTTGTATAAATTTTTATATAAATGTATAAAAATTATTCTTTCAAATGTCGTAAATAATAATTATGAGTTTTTATATACAGATGGAATATTCAAATATGTTGATTAGAATGTGCTTAATCACATATATAAGAATTATGAGAAAGTGATGTTTCGTTTTTAAGATATTGCCATTTTTATGCACCATACCTTACTGATATATAGTTTATATAAATGTATGAAAATTGTTGTTACAAATGCCATAGATGGTAAATATAAGTTTTTATAAACAATCAAAATACATAGATATGTTAATTAGAATGTGCTTAATCACATATATAAAAATTTTGAGAAAGTAATGTTTCGTTTTTAAGATATTGCTATTTTTATGCACCATACGTTATTAAAATATTATATATATAGATGTATGAAAATTGTTTTTTCAAATGCCGTAGATGGTAAATGTGAGTTTTTAGAAACAATCAAAATACCTAGATATGTTGATAAGAATATGTTTAATCAGATATATAAAAACTACGAGAAAGTAATAATTCGTTTTTAAGATATTGTCACTTTTATGCACCATACGTTATTAATATATGATATATATGGATGTATAAAAATTGTTATTTCAAATGCTATAGATGGTAAATATCAATTTTAAAAAACAAGTGAAAATATCCTAAAATGTTGATAAAAATAATATTAATAATATAATCAAATAATTTAAATGCTGATTAAATTGTTTTTATAGATTTTGTTTTTTAGAATTTCTGGCATATTAAAATCCGGATTTTCAAATGTCAAATGATAAAGATATATTTTAAACAAAATATAGTACTCAAAATTACAATTGTTTTAATTAAAAAACAGTTAAATTGACACTATCGATGTGATAATGTTTACAAATTTATAAAATACTTCAATTTTAGTTTCAATTACTGTTATAAAGCTGTAACTAACTTAAGATGGTTGATAAAGCAAAAATAGCATTTATCCTAAATGTTAATAAAATTTTTGTTACTTATTTTATTTTATGTTTTAAATCAAACACAACGCATACATATTATTTATCATTTTGATTTTTCATTATCTTTAGTAACTATTATTTGATTAAAACAATTTTAATTTAGAATATTAAATTTTATCTAAAATAATTTTTTATATTTTGCACATTGTAAAAGCCGAGTTTTAATTTACTATAAATTTTAACAAAATAAAATTTATAATGACAATTAAATCAACATTTTCAATTATTCATATTTCAATTTATTAATATTCCAATATATTAATACTTTAATTTATTAATTCTTCAAGTTTCTAATATGTTTTAGATAGCTAATAATAACGAACTTTCGTAATATTAGCCCAAATGAACAATTGCTAGTTTAGTTATTTTCGTCGTATAACTTTTTAATCAAGTTAGTAAATTTATAGACCGAACTTTTAATGCAATAGATCAAATTAGTATGTAACTATACTGATTAGTTTAGGTAAATCAGGAGTTGAAAATTACTCAAAATTTTAAGGATTATAAATATACGATATAAAGCAATTTGTTTAATTAAAATCTAGTACTAATAATACTTTTAACTACCTTAATTTATTAATAAAGTAATTTTTATAATTTTCCAATTCTTTAAAATTTTGATTTCCTAATTTGTTAATTCCTTTAAATATATTGTATTATTAAGGTGCCAATTTTTTATTACTTTAAAAATATTAAACCAGGGGTAAGTAGATTGTGTGTAATGTTATTAAGGATGGGATAATTAGTAGGCGATGAAAAAGAAAAATTGTAAAAATAATATATTACTTTGTTAAGTTCATTTTTTGGAAGTAAAGCATTATTTTAATATTTGTATATACAAAGTTTTAGTGAAAGATAATTTGTTTGCAAATTTTATAACATGCATTTGTACTCAGATTTAGTGCACAATTAAAATTAAAATGCTAAGAAAACGTTTATAAAATCTTCTATCTTTATTAGTAATATATATTCCAAAAACACACGAAATAAAAAAATGTATCAAATTTAAATGTATTCAATATTTTAAAAAACTAAGTAAATTTTACTATTTTCTTCATGTTCATTAATAGACAAATACATTATGTAAAAAAAATGAATGGAATGTTTCCGCTCATCATTTTTTGTTTAGTGATTTTGAAAACGAAGGAGATATGCATTTTCTAATTTTTGTCATAAGCATATTATTTTAAAATAGTTATCTATCATATTAACTGTATATACAAAAAAAATTAAATGTATTTTATTTTGTGAAATTTTGTATATGCAAAAATGAGGTCTACGAAAGTATATGCACAAAAAAAATAGTTTTACATAACAGCCTTCGTGAGAGAAGGATTTGATTTTATGTGAATACTTTAATTGGCTAAATAATTATTACTTTTCATTAATTTTGTTATGGAATTCTTAAATTTATAAAGTTATTGTTGTTTGTAAATTGTGTAGAGGAATGAATTTTGTTAAATCGCTATCAACATTGCACGAAATTAACTTCTTATGACAAGTATCATCAAATATTATAAAAAACAAAAAAACTTTAAGAATAGTATAATATAATAAAAAATATCAATATTAAATAAAAGTTATACCACTTAGAAATGTTAAAAATAAATATTTTTGTAGAAAAACGTCAAAATTTATGTATCAACTTTATATTTTCGTTATTTAAAACATTTTTGTGTTACTTGATATTTTTTTGATTTTAATAAAATTTAATTTTTTTAGCATGTGGTACTTTTTATTGCATTTTATGAAAATTTATCTAATTTTTTGTGTATTAAAAGAATAAAAAATCATAATAAAAAATAATTAATTAATTAGAAATCTAATATTTATTAGTTAATAATATTTATCATTATACAAATATTTACAATAGTTATTTACAAGTAAAAATAATTTTATATGATTTTAATTTTAGATGTCATGCTTTATGTCTTGTGTAGTAACACCATATAATCTCTCAAACAACTTAATATATTGATGCATATCCGTTACAGTATCAGGTGTTAAAAATAATGCGAAGTCAGTTTTCTCATTTTGAAGGTAGACAAACAAATCTCTAAGATGCATTTCATCTTGTGGGATTTGTTTTATTTCATAACAATTCTCGATAAAAACACCTCTTTGTCGTGCTTGACGTGTAAATGCGTCAACAAATTGTTTGATATCAACGTATGTAATTTTGCCCATACCAACAGGCTTAAAATAGTAGCATCCCCAATTGACAACTCTTGAAGGTAAAACGAATTGATCTTGATAACCAATATCCCATGATTTGTTATCCGGTTTAGCATTTACGATACGATTGTTGGCATATGATATTTTTGGTGATTCCAACATTCTTCCCGTAACTGATTTTGGAGTTTCTTGAACTTTCAAATTAAGGTAATGAAGAAAATCATTTCTTTTGGCCTGGAGAGCACCAAATAACCGTCTGATATCATTAATACGGTTTGCAGGATTTGTAGCACATGCTTTTATCATAGCCTTGATCTGGTCTGGTGTTTGAGTTTTTTGACTAACTCTTTGGTGATCGGCAACTTCAAGAAGCTCCATTGGATAGTAGTTAAAGCCTTTTACTTCCTTCCCATTCTCAAATCGTTTAGTTTTTTGAATAATTAATGGGTGCTGGGGAAATCTCAAAGCAATATTGTATGTCTTTAAAAAGTACTCCTGCACAGTCATAGTTTCATTTCCAACTGTAATCTTCCTACTGTCAGCTCCGATATTATCAATTGACTCAATTTTGATCTCTTTTCTGTTAAGATGTATGCAATGACAAACAAGTCCTTTGAGGTTTTTAAGTACTTTATCTGCAGTTTGACCGTGGAATGGTACTTTTTCAATTCTTCCACTTGGACCGATCCTCTTAAGCAATTCGTCCAATTTCTCATTCAACAACTGTGGAGCATGAAATGCCGTTTTAATTGAATCGACGACACAAATGAAGCCAGAATCGTTTCGCTCAATATCATTCGACTGTCTGACGCTTGAGAAGCTTCCAATTCCGAGACACTTTTCATCAAGAAGTAAGGAAATATCAGCTTCTCTAAATCCATGTTTTTCCGGAGCAATAAGATAACTCCTTCCATTTTGATAGTTGGTCCAATCCTCAAAGCTCATGTGGCTTTTCATTTTGATGATCAAGTTGATGTATTGTATTTCTTGTTTGCTGTTGACCGACTCTTCAAATAAGCAGTAAGAAAAGTCGGTCGCAAACTTGCACTCCAATGAAGCTCCTTGAACATAGTTGACGAGATCTCCAGGAACTTCAATTCTCCATACTCCCTTCTGTGATTCGACATGTTTCTTGAGTTCCTCATCGACAGTGAAGAATAGTCGATGAAAACCAGAGATGGAGGCTTTCTCTGGAATCCCCAGTTGTTGTTTCGATATATGTTCCAAAAACGGGAAGAACATGATAATTATAACTTTCAATGTTTGGGAGTAGTAGCTATAAAATATAGGTTAAGCATTTGTACTGTCAAAACTTACTCATCAACTTTGAAACCCTCCTGATAGGCTTTGTTAAACTCCACTCTGGCAGTTTGACCATCCTTCTTCATAACAGTGAAGAAGATTCCAGGGTCAAATTGATAGACGTGAGATTTTACGTCGCTATCTTTGCCAGTTATCTGGACACAGTTGGTCATAATGTTTGTACCAACACCGGTATGGCCAACATTTTTGATGTTGGCATAAGTTCCGGTACCCTCGAATATCTACAAACATATAATTATATGTAACAATTCCATTGTAAACTTACATTTAATTGTTTAAATAATTCAGAAAGTGATTGGTCGTCTGAATTTTTAAAATTCTCGTCAGATCGAGGAAGCTGGAGAAAGGGAAACTGTGAAGTATTAATCATTAGTATAAGTTAAGCTATAAAAAAATATATTAAATACGATATAAAGTTAAAGAAGTTATGATATGTGTTGAAAAAAATCGAGATACATTATAAAAAAAAGATAGATGATGAATGTTAAACAGTCACATTAATAAATGAACAAATGAAAGAATTGCGTACACCATGCCAACATAAACCTATATATTTTACGTAAGAGGTCTTTGTATAAGCAAAAAAAGAGTGAGAAAATAACTAATCTTTTATATATTAAATTAAGATACATATGCGTCATTTATTCTTAATGTTATATATATACATTTAAGAAATGAATGACTGAGAAAGATGATAAAAGAAGAGAAAAGATTTAATAGTTAAAGAAGTTCAAAGATTCTTTATGATGATAGAAATAGGCTAGGCTTATTACAAAATAATTGCAATCTTTCACCTTAGTTTAATTGTACAAAATAGAGTTAATCTAAAATTTGTCAAAAGTTTTTTGTGAAGATATTTAATAGAAAAAAAGTTATTAAGATAAAAGAGAATCCTGTTAAAAGTGACAAGGTGTAATCGAGTTATTTTTTATAAAACATTACCCCAAAGCAAAAGTGATGGTAAAAAATATTCTACACATTCATCAGCAATCAAACATAAGTCTAAGAAATTTTTTATGTCATGTTTGTTATCATAGGATTTAATGTTATTCTTTTTCTACTAGTCTTACAAATTTTGTGTAGAAGGCCCATCCACATCAACGTATTCTCTTCTCCTTTTATATGTAACGTATTGAAGAATTGGTATTACATATTTCCATACTTTTGAGGTGGTTGTAAAGTTAAAGCTTTGATTTTCTGATTTTTTTTATCATTCTTTATGTTCCCATTAGACAACTTCAATTTAATTTTTTACTTCTCATAACTATTATTATCTGATTCCTCATCGCTGTTGAACAACATAGAATAGACCTCGTATAATAGCAGGTTGGAAATGCATGTTTAACGTTTTTTAAAGATTGTATTTTTTATGAAGAGAGTTTATTTCTTTTGTAACTCTATCTTTTAAGGAAATTTCTTTTATAAATTTCACCGGTGTGCTTGTGATTCTGCATATATGTCAAGTTTAAGATTCAATACTAAATTCTTGAACAAATGAACACAATGGTGTTGTGTATATAAACTATTACTTTATTGAATGAGTTCATCGAAGCTTCATATCACTCTAAAATAATAAAATTCCAATTTTATGCATTAATTTTATTGTTTATTATAGTAATTATTAATCCAGGCGTAAGTTATAGGAAAAAATAATGCTATATACATGATTCATAGTCAAGGAATATGGATCCATAAGATTTAATTTAAACCAAGTATTATAATCAAGGAATTTGTGGATTAAATGAGTGAATTCAGAACATCATGAATGAAAGAGTTCGATTTATAGGATACTCAATTATAATAGATAGATTCATAAATAGAATATTTGGATACATGAAAATGAAAAATGATAGATGTAAAAAATGATTTTTTAAAGAATATCCATGGTCTAAATAATCATTGCAGCAGTTTTTTTTAACATTTTATGATAATCTATAAGAGTGTGCTTTAAAATATACCCAAATTATTGTATGTTTTTGCTAAGCATGTAGGAAAAGTTTTAATTATTTTTTTCCTTTTATTTGTTTAAAAGTTTAAAAAGATGGTCTTTGCTTTCACGTTAGGAAATAACATATCTTTTGATCACCACCTCTTAAAAAAAGTTGTGTTTCACTAGAGATATGCTGAATACAAATTTACTTTTAAAATATTTTTATTATAAACAAAGCAATCAACTATTTTCAGAATAATAACTTTTAGTTTCATGCATAAAATTTAAAATTTCATCTTTATATTCTTCAACTTGTACAAAAATGTTTGGCTTTTCAAAATCTAAATCAGTCAATTCCATATAAATACATGAAACAGTTATTGAATTTACTCCAACTAGTATGTACCTATTATCAGAAGTTTTTTGCATTAAACCACCACCACTATCACCTGGACATAAACCCAAATGGACGTTAACATCAGCACAAAGGTATTCTGTAGAATTTATTGGAACATATGGTGGTGTACAATTTCTTACAGAATCTGGATTTGAATATATAAATCTTTTTAATCTATTGTGAAATTTCGCGTCTACTACACCACGACCTCTTCTTGTTGTTCCATAACCAAATGTAATTAGTGTTTTTCTTTTATTAAATTTATATTTATCATGTAAAAATGGTAGACATATATGAGTTACACCAACAACAGGTGCATCTAACTCAATTACTACAATATCATTTCTATGCCTTCGAAGTCCATTTTTAAAATTATATAAAAATCTGTTAATTCCTCTTGTTTGTACTTTTCCTTTGTTAATACACTCACCGTCGACATCTTCATTTTCATTACAATAATTACCAATCACTATTTCTGTAGCATATACAATTTTCTTATCATGATACCAAAATGATGAATGATCCATGTTTAATATACAATGGGCTGCTGTGATAACATGTCTGTGAGATATTAAGATACCAGAACATGAAGCTTTATTAGTTCGTATTTGGACAGCCCATGGAATAGCCCTGTTATCATTAATATCATATCCTCCAGATATCAAGAATTCATATATTACCTCAAGATTAACACTTGATCTACCACAATTTTCATAATCTAAGGTACATTAAAATTATTATACATTATATAACTTACCATAATATTGTAGTTTCTTCAAATTATAAACAGGTAGACTGGTGTCGTACTTAATCATAGGGAGTTTTCTAAATACAGACTTTATGAAGTCCAATTCTTCATTATAATAAAACGATTTTGTTTTATCATAACATACACCAAAACCTTTTTGAATTTGATAAAGGTAGTGTCTTCCTTGAATAGATTTTAAAAAAATACTTGATCCTGTACTCCTTCCACAAATATATTTAAAATTGTGATTTGTCACAGATATCTCGTGATTATTAAATCCCAGTTCCTTTTCAGATACTTTTGTTAAAGTATATTGAGCTAGATATACAATTCCATCCTTATCATCTGATAACGTTGTATCATAATAAACTAAATATTTTTTAGATACTTCATTATTGTTAAATGGGTCAAGTACATCATTCAAACAAACATGCGGAACATCTTGAAATGGTTCCTTTAATACAAGAATAACACTTAAATTTTTGTAATTCGTAGAACTTGTATGAAATATTTGGAATGTTTCCCTATATTGAATATCAAAATTAATACAATTATAAGTTGATTCTTTACCAAATATTTTTATATTTCCATTTCCTGTCCAAAAAGTGCAGTACTTTTTTGATTGCATCACGATGACTCCTTTCAGGTGATCTTCAAATTTTATTTTCCCTTGGACTTTTAATGTATTGTAAATGCATTCATAAGAAGTTATGACGTGCATTTTACTAATTAGTGTGCCCATGCAAGCATGATCACCTTTGACTATGCTTAAAATCCATGGATAATATGCTTCATTTTCAAAAAAGTCTGATTTATAAGATAGATTATCTCTTTTTCGGATCATTCCACATGTATTGTTATCTAGAAAAATATTTTTATTTATTTTAATAAATATTCCTTACCATAAAATTTGGAAATATCATGAAATTCATTTCCTACATTTTCTTCATCATGATTTACATCATTCAATGAATCAAATAAAAAGTATTGGGCACTTTTAAATGTTACAAAAAACATTTCTTGAATATGTTTAATATCATTATTAAAATTTTTTACACAAGTATCTTCGCCAATTCCATAAACGCCAAATTGATTACCTTTAATTTTTCTGAGTAACGGTGCTCCTTTTAATATGCTTTTCCACCTTCCATGTTCTAATTCTTCAATAACCATTGTGTAGTCTTCCCGAATTTTACATCCAAAAGAGTTTGCAAATCTCCTATTTTTGAAATCAAATGTTTCTTTATAATAAAAAGCATTTAATTCAAAGTTATTAAATGTTTTATTGTAGTTAACTCCCCACATAAAACTAAGTACATTTTCCACTTTCCTTCTCTCCTCTAAGCCTAAGAAATCCATTTGGTATTGGTATATACAAGCATGGGGGATTGATGTAACAGGCCTATTTAATTCAATTACTCCATACTTTAGATCATTAGCCATAGCAGGATGTCTTATATGTAGAACATTAATATATCTCAGTAACACTTTGCTGGAACAATTAAGAATCCCATCAGAATTAGTATCACATACATCTTTGCTAGAATGTTCACCAATTCGTACTTGATAACGGTCATATAACTGATTATAATCCGATTGTTGTTCAACCAATTTTTCTATACCTTCTATGCACCCAAAATTTGTTAATACATGGAGCTGTGTTACAAGTATACCATTACAGACTGTAGTTCTATTATGATTTACAATTCTTGCCATCCAAGGAATACCTGAATCGATTAATGTTTCAAACCCATACGAAACACCACTTTTTTTGACAGATTTAAAAAGATTATTCAAATAGTCACTTCTTCCACAATTTACTTCATCTAAAAAAACGAAATTCTACTTTTAGAATAATAAAGGCTTACCATAATATCTCATATCAATAGGCTTGATCTTTAACTTATCATCTTCACATACAAAGCAATGGATAAAGATAAAGAATATTACTATCAAAAATATTTTCATTCCAACACTATAAAATACCAATTTTTTAAACATAATTTTTATACATCTTCTATTTTTTGAATATTCTGATTATTTCAAAAGAATATTTTAATTATCTTTATGTTCATTAGTATTCTATTCAATTAGTTAACACCAAAAATTTGAAAACTTCATACCTTCATAATGGCAACAAAAAATGATAACTCCAAAAATTTTGAATATCCATGCCAGTTAATTCAAGTAACAAAATCAAACACTAGTGATGATGTTGTGAGAATTGAACTTAGGTTTGTTTCATATGAATAAAAGACAAACATAGAACAAAGATTTGGTTATTCAGAAGGTTCTGCTGTCACACAGGTATTATGGTCTTTACTAACACATATAACAAATTGAATAAAGATGGTGATGCTACGGAGAATGATTTATTGATGCACAGATAAATTCTTAAAATTCAACTTGAAAAAGCCAGAAACAATTTGGAGATAATCAAAAGTAATGAGAAAGATGATGGAGATGTTAAAAGAGAGTAAAAATATGATTAAATATGAGGATGCCTATGTAAAACAAAAATGTAAAAATAGAAATACTTCTGTTGACAGTGTTCATTATCAACCACCAACAATTGTTCATAAAAATGATATGAATAGGAAGACAAAAGTTAACAGATATCAAGCAGGTGTTATATCAGAAACATCCTCCTATATCGAGCCTTCAATGTGTGAAGTGATAACTGAAAAGAACTATAATTGCCATAGAACAACAAATGCTACTATTAATGATAAAGCAAGCCTTTCAAATAGTATGTGTCAAGCACTTCATGATATCACCAACCGTGAAATGCAACTTCAGGCTAGTTTTCTTAAAACGATCCGATTTTCGAAGGTAAAATAACAAATGTCCGTGAAATGGTTAATAATTTGAGGGACTTTCTATTTACCACCCAAAATGGTTCTAAAAAATTTCATTAAAAATATTAAAAAACAAATTTGAAATTTTAACAAGTGCTCTTAACAATTTATATAATCAACATCCTAAAAATTAATCAATGAATGATGAAGGAAATGATGGTTTCACTAAAAGAACTGTACACCATTCAAAGTTATTATAAAAAAGAATAAGGATAGAAATTACTTTAAATGGAAATAATTTATATAAAATGAATATTTAAATTTTATGATATTATAAACAGAAGATGTAATTTTGAATAATAAAACATAACTATACTTATTATTTTATTCATATATTATTAATTAATGAATAATAAAATTTTAATACTTCCAATTTTCCTTTGAATTATTTTCGTAATCTAAAAAAATAATTATGAAGAAACTATTTCTTTCTAAGATTTTCTTCAAATAACGCTAAAATTTCTCATTTAGGATCTCATCTAAATTCAAATGAAATTTCCATCTTATTACCACTTTCACAGGTACAATACTTTTTGGTGATTGTATATAAAACATTGTCTTTAACATTTGGATTCCAATCTGAAACGATCTCATAATCATTTCTGTATTTCCTAAAGTATGAAATTAAAATTTCATTCTCAGATGATGTTATTGGTTTATTTCTGGTGAAACAAAGTCTAAAAGTATCGTTGTCACATCTTTCTTCCAAATTTGAGGGAGAATCTTTAAATAGATTTTCGATAACTTCAGTATAAAAATCATCGGTCTCATTGTCAACATCAATCATAGCGAATTGAAGATTAGGGCTATTTTTGACAAAATTTGATACCATTTCAGGTTTAATAATATTTGTGCCTCTTTTTTGATCAATCCTTACAGCTGTTAAGCTTTCAGAAGGTGTTACTACTATCTTTTCATCAGCTTTGTGGTTAGGAAAGTTTAATTCCATGTTAATTAGTGAAACATCATCAAGTCTTTGCATTAGTAAACGAAGATCAAATACCAGTTTCCTTTCTGATACTCCTCCCGAATCTTTGAGAGAGAAACGGCAAAGTGTATCTTTTCTATTATAAAAAACATAAAGAAATCTTAAGATATCAGTATTATCATCGAGATTAATTTCAAGTTCACTTAATTGTGATAAATCAAATCTTGCAATTGAAATGGTGTAAATGACAATGTTTTTAAAGTAACGCTAAAAAAATTATTTACAAAATAAACTGAAAAAAAACATACTTCCTTTTTCGAAACAGTCATTAGAACATCGCCAGTATCTTCTTCATATTGTGTTTTGATTGAGTACAAAATCTTGATTAATCTCTCCCCAGCTGGGCTACTAATTTGTGATATTTCAAGTTCCTTTGCTTTTGGTCTATCCATTTCACAAAGGTTTTCACAGATGATTTTATGAATACGTCTGTTTGTTGTCTTGATTTTTTTCAGGGTTCTCCATCTAAGATATAGAAAAATTTTCTTAAGAATCTCATCTGGAATGTCCATCAAATTCATGATTAAATCACTCCTGAAATAGATAATGGTTTAGAATTTTTTTCAATAATTAATAACGCAATAAAATTATAATATTTAAACTTGCTGTAGTAATTTTAAAATAAATATTATAATGTCTTTATGTCAATTATTACTGATATCTCATATAGTATCTATCTCAGAAGAAATAAAAAATGATTATTTATAGGTTGAAATAGAGAAATACAAAAAAGTATTTAAATTCCATTTGACAAAATCTGCATGTATGCGATTTAATCTTAATTTTAAACAAGCCGTATTTTAGAAAAATTATGAAATATTTTCTTATGTGAGACATTAAAAAGAAATAAACTAATAATAATTAAAAGGTAAATATATTTCTATATGCTCTTTTTCTAATAATAACTATAATTTATTTTTTTCAGAATAAATAATGTGTGCTTCCATCAAACCATCATACTAGAACATTAAAAGGATAACTTGTAAGGTATATCGTTATTTAAAAATAGTATAGAAATTTACCTAATAACCCTTTAAAAGATTCTGTTATAAATATATTTAAGGCATTACATAGTGATGTTAGAGAAAGAATCTCTAGAAATTATAAATTCTATGGGGTATTAATCTAAAAAAACTAGACATTTAAAATTATTACTGTTAAACTTTAAAGCGAGATGATAATTGAAGAATAGAAATTTTCCAGTTAATAATTTTTCTCTGAATATAAATTAAAAAATGGATGAATAATTCATTTGCACATCTTAAATGTTTAAATACTTTGATTTTAATTATAAAATACAAAGTGCAGTGTAATAATTTTTAAAAATTTGAATAAATAACTGACTATGAGGATGAGAAATTATAATTAATATTAATAACCTACAATTTTGAAGTTCTGTCTAATAAAGAATTTAACTGTTTGGAAAAAAAATATCTAATATTCAGAATCAAGCAGGTACAAGTGAACTTAAAATAACATACCTAGCCCAAAAAATATTGCAATGATTTTTATTTCTATTTGGGACTTCAAATAGTTATACATACCAAGCAATTATTACTATTCATTCCTGTAAAAACTTATAAATTCCAACATAATTTATTAAGTAATAGTTCGAAACTAAAAGTAAAACATTTTCATCTGCTTTTTCATGTAATAAAATACCCTAACTAATTAAAATCATATTAATATTAATTTTTAAATCGAGGAATTCTAAATAAGAATAATTTCTATGTCAATTTCCTTCTTTTTGTTTCTATGGTAATTTAATGGATAAAATTAATTTAACTTTAGAAATTTATGACGTCTGTTGATAAAAAAATCACTAGCTTTTTTTAGGAAAAAGAAATTACTAAAATATTCATTAAAAACACAAATATACTTTGTTTTGACGTAATTAAATTTATGATATATAATTTGATATGTTGAAGAGAAACTATTCATGATGATAGATGGCTAATAGTTAAATGATATACAGTCTTTTATCACACTTGTTATACTTTCAAAAGATTTCTGGATTCTTATCTTAATAGATTAAATTTAAAAAATGTCACAAAAGTTTTTAATCATTGGGTGTTCTTGCAAATAATTCACATATCTTTAACACAAATTTAAACATTTTAATTGACATGCAAAAAAATGAGGATAAATTGTTACAAATCATAATTAAATGCAAAAAAGTCCTGTCTGTAAAACATTAGATTTTATTCAAATTTTAAGAACATCAAGCGATGACAAAATTATTGCAAACCTTTTAGCAAAGATTTTCTTTGAAACATTCCACTAATAACAATGAGTCTATTAATTTAAAAAATTGATAACAATATTAAAGAAAAGTAATAATTATTAAACCACAAAAAGTTCTAGTAATAAAAATATTATTTAGTATTTGCTTTTTTTTTTAAATTTAAATATTCAAATTAATTTTTTACAATAGCTAAAATTTGAATCATATTTCGATGATGTTATTATTGTCTTGTATAGTTTCTTAAATCTTAATGAAACTATTATTTTGGGAATGTATTTGTGTTTATTAGATGAAATGCAGTAGAAAATGTTGGCTCTGTACGCAATTTTGTCAGTTGAAGTGAGAAACTTCTACTTTGTAATAGTGATTGACTGTAGATTTCACAAGTGTTTGTGGTGAAACCATATGAATTGATGAAAGTTACCGAATCAGACATCTTGTATTCACCAGGCTTTTCTCCAACACAACAATATTTATTCGTAAATATGATGCTTTATTTGATTGATAAAATGTAGGCTAAAGTAGGAGACCTAAAATTTTGACATCTTGAAGTTTTTGAATTCTGAAATTTTTGATTTTTACTAACAAAGTTATCAAGCTCTTAATGTAGTTCCAAAATTATGACAAAACATAATGATTATTTTTTTGGGTAAAAATATTAATTTTTCAATTAATTATGATAATTTTAAAATTAATAAGAAGGTGTCATTCTTTATTGGACAAACAAATATGTAAAAATGAACATTTATATATTCATAATATAATTTATCATCATTAATATGTAAAAAAGCTAATAGCATAATGTATATATATGTAGTGAAAAATTTTATATTTTTATGTCATTTTTGCAATGTCAAAATTACTTTATCTGTTTCTGGTATGGATTACGAGTGGATGCATTGAAGGTCAAAATAACTCTTTCAAACTTACGTTTGAAATATTGCTCAATTCAGGCCCTGGAATTAATGGAGTTGCTTATGGTGAAAGGCAAGAAGCAAATGATACTAAAATTGGTGATCATATTTTCAATAAACAATTAATTCTATTTAAATTACCTCTATTAAATTACATCGGTAATTCGGGATATCGCATAGATATTATGTTAAAATTTTCACACAACGGTGAAAATATTTATGAGATTATGATTCCGAAAATTTCAAATGTAGAGCTCGAATTGAGTCCTTTTGACAACTGCATTAGATGTAATATAGAAAGTTGTGAAATAGGAGCAGTTTTTTCTAAAGTCCCGTTTACTCCAGAACCTATTACGGGAGATTTTCAAAACATTGATAAGATTTTTTACGTCGTCTTCGAAGCAACAAAAGAACATAAATACTTTGTTTTTGCGAATCTTCCAAGAATTTCTCAAAAGAATATATTAGATGTTGTACCCTGCCCATATGAAAGGTGGATTTCAAGTCACTCAATATCTGAATATATTGTAGACAAAAATAATATTATACCTTTCCCAAATAATAATGTAAGTGATAAATACTATTATTATAAAATAAGCCACTATCAAAAGAGTGATGACGAAATATTTCTGAAGTGCGGGCAAATAAAACAAAAGAACGTGCCTCCAATTGATGTTGGTTATGCTTTCAGTAATGCTGAGGCCGAGACAGTTAGGACGTATGAGGGTCACAATAGTTTCCATTACGAAAATATGGATCTATCTATAGACTCACACAATGGTTTATCACATAATAAACTTGGAAGTTTACTTAATTCTTCGTTTATCAGTTTACATATTCTATTACTTGAAAATAATATTAATTCAACATCGGTTGAGATTGGTAAATATAACAGTGACTCAAAATTGTACTCTGGACAAACAGTATTTGTTTTACCTTTAGAATGGTACAATACATCAAATGATGTAGTTGATGATTTAAATAGAAAATACCCATTTCGTTATGATTCCCAATTTCTGATTCCCAATATTGAAACAACATTACGTTTAAAAGTCAACGGTGTTGTACAAAAATTTAAAACTGCTAAAAATTCTGAAAGTATGGATACTTATACTGTTGATTTGGGAGGAATAAATAATGGCCTTGTTGGGTGTCATGCAGTTCCTGATAATATTACACATCCAGGATTTAAAGATTTTTATGAAAAACGTTACCGAACCGAATTATTTGTTATTGATAAAAATACAAATATGTCTATAAAGGTTAACGATACCAACTCATTCGTAGAAAATTCTACCTATAAATGTGCTCTATATAATGGAACGACTAATTATAAAAATCTGACAGAAAAATACATAAAGGAAACCGAATTCAAGATTTATATAATTAAATCTAATAATTTAGATGGATCTAATGATTTAAATGGATCTAATGATTCAAATAAATCTACTGATTCAACTAAATCAAAATCTACTATATGGATAATCGTTGGAGTTTCTGTTGGTGCTGTTCTTATAATTACCCTTCTCTTACTAGCTGGGCTTATTTTTTATAAAAAACGACTACTGAAGAAGAAGGGATCTAAAAATTCTTTGTCTTCAAGGAAATCACAACCCATCTCAAAATCATCAAGTGTAATAGAAAATGATTTTAATGTCTCAATGATACAAAAAAAAGCTACCAATGCTGGATCTAAGAATATTGTAAAAAGTAAAATTGTCTTGAATGCAAATCCAAATATGAGTGACCAAAATGAAAATCGTTCCAAAGAAATCAGTAGCTAGGAAGTCAAAAATAAATCAAATTGGCCGGGATATTGTTGATTGATTAAAGGAAACTAGATTGAAGTATCAAATTTATAAGTCTTAGATTAATTAAAAACTGTCTCGATATTTCTATATCTATTTATTTTGAATATAATAAAATTTATTAAATTTAGTATAATTAATTATCTTTTTTGATTAATAACATTTTTATATATGCAAAAAAGACAAATTTAGATATGTGATACTGAAATGCAATAAATGCCATAGGTTTTAAAAAATTAGATTATATCTAAATATTTAAAATATTAATTGACAACAAAAATCTTATAAACCTTTTAGCAAAGATCATTGTTTTAAACGACCCACTAATAACAATAAGTTTATCAATTTAAAAATTTCATTAAAATATTAAGAAAAGCAAAAATTACTTAACCACATAAAGTAATATTGTTTAAAAATATTATTTAAATACTTGTTACTTTTTAAAAAATTTATCTAAAAATTATTTTTTACTATGACCAAACTTAAGAACACTTTTTAATGATGCCATTTTTTGTTTAATGCAGCTTCTTCAATCCTAGAAAATCTATAAGTTTGTCAATATATTTTTATTAGTTAGATGAAATACAATAGAAATCGCTAGTTCTGAACTCTAGTTTGTCAATTGAAGTTATCTACTTTTTATGTAATAGTAGTTGACCATACATTTCACAAATGATTGCAGTAAGACCAGCCGAATTGAGTAAAGTTACTGAATCCGACATATTACATTCACCAGGTTTTTCTTCAGTACAATAATATTTATTCGTAAAAATGATGCTTGATTTAATTAAGTAAATATATGTAAAAATTTGGAAACTAATAAAATTCTACAACTTGAAGTTATAAAATTCTAGAAATCCTAATTTTTATCAATAAAATTATCAGATTCTTAATATATTTGCAAAACTGTAATGAATCTAATGCTTATTATTTTAACTAAAAACAATAATTTTTGAATTACTTATGGTAATTTTAAAGTGAAAGGTAAAAAGATGTCATTATTTATTGAACAGCATAATATGTAAAAATGAACATTTATATATTCATATTATAATTTATCATCATTAATATGTAAAAATACTAATGGCACAATGTATATATATGCAGTGAAAAATTTTATATTTTTAAGTCATTTTTGCAATGTCAAAATTACTCTATCTGTTCCTGGTATGGACCATTAGTATATGTACTTTTGTCAAATGTAATGAAGATCAAGATATCTCCTTCAAATTAGAATATAGTTTTACGGATTTTGACAAGAATACAATTCAGAATGGAAGCGTTATTGGTGAAAAACAAAAATCAAAGGTATTTACTACAAAAAGTGAAATTATAGAAACAAAATTATTTCTATTTAAAATACCACCAACACCTTACTCCAATGACTATGGACTTCGGCGCAATACTAAACTAGAATTCTCATACAGTGGTGGAACTGTTAAGAACGTTCGCTTTCCTAAAGGTCCAAATAATACACTCGGATTGGATATACTTTATGATAATATTCAATGTAACCTGAATTATTGTAAGATGGGAGCTTTTTATTATAAAACTAAATCTTATGAAGTGTTTGATCTGAGAGATCCTCCAAAATATGATGGAATTTTTTACGTCGCTTACGAAGCAACAGAAGAAAATAAATTTCTTTTTTTAATGTATCTTAGTAAGAATCTTGATAAAGATGTATTGGATGTTGTTGTTTGCCCACATGAAACATGGATTTCAAAACACTCACTCTCTGAATATGTTGTGGACAAAAATGATATTATACCTTTCCCAAAAAAGAATGAAAGTGATGAATACTATCATTATTATAAAATAAGCCACTATCAAGACAACAGCTCCGAAACATTTCTGAAGTGTGGTCATATAAATCAACTATTCTTGCCTAAAATTGATGTTGGTTACGTTTGGGGTTCAAAAGAAAAAAAGGAATTACAGCATATAAGAAATCCTTTTACGTTCACATTCAAGAATGAGGTTCTAACTGTCGATTCAAACAATAGCTTATCACATCATCAATTCGGATGTCTACTTAATTCTTCGTTCATCGTCTACCACGTTCTGTCACCTGAAAATAATTATATTGCAAATACAACTATAGTTGGTAGATATAAAAACGATTCAAAATTGTTTTCTGGACAAAAAGTATTCGTCTTACCTTTAGATGAGTATAAAAGATTAAATAATGTAGTTGAACATTGGAAAACAGGATATTCATTTCGTCTTCATCCCCAATTTCTTGTGCCTAACATTGAAACAACATTACGTTTAAAAGTCAACGGTGTTGTACAAAAATTTAAAACTGCTATCAATTCTGAAAGTATGGATACTTATACAGTTGACTTGAAAGGAATGAATAATGGTCCTATTGGATGTCATGCAGTTCCTGATAATATGAATCATTCAATGTTTGAAGATTTTTATGAAAAGCGTTATCGAACGGACTTGTTTATTGTTGATGAAAAAACAAATAAATCCATAAAAGTTAACAATACTAAATCATTGGTATCCAATTCTATATATAAATGTGTTCTAAATGAGGAAACGAGTAATCGTACAGAGCTGAAAGCAAATGACATAAAGGAGACCAAATTTATCATTCATTTGATTAGATCAATTAATTCAGATAAACATGTTCATCCAATTGAGTCAAATATTACTATAGGGATTATTTTTGGAGTTATTATTTGTGCCTATATTATAGTTATTCTTTTCCTTACACTTGGACTTGTTATTTATAAAATACTGCAACTAAAGGAAAAGAAAGCTAAAACCACCTTGATTCCAAAAAAATTACAATCCACCCCAAAATCATCAAGTGTAATAAAAAGTGATTCTGATATCTCAAGGATACAAGATAAATCTGTCAGTGCTGGATCCGAGAATAGTGTGAAAACAAGTACCACCTTGACTGAAAATCCATGTACGAGTTATTAAAATGAAACACTTTCCAAAAGAAACAGTACCTAACGAAGTCAAAAATTAATTAAATTGGTTGGGATAATGTATCTTAATTAACGTAAATAGATTGGAATATCAAATTTATGTGTCTTAAATTAATTAAAAAAGTGTCTCGATATTTCTATGTGTATTATTCATTCTAATGGAATAAAATAAAACTTAATATGATTAATTATTTTTTTTAATAACGAAATTTTTATACACACAAAGAAGAATGAGATTAGATAAATGAAATTTAGATGCAATAAAATGTCTTAGGTTTTAATAAACAAAATTTATTCGAATTTGAAAGATGTCAAGTGACAACAAAAATGTTGTAAACGGTTTAGCAAAGATCATTCTTCTAAACTTTTACTAACAACAATAAATTAAGAATTTTAAAAATTTCATAACAAAAATAATTAATAGCAATAATTATTTAGCCACACAAATTTTTATTCTAATGTTTGGTCTTTTTTAACTTAAAATATATAAAGTAAATTTTTCTATGACCAAAAATGTGCCATGTTTTATAACTTTTCATTAATTTAATTTTCAATGTTGATCTAGAATGAAAATATAAGAAAAATGTGGATAATAAAGTTACATGTTTGAAACTTAAATTATTTTAAAAATTGTATTGTTTAATATATAACAATCACTTTTCATATAAGCATCTAAAATTTACTAGAATATATAGACAATTAGCTGACTTAACACCATATATATTTGAGAAACCAATTAAATAATCTTTTCCATTAGAAATGTTTCAAAGTTTAAAACAAATTTTAAAAATTCATTGTTCATTAAAAAATCATTTCCTCATTGTAATAAATTTCAATATGATCTCAGATATAATTTGTTCAGTATATTTATTAGATAATTTAAATGAAACAAAAAATTTCTATAAATGTTTAATTCAAAACCAATAACAAATACAAAGTGATTTTTAATTTATTTAATTTTTTTGATGCAAACATGTTTAATTAAACTAATAAAATACATTTTTTCTATAAGATAACTTTAAAATTATTCCAGCAATTTCTGCTTATTTAGTTAATATGATATGAACCTATGGAGCTAAACATTTTTATTAGTTATTTTATCAATTCTTTTATTTTTAATAATGAATGAATCTCTTCAAATTCAGTATCCTTTGAATATTTCTATTAATTTTCACTTTCATTCTAATTATTTAAGAAAATTCATAATGCTAATTAAATGTTGAATAAAATTATAGTTCATGATATTTCTATATGCATTTATTTTACGCTTTTACTTTCTAATAAGAAGTCAATTTTTTTAAAATTCAGTACAACTTCATATAATAAGATAATTAATATAATATAAGTAGAAATGCTCAAAAACGTTTGTATTTTTTTAGGGATGATAATCAAAATAATTTCATTTTTTCTCTGGATTTTTATACTAAGCATAAATGACGTTGAATGCTTTTGTAGAAAAAGAAAATTATTTTTAGTCGGATGTTTAAGATACAATGGTATTCCTGCTAACGGTGCAACTGTTTACGTTGACCAACAAAACCTTCTTGGAATTTCTAGGTCTCTGGCAAAGTTTAATTGTGATAATCGTGGATGTTTTTATATAAAAGCGAAAGGATATATATTTTCAAGATATGGTAAATTTTTTAATAAAAATATTCTTAATTAATAGATCTACTTATTAGAATAAGGTATAGCTATACGGATAGATGGTGGTTATGTCAAATTAAAGCATCACTTATATTTCCAATAAAAACTGCCAAAAAATGTACCAATAAAGATAAAACCGCAGATTTGGGCAACCTTGACTTGATAACAGTTCCAGGTATTGAAAAAACATGTCAACTTAAGCATTGCAGTAAAAAGAATAATAAGCCTTGTAGAATCAAAGCTAAATGATATTTTAGGAGTAATAATTAAGCGGTATAATAAATCAATGAACGAATATGGTTAATCGTTAAAAATCGATTAATGAGATGTTCAAATTTTTTCTAAACTTTGTATTTGAATAAAATAATAGTAATTTTTTTATAATATTTTAACTGATACTTATTAGAAAAAGTTTTTTGTTGTTTATCTAAAAATATTTCAAAGTAAATACATTCTAAAAAATAAATTTTGACAAACCATGGTGGTATGCAATAAAGTGTCCGAAATTATAAAAAATTAGATTTTGCTCAAATTTCAAAAATATTAATTGCCAACAAAAATGTTGAAAACATTTTAACAAAGATAATTCTTGTAAAAAATCTATTAATAACAATAAGTTTACTAGTTTTAAACTTTTATCGCAATATTAAAGAAAGGAAATCATTATTTAACCATAAAAACTGTTATTAATTAAAAATATTATTTTAATGATTCCTTTTTTTTAAATCAAAATATTTAAAGGTCACTTTTTATTAAAAGGAAAAATGAATAATGTTTGATACCATTACACAAATTTGATTTTTATTGATGATCTTAGAAAACAAAATAAGAAAAAATCTGACTAGTAGAATTATATGCTAAAATTTAAATTTTTTAAAAAGTTACATCTTTTAAAACATGATAATCACTTTTTATATAAGCATCTAAGATATATAGACAATTGATAGATATTCATATTATATATATTTGAAAGACAAATTAAATAATAGCTTTTTTTATAAGAAATGCTTTTAAGTTTAAAAAAAATTGGAGAATTTATTGTTCATTAAAAATTACTTCCTCATTGTTATAAATTTCAATGTGATTTTAGATATCATTTGTTCAGTAAATTAACTAGGTAATTTAAATGGAACAAAAATGCCTATAGATGTTTAATTAAAAACCAATAGTAAATATATAGTGATTTTTAGTCTATTTAATTTTTATCATGCAAATTTATTGAATTAAGCTCATAAAGTAGATTTTTTCTATAAGATAACTTCTAAAGTATCCATCGTTTTCTGTCATGTAGTTAATATAATATAAATCTATGGATACAAATATTTTTTATCAGTTACTTTAACAATACATTATTTAAAAATAATAAATAAATCTATTCAACTCCAATATTTGTAAGGATTTATATTAATTTTCAATATTAGTTTATTGCTTTACAAAAATTTAAGGTGTTAATTAGTAGTTGAACATGATTGTTGTTCATAACTATTTTCTATCTACTTATTTTATGTTTTTGTTTCCTGATGAGCAACTTATTGTTTTCAAAATTCAATTCAACCATATTTATTAAAATAATTTGTTTTAATGGAAATAATTAGTAATTTTTGTATTTTTTAGAAATGATAATCAAAATATTTTTGTTTTTTCTCATGATTTTTATATTAAACATAAATGACGTTGTATGTAATTATAGAAAAGAGAAATTATGCATATTGGGATGTATTAGATACAATGGTAAACCTGCCGAAGGTGCAATTGTTTCTGTTGAGCAAAGTACTTGGTTTAGAATTCCTACAACTCTAGCAAAGATTATATGTGATCGTCGTGGATGTTTTATTAGGTGTACAAATAAATATTTATTTTCAAATTATGGTAAATATTTTTAATAAAAATAATCTTAATTTATTAGATCTTCATGTTAGAGTAAAACGTCAGTATTCAGAAGGAAAATTGTTATGTAAAATGGATGCATCATTTATGCTTTCAATAAAAACTGTCGTTAAAAGTACCAATAAAGAAATAGCCATAGATTTGGGGAGAGTTGACTTGATAACAATTCCTAATGTTAGAAAAATATGCCAACCTAGGCGTTCCAGTAAAAAGAAAATATAAGAATTGAAGAATTAAATTTTAAATAATATTTTAAAACTAGATATTAGATAGTATAATAAATTAAGGAACGAATATCATTAATCGTTAAAAAATCGATTAATGATATGTTCAAATTTTCTCTAAAATTTTTCTATTTGAATAAAATAAAAATCATTTTTTATGTTATTTTAAATAATCCTTATTAGAACAAATTTTATATTAATTACCTAAAAGTGCTTCAAAGTAAATACATACACAAAAGAACAAATTTTGACAGATAATAGTAAAATTAAATAAAATATCCCACCTTTTTAAAAATTAGATTTTATTCAAATTTTAAAAATATTAATTGACAACATAAATTTTGCTGACGTTTAACAAAGATTATTCTTGTAAAAAATCTATTAACAACAATAAGTTTATTAATTTGAAATTTCCATAACAAAAATAATTAAAAGCAATTATTATTTAATCGTACAAATTATGGTTAATCAAAATATTATCTTAATGATTGCTCTTTTATGAATTAAAATATTTAAACATTATTTTTTACAATGACCAAAAATGTATAATTTTTGGCATCTTTACACAATTTTGATTTTTAAAATTGATCGTAAAGACAATATAAGAAAAATTTTGGCCAATAAAATTGTATGATTGAGATTTAAATCTTTTTTTAAATTATTTTTTTAGAACATAATAATCATTTTTAATATAAGCATCTAAAATTTATCAAAATAAGTGGACAATTGGTATATTTTAACACTATGTATTTGAAAAATTAGATAAATAAAACTTTTCAATAAAAATATTTTTAAGCTTAAAACAAACAAGAATAAATTACTGTTTATGAAAAAATTACTTCCTTATTGTAATAAATTTTAATATGATTTCAGATATAATTTGTTCAGTATATTTATTAGATAATTTAAATGAAACAAAAAATATATACGAATATTTATTTCAAAACCAATAGAAAAAACATAGAAATTTATAATTTTTGTCATTCGGATATATTGAGATAATCTAATAATATTAATTTTTTTCTATAACTTCTATATTATTCTACATTTTTCAATTAATCTAATAATAAATTCTATTAAGCTAAGCTTTTTTTCAATAATTATTTTATCAATTCTTTTATTTCTAAATAATGTATGAATCTTTTTAACTTCAATATTCTTTGAATATTTCTATTAATTTTCAATTTTATTTCCAATGTTCTAGAAAACTTCATAATGTTAATTAATAGACGAAAGTGATTTTAACTCATTATTGTTTTATAATTATTTACTTTACTTCTTTTTTCCTAAAAGCAGTTAATTTTTTATCGATATACAATGAAACTTCATTTATTAAAATGATTTTTTACATAAGTGGAAATGCTTAGTAATTTTGTACTTTTTTAGTAATGATAATCAAAATAATTTCATTTTTTCTCTTGGTTTTTATATTAACCATAAGTGACGTTGAATGTTACAATAAAAGAAGGAAATTATGGTTGATGGGGTGTATTCAATACGAAGGTGAACCTGCTCGTGGTGCTAATATTACTGTTATCCAAAAATATATTCCTGGATTTTATAGAACTTTAATGCGGTTTAATTGTGACCATCGGGGATGCTTTTGTTTTCAAGCAAATTATTACTTTTTTTCATTAAAAAATGGTAAGTCTTTTTAATAAAAACATCCTTAATTTATTAGATCTAAAAATTAAAGCAAAGTCTTTCCATATGGAAGGAAAGTTGTTATGTAAAATTAGTGGAACATTTATATTTCCAATAAAAAGTGCTGTTACATGTATAAATAGAGATATAATGCCAGATTTGGACAAAGTTGAATTGGCAGATATTCCTGGTATTAAAAAAACATGTAAACCTAGGCTTCGTAATAGAGTGAGAAGTAAGACTTATAAAATTAATTCTGGATGATATTTTGAAAGTAAACATTAGGTTGTATAATAAATTAATGAACGAATATCATTAATTGTTAAAAATCGATTAATGATATGTTCAAATTTTTTCTGAAATTATTCTATTTGAATAAAATAATGATCATATTCCATTTTTAATTACTCTTATCAGAAAAAATTTTTTTGTTGGTTACCTCAAAGTATTTAAAAGTAAATACACATAAAAAACTACAAATTTGACAAAGCAAGCTGAAATCTAATAAAATGTCCAACCTGTTAAAAATTAGAGTTTATTCAAAATTTTAAAATACTAAATGACAACAAAATATCGTTAACATTTTAACAAAGATCATTTTTTTAAATAATCTGCTAACAACAATAAGTTTATAAATAAAAAAATTTTATATATATAATGACTAAAAGCAACGATTATTAAACCACACAATGTGCTATTAATTAAAATTATTATCTTTACATTTGAACTTTTAAATATAAATATTTAAATGTTCTTTTTTATTATGACAAAAATGTATTATGATTGACATCATTACACAAGTATCATTTTTAGAGTTGATCTTGAAAGAAAATATAGGAAAAAGTGTAGCTATTAAAATTATATTTTGAAATTTAAATCTTTTTTAAAAATTATATTTTCTAAAACATAATAGTTTTTTTCATATAAGCATTTAAAATTTATTAAAATAAATGGACAATTGGTAGGTTTAACACTATATATTAAAAAAATAAATAAAAAACTTTTTCATTAGAAATGTTTGTGATTTATAAAAAAATAAATAAGTTACTGTGCATAAAAAATTACTTCCTTATTGTCATAAATTTCAAGATAATTATAGCTGTAACTTTTTCGGTATATTTATTGGATAATTTAAATGGAATAAAAATATACCTGTGAATATTTATTCCAAATCTAGTGACAAATACATACTGATTTTTGATTTATTTTTTTTTCATTTAAATATACTATTAATATAGAATTTTTTTCATATGATAACTTATAAACTATCCAACATTTTCTATTATCAAGTAAATATGACATAAATATATGGACTTAAACATTTTTAATTAGTTATTTTATCACTTCTCTTATATTAAAATAGTTAATGTATCTCTTTAACTTCAATACTTTTCGAATATTTATATTTTTTTAAATGTATTTCTATTGTTTTAGAAAAATCCATTGTGTTAACTGATAGTTAAGTATGATTATAGTTTATGATTATTTTACATCTATTTATTTTGTGTTTTTATTTCTTGATAAGTAGTTAATTCTTTTCTCGAAATTGAATGCAACTTCATTAATTATAATAATTTATATAAGTAGAAAACTTAGTAATCTTTATATTTTTTAAGAATGATAATCAAAATAATTTCATTTTTTCTGTTGATTTTAATATTAAACTTAAATGACGTTGAATGCGGTTTTCTTGAAAAAAAAAGATTATGGTTGCTAGGAAGCGTTCAATATAAAGGTAATCCTGCTAGCGGTGCTGCTATGATTGTTTACGAAAAAGATTTCTTTGGAGTTTATAGAACTCTAGTAGAGTCTAAATGTAATGATTATGGAAGGTTTTGTTTTCAAGCACATAAATATTTATTTCCTCATAAAGGTAAGTTTTTCAATAAAAACATTTTTAATTTATTAGATCTCCGCATTAAAGTACAATTTTACTATTCCAAAGGAGAATGGTTGAATTGTATTAGTGGATCATTTAATCTTCCAAAAGAAACAGCTATTACATGTGTCAATAAAGACATAGCTCCAGATTTGGGCGTAATTGAATTAACAAAATTACCTTTGTTTAAAAAAACACGTAACGTTAGGCGTTGCAATACAAGGAGAAGTAGGAGTTGTAGAATTAGTTTGATGCGGTCTTGTGGATCTATACATTAGATGATATAATAACTTAAGGAACGAATATCAACAATCATTAAAAAATTGATTAATGATATGTCCAAATTTTCTTTATAATTTTTTTATTTGAAAAAAAAGATCATATTTTAAATTATTTTTACTGATGCTCAATAAAAAAATTTTATTTATTCTTTTCTAGAAACATTTTAAAAAAATACATTTAAAAAACGGATGAATTTCGACAAAACAAATTTAAATGTAATAAAATGTCCCACGTTTTAAAAAATAAACTTTTATTTAAACTTTAAAAATATTAACTGCTACAAAAGTTTTTCCTATGAACTTTTAATTATGACTATTCTTTTAAATAAACTATTAACACAATAGGTTTATTAATTTCGAAACATTACAACGTGAATACTTAAAAGCAATAATTAATTAACCACTGGAAGTATGATTAATTGCAAATATCCTTTTAATATTTTGTTTTTTTAATAGAAATATTAAAAAGGTATTTTTATAATGTCCAAAAATGTAAATTGTTTGATATCTTTACACAAGTTTGTTTTTTAAATATGACCTTCAAAGATAATATAAAAAAGTTTGTCCAATAAAATCGTATGATTCAACTTTAAATTTTTTAAAAAATATATTGTTTAAAACGTAATAATCACCTTTCATATAAAGATCTAAAATTTATTAAAATAAATGGACAATTTGCAGGTTTTAACACTATATATTTAAAAAACTAAATAAATAAACTTTTTACATAAGAAATGTTTTTTAAGTTTAAAAAAAATTTGGAAAGCTTATTTGTCATAAAAAATTACTTCCTCATTGTAATAAATTTCAATATTATTTTTAATGTAACTTGTTTGGTATATTTTTTGGATAATTTAAATGAAATAAAAAATACCAATGAGTATTTATTTCGAAATCAATAGCAAATACATAGAGATTCTTAGTTTTTATCATTCAAATATACTGAAATAATCTAGAAATATAACCTTTCTCCATAAGATAATTTCCAAAATACCTCAAATTTTCTATTATTTAGTTAATATGATATAAATCTATGGACCTAATCTTTTTCTATTAGTTGTATTATTTATTCCCCTATTTTAAAATAATTATAGAATCTCTTTAACTTCAATACTTTTCAAATAATCATTTTAGTTATTAATTTTATTTCTATTGTTTTAGAAAATTCATGGCGTTAATTAATAGTCAAATGTGACTACATTTTATGATTGTTTTCATCTATTGAGTTTACTTTCTTATTTACTTACAAGTAGTTAACTTTTTTTTTCAAAATTCAATACAATTTCATTTATTAAAATAATTTATATAAGCAGAAATACCCAATAATTTTTATATTTTTTTAGGCATGATAATCAAGAAATTTTTATTTTTCTCTTGATTTTTATGCTTAACAAAAATGACGTTGAATGCTATGAGAAAAGAAGAAAATTATGGTTAATGGGGTGTATTCAATACAAAGGTGAACCTGCTCGTGGTGCTAATATTACTGTTATCCAAAAATATATTCCTGGATTTTATAGAACTTTATTGCGGTTTAATTGTGACTCTCGGGGATGCTTTTGTTTTCGAGCAAATTATTACTTTTTTTCATTAAAAAATGGTAAGTCTTTTTAATAAAAACATCCTTAATTTATTAGATCTAAAAATTAAAGCAAAGTCTTTCCATATGGAAGGAAAGTTGTTATGTAAAATTAGTGGAACATTTATATTTCCAATAAAAAGTGCTGTTACATGTATAAATAGAGATATAATGCCAGATTTGGACAAAGTTGAATTGGCAGATATTCCTGGTATTAAAAAAACATGTAAACCTAGGCTTCGTAATAGAGTGAGAAGTAAGACTTATAAAATTAATTCTGGATGATATTTTGAAAGTAAACATTAGGTTGTATAATAAATTAATGAACGAATATCATTAATTGTTAAAAATCGATTAATGATATGTTCAAATTTTTTCTGAAATTATTCTATTTGAATAAAATAATGATCATATTCCATTTTTAATACTCTTATCAGAAAAAATTTTTTTGTTGGTTACCTCAAAGTATTTAAAAGTAAATACACATAAAAAACTACAAATTTGACAAAGCAAGCTGAAATCTAATAAAATGTCCAACCTGTTAAAAATTAGAGTTTATTCAAAATTTTAAAATACTAAATGACAACAAAATATCGTTAACATTTTAACAAAGATCATTTTTTTTAAATAATCTGCTAACAACAATGAGTTTATAAATAAAAAAATTTTATATATATAATGACTAAAAGCAATGATTATTAAACCACACAATGTGCTATTAATTAAAATTATTATCTTTATATTTGAACTTTTAAATGTAAATATTTAAATGTTTTTTTTATTCTGACCAAAAATGTATCATGATTGACATCTTTACACAAGTATCATTTTTAAAGTTGATCTTGAAAGAAAATATAGGAAAAAGTGTAGCTATTAAAATTATATTTTGAAATTTAAATCTTTTTTAAAAATTATATTTTCTAAAACATAATAGTTTTTCTCATATAAGTATTTAAAATTTATTAAAATAAATGGACAATTGGTAGGTTTAACACTATATATTAAAAAAACTAAATAAAAACTTTTTTCATTGGAAATGTTCGTGATTTAAAAAAAAATAAATAAGTTACTGTGCATAAAAAATTACTTTCTCATTGTCATAAATTTCAAGATGATTATAGCTGTTACTTGTTCGGTATATTTATTGGATAATTTAAATGGAACAAAAAATACCTATGAATATTTATTCCAAAATCAGTAGCAAATACATACTGATTTTTGATTTTTTTAATAATTTAAATATATTGAAATATACTATTAACATATAATTTTTTTTATAAGATAACTTATAAATTATCCAACATTTTTTATTGTCAAGTAAATATGATATTAATATATAAACTTAAACATTTTTTATTAGTTATTTTATCACTTCTCTTGTTTTAAAATTATTAATGGATCTCTTTAACTTCAATACTTTTCAAATATTCATTTTAGTTTTCAATTTTATTTATATTGTTTTAGAAAACTTCATAATGTTAATTTATAGATGAAAGTGATTATAACTCATTGTTTTATAATTTTTTACTTTACTTTTTTTTTCCTGATAAACAGTTAATTTTTTATCAATATACAATGCAATTTCATTAATTAAAATAATTTATATAAGTAGAAGTACTCAATAATTTTTGTATTTCTTTAGGAATGATAATCAAGAAAATTTTTATTTTTCTCTTGATTTTTATATTTAACATAAATGACGTTGAATGCTATAAAAGAAGAAGAAAATTATGGTTGATGGGGACTATTCAATACAAAGGTAGACCTGCTAGCGGTGCCAAAATTACTGTTTGCGAAAGATTTTTGCCTGGAATTAAGAGAGTTCTAGTAAAGTCTAATTGTAATGAATATGGAAAGTTTTGTTTTCAAGCAAATAAATATTTATTTTCTCACAAAAGTAAGTTTTCAATAAAAACATTTTTAACTTATTAGATCTAATCATTTATGTACGATATTACTATCAAAAAGGAGATTGGTTTAATTGTATTAGTGGATCATTTGATTTTCCAATAGAAACAGCTATTACATGTATCAATAGAGATATAGCTCCAGATTTGGGCACACTTGACTTGAATACAATTCCTGGTTTTACAAAAAAACGTCAAGTTAGGCGTTGCAATACAAGGAGAAGTAGGAGTTGTAGAACTAGTTTGATGCGGTCTTGTGAATCTATACATTAGATGATATAATAACTTAAGGAACGAATATCAACAATCATTAAAAAATGGATAAATGATGTGTTTTAATTTTCTTTAAAATTTTTCTATTTGAATAAACTAATTATTATATTTTATATACTTTAAATTGTGTTCATTAGGAAATTATTTTCATTGTTTACCTCAAAATATTTCAAAATAAATACGCATAAAAAACATGATCAAATTTTAACAAATCATCATGAAATGCAGTACAAACTTCCACTTTTTAAAAAATAAAATTAAAAATATCAAGCGTCAACAAAAATGTTGTAAATTTATTACTTGCCACAAGAATTTTGTCTTTTTTACAAAAAAATATATTTGAAATTTTGAATAAATGTAACTTTTCATATCTCAATATTTGTTGCTATAATATAATGTTCATCTTAGAGTCTAATTTCTTATTAACAGTATATTATGTAGACAGTTGTTATAAGTCATATTCGCGTAAAGTTCTAAACGTTTTAACAAAGACTATTTTTTTAAATAACGTGATAGTAAAAAAATTAGAAATTTTAAAACAATAATAACGAAAAGCAATAAATATTTACCAACTCAAAGTACTATAAATTTAAAATATTATTTTAATATTTGGTCTTTTTTTAATTAAAATATTTAGAAGTTAGCTTTTATTATTATTAAAAAAGCATAGATTTGTAAAGTTTTTATAATTTTAACTATTAAGATGATCTTGAAAATAGTAAAAAAAAATTCCACGTTATCAGATAAGTGTAATTTCATAAGAAAATAATATTTTCAATAATTCAAACTATTTAAACATATTAAAGAAGAAAATACGATATGTTAAATAAATGCTCTTTATCAGGGCATAAAAATTATACATAAAGTTAAATAATAATCTTGTATTTTGAAATACATTATAAAAAACAATTTAAAACTTTATAAAGAAAATAATATCATTAAAAATAGCGACCTATTAAAATATTTTTTTAATTATTGTTTGAATTTTTGTGTGGGAAATATTTGCGATAAAATGAATCACAAATCAAAAAAGTTTGAATTTTAATTTGTTGGATAAAATTGATACATTTTACAAAGATCTGTGTTTTTTGTTTGTTTACACATATAATGTTTGTGATAAAAACTATAAATACATCAAAAATTTCATATTATAATGTATTTATTCATTATAATGAAACAATTATTTTCTATTTCATTCTTGGTTTTATTGTACTTAATACAAAGTGTAGGTTTTCAATAATAAAATTAACATTTCTTTAGACAATTGAAGCAAAATCATCAAGATACAAAAAAAAGCCCCCAACAAAAAAGCCTTCAACACAAAGGAAATTACCATCTTATGTTCAATGTTATAAGCCAATTAAATATCATTTTGAAATTACTAAGCATGACAGATTTTATGTTGAAGGTTTTATCGATGACATCAATGATAAAACATTTTTAAAATTTCATGAAGAAAATAATTTAATTGAGGGTGTAGGGATAAATTTTTTCTCTAACAATAAGGAAGACAAAGTAGAGTTATCATATGACGATAAAAAACCTACAGTTGTTAATTTGACTAAAGAGACGTATGGCTATAGACATTTAGTAGGATATTACCTTGGTTATGCTTTAGGGTTAATCCCAGAACTTGCACGTAAAGATAGAGATTCCGACGTTAAAGTCTTTGAGAAAAACATCTCAGATTCATATAAAAAATATTATGAAAAAAAAAGTAGTTATCCTGAATCTTATTATGCTACAGGTTTCGATTTTGGGTCTGTAATGCTTGCTAAACCATTTTTTGGAAGTAAATCAAATAGTGAGCGTACTTATATGTCAAAGTTTTTTCCACATTATGAAAATCAGATTAGTGAACACAATGAATTTTCATTCAATGATTATAAAAGATTAAATCTTTTGTACTGTAAAGATATTTGTAAAAAAAGTAAAACGTGCAGAAACTATGGCTATTATGGCAATAATTGTGATTCTTGTGAATGTTTCTATCCTTTTCATGGAAAAGATTGCACTTTATATCATGAAAGACATAGTGAATGTGGTAAAGATATTACAATCAAAGCATATTCTAAAGCTAAAGAAAAAAAATTAAAAAATATATCTCTCGGAGAATGCTTCTATATTATAAAAGCAAATAATCCTAAAAAGAAAGTAAAGTTGACAATTAAAAGATTTAAAGGCGTACCTGGTAGACATAAATTAGAAATAAAATATCGTAAAGATAAAGGTGCTGAACATTTAAAGATAGACGGTAATGTCGCTTGGTTTAAATTTCCACCATTGTCTAGCAGTGTAATAATAAATTTTGTTTCTTATAGTCCAGGTAATGAGTTGGAGTTGAAATATCAAGAAGTAAAAAAATAGATTTAAATTAATTTTCTTTAAGTGCAAAGAATTTTATTATATTCTTAAAAATAAAATATAATATTTGTCTTATTCCATTTTGTTTTGATCATTACAAGGAAAATCAAACATGAGTAGTGTAAAAATAGTTTTTAATTTTGAAAGTTTCATTAAATTGTTGTATGTAATTTTAACCAAAATAATCAGTGATAAAAAACTTTTATAACTTATTTTATTTACCAAGCAGTAAAATTTTTAAAGTTTACGGGCGGCTTCCTGTTAAAAGAACAAAGGTGTACGCAAGAAAGATACAGATTTTATTACAATAAAAAAAACTAAAAGCTATATAAAACAATGTAAATAATATATGAACTAACCCTGTGAAAACCAACTTATATTTCTTCACAAGTTTACAATGTAGCAACTAATAATATAATAGTATAAAACCTAAAATTATAAAGTTAGAAACATTCTTAAATTATCACTAAAATTATTCTACATATTTCTAGTTTATATAATATTATAAATGATGAGATTAAAAGTCATGATCGCCAATAAGACAACAAGCAGGGGTTAGTATACCTTAAGGAGGTAAACGATTTTTGATCCATTAAATTTCAATAAAATATAAGATATTTTACTAAACTAAAAAATACAAGTTTCTGAATATGGTAGATATTAATTGATTAGAATATGGCAAAAGATGTAATTTGCTTATGATTTTTAAAGTATAATATTAAAAAGTATTTAAACAAAATGAAGCATTAATGTTTTTTATATAATTTATTTTTTTCCTTGATCATAAATAATTTAACTATTGAATGGGATGTGATAATTTTTGCTCTTTGAAATTTTTATATTAACTACTCTTATTATATTTGCAGCTAGGTATTTATAAATATTTTTCTACTTTTTATTAAACTTTATTGATATTCATAAGTTTATAGTAAATATTATTGACTCAATAATTATTAATTCGTTAATTTTTAAAATAGTATTTTTCAATAGAAATTTTTATAATAGAAATCATATAAAAATTTTTCAGAAGGCTATAAAATATAGCGTAGTATTTATTTGGTTTAAACACAAGTTTTAAAAATTATATAACGGTATAGTTTTTTAACTGATTTACCAAGTAAATTAATTATTTGAACTATATATTTTTTTAGATCAATGTCGCTTATTTTGACAAACTAATATATTTTTACACAAATCGGTTTTTTAACAAACAAAGTTTTTTTTACTTTAAATGTGTAGTATTTTTTGCCAAATTCAAAATGAAAGACATTTTTACTACTAAAAATGATGAAGAAACAAAACAATAATAATAATTAATATCAACTAACTAATTCCTTATCAAAATCTGGTTTTATTTAAAATATTTAATTGTGCATAATTCATGAGCATTGGATTAATAATATATAAAAAAATAAGTATGCCGAAGTCAATTATGCTTCAAGGATATTTTTTTGAAGCCATATTCAAATCCTGTCACTAAAAGAGGAAGAAAATAATTTTGGATTAGTATATTTTCCCATTACTGTTACAACAATAGTTTTACCTTGTTATTTAAATGTTTATAAAATTAAGATACTATGATATGTTAAGATTGCTTTTAAAAAAGCGCTTGTAATTTTACATAAAATTAAATTCTAATCTTGTATTTTAAAATGTATTTTAGAAAACAATTTATGTCTTAAAATGAGAATAATATCATTGAAAAAAAACAACTTATAACTATCTAATTATTGCTTCACTTTCGCATGCGAAATATGTGTAATTAAATTAATTACAAGTCAAAAAAGTTTGAGTTCTATTAGGTTAAGCAATGTTGATACATTTAACACAAATCTGTGCTTTTGTTGTTTGCATAGATATTGTTTGTAATAAAAACTATAAATACATCAAAAATTTAATATTATAATGTAATAATTCATTATTATAATGAAACAACTATTTTTCATTTTATTCTTCGTATTGATGTATTTAATGCAAAATGTAGGTTTTCAATACTAAAATTAATATTTTTTTAGACAATTGAAGCAAAATCCAAAAAAAAGTCTCCATCAAAAAGGCAATTACCATCTTATGTTCAATGTTCAGCACCAATTAAATATTACTTTCAAATTAGTCGAAGTGATAAGTATTTTATTGCAAGAGCTATGTATTATATTCAAAGTGAAACATTTTTAAAATTTAAGGAAGAAAAAAATTTGATCAACGATACAGGAATAAATTTCTATTCTAATGATAAGGAAGACAATGTAGAGTTATCATATGACGATAAAACACCCACAGTTGTCAATTTGACTGGAAAGACGTATGCTAATAAAGTTTTAGCAGGATTCTATTTTGGTTATGCTCTGGGATTAATCCCGGAAATCGCACGTAAAGACAGAGATTTAAAGGTGAAAGTCTTATCGCAAAATATTTCACCTAAATATATGAAATTTTATAGTAAAAAAAAGACATACCCTAAATCTTATTATGCTACAGACTTCGATTTTTCGTCTATAATGTTTGCTAGACCTTTCTTTGGAAGTAATTCAAGAAACAAGCATACTTATAAGTTTAAGTCTTATTCATATTATAAAAAACAGATTAAGGAATTCAATGAATTTTCATTTAATGATTATAAAAGACTAAACATTTTGTACTGTAAGAACCAGTGTAAAGAAAGTGAAAAGTGTGAGAATTTTGGCTTTCATGGTGATAACTGTGATTCATGTAAATGTTTCTTTCCTTTTAGAGGACGAGACTGCCGATCGTATGAATTAAGATCTAATGAATGTGGCAAAGAGTTTAAAACAAAAGCATATTCTAAGCCTAGGGAAAAGACATTTATAGATCTTCATGGAGAATGCTATTATATTATAAAGGCAAATAATCCTGAAAAGAAAGTAAAGCTGACAATTAAAAAATTTAAAACAATAAAAACTTATACTTATCATTTATTAATAAAGTATCGTAAAGATAAAGGTGCTGTAGGTTTAGAGATACAAAGTAACGTTACTGAGTTTAAACTTCCGCCAGTGTCTAGCAGTATAATAATATCTTATGCTTCTTATGATTCGGATAATGAGTTGGTATTGAAATATCAAGAAGTCAAAAGATATCGTTAAATTATTTTAGATTAATTGCATAGAATTTTATTATATTTTTGAAAATAAAATATAATATTTGTCTTATTTCATTTTGTTTTGATTATTACAAGGAAAATCAAACATTAGTAGTGTAAAAATAGTTTTTAATTTTGGAAGTTTCATTAAATTGTTGTATGTACTTTTAACTAAAATAATCAGTAATAAAAAACTTATATATTTTGTTTTTCATTGCCAAATTAAAAAATACTCGTTATTAAATACGGTAAATATGAATTGATTAGAATATTAGATAAGATTTAATATAAAATTGGTTTATGATTTTTACAGCATAATATGAAAAAGTATTTTATCAGTATGAAACATTAACATTATATTTTAAATCAATTTTTTTATAGATCTTAAATAATTTAAATGTCACATGGGATGTGATCATTTTTTGCTCTTTGAAATTTTTATGCTAACTAATCTTATAAAATTTGGAGCTTAGTAATTATAAATGTTTTTTAATTTTTATTAAATTTTATCGGTGATCATAAATCTATAGTAAATATTTTATGAGTTAATAATTATTAATTCGTTAATCTTTAAAATAGCAATTTTTTAATAGAATTTTTTATTAAAAAAGTATTTAAAAATTGCACAAAGAATATAAAATATGGATAGTATTTATTAACATTAGTTAAGATTTAGTAATAATGTTAAACTAAAAACATTAAGAAATCGTTTCTGAATAACGAATTACAAAGTTTTATGCAATCTGTTTCTTAGTATAAAAATTTTTTGACTAATAAAAAATAAAGTTTCAAAGCATGTTTTGAAAATTGTAAAATGTGGTAGTCTTTTAACCGTTTTGCCTAGTAAATTAATTGCTTGGACTAAACATTTTTCCAGATCAATATAGCTTTTTTGAGCAAAATTATAAATTTTTACATTAATAATTCCTTTACAAAGAAAGTTCTTTTTTTACTTTTAAAAAATTGTTTTCTGATTAAATTCATAATAAAAAACATTTTAACTAAGAAAATTGATAAAGAACCAGCACAAAAAAAACAACTTATTTTAACTTATTAATTGCTGTCAAAACTAGATTTTATTTACAAATAATTATTTATTCATAATTCATAAAAATTGGTTTAATAACAAATATAATAAAAAAAAGCTTTCCAGAAATCAATTATACATAAAGTATGTATTTCTAAAGCCATATAAGTATCTTGTGAACAAGAAGAAGAAAATAATTTTTGACTATTATATTGTCCTTTACTCTTACAAAAATATTTTTCTTATTGATATTTAAACAATATTAAAACTCATAAAAGATATATTAAATAAAAGAATATTGTTTACAATCAAAAATTACAAACTATTTTATACACAAAGTGGGATGAATTTTGACAAATCTTATTGAAACGTCGTAAAATGTTTCACCTACTTAAATATTATCATTTGTTTAAGTTGAAAAATATCAAGCTTCAACAAAATAGTGTAAAGTATGCAAAATAATAGATTGTCACATAGATTTTGGTAATTTTTACAAAAATAAATATGTTTTACATTTTTAAATAATGTAACTTTTTTATCTTAATATTTTTTTATATTATTATGTTCATCTTAGAGTCTAATTTATTTTTTTGCAGTATGTTACATAGAAAGTTATTAAAAGTCAATTTCCTACAGAGTTGAAAAAGTATTAACGGATGTTATCTTTCTAAACAGTTTACTTGTAACAGTGAAGTTCAGAAATTTTATAACTATAATAACAAAAACAATATTTATTTGACCACACAAAGTACTAATAATTAAAAATATTACTTTGGTATTTACTCTTTTTTGAATAAAATATTTTAAAGTTTTTTTTTACTATAAACAAAGGTGAAAAATGTTTTATAACTTTTTGTAATTTTAATTTTTGAAGATGATCTTGAAAAATGTATAAGGAATTTAGGTTATCAGGTAAGTGAAATTTCAAAGGATAATAAAATTTTCAATAATTCAAACTATTCAAACATATTAGAAAAAAATTATGATGTATTAACAAATCATTTCTACAAAAGCATTTATAAGTTCACAAAAATCTAAATTCTAATCTTGCATTTTGAAATTTATCGTGGAAAACAGCTCAAGTTTTAAGGTAAGAATAATATCATAAAAAAAGCAACTCATTTTATTAATTTTTTAATTAATGTTTTAATTTTCGTGGGCGAAATATTTGCAATAAATTAAACATAAACCAAAAAAAGTTAATTTTGATAGGTTAGATAATGTTGATATTTTTTACACATTTCTTTGTTTTTTTCTGTTTACATAGGTATTGTTTGTAATAAAAGCTATAAATACACCGAAAATTTCATATTATAATGTATTAATTCATTATTATAATGAAACAATTATTCTTTATTCTATTTTTGACTTTATCGTTCTTAATACAAAGTGTAGGTTTTCAATAGTAAAATTAATATTTTTCTAGACAATTGAAACAAAATCTAAAAAAAAGTCTCCATCAAAAAAGCAATTACCATCTTATGTTCAATGTTCAAAACCAATTAGATATCATTTCCAGAATGCTACATACGATAGATATTATGTTCAAAGTACTATTAATGAAATTGAAAAAAGAACTTTTTTAAAATTTAAGAAAGAAAATAATTCAATTAAAGATATTGGAATAAATTTCTACGTTAATAGTAAGGAAGACAAAGTAGAGTTATCATATGACGACAAAAAACCCACAGTTGTTAATTTGACTGAAAAGACGTATGCTGATAGAATTTTAACAAGGTTCTTCTTTGGTTATGCTTTAGGATTAATCCCAGAACTTGCACGTAAAGATAGAGATTCTGACGTTAAAGTCTTTGAGAAAAACATCTCAGATTCATATAAAAAATATTATGTAAAAAAAAGTAGTTATCCTGAATCTTATTATGCTACAGGTTTCGATTTTGGGTCTGTAATGCTTGCTAAACCATTTTTTGGAAATATATCAAAGAATAAGCGTACTTATATGTCAAAGTTTTATCCACATTATGAAAATCAGATTAGTAACTTTTATGACTTGTCATTTAACGATTATAAAAGACTAAATCTTTTGTACTGTAAAGACAAATGTAAAAGCAGTAAGAAATGTGCATACTCTGGATATTATGGTAATACCTGTAAATCTTGTACTTGTTTTTTACCTTTTACTGGGCAATATTGTACATCATATGATATAAGATCTCCTGAATGTGGTAAAGATATTACAATAAAAGCCTATTCAAGTAAAAAGACAAAGACAGTCAAAAATTTTAATGGGAAATGCTTCTATATTATAGAAGCAAAAAATTCTAAAAAGAAAGTAAAATTGACGATTGAAAAATTTAAAATAAACAGTCCTTACTCTCATAGTTTATATATAAGATATCGTAAAGACAAAGGCGCTGAAGGTCTATTAATAGAAAAAAACGTAACAAACCTTAGTCTTCCGGCATTATCTAACAGTGTGATAATAAATTTTTATTCTTATGATAAAAAAAATGAGTTAGTATTAAAATACCAAGAAGTCAAAAAATAGCTTTAAATTAATTTACTTTAATTTTTTTAGAATTTTACTATATTTTTTAAAATAAATTATAATATTTATCTTTTTTATCTTGTTTTGTCACTATGGTGAGAATGTAACATGAATAGTGTAAAAGTGGTTTTTAGTTTTGAAAGTTTCGTTTACTTGTTGTTTGCGATTCTAGCCAAAATAATCAGTAACAGAAAACTTCTATATTTTATTTTTTATTGCCAAATTAAAAAATACTACTTATTAAATATAGTAGATACAAATTGATTAAATTATAGTATAAGATGTAATATACATATGGTTTATGACTTTAAAGCTTAATATTAGAAAGCATTTAATAAAAATAAAACATTTAACGTTCTATTTTAATTTTTTTTACCTTAAATAATCTAAATGTTACATTGTATGTGATAATTTCTTGCTCTTTGAAATTTTTACATTAACTATTGTTTTTAAATGTGCAGTTAAGTAATTATAGATATTTTTTATTAAATTTTATCGATATTCATAAATTTATAATAAGTACTTTATAATTTATTAACTATGAATTCGTTAATCTTTCAAACAATGATCTTTAATAGAAATTCCTTTGAAGTATTTAGAAATCGTACAAAAATTATAAAATATAGCGTAGTATTTATCAACATTGATAAACATTTACTAATAATGTTGATGTAAAAAATATTAAGAAATTGATTCTCAATAACGAATTACAATATTTTATGCAATCTGTATTTTGATGAAAAAATTTTTCGAGTGATAAAAAGTAAAGTTTCAACTTATATCTAAAAAGTTATAAAATGTTGTAGTTTTTTAACTGTTTTACCAAGTAGATTATTTATTTGAACTAAATATTTTTTTTGTTAAATATCGCACATTTAAAAAAATCGTATATTTTTAAACTAGTAGTTCTATTGTAAACAAAGTTTTTTCCTTATTTTTAAAATTTATAATTTTTTTTTGCTAAATTCATAATGAGAAACATTTATATTAATAAAAAAAGAACAAATACAATTATTTCAATTAATGACAGCTCTTTTATTACTGTGGTGTTAACAACACCTTATAAAATAATGATGAGTTACTTAAGATGATTTTATTATAAGAACTAAAGAACAATAAAAACATGTTATATATATAATAGTTATTTTTCGTGTCAAACATTATGTTTGACTCAGCAATTACCTATCAAAATCAGATTTTATTTAAAAAATAATTAATTATGCACATTTCATGAACATTGGATTAATATTAAATATAAAATTAAGTAAGCCAGAAATCAATTATTTTTCAAGGATATAATTTGAAAGCAATATTAGTATTTTGTGAACAAAAAAGAAAATAGTGATTTTTGGTTTTTTATTGTCCCTTTACTATTGCAACAATAGATAGTTTTCTCTTTGATATTTAAATGATATCAAAAACTCATAAAAGATAACATTAAATAAAAAATATTATTTCCCATAATGTATTACAATTATTATACACCAAAAAAGGACCAATCCTATTGAAGCATAATAAATGCTTCACCTGCTTAAATATCATCATTTGTTTAAATTTAAAAATATAAAGCAAAAATAAAATTGTTGTGAAATACCCAAGACATTTGGTTGCCGCATAAAATCCTGTCTTTTTTACAAAAATATATATTTAACATTCTTAATTAGTATAACTTCTTTTATCTTAATAATTTTTTTATAAAATTATGTTCATTTTAGAGTCTAAATTTTATTTTTACAAAACACGATAAAGTACATTATTAAAAGTTGTCAATGTTTCAACAAAGATTTTTTTTAAAGTAATCCACAAGTAGCTATAAGTTTAAAATTTTAAAAATTCCATAACAATAATAACGAAAGTGATGTTTATTAAATTATGTAAAGTATCATTAATTAAAAGTACCATTTTGTATCTGTTATTTTTTTTTAATTGAAATATTTAAAATCTATTTTTTATTATTAACAATATACATAGAGTTTTGTGTTTTTCATAGAACTTGATTTTTAAAGATAGTTTTAAAAGGCACTAAAAAATATGGGTTGTCAGAGAAGTATAATTTAATAAGAAAATAAAATTTCAATAATTCAAACTATTCAAACATATTAAAAAAGACTATGAAATGTTAATAAAATTCTTTATAAAGGTATTTATGATTTGGCATGAAGATAAATATTAATTTTATATTTTGAAATGCATTGTAGATAGTAATTCATGTTTAAAGTTAAGAATATTAACTATAGAAAAATATAAATTTTTTTATGATTTTATAGCTATTGATTTAGTTTTCGTAAGCAAAATATTTGCGATAAAATAAATCGCATGTCAAAAAAGTTTGAATTTTAAAAGGTTGGACAAAATTGATACATTTAAAAAAAATCTGTGTTTTTTTTATTTACACAGCTAATGTTTATAATAAAAACTATAAATACATAAAAAATTTCATATTATAATGTATTCATTTACTATTAAAATGAAACAATTATTCTTTATTTTATCTTTGACTTTATTGTTCTTAATACAAAGTGTAAGTTTCCAATACTAATATTAAATTTTTTCTAGACAATTGAAGCAAAATTATCACAAAGCATAAAAAAGCCTCTAACAACAAGACTTCCAATAAAAAAGCTTCCACCAAAAAAGCCTCCATCAAAAAAGCTTCCATCGAAAAAGTCTACAACAATAAAGCCTACAACAAAAAAGCCTACAACACAAAAGCCTACAACACAAAAGCCTTCAGCACAAAAGCAACTACCATCTTATGTTCAATGTTCAACAATAAAATATTATATTAATAATGATTTTGATTCATATTACGTTGAAGATGCTATTGAAGATATTCAAGAAAAAACATTTTTAAAATTTATCAAAATTAAAAATCCAATTACAAATGTAGGAATAAATTTTTTTTCTAATAAAAAGGAAGACAAGGTAGTGTTATCATATGACGATAAAAAACCTACAGTTGTTAATTTGACTAAAGAGACGTATGGCTATAAACATTTAGTAGGATATTACCTTGGTTATGCTTTAGGGTTAATCCCAGAACTTGCACGTAAAGATAGAGATTCCGACGTTAAAGTCTTTGAGAAAAACATCTCAGATTCATATAAAAAATATTATGATAAAAAAAGTAGTTATCCTGAATCTTATTATGTTACAGGTTTCGACTTTGCATCTATAATGCTTTCTAAGCCTTCCTTTGGAAGTAAATCAAATAGTGAGCGTACTTATATTTCAAAGTTTTATCCATATTATGAAAATCAGATTAGTAAATACAATGATTTTTCATTTAATGATTATAAAAGATTAAATCTTTTGTACTGTAAAGATATTTGTAAAAAAAGTAAAACGTGCGGAAACTATGGCTATTATGGCAATAATTGTGATTCTTGTGAATGTTTCTATCCTTTTCATGGAAAAGACTGCACTTTATATCATGAAAGACATAGTGAATGTGGTAAAGATTTTACAATCAAAGCATATTCTAAAGCTAAAGAAAAAAAATTAAAAAATATATCTCTCGGAGAATGCTTCTATATTATAAAAGCGAATAATCCTAAAAAGAAAGTAGAGTTGACAATTAAAAGATTTAAAGGCGTACCTGGTAGATATAAATTAGAAATAAAATATCGTAAAGATAAAGGTGCTCAATATTTAAATATAAACAATGGTGTCACTTCGTTTAAATTTCCGCCATTGTCTAGCAGTGTAATAATAAATTTTGTTTCTTATAGTCCAGGTAATGAGTTGGAGTTGAAATATCAAGAAGTCTAAAAAAAGAACGTTTAATTAATTTACATTAATTGCAAAGAATTTTATTATTTTTTTAAACAAAAAAATTTTTATTTTACTTCACCTTGTCTTGTTATTATGAAAAAAATTAAACAAAAATAGTGTAAAAATAGTTCATAATTTCAAAATTTTCATTTACTTGTTTGTTGTATGCAATTCTAATCAATAGCAAAAAAACATTCATATTTTATTTTTTATTGCCAAATTAAACAATACTAGTTTCTAAATATAGTATTTATAAATTTATTAGAATATTGCACAAAAAGTAATATTTAATCTGTTTATGATTTTTAAGACATACTATTAGAAAGTATTTAATTTATATGGAATATTAACGTTTTATTTTAAATTAATTTTTCTATAGTTTAAATATTTGAAGTGCTACATTTTATGTGTTAATTTTTTGTTGATTGTAATTGTTATATTAACTACTGTTATTGTATTTACAATTATGTAGTTATAAATGTTTTTTTATTCAATATTGTGGATATTCAAAAATTTATGACAAATATTATTTAACTTAATAATTGTTGATTCGTTAATCTTTAAAATAATTTTTGAGTAGAAATTTTAATAAAACAAAAGCATTTAAAAATTATACAAAAGAATATAGAATATAGCATAGTATTTGTTAGTATTGATAAACATTTACCAATAATAATGTTAAAATAAAAAATATTAAGATACTGTTTTTAAATAGCTATTACAATGTTTTATACTATCTGTTTCTTAATGTAAAACTTTTTCAAGTGATTTAATTAATGCTTCAACATGTGCTTTTAAAATTATAAAAAATGATGATTTTAGTTGTCTTTGCATTAGTGAATTATTAACTTTAACTATATATTTTTTTCAGATCAATTTAGCTTATTTGAGCAAAATAATATATTGTACAATAATAGTTCTTTTATAACAAAGTTTTTTCTTCTTTAATTTTAAAGTTTTTTTGTTAGATTCATAATGAAAAAACATTTTTACTAACAAAAATGATAAAGAAACAAAACAATAATAATTAATGTCAACCCTTTAATTGCTTTTCAAAATCAGATTTTATTTATAAATAGTTAATTATGCATAATTCGTGAACATTGGATTAATAATGTATATAAAAATAGGTATGCCTGAAATCAATTATGCCTCGAGGATATATTTTTAAATTCGTATTAGCATCTTGTGAGAATAAAAGAAAATGATTTTTGACTATTATAATATTTTTTACTGTTACGACAGAACTTTTTTTTATATTTAAATGATATCGAAATCTCAAAAAGATAACATTAAAAAAATAACATTTTCTATCGTGAATTACAATTGTTGTACACAAAAAAGAACACATTTTGACAAATCTTATTGAAACATAATAAAATGTTTCACCTGCTTAAATATTTTCATTTGTTTAAATTTTAAAAATATCAAGCGAAAATAAAATTGTTGTAAACAACACAAAAAATAGATTCCAACATAAAGTTTTGTCGTGTTTTACAAAAATATATGTTTTTATCTTGAATTAATGTAACTTCTTTTATCTTAATATTTTTTAACAAATTTCATTCATTTTAGTGTCTAACTTGTTTTTTTTACAAAATACTATAAAGTACATCATTAGAAGTCAATTTTGTGTAAAGTTGCAAACCTTTTAACAAAGATCATTCTTTAAAGCAATCCAATTAAAACAATAATTTTAGAAGCCTAAAAATTTCATAACGATAATAATAGAAACAATAATTATTTAACTATACAAAGTATTACTAGTCAAAAAAATCATTTTGTTATTTCCTCTTTAAATTAAAATATTTGAAAATTATTTTTTACTATTAACAAAAATGCATTGAACTTTTTAATTTTTCATATATTTTATTTTTGAAGATAAACATGAAAGATAATATAAGAAAAAAATTGTCTATCATACGAATATAATTTATGAAAAAAATAATTTATAATAATTCAAACTATTTGAAAGTATTTATAAAAATAGTATCATATTTTAATATTTGCTCTCTATAAAAGTATTTATATTTTTACTAAAAATTAACTTCTTATCTGGTATTTTGGAATGCATTGTAAAAAACAACTTAAGTTTTAAGATAAAAATAATATCATTGAAAGATATCAACTTATTTTAATAATTTTTTAATTATTGTATTATTTGTCATGTGCGAAATAATAGTTATAAAATTAACCGCATTAAAAAGAGTTAAATTTTATTGGTTGGTACGAATTACTACATTTACACTGATCTGTGTTTTTTCCCTGTGTTTTAATGAACAAAAATCACTATTTTTTGCGAACTTTAAAATAACAGAAAAATTTTCTATTCAAAAATACAAAGGTTATTGACAAAAAAGTATTTTGTATATAACACCCAAGTCATTAAATGAAAAATGTTATTTAAATAAAAAGCAAAGTAAGAGATCACATAGAAAGTTACAACATTTTCCTATCACAATGATCAACTAAAAATTTGAATGTTGCAAATTTGTTGACAATCAAATTTTTACTCCATAAAATAAATCTATTTTTCTTATAATTTTGCCATAAAGATATCTCTGTATTCAAGCAGATTGTTTTGATTTTAAAATGTGAAAAAACAGCAGGGTAAGTTATAAACTAAAATATTTAAAAATAATATACCTATTTTTAGCTTAGATAATAATGTCAATAATTAGTTAAAGGACATTCTTAATAAATGTTTCTTATTTCAAAAAAAAGACACATTAACAGTCTCGAATTTTTAATAATAATTACTTTAATTTTGATAATAAAATGAAATGTTTGTTCTTATATATTAGCTTTTTATGTTACGTTTAATAAATGTTAAACAAATATAGATTTTCTTTAGTAAACACGATTATACTTTAATTTAAGTTGAGCAAATTGATAAGAAAATATACAAATTTGAATATAATTTTATTTGTTATCAAATTTTCCATCATATTAAAAATTTTAAAAAGATAGATCGCCCCCGGGTGGGCTTGAACCACCAACCTTTCGGTTAACAGCCGAACGCGCTAGCCGATTGCGCCACGGAGGCATGGGATTCCGAGAACGTTCTTGGAAATTGAAATGGTCGAATTTCAACGTTTGAATGTATTTTACTTTTTAAAAAAGATTGCTTTTTCTTTAAGTTCATGTTATCCTTCTATTTAATTAAGAATTTACACATTTTTTGATTTTAATTTTCTTCTGATCTTGAATGTAAAAATTTATCATGAAGTATGATTCTTTTTAAACAAATAAACATTCATACTAAATATATTGTTCTATGCAATAGAATTCTTATCAAACAACCGCACATTATTGATAAAATAAATGATAAAGTATTTTTTAATGTTCCAATCTCACAACTTATTTTACATTACCCATTTTAAGAAGAAAGTATTTACTTCCCCTAACATTTTGAAGCATCCGATGCACTTTTAACTTCTTTTTTTCAAAACAATCTACAAATATAATCACCCCATATACATAACTAATTAGTAGTTCTCACTTTACAATATATAATATATTATAGGTTCATTAATAAAGATCAGTTGGTGAAGAGAAATATTTGTCTTTTTTAATATTTGAAGTTTAAGAAATGAAATATGAATAAATCAAATAGTTTAATGTTATATGAAATTAAACACTTTATCAACTTTATATATAAACTATTTTCAATCATTTTTTATAGTTATAATAAAGAATAGCTTTATTTTAAGATGATCTATTCGATTAATAATGCACAGACTTCATTGAATTGTTTCTGTTTAAAAATGCAATGTTAACTCTTGAGATAACCTCTTGGAAGTGGGAGTCATTTTTATTGGTCTCAAAAACATCCTTACTCACAGAACCCTTCTCAATAGATGGTAGATTAAAGTTATTTGAGTGATTGGTAGCAAAAACCTCCATCAACCCTGGTATAGTATCAGCAGAAACCCAATGAAACTTCCCAACATTATTTGAAATCTTGTCACCGATAGATAAATCATTTATAGGAAGAGCAAAAACTTCAACATCATACGAAATATCACTCTTGGTATTTAGTTGAAGGCGTGTAAATGGTATGAAACTTTTAATATCAAGACACTTTGCAACAAATAGATCTTTAAATATTGATGGGTAGTTTTCTACTTTCTCTCTATATGCCTTTAGAAGGGGATTGTTTTCGATTGTCTCAATTCTGCTCTTTTGTGGTACACCCTCAACTGTTGGGAGAATTCCTGATTCAATAAATAATCCTCTTGCTGCGGCGATACTTCTACCATAGGCATCACTTTTATAGGTATTGTTTATTGATATTCTATCTAAATTCGTTTTTCTATGGTCAAAAAATTCATCAATTCCAGGTTGAAGGAGTGCTCCAGGAAATCCAAGAGAATTAGATAAATACAAAGTGTTTACCTTCTTTTCTCCAACCAAAATCTTATTAGCATTCTTTGAATCTAAAAATAAACCAAATATCTTTATATCATAACATAAACATACATAAAATAGTTATAGCACACTTAATAACATTCCTCTGTGCCATATTACTGAAACACCTCAACCAATGTAAAACAAAATCTTTCAGCTATAACGTATAATGATTGAATAAGAAAAACAAGCACTTTTATATGTTATAAAATTTTGCAAAAAAGGGGTCAAACCTTTGACTTATTTTATTCTTGTTGTCTAACAACTGAACATTTATCATTTATATTTTGGAACTATTAAAACATGTTTTTCATTTTTCGCAATCTATTTTGATGTAAACTCCTCTTTATAAATGAATGATAAACTTTTGCATTATTTTATTAGAGTTAATTGATATGTACTATTTTTAAAAGTAATTTTTTGTTTGTTTGATTTTGTTTATACGGAAAATTTTATCATTTTACAGTAACTTTTATAAATGATATGATTGATGGTCAGGTGAAGTGATTGTGGTATGATAAGTTTTTGTTAGAATGGAAATTCTAAATGTTGTTGTTACTCATAAAAATGGCCATATACTACAATTTTTCTTATCACTGAATTCCCTTTTATTATCACGAATTTTATTTCCACTATATTGTCATTGTACATTGTAGTCTTGATATTTCAAATTTCATCATACTTATGTATGAGGGTTCAGATCCCGTCAAGGACGAGATGTTTTATGTACCACATGACATTCAGTATCTAGCGATGAAGATATTAATTAATTCCATCTTTCGTCTTACAAGCGTATGATTAGAAAACCCAGTACGAGCTAGAAAATAAATTTTTCTAATTTTTAAACTGTCCATTTATTTCGATATTTATAGTAAACAGTTGATCACGTTTTTTTTCCGACACCAAACCACATGTTTAACTATTAATACGATAATAGTAAATGTGATAAATTTTTATCAACAACTATACCATTAGTGAGAGAATGTTTTATTTTTGAAACAAAAAAGATCATAGCCTATTTTTAAAATATTACAAATAAACAATCTTCTTTCAAAATTGTATAGGGAATGAAAATATGTCTATACAATTTAAGTTATTATCTTTTTTAATAATAAACTAAAACAATAATAAAAATTCCAATTTAAAAGAATAATAATTAAATTATCTATTAAGTAAATGATTAGCTGCTTGAGCTATATCATTTCTGAATCTCCTTAAAGCTTCTCTTACCTCCTCCTCATTGGTGAATCCCATGTCTCGTAGTGTTTCAATGGCGGTTGCTGGTGGCTCTGGAATTGGTACCTCCGCCTCATTAGGACCACTGTCTCTTCTTAGAACTCTGTTAAGATAATGTAACTGGCCATCGGGATTGTTTGTGTTTCTTGGGTTATTATTATACAGATGCCTTATTTGTTGTTGGATAATTTCATTCTCGTACATATCCAATAATTCTTCTCTTTGTTTTTCAACAGTACAGGCAATGGGTAGTTTCTCGTCAGTTGGTTCTAAGAATTTATTAAAGAATAGATTCCAGATTTTGTTTAAAAACATAATAATGATATTTCCTGAATCTTGTAAAAAGTTACATGATGGTATGTAATTGGTAAGTTTAGATAAAAAGCTTTGAAATATACATGTGGAGTAGAAGTAAGAAGTAATAAATCCAATAATAACGGGAATAAATGAAAATTTGGACGATACGACAATCTGTTTTTAATAAGAAAAAGTTATTAATAAAAAAGAAGATAAAATGGAAACTTACTTGTATCATAAATACAATAGGAAGGTGATGCACCGAAAGTGGTAAACCAAAAATCCTTACATACGGCATGACAGGAATCTCCTTAATTAATTGAACAAATACAGCACTAAAAAGTACTTCTGATAGTGTATCAATATACACTTTCTTGTTATTATACTGATAATACGATGTATAAAGTTGCAATGTGTAAACTAACAATGGACAACATACTAAACTTATAAACAATAAAAATACTAAAAACTTCCTGGAACCAAATCTCCTCTCAACAAGCCTTGCTGTGTGTATTAAACCTATTTGTCCCACTATCGTTGAGAAGTCATCCACTGAAAGTAGGAGTATTATTGTATCAATTATTGATACATTTGTCCAGAAGTCTGATAATCTTATTATATATGCCAATTCCACTGTACTATTCCAGTAAACTCGTAATATTGTTAAGAGGATGAAAAGAAATACCCTAAAAAATATTGAATTTTTAAATTACATAGAAAAATAATAAAAACTTACCACAACTTAGACACCGGAGCACCTTTAAAAAATGATAGACCCTCAATATAATTTATACTTTTCTCTTTATCGTCCATCCTTTTTCCATACTTGTATGGTTGTTTTGACACATAACATATTCTTTTCCAATACTATATCCTGCCACGAAACATCGGAGGTCTTCTATATATCTTCTCCAGGCGGTAAATTTGAAATTTAATTTCCTCCCATTCTCTGATATCACATGTTATTAATGTGTTTCCAAAATTTGGTATATTCTATCTTAATTCATCATTCCCCTATTAACACCAATTTCCCCTTCTCCTTCTTATTCACCTTCCAACAAGATGATTTATATTATTTAACATAAATTTTATTTGTTAAAAATTTCTCACTAAAATATTTATCTATGTTTCAAAAGTTAGATGAATGGGTGATAAATTAATATTTATTTTCACTTTTTTCCCTCTACACACACCTAACATTATTTACCCATACAAACTTACCTACTCCTGTCTGTTAAAATATTTATACATTTTAGTTTGATATGCTAAACAACATCTTATTTACCTCATTATTATTAGGAATTTTTTTTATTGTTTCCAAAGAGGAATCAATACCAAGTATGTTTTTTTCCTTAATCTAATAATTTTTACATCATAATGTCAATTTTATTGTTTATCTATAGGTGTTCCTGTCAAAGATCATGAGATCGTAGATTTGGTGCAGAAGTTTTATGATTCCGACTTAAATGCACCTACAGGTGATAGTGTGTTGGTTAATTATCAAGGACATATTAATTTACAAAGTTTTAATGATGCTGCACCAGCTCCTTTGTTTAAGAGAGTCGATACTAGTATTAAGAGAAAACCAACTTTTAAGGCTTACATTGATTTGATGGATAATTATGTTACGGAGGTTGGGACACGGGAGTCTGAGGATGAGCAGGAGAGAAATGAAATTGATAGGTTCCTGGAGGCTGTTACAAATACAACTATAGGGAAAGATTTTTATGATTTTTTAAAGAAGAAAAAACATCCGTTTGTTGCAAGTAAAAGAACTTATTTCAATTGGTTGAAACAACTTTGGTTTGGAACTTACTCCAGAGCAAAAGGTGTCCCAGATAGTTCTGGTTTTGAGCATGTTTTTATTGGCGAAATAAAGAATGGAGAAATTTCTGGTCTCCACAACTGGTACAGATTCCATTACCTCGAATCCCGGGGCCAACAAGAAAACTTCGACTACAAAGGATTCATCATAAAACGTTTCAAAACAATGGCATCCGTAAAATACTCATGGAAAGGTTACTTTAAAAAAGGTGGCAGCTTCTTCATTGCCACCTCACCTGAGTATGACTTCTTCGTTTACACCCTATGTTTCCTTTTCCGTAGAGGAAGTGGCGGATGTAACATAGAAGTTAACGGTTGTCCTGCCTCCATCACTGCCTATGACCTTCACCAAAACAACAAAGTCTACATCGGGAGTCTCTTCCCAAGCATTGGGTCAATGAATGATAAGTGCAAAAGATACAACTCTGGTTTACGGAAAAAAAGGAGTGCCAATGATGCTTTCAATTTTAAATTCGATTAATAACTATAGTTACTAAGCCATAACACTAAATATATCTATATTCTCGAATATATATTACATAAACAAATAATTAACTTGTACTAGTTGTTGTAAACACCTAGAACTTAATTTAAAATTAATTAGTTACATCTGTTTTTTCTTTAATATTATTATCAAAAAAAACTTTTGTCCAAAGCAATCTGTCTTCTATCGAAGTAGATTGTTAAAGAGATTATATAAACGATTACCATTAGAAAGGTGTCATCTTTTTTGATTTTATCATTGCGTCGTGGTTTTATCAGATGCATGATGAAGTGCTCATTTCATCATAAAAATGTTAATAATAATGAGCGAGCATCTGTGAGCCCGTTAATTAGTCTTGTTCAAGAAAGTTTGTTGAAAAAAAAACCAGAATTCTTCTGATTGTAATAAGGTAAGTTATTGGGAGAAGTGTTTAGATTTACGATTACATTATTTTTTTAGAGTAACACTACGACCCCTTCTTCGTATAAAAAAACTCTAGGAAACAGGTATATACCACTAAGACAGACAGAAGAAGAATGGTCCAAGCGATGGTTAAATGATGGTTCCAGTGGCGTAATCTTTGAAAATAACACAAAAAATAACGGTAAGGGAAAATTTGTCAATCTCAATGGAAAGGGACTACTAGACATGGTTCTTCGAAATGAGATGCTAAATGAAAACATTAGTTCTCCAATTAGGTGCACTGATTACACAATAACTCATCAACCGTCATTATTAATAAAACCAAAGCCCCCACCTCTCTTAAGTTTTGGTTCTGGAGATGGAAAAGAAAACACCAAAATGAATAACTGTTCCCTGACGACACCATATCCCTTCAAAGGAGCAACAGTTGAGTTGTTGTCAATGAAAATGAGGTACTCTCTAGGGGTTAATGACTTGCCGTTAAGTCTAATTGAGACGAAGGTGGACAGGAATAACTATAACGAAAAACCCCTTGATTGGTCCAGTAAAAACCTTCTAGCATGCGGCATCGGAAAAAATGTATATCTTAAAGACTATAAAGAACCAGAATTCTATAAATTTGGTTCGGACCGCGAGTACACAATCCTCAAGTTCAATCCGTCAGGAGATAAACTCTTCCTCGGATCCGGTGGAGGTTACAGTCGCGTCGTTGATGTTACGGATAAGAGCATCGTAACAAAAACATATGGCCGTATTTTCGATGATGTAACTGACGTGACATGGTTGGATGATCACACTGTTGGACTGTCAACACCTCATGGATATATTATATTCTACGATACCAGGGATTACCAAATGAATCCTCTTGTTTTTTATGACTGTAACTGTAGTGTAACTAATGTTGAAATCAACAAGTCTGGGAGGTATTTAGCTTCTGGACGTGCCTGTAGTATCGTAAATACATGGTGCGTGAGAAGTAGAAAGGTTATTGATTCGTTTCTTAAACATGATGATATGATTACCGCATTGGAATGGTCAAATTACAGTGACAATGTTATCCTTTCTGGTGGGAAATGTCGACGTTTGTATATGAGAGATATTAATGTACCGGAAAATCTTAGATATATTGATAGTGGTTATCCCATCAATGGGATACATATGATGAATGATGGGAAGAATGTAATTACGACACATGGATTTTCGACTTCTGATGTCGTTGTGTGGGATTCACTAAAACTTAATCCTGCTACCATAATTTCATGTAACGGTAATAGAACTGTACATAGTGTAAGATTTTTTGTTATCAATTTTTTTAATAAATTTTTTAGGCTATGTCTCCAGATAGAAATATTCTCTGTACAATCACATCGTGCGGTATAATATTCTTCTGGGATATGAAGGCAAAAAGTGGGAAAAATAAAAATTTCCACCGTTCCAAGTTGGATCCGCATTATTTTTTCCGTTAAATTTTTTTAAATGTATGTAATTGTATTTATTAAATATTTATGTGTGTATATCCCTTATTTTTCAATGTACATAATTGTATTTATCTTGTATTTATGTATATATATTCTATTTTCATTTTTATTAAATAAATATTCTAAAGATAATATGGATAAAAAAGTATTTTCATGTTGTTTTACCCACCTCTTAAGAAAAGTCTTTAATTTTATTGGAAGATTTAATTTTTTATGAATATATTGTTGTTATTAACATAATTCTTGTCAATTACTTTTTATTAAAAAGATGGCATTAGTTGAAGTTTTAAAATATCTAACAATTCTTATAACATTACTTCTTGCAATATTCAATGTAGTTCTATATATCACGACAATAATTTTAATGAAAAAATCCAACATATACCACATAAACTTCAGAATACTCCATTTTTTTATGGTTAATGGTATATTAATTGTTGCTTTAACATCAATCATGATGTCATCATACCAATTGGAAGTAAAAACCCCAATCAACACAACATATAATTGTATCTTAATGAATATTGAAATATTTGGTATGTCATGCTACAAAAATTGTCTCCGTATGATTATATTTGAAAGGGGTATCGCAACGATATTTTGTAGTGTCTATGAATACTACACTTCAATTGTTTTTGCAATTATGTATGGGAGTGTACTTTTAATGGTATCTGGAACAACAGTGTTATTAGATAATAGCTTTGTTTATATTAAAAATATCTTTGAGTATATATTTACTTTAATAGATGTAATTATAATTTTCATCACAATTTACCTTATTATATGTAATAGAAATCTTCGAGAAAGTAGAAGGTATAGTGAAGGATTGCCAGGAAACCACCAGGTAACAGAAAACTTTAGATCCTTAACAGCTCTATTACCAATTCTAATTGTAAATACAATCTTTCAATTATTTTGGACTTTATTTAAACTTGCTTACTCATCTGAATATAAAGATAATTACGAATTTTTCCAATACCTTTACCGGATGGTATGTTTAATGACAAAAAAAACAAAGACTTTATCTAAAGATTTCTAAATTATTATAGACGGTAAATATTATTTTTATTGTTATATTTAATTATTGCACTTATATGAAGAGAGAAAAAACAGAATCATTCTATTTTAAGGTTGTACAATTAATGGTCTTACCATTCCGATTAAAATTTAATAAAGATGAAATAACAAACTTTTAGGTGAAAGGGTAAATGGAGCTGTAATCAATTTTGCAAAAGACTATAAAAGATAAATGTAAATTATATTTTATTATTAACTTATGAAAACAGAAAAAAGACAAAAAGAATACAAACTCTTAAAGAAAAGGAATATTTTTTACATGTCATTACATACCCGTCACTTTCAAAAAGTATCATTTGAAAGCGTATGGTAAAATTAATTATCGAATTGTTCCTCAACATATTCACATATATCTTTAAGCATCTCTTTTTGGGTATCACTAAATGGCATGTTTAATGTACCGTGGATTCCTTTTGGATAGTATTTATTCACAACAGGGACACCGAATTTTTCTAGTTTTTTGGCATATAACATTCCATCATCGCGGAGAATGTCAAAACCACATGTCCCGACGAATGTATTCGGCATGTTATGTAAATCCTCTGCAACTAGTGGAGCGAAATCTGGATTAGATGCAAATTGGGAGAAGATTTTCGACAACTCCTCAACTTCATCGTATTGTTTTGGTCTGATGTATGATTTCATTGACATTACCTCCATCGGTAAGTTGTTATGATCAAGAAATTCCACATACTCCTTTGAATATCTCAATTCGTTTGGTACATGTTGATTTCTTAAAATTCTATAAGCGTTTTCCTCAGTTGTTGGGCATCCTGTATACAGAAGTATACCCCTAGCCATGGCCATTGGGTGGAGGATGGCAGTGTGGATGTATTCATTGTAGTACTTTTGATAACTTGGTGACTTGAAATCTAAACATGATGTTAATGGGTATATAAGAACTTGGAATTTAATATATTTATGTCCTCTTCTCATGGCTTTTTGGACGGCAACAGTAGCTAGGTTACCACCAGCAGAATCACCCATAATACCAATCTTATGTGGATTAACACCATACTCTTCATATGTCCTTGAACAAAACTCTTCAACAACTCTATCACACTCATTGACAGCCGTTGGGAATACCTTTTCTGGAGCTTTAGAATAATTTATTGATACGAAAACACATCCCAAACGTTTTATCATATCATAGATTACTTGATCGTAGAATGCAGGTTCCAAAAAGCACCAACCACCACCAGCAACGAATATTATTGCACTGTCGCTTTTTCTGTGTCTTCCTTTCGGTTCGTATATCCTACACTCGACACCAGCGATTTTTTTGTTGGTTACTGTTAACCATTTTGGTTTAGATGGTTTGAGGAGGAAGGCTGTTTTTGTGAGGATTCTTGCTAACCAGACACGACCTTCATGACCCCAGAAATATCCTACTACTGTGCCCTATAAAAACAGGAAATAATCATTTGGTTTTTTATATATAAAACTCACAAGATATTCATTAAATATTCTCAAGCATATCTCAAATATATGAATCATGGACTTATCCCCAATCTCAGCAGGTAATGGTATATGAAATTTCGGTAGTATAACAGCACAAATAGTTATCAAAAATATAATCAAATCTATTACAAGATTATTCATCACTACCAAATTAAAAATATAACCTTTTTAAATAGTATTAGCTAAAACAAACAATTAATTATTTACATTATGATGAATACTTTTTATTTTAAATCAACTTTAGAACGGTTAAGTAATCACAAATGATAATAATATTTTTAAAAAATCAAGGAAGAAAAAATTAATTAAATCATAAGAAAATAATAAAATTTAAACAAATATTTTTTTCTATATATACAGAAAATTCATCATCGAAATGTATTGTGTAAAAAAAAGATATCTATAAGTATATATTTTCTAAGTGATAAGATAGTGTAAAAAGGCAATAATAATTAATTTTGTTATTTAATACACATCAATTAAATATCAATGTTCTAGTTATGTAAAAATCACCCCATATTGTCTGGGAAGGTTGAAAGTTTTACCATTCTAATCAGGTAGTTTGTACGATAATATAAAAATATTATTTTGTATTCGTTTTATGTAATTAGTAAAACAAATTTTTTACACTTTTAAGACAGTGGTATGGGGGAAAAATTATTGTAATAATAATTTTTAATTTCCTTATCTTATAAACCTGATGAGTATGGAATATTGTTTCAATGGTAAAGTGTTAACAAAAAATGAAGGATTTAAGTAAAAAAGCTTTTTGAATGATTGAAAGGTACTATGACCCGACCTTTGATATCATATAAAAGACGCAATAATGATAAGTTTAAAAATTCATACAATTATTACAATCAAAGAGACCATAACCATTATATATTATAAAAAGATTAGGTTTATGATTACTTACTATCGATGTCAATAAAAAGTTATTGTAATTTTTTTTCTAAAAATATAAACAGGATAATTAACCGTTTCATATGAAATTAAAAAAACATTAAAAATATTATTTATTTTATTTTTTCTGTTTTTTCTTTTAGTGTACCATTTTGAATGAAATAAGAGATATCTCTAGACATTTCATGTGCTGCATTACTTAATGGTATCGTCATCGCTCCATGAATAGCTTTGGAATAGTTTTTGTGCACTACTGATGTACCCGATTCTTTTAATTTACAGGAGAATAGTATACCTTCATCACGTAGGACATCATAATTGGATGTTAAAATAAATGTTGGTGGTAAAATTGACAATTCCTCTTTAGATGACATTAACGGCGAAAATTCAGGGTTCAATAAATACTCCTCCATTGCACTTGACAATCTCTCATCGGGTGGTGAGAATACACTTGATTTCTCTATATATTTCACATCCTCCACAACACCAATTAACTTTTTAGCATTAAAAGAATCCCTAAATATAGGCATTTCTCTAATTTTTTCCGATATATGCCCGTTCCTCTTCATTATCTCTACGCAGTCTTTAATATCATCTAATCCAAGATATAATAATATCCATCGTGCCATGTTATCTGGACTTAACATGCCAGAATCTTTGTAAGTATTATAATAATATTGATAGCTTGGTAGTAGCAAATGATAAGCACCTGTAACTGGGTAAGGTAAAACTAAACTTTTGATAGGAATCTTATTATGACTTTTAGATAACCTTAATGCTACGGCTAGGCACAAATTACCACCGGCTGACTCTCCTATCAGAGATATCTTATCTCTATTAATATTTAATTCTTTATAATAATTATCATAAACATCAATAACAACCCTTTCCAGTTCATCAATTGCAACACCAAAATGAACTTCTGGTGATAATGAGTAATCTATTGATATTAATACTGTTCCCAGGTTTTTGATTAGGTGGTATAATGCTAGATCGCAGTATCGTGTCTCCATGATGCACCAACCACCTCCGTGGGCGAAGATTACCCCTCCATCGTATTTTAGTTTGTTTCCTTTGGGGATGTAGATTCTGCATTTGACGTTCCCGATTTTTATTTCTTTTATTGTTACCCATTTTGGTTTTCTTATAGGTATGGAGAAGAGGAGGTATGTAAACATGCGTTGCCAGATGTTGAAACCTTTGATGCCGTAGAATTTCTCGACACACAAACCGATATTATGACTTATTGATATTAATAATGTAAACAATTTTACTGTGTAATAGTCATCCACACCTTTAGGGATATTTGTAGAAAAACATGTATAGAAAAGTATTGGTATTGCTATTGAGAATAAAAGAAAGAACATTATTAAATGATATGTTATAAATCTATACAAAGATATAATTAATATTAAAGTTGTTTAATTTTAAAATATATCAATATTATATTTTCTTATTATGCACAAAACATTAATTGAATTATAAAATCAAATGATAAAATCGTAGTATTCAATAAATAATAATAGGATTAATAAAATAAACAAATAAAAAGGATATCACAAAATATGAACACCTTCAAATATGGAATACAATTTTATCTCTGGCAATTTGGATAAATATATCTACTAATATATATAGATTTAATAGATATAAAGTTAGTATGATCTATTTTTATAAAGGTTAAAATGCTTTAAAATAAGACCCGAAGTAGATATGCATGTATCTAACAAACGTTATATTAGTAGTCCACTTTAAAACTGTTAGATTCAAATTTATAAGAGAGTTTTATGTGCGTAATTTAACATCATATGTTGATTAGGAATGTATTTATAGGTCAACAGTGTAATTTTAATGTGACTGTCAGAGTTATTTTCTTATGTTTTGTGGTTACAAAAAGTAGTGTTTTTGTGGTTAGAGATCTTTTTATCTGGTTTGGTGATCTTTTAGGTTTTTTAAGTGATGAGAAAAAAAAATTCGCGCTCTGCTAATGTAGATAAGTTTGAAAATCACTGAGAATCAGAGGTCATTTTTCATCATTGCGCATGTCTAAATATCTCTCCTGAGGGGTGTCAAACTCGAGACAAGTATCTCGTAGATTTCACAAAACGTCCTCTTTCAGAAAAAGATAGACTTAAGCATTATATAATTAATATTGTTCTCGGTAATTAATTACAATATCTTAGTAAAGTATAAAATAAAGCTTTGTTTATTTGTAAATTAATTAATTACATAAATAAATTATTATTTCACATTTTTATTACAAAATTTTATCAAAATAAATATACATCAATGAGTTATCATTTTTAATTACTACAAACAATAGTAAATATAAAACAAATGCTAATAAAGAATTAATTTATTATAACTGAAACTCAAAGAAAAACCATTTCTTTCATAAATAAACCCGTAAGAAATCTAAAATAAAATTACAACTCCCCACAAAAAGAATCATCCCCATTCAAATTCTCTTCTCCAAATAAACACTAATATCCCTAATAATCTGCGTCCTCTGCTCACTATAAGGCATATTCATAATCCCATGATAAGCCAACGGGTAATGTTTCCAATCTACGGGAACACCCTTCCTCGTCAGTTTCTTAGCATACAATATCCCTTCATCACGCAAGATATCATAACCACATGTAATTATCAATGCCTCAGGTAAATTCTCCATATCCTCAGCAATTAAGGGGCAGAAATCAGGATTTTTTGCAAATTTCGTATACAATGGAGCTAACTCCGGACAAGGTTTTATTTTGTCAGAAGGTTTTCTGTAATTATCTGGATTGGTGAATGGTTGCGGGAGGTGATTGTGATCTATTGACTCTTTAACTCTTTCGTCATTTTTAAAATCCTCCTCCAGATGTTGGTTGCTTAAACACTTTTTAATGTTTTTCTGGGTTGCAGGTATACCTAAATACAAAAGATACCATCTAGTTAGGATGTTGGGATTAAGGATTGCGGTGTTTGGGTATTCATTGTAGTACTGTTGGAAGGAGGGTGTTGCGAAGTCTAATGCACTAACTACAGGATATATCAAAACCTGAGCTTTGAAATAGTTTTTACCCTTTCTTTTGCAACGCTGTGCAGTGACTGTGCTTAAGTTACCACCGGCTGAGTCTCCCATGATAACAATGGAATTTGGATCAACATTGAAATTAGCATAACTGGATTCACAAAATTCTGTTACAACTTCCTCTATCTGGTTAACCTGCCTTGGGTAGACTGATTCTGGTGCCCAGTCATAATCAATAGATATTACAAAACAACCAAGATTGGTTATCAGATTGACTAACATTGAATCAAAACATTTTGGTGATAATGAACAAAACCCACCACCATGTACATATATTATAGCGCCATCAGTTTTACGAAAATTTTTAGAAGGTGTATAAGTTCTACACTTAACACCGGCAATGTAAATAGTTTCAATCTTCAACCAATCAGGATATCTTATAGGAAATATATAGAATGGCAAAGCCAACCAGAATCTCGTAAAAATATTCCTTACCTTAGGACCAGACAAATTCTCCACCAAATTCCCCAAATATTCATTAGACAATCTCAACAACAACTCCAAAGTCTGTAACTTAACCCTATCACAAATATCATTCGGTATCGGTATATGAATCAATGCCAAAAAAATAACAATAATACCTGTCCAGACGAACATCGTTGATATGAAAGAGGCACAAAATATCCTTATAGATTCAGAGATTGTACCATCAACAACTTTTGGTGTAAACTAGAAAGGATGTATAATTTTTTGAGAGTTAAAAAATTAGATAAATATTTTCTTTTTAGTCAAAGATTAGTATTTGTGATTTTTACGTGATATTATGGAAATGAAACAATTTTTATTTGTAATACACATTTATAAGGGGTTGAGAGACTGTCTTATGAGAATTTTAAAAGATTATTATCTTTTACTTTTATGGGGAATAGTTTTATTATTATATGTTTGACTGAACATTTCCCCTTTGTAGTTTGTATGTGTTCGATTTTTAGGAGTTTTATGTAATTTATGGTTTCTCTTAAACTTGTTGGGATTTTTATGTGGAGATTCATTAGGTTTGTTAATTATTTTGACGACACCGAGAAAGGTGTTAAAAAAACATATGGGATAAAAAAATTCAAACTTACACTTATAATTTTATTTTCATTCGGTAGATAAATCATCTGTAGGTACTCCATAAGGAAATCACCAATGACATATCGAGCACTTAGTAGAAGTGATAACATCTTAAGATGTTGCACTTATCTCTATATTATAGACAACTATAAAAAGGATATATATAATCTGAAATTATAGGAGATAGATGTATAAACACACATGATATTATTTTACAATTTTTTATTAAGAAAATCTTAAAAACATAAAGTTATGTAGATGATAATTGTATAGTAGAATTTTTTTTATTTTTACAGTTTATTTATAGTTATATTTTAGGTTTTGTAAATAAATAATAAAATAATTAGTGAAAGGATTTGGTGGTGGTGAATTTTGGATGTATGATATAATATACATGTGTATTGGAAGTTATATTAAATCTCTCTTAACATCGCCTTCGGGAGAAATGTTCAAAACTTTTACTTTTTTTTAAAGCAAATTTATAGAAATGTTAATACAGAAACCTGTTTATGGGAGAGGGAAATATTTTAGTTAATTTAATGTATATGTGTTATATATATAAAATTTTCAATATATATTATATATATATTAGAAATACAATGTAGGTAAGAAAGGATATATGAAATAGTCAAACTTTTTGAGGTTATTAAATATTTATTTGAAGGTTCCTCCATTTTTATGACTTAACTTCTTAAATAACAATTGGTTAAGTTATGAATCAGGTCATTAATAATTAAAAAGGAGAGGATGCGATTATGATTTAATATTTAATGTATTATTAAATTTCAAAAGGTAAATTTATATTTATGTGGTAAATAAAGGAACATGAAAATAAGAAGGCTTATCTGTGGGTGTACTATTTAAAATAAAATTTCAATAGGAAGGGCTAAACTACCTGGTGATTCAATTAAAATAACCCTATAAATATTTTTACAATTTTTTCCAATAAAAAAGAAACATTTCTGACGGCTGGAACAAGACCTAAAGATATAAAATTTGTGATTTGAAACGAAAAACAAGGCAAACAGCATTTTAATTTTTAACAAACATAATTTAATATTTCAAATATTTATTGGGAAGACTTTTATCTATAATATAAAAATTTTACTAAAAGATAGGAGAAATGAAAACACATTAATTTATGCGTATTTGTTGAATAAAACATATTTTTAGAACTACATTATTAGTTTACTATTTTTTTCTTCACACATATTAAATGTGATAAATTTGCGTACTCGTCATGGTGGAAAAAATAAATAAATAAAAAGTGATTTAGAAATTTATTTATAACAACCACATTTTTCAAGGAAGAGAAATTAATTAGAATAAAAGTTGTTTTTTATTTATTGATTAAACCAATTAAATATTAAGAAAGTATTTAGATTATTATATAAATTATATCGGCATGGTTAATTATAATATTTAAAAAAACAAATTATTTATCCGATATCTGTGACGATTTAATTAATGATAGGCAAAATATTTTCACAAAAACAATGAATCATCCCTAAAGATGATGGAAAATAAAAATTTCAGAATAATTATTAAAAATATTGTAATAAAAATATTGTAAATAAAAAATTTATTTTTAAAGAAAGAAATATTTTTAAACCTCTCCTTCTTTTATATGGTTTTTATGGTTGTATTTAGCATCAATAAACTTGTGATTTATTTATTTGTACAATTTTTACCAATTAACAGATGGTAGTAATTTTTGCCTTTTATATTTATATACACAGACACATTTTGAAGGTGATTAAATAGCAATAACATGTATATTTTAAAAGATATTTCACTAAGAGTATTGAAAAAAAGATAAAAATTCTTGAAATGAATTATCAAGATATTCTTTATGAGTTAAATGTTTTAATGATTAGCAATTTTAATATATGTGTTAGTATTATCTTTACTTCTTACCTCTAACGAGAGGTCATTAGAATTTTTGTTAATTGTTATTAGTAACAAAATGTAAATCGGATTATGTATATAAATAAGACGATTGTAAACAAGATGGGACATCATATTGATGGTCATTCAAAATTTTGAGGAAAATTTCATTTTGTTAAAAGTTATTTGTAAATGTTGATACCATCAAATTACTCTATATTACTTTATTATTTATTTTTTACTGCTAACTTTTATGGAAATGTTTTGGTAAGATGGGTGCTTAATTATATGATACCCTTCAATTTTGCTATAACTATTCATTGAATTAATTAATTAATTTTTTTCCACTATCTAATTAGTATATGTAAACACGTGGTGTAATAATTTATTATTTTTTTAGAGTATCCCTGGTTTGTTATCAAAAAATGAACCATATATTCCATCGATAAATAATGTTGGTGTTGTAACATTAGTAACCGGAATGTTAGAAAAAACTCCTTTAATTAATAAATGTATTGGTTCAGTAACGCTAATTAAAGATAATGGATACTTTATTGTTGTTGATTCACCATCAGCAACTGATATGATATCGAAAGAGACAATGTTAAAAGTTTTGGCTTCACAACATTTATCACCTAAAGAAATACAGATGGCTATAACAACACATGGACATCCAGATCATTTCGGACAAGGAAACCTATTTTCAAATGCACGACACTTCTTTTCAACATACGAGTATACGGATAATACCTATGTCACAACGGATTTAGCAACTAACGATTCTATGAAGTTGACACATCACGTGGAGGTTTGGAATACCCCTGGTCATACTAATCAGGATATCTCACTTATTGTTAGGACATCGTGTTGCGGTACCGTTGCTGTCGTTGGAGATCTTTTTTATGATGAGAATGATGCTAATGGGAATATACAGAGTTGGATTGATGATGCTTGGAATGGTAAGATTGGGATGATTAGTAGGAGGAAGGTTATTTGTAATGCTAATAGGATTATTCCGGGACATGGGCCGATGTTTAAGGTTACTGATGCTATGAAGAAGTTGTATAATTGTTCTAAATGTACAAAATGTGCGATTATTAATGTTAGGTGTAAAGTTTGTACACCTTTAGTTAATAAATTTTCACCGACAACTACTACAACTAGTACTACTGAATCTCCGACAACTACAATAATAACTACTACAACTGAAATTCCAACAACTACAATCACAACAACTACGACTGAAATTCCGACAACTACAACGACAACTACTACGACTGAAATACCGACAACTACAACAATAACCAGTACGACTGAAACTCCAACAACTACAACTATAACCACGACAACTGTACCTCCAACAACGACAACTGTAACTACAACTGAACTTCCAACAACGACAACTGTAACTACAACTGAGCTTCCAACAACGACGATTGTAACCACAACAACAAAACCTCCAACAACAACAACTGTAACCACGACAACTGAAACCCCAACAACAACAACTGTAACTACTACAACTCAACTTCCAACGACAACTACTATAACTACAACAACTGAATCTCCGACAACTACAACTTCAACTACTACAACCTCATCTCCAACAACAACCACCGAAACATCTACAATAACATTCACATTTCCATCAATAACAGGTAAAAATAAATTTATAAAAAACATTTTCCATTATAGTAAATGAAAATATTCAAATTAACTTGTTATTTGACCTTTCCTATTTGCCAAACTACGAGAAAAGTTTTTTTAGAAAATTTTTTATAACCTTTATAATTACAGAAATTCTTACGTCAACAACAATTCCACCATGTTTTGATGGACCACAGTTACAGTATTATGTTTTTACTCATCCGTGTTTACCGTGTCCGACGTGTCCAGTTTATTACCCAGCAAGGAATGGTAAGGTTGGATTTGACTTCCAGGAGTTTGCTTCGAAGTACAATCCTGTGATTAAGGGACAGAACAGTGTTAATGGAGAGATAGGGAATAATGATTTCACAACGACATGTAAGCCAAAAAACGTAATCTTCATATTAATAATAAAATTCTAGTTAATTACCAAAATGTAAATAAATTCCTGGCTCCAACACAGAAGTACATCCAACAACCAATAATCTACCCAGAACTAAATACTTTCACATTACTACAACCATTCTCAAAATTATCCAAAACAACCGTAGATAATGAGAAGCCATCCGCCGACAGTTTACCATCAATAAAAATAAACTCAAAAGAATTACCACCACCAATAAAGAGTGCTGCAAATAACTTTATGAACTATTTCAGGTCTCACCTATCAAAAAATACACCATTGGAGGATAAAGCAAAGGCAATCGTTAATGATGCGTTAAATGTGATAAAGGTAATGAAAGTACTAAATATTGGTAGATGATAACATTATGGTTTTTTATCTATAAATTACCAATTTGTTATCGTTAAGCATTTTATTAAATTTACTATAAAGTTTATGAATGTAATGTGCATGTTTTTAGGTTAATCAAATTGATAATTTACTCTCACAAAAATTATCGTCCTTTCCAGGTGTTAAGGGAGTGAAGGAAAAGAAATAGAATTGATGAAGGGAAGTAGTGATAGCGGAGATGTCTTTTAGAGAGATTGAAATCTTTTCAAATAACTTCTTAAATAATATTTATTCATTTTTTTGTACTTTTAACCCAAAATAAATACATAAAATATACACTTCTCTCTCATGTATGATGAAAAAACAAAATAACATATGATCATATAACAAAGGAGTGTACCAATGTCAAAGACAAAGAAACAAAAATCCCAAATTAATGATACACCAATTTTTTTATAATCCAAACATAATCTTTTTTACACAATTCCATCTAACAAGATAAAAACTGTCTTCAACTAAAAAAGATTGATAAGAATGATACCAAATACTTTTTATTTCTTTTTCTCTTATAACCAAACAATATATTAAGAGGACATTTTTCCTTATCAAATGATGTGTGTATATGTGTCTATTGAACATATTCTTCAAATATATATTATAATAATAATTAGAAGCATACGCTTTTAAAGTATATAGTTATTTTAGTTATTTGTTTTATATATATTTATTCATAAAAATATACGTATATTATTATTGAATTTCAAGATATCATCTGAACTTTTGTTTTATTAATGATTTTTTAATAAGGAAGTGGGAAAAAAATAGAAAAGTTGTTATTAAAAGAGTAGAGATTGATAATTTTATATGTGTATATTTCTATGTTAAGATGGGTAAAAGATTATGGTGTTCGGTATTTAATGTAACTCTCTTTGTTATTGGACTTGTACTCTTTGTTTTGGGTTTCGTTACACAATATGTTATCTTCGACAAAATTGTGGATAGTATGGTGAAAGAGGTTTGTTTATTTTGTCTTTTCTCTTTTTTTGTTAACACTTTCTCTTGAATAAATATTTGTACCTTATTACACATTTTAAAATGAATCATAAAGCTTATTCTTTTACCATTACAGCAATTCATCATCGACGGAAACTTAAATGGAACAGACCTCAACGATTTCACTGATCAATGGCTCAACAACAAATACATTAAGAAGATGGATTACTACATCTACAATTACACAAACGTTATTGAAATACTAACTAGAGGCTCCTTACCTGACGTCACCGAAAAAGGACCATACAGTTACACAGAAACCTGGGTGCACTACAATCTATCATTTAGTGATGACAAAAACTATTTCACCTATAGTAGGAAACATATTTACACATTCGACCAGGCATCAAGCTGCGATACCTGCAAGGAGGATGACGTAGTCTTGGTACCAGATTTGGTGTTCATTTCATTGATGGATCAGTTATCCACGTTACAGTGTGATAGTTTACCTAAACAGTTACAAGATTTGTTGTGTTCCAATAGTACCAATTTTAATTTTAATGATATTATGGGTACGCTTTTGAATCTTCTTGGGACAGGAATGAAAGCCTGGAATGTCGGTCCGTTTGTTCAGGTCAAAGTTAAAGATTTGCTTTTTAATGGTTATAAAGATCCAATATTTACAAAGATGATATCAAATATACTTACAGTCATCGCTGATATTCTCGGAAAAACAATAGACCTATCAACATTTGAATTCCCATCAGTTGCCTTAAATCAAAACAACAATACTATGGGATATGTCTACACGGTAAAGACAGGAAAATTCAACCGAAAAGAGATTGGACAGATATTTAGTTTCACAAACCAGTACAAAAACTTCTCATCCTCTGGTTCTTTAGTGCCAGATCAATGGTGGCCAGGTCCTAATAGTGCATTAACATGTCCAAAATCAGATAGAGACAACGCCAGAGCAATGAAAGGTACAAATGGCGATTTCTTTGCACCACACCTCAAGAAAGGACGATACATTATACATATATAATGATAACGTTTGTAGATCGGTATCATTGAGTTATTATGGTGATGCAACTGTTAAAGGAATTGATACTTATAGGTTTTTGGTTAATAATAACGATTTTAATTATACTTTACCGGAGAATTGTGGTTATTGTTACCCATTGGATGCTAATTATTATTCGTATAAGAAGGGTGATAGTTGTTTACCAATTGGTTTGACTGATATTAGTAGGTGTACTGATCAGAATCCACCACTTGTCTTGTCGAATCCACATTTTTATGGTGCTGAGAATGATGTTTTCAGATTGTTTCCACGTTTCACACAAACTGACGTCATAGATCAAACATCCCTCGATATCGAACCAATAACAGGGACAGTCTTAAGAGCAGAACAAAAGATGCAAATAAACGTAATGATGAAACAATACTCAAACATATCAGTATTCAAACTAATGAAATCAGGAGCATATCCAATATGTTACGTTAACGAGACATTCCTCGCTGATGACGGCACAATCTCCCAGATGAATGATCAATTATTCGACTCCAAAAATCTAGTTAAAATCTTATCATTCACCGTTGGTGTTGGTTTGGGTGCATTATTAATGGTCCTATCAATTATATCATGCTTAGTTTTGCAATGCTACAAGAGCACAGATAAAAAGAAAGAAATGTAATTTATTATTACTATTTTTGATAAGATACTATGTAAAAAAATTTTATTTTATAGAGGATGTTTTAATTATAAAACGAGATAAATTTATTTTATTGTTTTGTTATGGTTTATCGCTGTTGTTTCCTTGTGGTGGTTGTACTAGGAGGATTGTTTGTAGTGTTTGCATTAGTGATAAATTTTGGTTTTGTTCAATTATTACTCTTCTTAACTCCTCGATTGTGCGAGCCTGCAGAAAATTAGTAAATAAATAATAATGATTTGCAAAAGTGTGAGGGGAAAAAACTTACTTGCATTACTATATGATTTTTAGCTAGTATGAGAGTAGCAATTTTTGAAAGTTTCCTAGTAGAATTTTGATGTGAGTAGGGGATGATATTTCTTAAGTCATCTAAAGCTTTATTTAAATCATGCATTCTGCAACGTTCTCGTAGATTGATATTAAGACGGTGATTATTTTCTAAAGTATCCTTATTAGTAAGGTATTTCTTACCACTCATTCTAGTATTAAAATGCAAAAGAATCACTAAACTTAATAAAAATGCTTTAAAAATCTCCTTATCACCTTCCATATATATAAGTAAATCTTCCATAAAATGATGGCATTGAATAAAATTATCATTAATTAATACCTGCTAGACATTTGTATAATTAATACACCAAAAATAATTAATAATATCCTCCACAACCACATTGAATATCTTCTTTTCCCATTATTTATACCTTATTTTATTTGGTGTTAATATAATAAAAATTAATAACATTTTCCTCCTGAATATATAATACCTTTCGTTTCTGAGAGCATTCCCTATAAAATGCCATCCATTATGCACGTAAATTTTTAATATTATTTTCAATATGAAAAGCAGAACATTTCAAGATTATATTATTTTATTGGAAAAATTAATAAATAAGATTGAATTATTTTTATACTGTAACTAGTATGGAATTATTTAAAATTTTTTTTCCATGAATATATTTGTTGCTGTCGTAAGAAGGATTTTTAGGGTATATGGTATTTATTTTATTATAAATATTAAATTGAAATCTTTTACACTATCATAAAAATCCAGATTATTCAATTGGCATGTAAAGTTAATAGATAAAAACTTGACAAAAAGGAAAATTGTGTTTACTATTATGAAAAATAAGATGGTTTTAAAAATTTCATGTTTAAAAAAACTATTATCATGCAATTTATTAAAAATATGTAAAAAATCATAAAAGAAAAGCAAATATAAGAAGTTTATTATTAAAATTAATATTCATGTTCTTGGTAGTGGAAAAGAATTTATAAATTATAATATAATAGTTATGCATTCAGAAATTGTACTTGAAGACATTTGATAATTTTTTATTTTACAATTATATATCAATATTAATAATTTATGAGGAAGATTTGGAAATTTCGTAAGGAACTTATCGGGGAATAAGATAATAATGTTAGGAACAGGTTTTATTTTGGGGATAATTGCATTTTTCATAAATACGGGTTTAAAAAACATAACAGTTAATTTTTCAATGGTAGTGTAAATATATCTTAATGTACATGTGTTGCTCCTCCGTTCTTATACACCGGTTTTCCTGGTAGTGGTCTTTTTGTTATCGTCACCATCCTTGAATAGATAGTATAAACTTTTTATGCACAAACAAGGATATATACATATGTACCTGAAAGTCGGATTTAGAATTGTTTTTTTATTAGACAATTAGGATGTGTTTTTTGCATAAAAATACATAGATACGTAGATATGTCGAAATATTAATATTTCAAAATTTTCATATTACATGCATTATATTTCTCTCCTTTGTATAATTACTTACATGAAGAGTTTAAAAAGATATTTCAAAAAGTAATGTCAATATTATAGTGCATTCCCTTTTGAACTAATTATCCTTTCCTTGATTCTCTTATTTTCTCTCTTAATAATTTCAATTTATAAAATTAGAGGAGAAAAACCCTATAAATACAATGAGAATAACATCATTGTCTTTAATGTGCAAAAATTAGAAACTTTCATTTAGTTTTTATTTGTTTATAAGGAGTATAGAAGTAAAATACCAAAAATAATGAGATTAAAAAACTAAAAAAGTGATTAATTTATATTGTAAATAATGTAATTTAATTCTTTTCCATTAACAGTTATTATCTATATGAATTTTTTTTATCTAGAATGTTATGTATATTAAATTACTTTAAAATTCTATTTTTTTTGTTTAATAATATAGTATTTTATCATAACAATCCCATATTATATTATACTAGACATGTGAAACATAAAACAATGGTATTTAAAATCTTTTCTCTGAATCATTAAAATTTTTTTTGTTTCTATGCAAAATAGCAATTAAAACATGTGTATTTTAAGAATGATAAAGTCATTTATCTTATTTAATAGAATATTCAAAGACTTCCGGTTTTTTTCACATTTTACAATAGGAAATTGGTATATAAAATCAATATTTTGATTATACCTGTTGTTTTTTTAATTCTAATCAATAGCCATCTTACACTTAAGGTATTTTCTTCATTTATTAAAAATTTATTTTCTCAAAAAAATGCTTTCATCTGATTTCGTCTCTCTCAATGTCATTTCAAATACATTTTTAATAAATTAAAATTTATTTCATTTACTTTATGAGTTTTTTTCATCATGCATTATGTTTTTATTGTAGTAAAGTTTTTTCTATTTTGTGGTTATTATTTCTTTCCTCTATCAAGATAGGAATCATTATCATTATTATCACTTTCCAAATACTTATATCTTATTACTATATGATATATTTTTAACAGAAAAAAGACTATTATATAAGAAAGCATGATAAAAGTCTTTATTTATTTTCCATTTATTCATATACTATTATTTTACAATGTAAATTTATAAAGTACACTTTTTTAGGGATGTCAAGTGATATAAGGGAGACTACCTCTGTTATTGATAATTTGGTAAACTCGTTTGGTAGGAGAAACCCCAATGTACTGACGGCAACCAACTCATCAAAATCACCCTCCTTCAATGAGTTGTTGATACAAAAAGTCAGGGAGTTCCCTGAGTTATACGATCAACAACAAAGGGCATGCACTGATAATGTTGAAAGAACAAAAATATGGGATAGGATAGCATTTTCTATTGATTCAACCATCCCAGGTGAATTTGCCAAAAAAAGATGGCTTCAGATGAGAGACAGATACAGAAAAGAACTAAAACTAGCTCTAAGAGACAGTTTCAAATACCCGCCTAAATGGACTTATTTTAAAGAACTAACTTGGTTAGATCCATATCTAAAAGACTGTTTGTAAGTTAATCTTATCTTCCATCAGTTACTAACAATAAAAATATTTTTTTTTCTTCTTAAAGTGTTCAAGCAGGTTTTACATATCCTATTAAACGTGAACCTGAAGAAACAATTGATACAGATAGAAATAGTGAATCAATTGAGAATAATAATAATAATGGGGTTTATGCTGATAATACTCCACCGGCAATTAGTTCAAATTTTATGCTACAAAAAATGATCTCTAGTGTTAATGGTGGTAAGAAATTATATGAAAATAATAATGATACATACAATGAAGATTCTTTAACACAACCATTGAGTAATAATTTTTTGACACCCGAGTCACGTTCACCAACTGAAAAGATATATGGTGGTGAGGAGAAGGGTGATACAGCTGTGGATAGACATTCTCCTTGTGTAATAATACCAAGAATTCACAGAATGCGAAAATGCAACTTGACTATTAAGAGAAAATTAAATCAAGGAGTAATAAAAAGTCCAACTTTTAGTCAATATAATGCACAAGTAACACCAAATAAAAATGAGACAGATTCCGAGGATACAGATATTGTTAAAAAACCTAAAATAGACGATACATTTTACACAACACTTTTAGAATGGTTGGAGGATGAAGACTTTTTGTTAACTAAACTTATAATTACAAGATTATCAAAATTACCACCTAATATAAAGAAAATTACAAGGAGAAAGTTATTCAGTTTATTGGATGAGGCTGAGGACTCTCAAGATTTTTAAGAATCTTCCTCATCTACCTTATTGATGGCTTGTAAATAAAAAATAAAGTAACATTGAAGTAAACATTTGTAAAATTTACAATTATTTTTTTGTTATTATTGTAACAATTAATTTTATTACTATTTTATATATATTTTTAATTTGATATTTAATTTTATACCTTATACATTGATGAAATATTTGGGAATATGAAGTTATGTGTAAAGTTATTTGTAATAAATAGTTAGAGATAATTTTTGAATCGTTTTTAAAGTTAATAGTTGATTATAACATTAATCATCACAAATACCTTTTATTAGATGTTGTATTTTTTAAGCAAATACATTTCAATTGATCATTACTTTAACAAATTTCAGAAGGATGGTAAATTACCGAATCAAAATTCAAATTCTTGATTCAGTTATTTTCACTCCTTTTCGTGTTAAAAAAATATTATCTCCAAATATTTTACCGTAAATGTCTAAACAACAATTCAAGAATGCATCATTTATACGATGGTACTCAATAACTTTAAAATCTCTTATATCAATATTTTACTTTAAAAAAGATTTATTACTTTTTATATCAGTAAAAAAACAGTAGAAATTCAAAATTTTAAATTGATAACGATTAAGAAGAATATTATTTGCTAAAAATTTTTAAATTTGTCTCAATTCTTAGAATATTCATTAATAATAGTAAAAGTTAATATCTGGAACATTTAAATTGATGAAATCTGAATTCTCTCTATATTCTTACATCATTTTCTAATTCAATATACTTTTTATATTTTTTATATACTTTTTCTTAACTTACAGCTGTTTTTCAAGATACTAAAATGCATACTGTTTTAAATTATAAGAAATTTTAAATGTTTTAACTTACTTCTTCAGTAAAAAATCTTTTATAATGCAACAAGGATATAATAATATTTAGGGTATAGAAAATATGCGTAATAAAGAATCAATTTGTAATTTTTGTTACAGTTAATGCTATTGAGTTAGGATATGCCAATAATTTTTTACTAATGACTAATAATTGATGAAAATTTAAAAAAATAACTATGACATTTTATTGTAATGTATATAATATTTGAAGTTGACATTTTTTATCTATCAAATACTAAATATTTATTAAATAAAAAAACGAAGAATTTTTTCATTTATAAAATTTAATAATTATTTAGCTTTTTATCTCTTTATACTCCATAGTCATCTTTGATTGAGGAGGGTGAAAAATATTCGAAGAATATATAGAAACGGTTGCACCTTTACTTCCTTTTATAGTAAACTTCTTCAAGTCTCCACATGGCCATACTCCTGTCTTAGATTTATCTTTATAATAGTTAATTTCGAAATTTTTTCCACCACAGTATGTAGATAAATTTTGTACATGTGGTTTAAAAGTAACTACAACTTTTTTATTTTTTGATGAAGGTTTAATTCTGTAAAAACACTCTGTTTTTGCGTCCAAATTTAAAGTTTTAGTTCTTGTTCTTGAACTGGCTTTTAAATATTCTGTTCCACAAATTTTTGGAAATTCTCCTTTTTTAGTAGTTTCACAATTTTTTCCCTCATAATAATGTGGACAAATACAATTTTTACATCCATTTGGATTTATTATTCCGTAATTTTTACATTTAGTTTTAGGCTTTTTACAACTGTCTTTACAGATTTTTTCATTTAAAACTTTAAGATCAGAAAAAAAGAATATTTTAGAATAATCTATCTGATCCAAATCTGTCGGAGTTATACTGTCTAATTTTTTAAATTTTTCATATGAATAGCTGATTGAATTTCCTTCTACTTTTACTGTTGTTTGATTTATACTTTCCAGTTTACAATTGTGATTTCTTAGTAAATCTTTCATATTTTTTTCTTTAATTTGTCCTTGTTTATCTCCCAGACATTTATTGAACTCATATTTCATATGAAGAATCCAGTAAAGTAATTTTTTAAATGCATCATGAATGAAGATGAAGTCCTGAGTATCTATAAAGATGGAATATAGAATATGTCCATCTCTTATCTTGGCGGATACATAAACATTGCTATCTTTAGTTATAATTATTGCATTTTTGTATTGTGAATTATAAGTTTTTATTCTTACAAATTTTAAACATGTTTGTTCTTGCATTACATTTATATTACTTACATAATAGTCTGCATATTGTAAAGAAGTACCAATATAATATTCGATTGTTTTATTCATTGGGGGAGAACTCGAAGAAGAGGACGACGGTTTTTTCTTTTTAGATATTTTTTTGCCAATAGCATTCTAAATCAGGCATTTCAAAACTGAAGAAAAATTGTAAAAACCTACATGGTTTGTTATAATAAGACATAATAGGATTGTCAGAAATAGTAATTCAATTTTGACCATTAATTTGTTAGAATGGATATATCAAAATTATACCACATGTACTTTATATAGTCTTTATTTTATATATTTATGAACCATAGTTTAAAAATCATGTAACTACAATAATGAAAACAATTTTTTGATAAATATTTAAAAAATTCCACTGAAAGTTTATATACGAAATTAACAAAATTATTAATATTGTTTATACAAAAAAAAAGGTTAAATATTATAAATCATGTTAAAATGTATAAAAAGGTACTACATCTGTAAAAACAATAAAATTATATTAAAGTCAAAAAAACATCAAGAGTGAAAATTAATTTTAAAAATTTTGAATAATACAAAATGTGTTAAGATTCCGCTAAAGTATTTTTTTTTCTATAAATATTTTGTACTTCCGCATTTTGAACTACTTTAATTGTTTATATTTTTTACAATATTTTGTGTGTATAAATGTTATTTGTTTGCCCTATATCATTTTATGTATAAACGAAATTATTCATATTGAAAAAAATGCCAAACAATACACTTTTCATATAAAGTTCATTTTTAACAAAAATGAAATATTTTAAAATGAAAAATCTATAGTTTAAGTAGCTCAAGATTTTTTTTATATAAATTTTCTTGTGTCTTTTACATATTTGTAAAAAAATTGTATATAATCGTAATTTTCCCTATTTTCAAACTTTTAAGCAAATTACACATCAAATATTTTTTTACGAAAAGAAATATTTAGTGATCTATCGATCTTTAAATTAAATTAAGAATAGTAATAATAAATTATAACGATTATATCTATCTTAGAATCTTTTATAATTTTTCTAAACTCTTCCTAGTTATCCTTTTTGAACTTTGATTCAAAGATTAACTTTATTTGTTTGCTTACAGAAATAAAAATGATCTTTATAAGGACTTCTTTGATCATTTAAAATCATTTTAATATTTATTATCATCCTACTCTTTCTTTTATTAAATAGTATTTACTTGTGATGATGAGATGAAAAAGTTTAAATTATAATTAATAACACCTATATTTAAGTCATATTATGTACAGTTCTTGTTGTTATAAAATAAAAAGAATTTTTATGATTTTATAACGGTTATTTTCTTTACTAATAAATATTCTTATACTTATAAAGATAAATTATTGCTCCTAGAATTCGTAAATATACGAGAAATCTAATATAAACTTGTTTTACAACCTAAAATAATTCTATCAAAATTAAAATTCTTCATTAAAGCTATTCAAAGAATAAAAATGTGATTGTTAATTTTTAAAAATTTGATTTACCTTGTCTATTTATACAAAAAAATGTATTTGAATAACTATAATATAATTAAACCTTTCATAACTCCGCGTGTTTCATTCATTAATGTGATTTCTTTCATTATATAACATAAAAGATGTTTACATGATTTGCAAAAGTACATGATATTAAAAAATTATTAGGCATATAAAAAGTTTTTGCAAAAGCCATTATCATTTAAAGTATAACAATGATATAGAATTTTTTGCTACTTAGTTTATTATTTTATAGATGGATTGAAATATAATTAACAAAATTTGTATTCAAAATCGGATAATTAAATTGACGAAATTATATGTTTTCTCAAAATTTTTAACATACCGCATTTTGGACCTATAAAAAACAATTACAACCAAGAATATAATTATCAATTCTGAGAAAGATATGATAATGTAAGTAAAATTTTGTTTTATTCACAATTAATAAGTTAATCAAAGTTTCAATTTTTGTCAATTTCAATATAATTTTGTAACTGTATTAAAATTAGCGTATGAAAAAGAAAGAGAATAGATTTTTATTATATCATTTTACCTGTTCTTAAAGTAATGGCGTATTTAGAATCTAAACAATTACATTAATTTTAACTAAATTGTAAACGTAAAAATTGTTTTACTTACTTTTATTATAATTAATAATAGTAAAAAGTAAAGATGTATTCATTGTAGATGTGTGTAGCACTATAGGAATTATTTTACATTTACTATTCATTATATAATTATATTTTTTTGTAATTTTTTAGAGTATTTTAATGCACGAGGCTGTGCTACTTTTATATCGAGTGAAATAATAATGCAAGAATCAGAAATTGTTTCTTTTGATTCTTTTTCGTGACAAAAAATTAATTATTTATAAGCATTATACTGCAAAAAGCTAGATCATAGTTTAAGGCTGTATCTTTAAAATGATCCTACTTAATAATTTTTTTAATTTCTCTAATAATATTTTATTTAAAAAAAATGGTCCACTTTTCATATTAGTAAAAAACAGTAAAAATTCAAAATTGTAAAGCGATAAAAAATAAAAAGAATATTATTTACTAAAAATTTTTTAATAGGTCTTGATTTTTAAAATATTCATTAATATTATTAATAAAGATTAATATCTGGAACATTTAAATTAATGAAACTTGAGTCCTCTTTACAGTTTTGCATAATTTCTATTTCAATATACTTTTTACATTTTTTACATGCTTTTTCTTACGACTATTTTTTAAGTTAATAAAATGTACACTGTTCAAATTATAAGAAATTACAAATGTTCTAACTAGCCTTTTTGGTAAAAAAAAACTTTCTTATGCAATAAAAATGGTATTATTTGTAATATTGAAAATATGTGTAAGAATTAGTCAGTTTTTACTTTCTGTTACATATAATACTGTTGAATTGGAATATTCAAATAATTTTATTAATGTATAGAAATTTACAAAATAACAAAAGTAGGACTATGACAGATTATGATGATGCATGCATGTTATTTTAAGTTGAGTAATAAAATCGTGTTAAGAAAGAAACAAGGAATTTAAAAATCCCAAAACATGTTATGGTATATATGATTTATTTATGTTATTAGGGATAATTTAAGCAATATTAATATTAATTAATATATTTCTAGGGTTAGATAGGATTTTGTATTTTATTGTATTGTGTAATTATTGTATAAGTTAAGAAAATCCCACTAAAGGAATTGTAAGTGTAATTTTAGTAAGACATAATCTATTGTTTAGGTGGGTAATTAAATTTGAAGTAAATTTGAGATATATTTTGTTGTTTTGTTATTGTGCTTGTAAAAGGATATTCTAATAAACTGATAACTATTTATAAGGGTGCACGCAAAAACTTTAAAGTAAATTTCTGTTGTCATTTTTCATCTTTCAAATACTAAATAATTATTTTAGAAAATCAAAAAATTTTTATTTGAAAAATTTATATAATTATTCAGCTTTATATCTCTTTATACTCCATAGTCATTTTAGATGAAGGAGGAGCAAATAAATTTTCAGAATATATTAAAATGGTGGCACCTCTACTTCCTGTTACGTTAAACGTCTTAAATTCTCCACACGGCATTACTCCTGTCCTAGATTTATCATTATAGTAGCTAATTTCAAAACCTTGTCCATCACAGCTTGTATGTAAATATTCATCATTTGGTTTAAAAGTAACTACAACTTTTTTCTTTGTTGATGTAGGTTTAATTTTGTAGAAACACTTTGACCTATTGTCCAAATTTAAAGTTTTAGTTCTTGTTTTTGAACTGGCTTTTAAATATTCCGTTCCACAAATTGCTGGAATTTTTCCTTTTTTTGTAATTTCACAATATTTTCCCTCATAAAATAATGGACAAATACAATTTTTACATCCATTTGGATTTACAATTCCGTAATTTTTACATTTAATTTTAGATATTTTACAACTGTCTTTACAGATTTTTTCATTTAAATCTTTAATATCAGAAAAACGTATTTCTTGAGAATAATCTACTTGATCCAAATCTTTCGGGTTTATACTGTCTAATTTTTTAACTGTTTTATATGAATAGCTGATTGAAGATCCATCTACTTTTACTGTTGTGTCACCTATACTTTCTAGTTTACAATTGTATTTTTTTAGTAAATCTTTCATATATTTTTCTTTAATTTGTCCTTGTTTATTTCCCAAACATTTATTGAACTGATATTTCATATAAAAAACCCAGTAAAATAATTTCTTTATTTTATATCAATTGGCTATCTCAGTTTTCAAAACGATGGAATATAAAATATTTCTATCACTTATTTTAGCGGATACATAAGTATTGTCACCTTTTCTAATAATTATTGCATTCTTAGATTGTCTATCATTAGTTTTCATAATTTTTAAACATGTTTCTTCTGTAATTTCTTTTGTATAAATTTTATAATAGTATGGCTCTAAATTATCATCAATGTAATATTCGATTGTTTTATTCATTGGGGGAGAACTCGAAGTAGAGGACGACGGTTTATTCTTTTTAGATATTTCTTTGCCAACAACATTCTAGATCGGACATTTAAAAACTAAAAGAAAATTATAAAAACCTACATGGATTGTTATAAGATATATTAGAATCGTTAGAAATAATAATTCAATTTTTACCATTATTTTTTTGAAATGAATATATCAAAATCACAACGTAAGCCTTTATATAGTACTTATTTTATGTATTTATATGTACTTATGAAAAATAACTTTAAAATCAAAATAACTAAAATGTTAAAAATAATCCTTTGATAAATATTTAAACAAAATCCCTCTGAAATTTTTTAGATACGACGTATATAAAATTGTTAATATGATTTTTATATAAAAAGTAGAGTAATTTTTGTAAATCAGCTTACAATATAAAAAAAGTACTACACCTATTAAAAACAATAAAATTATATTAAAATTTTAAAAAACTATAAAAGTGAAAAATAATTATTAAAAATATGAATAAAACAAAGTGCATTAAGATTGCGCTTAAGTATTTTCTTTTTTACAAAAATCATGTTCTTCGGGATTTTGAACTAGTTTAATTGTTTATTAAAATTTTTTAACAAAATTTAAAATTATTAGCTTTATTATAAATAAGCATTGTTTAAAAAATATTTGCTCCAGCCCAGATGTAACCTAGTGGAGATCGATGTACAGCTGGTTCAACTAAAATAAATCAACTTCTGTTCCGTTAGCGAATCTTCTTGTTTAAATTGATCATAGATCGAACATAAGTGAAGCGTTTTAAATTTTTAATTCAATTTGAACTATTGTTTATGCATCGAATTAATAAAGTTATGATATTGTGTCTTAAATATCTCCATAATTATTCTAGATTTATAAAAAATACAAATAAATATATAAAATGAACAACATTAACATTGATTTTATTTTTTTGAAGCTACATCTAAATGTGCTTCTTAATTTGTATCTTAGTTTAAAAATAAAATTAATTTTAAATTTTTTATATACATAAAAAATCTGTTCCTACCATTGGTAAATTAGAAAATAATAATATCCAATAGATGTTAGTTGCAATGCCCAAGTATGATAATAAATAAATATATAAAAAATAAAATTAGTTTTAAATTGTATAGCTATGACTCTAATGATAAAAAAAGCTTCAAAAAATAGAAAAGTTTTAAAGATAAAAAATGATTACATGATATAAATTTTTTCTATGTTGTTATAGCTAGAAATTTGTTTATGTTTCTTTAATTCTATAATTGCCATTACATTGAAGATAAATGTTGCAACTGAAATAGTTCCAAATAAAAAGATGGTATAAAAAAGTTGGTAATAAACTACTTTTTTAGAAGTAAAATGTGGTACCAAAGCTTCGGCTAAATTATACTTTCTATAGACTGGTTTAAAAAAATATTTCCATATCCAATTGACGTTGATAATAAGGTAAAAAATGCTAATATTTTAGCTCTATTTGATCTTGAAAAATAATGTTGATATTTTGTAGGATATTTAACAGCAATATATTTAATTGTACTAATTAAAAATGTTATAAGGAACATAAAGGTTGTTTGTTGTATTGTTAAAATATAGTACAACGTTGCAAGCTAATCATTTTTCTTAAAATAATTATTAAAAAATCCCCATTTAGGTAATTTAACAAGCACATAATTAGTTATAATATTAATAATCTCACTAATCATTTTGCAAACAATTATTAAATAAAATTGCTTGTTAAAATCAACATTTTTCTTTCTGATTTTCTTTAATATCAGATATATTAATAGTATCATTAAAAAAGTGGATGGTATTTAATATATCAGTTGAATTATATCGGTAACATTAAATACGATAGACATTTCAACAAATGTTATTTTAGTAAACACTACTAGAAAAGTTTTTTCGCAAATTTAGAGAAATTAATTATTCTAAAAATAATATTATTAGTTGATTAATAAAAGTAATAATTTTATTAATATATAAATAAAAAAACCTCTCATAGTTAAAATAGTAGTTAAGTTATCTACTTATAAACATGAGATTGATTTAGAATTCAAAAAATATAGCTCTATTAAAATAGAAATAAGTTATTTTACTTTTTAGTTTATTAACAGATTTGTAAAAATAGATTTTATTTTAAGTATGCACTTTATTAGTAGTTTTAGAATTGAGAAAAATTTACCTTTATAACTTCAAAATTCAATTTTTTAAATTTGATTTGAGAACTCGAGTTTAGTTTTGTATTCGAAATAAACACTCCATAAAGATGAAATTCATAATTAGTAAATTAAAATTTTAAAAAAATAACAACTACGTAGTTAAAATAAGAATACCAGTAAGTGATTTTTTTATAAAGATATATTTTTATATAAGAAAAATATTGTTGCTAAGTGAATACAATGAAGAAAAATAAAAAATAAATGTTGCTATTGTTTTGCTATTTAAAAAAACTAATTTATATTTTATTATAAAACATATTATTCAATTTCAGTTATTATTACCAATTATAGAAAAACGACGGTCGCTTGCTAGTCTTTTTCTAGAATTTTATTATAAGTTTTTACATAAACAAAAATATTTTTATTATGTAATATCTTTTATTTATACTTTTAGTTACCATAATTTTCACACGTAAGCAATTTTATTTAATGAATTTGAAATACATTAGGAAGTCGCAGCACAAAAATTACTTTCATTTTTGAAATTTATAACAGAAACCAATTTAATCATCAAAAATCAAACTAAAGATAAATAAAATTTATCTTTCTACAGTTTTATTTTAAAATATCATGTTACCATTATCAATCAATTAAAAATCATTTTGTTAAAAATATTTTATAAAAATAAATAGGCTTTTTATATTTTGAAAGGTGAAGCAAATTGAATTTTTTTCTTTATTTGTCAGCCTTTTTATATAAAAATATATAGCTTGTGGTTTTTAATTAATCTTTTTCTGTTGTTAGAATTTACCGTACAAAGTATAACATTTTTCAGTTGCTTTTTTTTATCAAAACACCGAAACTTAATAATATTGTTAGTAATCTGTCTTGTTATTTGCTATCTACGACTTATATACTATAAAAATTTTAAATAATCAAATAACAAATTTATAATAACAGTACCAAAAATTTTAGTTTTTTGTAAAAATATACTTTTATTATGAATTGATTTTATGTGCACGTAAAAGTATGAAAATAAATTTTGGTTATTATATTAACAGTTTGCCTAGCATAATAAAAGTATATCGCCGTTCCAGACATCGAATGCTTTATCGCTTGTGATTGAACTACAGTTGTAGCATATATATTTTTTAAATTATTTACATTTTTGTTATTTTAATTGTTAGAAAATTTTCAATGAGAAAGGCTCCCATTATTTAATATGAAGTGATATCTTTTTATAACTTTCGATAAATATTTCAATGTCTGAGACGGGGATATACTTTTGTTATGCTAAATAAACTGATAGCATATTACTCAAAATTTATTTTATACTTTTACGTGCATATAAAATAAATTTGTACTAAAAGTATATTTTTATCAAAAACAAAGATTTTTGGTACTGTTGTTTATTTTCATAAATTTTCCGTGACGGTAAATTAATTACCAACAAACTTTATAATGAAAAATGTTTTCACTGTAAATAGTCAAATTAACAGTTTACAGGTACATCTTTTCAATCATGACATTAAATAATTTTTAAATCACTTAAATCAATATTTAATATTTTAAAAATAACAGTAAAAATTTAAAAATTATAAATTTACAATGAGAAAAAGAAGATAATATACAAAAGTTTCTCTTAAATGGGTTTAAATTTTAAAAAATATACATTAAAAATTGTAAAAGTTAATGTTTTAAGCTTTTATAGTCAAAAGTTTTGAATTTTTTCTAAAGTCTAACTTATTCTTAATATTATTGTCATGAAAAACCTTCTGGAGATGCCAAAAAACTACAATTTTTTATCCATATTTTAACAGATTTATTTAATACATAATAATGGCACATACATATTAAATTTAAAGGTATGTGTGTGTTAAATTTATTATTAAATTGCGCCCGGCAATTAATTCAAAAAAATCGTTATTTTTGGCACTTTCGTCTCAATTTTCTCCACTTTGGAAAAACATTTTTGTAATTTTTTTTTAAAATTATGGTAGTCCATGTTGGAATCTACCATCATGCAAAATTTCAAAATGAAATTCTGAAATCTAGAGGGTCAAAAATGCTAACGTTGCATTTTTCATTACATACATACGTTAACGATTCATAATAAAAGTATATTTAAAAATTTATTAATATTTAATAACATGTCATAACTTTTGGTAGTTTGTACTATTAAATGATATTTTTAATAATTGACAAACAATTATTTTCTTTGGACAATTTTAATTCTAACTATTGGTGTAGCTTTCTTAGAACACTTCAACATATTTTTTATTCCATTTCTTACTTCAACACTAAAAATTTTATTTTACTTGTATATAAACTCAAATTATCTGCACTTACCTTGAGTAAATAAGAAAATAAAAATCTCCAAGAGATGGTAGATCAAATGCCCAAGTATAATAATAAATATATATACAATGAAGTGAAATAATATCGTAATGTATAGCTAAAATTCTAATACCAAAAAAAGCTTCAACGATAAATAGGGTTATAAAGATAAAAATTGAGTATATAATATAAATTATTTCTCTTTTGTAGTAACTAACATGTTGTTTATGTTTCTTTAATTCTAAAATTGCTTTTATATTGAAAATACATGTTGCAATTGAAACAGTTCCAAATAAAAAAGTGATATATATGATTTGGTAATAAATTACTTTCTTAATGGTAAAATATGGTATAAAGGCTCCAGTGAAATCAAACTTTCTGTAAACTGGTTTAAAAGGAATATTTCCAAGTCCAATTAACATTGATATTATGATAAAAATTACTAATATTATTATCCTATTTGATCTTGAAAAATAATGTTGATATTTTGTAGGATATTTAACAGCTACATATCTATTTATACTAACTAGAAATGTTATAAGAAACATAAACGTTGTTTGTTGTGCTGATAAAACATAGAATATTGACGCTATCCAATCATTTGTTTCAAAAAACTTATTCAAAAATCCCCATTTAGGTAATTTAGCAAGTACGTAATAAGTTATAATAAAATTAATCTCATTAACCAATTTACAAATTATTATAAAGTAGAATGGTTTGTTAAAATGAACATTTTTCTTTTTAAATTTTTTTAATATAACATTTACTGATAGTATCATTAAAAAAGTGGATGGTATCTTATATATAAGCTGGACCATTTCGGTAACAAAAACTATATCAACCATTTTTGTAATACCTTTTTTATAAATAGTACTAAAACGTTTTGTCTTGAATTCACAATAATTAATTACACTAAAACTATTATTGGTAGTTGATTACTAAAAGAAATAATTTTATTAAACCACAATTGAAAAAAAAATTAGTTAAAGTTAGAAATGTTGGTTATCTTTATATAAAGATGAGATTAATTTCCAAATCAGAAAAATGTAGTCTTACAGAATAGAAACAATTTATTTTAATTTTCTTTATGCTAACAGATTTGCAGAAATTAGATCTTATATTAAAAAAACACTTAAATAATAGCTTCTAGAGCTTATTAAGTTAGACATTTTTTTTCAAAAATTAAATTGTAAATTTAATTTTAAACGTTAGACTAAGTTTTGTACTTCCAATCTTTAATCTAAAAAAATAAAACAAAAATGGTAGGTAGAAAGTTCTAAATATCGTTTTTTAAAAAAGAACATATATTCAATTGGAACAAAAATGACAAGTAAATAATTTTTTAAGAAGATATATTTCACCTTATGTTATTAATATTCCCATAAAAATAATAAAATAACAAATAGATATTGTTTCCGTTGCGTTTTAAAAAAACATTTTTTTAATCTACCTAAAAAGTTTCTTTTTTAAATTTCTTAAATAAATATTTTTATTAGAAGACACGATAACATTTTTAGTTCCTTTTTGAAACTTATTTAGAATTTTTTATGCCATAAAACAATTATAAAAAAATAAAAAGAAATCTTTATATTTAAAAGTTTTATTAGAAATGTAAATAAGCCATACATTTACTGTAAAAAAATTACTGTAGAAAATATAATACCTATTTGTTTGTTCTATAAATAGAAATAAACGTAACATTTCATGTGTTAATTGGCAGTAAAAAGGCTGAGATATTGTACCATTTTTTAGAAACATAGTTTCTAATACATTTCAAAGATGAGTTTAATTATTTATCGTTCCATAACCAATTTATCGAATACTGCATTAAACATCATAGATGATATTCTGGAAAATTCACCAAACATCTACCATTACTTTTTGTCTTACCTTATATGCACATTTTCCTTTGATTTTTTTTACTATTAGTTAGTTATTGTGATTACAGTAAACCTGCGAAAACGTTACAAATATTTCCTTTCTTTTAAACAACTGCAAGTAATGGGACTCTACCTGTAGATATCAATTTTTTTACGTTTATAGTTTCTACTTCACTATACAAAATCTTGCACTTCAATTTCAACTTTCGTTAAAAAAGATTAAGATAATATAAAAATAGAGTTTTGTATCAATAAAATATTTCCTTGTTAAGAATCATGTTCTTTTGGCAAACTCTAGAGAAGGGACTAGAATTTCCATGTCTACATGCAGAAACCGTAATCACAAATAGCCCTAATTTGACGATTTCACTACTTAAATCTACTTTTACGATTTGAACATTAACATGTTAACAGATAACATTGTTACTAAAGAATTTTGTCTACGAGTTTATAAGATCCACTCATTTTCTGTAAAAATGCTGAGAAAAATTCATGTATCTTATTCCTTTTAATTTGTTAAGTTTTCTAATATTTTTTTGAAATCAGATTTCATAAAATATCCTTCAACAATAGTAGCTCAAATAAATTGTAAATAAGAAACTTAATAAAAATAGTCCATTTGAAGTTATAATAACTCTTAACATTCAGTTTAACTATTTATTTATTGTTTTCAATAATAAAAAAAATAAAATCATTACAAAATCATCATTGAAAAGATGAAAAACAAAATTACAAGTTTTTAAAATAAGATTTGTGGAACCTCTAATTTAGATTTGACGTTATTCAATATTGATTTTGCTGAATATGTTAGATGCAATATGAGCATGAAAATTATAAACAAAACTATTAAAAATTCAATAATATATCATATCTTATAAAGTCTTTGATATTATTGTATATTTTTAGTTATTAATGTAGGATTTCTTCGATAAGCAACTTTCACACTTACTTTTGCTGTATTTTTTTTATAACACTTAAATACATTTTTTATTGCATTTCTTAATTCTTTACTGAAATTTATTTTACTTATATATAAACATAAATTATTTGCACATACCTTAAGTAAATAAGAAAATAAAAATCTCCAAGAGACGGTAAATCAAACGCCCAAGTATGATAATAAATGTATATACAATAAAGTAAATTGATTTCGTATTGTATAGCTACAACTCTAATGACAAAAAAAGGTTCAAAGATAAATAAGGTTATAAAAATAAAAATTGAGTATATAATATAAATTATTTCTCTTTTGTAATAGCCAATAATTTTTTTGTGTTTATTTAATTCTAAAATTACTTTTACATTAAAAATACATGTAGCAATTGAAACAGTTACAAATAAAGAGATTGTGTAAAATATTTGATAATAAACTACCTCCTTAGATGTAAAATATGGTATAAAAATACCAATAAAATCAACCACTTTGTAAGTTGGTTTAAAAGGAATAATTCCAAATCCAATTAACGTTGATAATATGATAAAAAATATTAATATTTTAATCATATTCGATCTTGAAAAATAATGTTGATATTTTGTAGGATATTTAACAGCTACATATCTATTTATACTAACTAAAAATGTTATAAGAAACATAAAAGTTATTTGTTGTATTGTTAAAATATAGTATAATGTTGCAAGCCAATCATTTTTCTTAAAGAAGTTTTTAAAAAATCCCCATTTAGGTAATTTAACAAGCACATAATTAGTTATAATATTAATAATCTCATTAATCATTTTGCAAACAATTATTGAATAAAATTGCTTGTTAAAATGAACATTTTTCTTTCTGATTTCCTTTAATATCAGATATACTGATAGTATCATTAAAAAAGTGGATGGTATCTTGTATATAAGTTGAAGTATTTCGGTTACAAAAGCTATATCAACCATTTTTATAGGTCCTATTTGAAAAATATTTCAATATAAGACTTTTGTGAATTAACAGAAATTAGTTACTCTAAAATTAATATTTTAGTTGATTAAAAAAAGTAGTAACATTATCTTAACATAATTTAAAAATCATTTATAGCTGAGAATGGTGAATGTTTTCATTTAACTAATAATAAAAAAAATGTAATTTTACAAATAATAAAATAAAAGTATTTTTTATAGGCATATTAACAGATTTGTATAAATTAGATCTTATTTTAAGCTAACGCTCTAATAATAGTCTTTAAAATCTATTAATTTAGATATAATCTTCTCAAAACTTCTTTTATGAATTTTGTTCAAAATGTTAACGATAGTTTTGTCTTTATAATCTTTGATCTAAAAAAATAAAGCTAAAAATAGTAAGTGGAATGTTTTATATACCGTCTTTAAAAAAAAAAGAAATATATATAATTGGAATAAAAATGACAATAAAATGATTTTTTATGGAGATATTTTTCTACTTAAATTATTATTTTTAGCTAAATAAAAATAATATAAGGAAATAATAAGTGAATATTATTTTTGTTGAGTTTTAAAAAAAAACAATTTCTTAATCTATCTAGAAGATTTTTTTTGGATATATTTATTGAAAGAAACGGTAACAGTTCTAGTTCTTTTTTAAAATTTTTTTAGAATTTTCATACCATAAAAATATTAAAAGTTAAATAGAAATCTTTATTTTTTAAAGTTTAATTCAAAATAAAAATAATCATTACATTTATTATAAGTAAAGTTACGGTAGAAAATATAATACTTATTTGTTTGTTCTATAAAAAGAAATAAACGCAACATTTTCTTTATAAAGTAGCAAAAAAACGGTGAGATATTGTACCATTTCTTAGAAATATAGTTGTTAATACATATTAAAGATGAGTTCAATTATTTATCGTCTTACCAACAACTTGCCGAATACTGTATTAAATGTGATATATGTTATTCTATAAAATTTACTAAATACCGACCGTTACTCTTTGTCTTCTCTTATATGTACATGTTCTTTTTATTATTTTCTTATAGAAAACATAATGTGTTGAATATGGTTGGCAAACTTCATAAGCAACGGTCAATTTCTTATAAACATCATCAAATATAGGAAAGCTTTTGATGTTATCGTATACTTTTAGTATTTGATGTAGGATTTCTTCGATAAAAAATTTTGACATCGACTTTAGAGGTTGATTTTTTACAACATCTAAATATATTCCTCATTTCATTTCTAAGTTCGATTCTAAAAATGTATTTTTACTTAATTGTAAGGTAAATAACCCGTAGTTACCTTGTAAAAATGAGAAAGTAATAATCTCCAACAGAAGATAAATCAAATCCAATAACAATAATAAAGTGAAATATATATCTAAGTGAATTAATTTTGTATAGAATAGCTATAATTCTACAAATGTAAAAAGTTTCAACGATAGATAAGGTTATGAAAATAAAAATTGAGTATAAAATATTATATGTTTCTTTTTTGTAATAACCAGCAATTTGTTTATGTTTCCTTAATTCAAAAATTGCCTTTGCATTGAAAATACACGTTGCAATTGAGAGAATTCCAAATAAAAAGACAGTATAAAACATTTGGTAATAAATTACTTCTTTAAGGGTAAAATATGGTATAAAAGCTCCAGCGAAATCAAACATTCTGTATTCTGGTTTGAAAGGAATATTTCCAAGCCCAATTAATGTTGATAATACGATAAAAAATATTAGTATTTTAATCCTCTTTGATTTTGAAAAATAACGTTGATATTTTGTAGGATATTTAACAGCTACATATCTATTTATACTAACTAGAAATGTTATAAGAAACATAAACATTGTTTGTTGTGCTGATAAAACATAGTATAATGCTGCAATCCAATCATTTTTTTCAAAAAAGTTTTTAAAAAAACCTAATCTAGGTATTTTGAAGAGTGCATAATTAGTTATTATAAAATAAACATCATTAAGCAATTTAAAAACAACTAATGTATAAAATTGCTTGTTAAAATGTACATTTTTCTTCTTAACTTCTTTTAATATCAAATATACTGATAGTATCATTAAAAATATGGTTGGTATTTTATAAATAAACTGAATTATATCAGTAACGAGAATTATGTCAACCATTTTTATAGGTTTTATTAAAAAATAGTACAAAGAAAAAAGATTTCCTATGAATCTACAGAAATTAACTGTTATAAAACTAATACTATCAGTCGATTAATAAAAGTAATAATTTTAACAAAACATAATTAATAAAATCATTTTTACTTGAGAATAGTGATTAGCTTTATTTAAAATATAATTTATTAACAATTTTAAAAAAATGTAGTTTTATTAGTAATAAAATATAAATACAGGGTGGTCCAAGTAAGACTCCCCAGACATTTGCATATGTACCTCTGCGTGTAGATAAGTTACAAATATGGTATTATACTCATTTTGTAGCTGAGATACATATGATGCTAATTATATAGATTACACAAAGTAATGTGGATTCTGGGTGGAGTTTTAGGCTTCCAAAACTTAGGTACATTTTTCGAATTTTATCAACTGTGACTTTTTTAATTAGAAAGATTTTTTAATTATTGTTGCCGATTCTGAAAGAACAAAGTAGTTTGTACTAACTCTCATAATTACGTAAAAATTAATAACCGGCAACTATGTAAAACTTTTAAATAAAAGTTTAAAATCTTGATTTTTTCCAAAAAATCGATGTTTTTTAAGAATAACATTTTAATCAGGTAATTTTTAAAAAGGTTTCATTCATATTCTGATAGAGTAAGCGAAGCTCTATCGAATGAGTATAAGACTGTTCCGAGTGGTTGACATAGAAAGAAGTTATGACTTGCCAAAGTCGACTTTTTGACACTTTCATTTGAAAGTTAAAATACAAATAATACTTTCCCCGATCTTTATGGTATTCTAAAAACAATAATAACACTACTTATCCATATTAGTTTACAGATAATTACTTGTTTGTTCATAAATTGTCTAAAGAATTGAAATATTCTTTCTCACCCAAATTCAAGAAAAAAATAATTTTTCCAATACTTTCACACCATTTACTATTATTTTATACTATTTTGTAAAGATATTAGTCTGTAAGAACAATTATAATGTGTCTTTTAAATTTTTTGTATATCCACTCATAATCTCATACCCTCTATTTTTAAAATATGAGCAAATTTTTATTAAATAAGGGCAATATTTTTAATACTTTTGAAAATAAAACATAATCCGTGCCCAAAAATTTGAAAAAGATTGACATATTTTCTTTTTTTATAGAATTATTGTAAAAAATGGTCAATTTTTGATTGTTCGTAACTTTCTTCAAACTCAATCAAATTTAGTGACACTATATTTATTCGATAGAGCTTTGCTTACTCTATCAGAATATCAATAAACTTTTTTAAAAAATTACATGGTAGAAATGTTATTCTTAAAAAACATCGAGTTTTTGGAAAAAATCAAGATTTTTAACTTTTATTTAAAAGTTTAACATAGTTACCGGACTTCAATTTTTATGTAATTTTGAGAGTTAGTACGAAAGACTTTGTACTTTCAGAATCTACAACAATTTTTAAAAAATCTTTCTAAATAAAAAAGTTTCATTTAGTGGAAGCCGAAAAATGAATCCAATTTTTGAAGGTCTATAACTCCACCCAGAATCTACATTCCGTTGTGTAATCTATATAAATAGCATCATATGTATCTCAGCTACAAAATGAGTATAATACCATATTTGTAGCTTATCTACACGCAGAGGTACATATGCAAATGTCTGGCGAGTCTTACGTGGGCCACCCTGTATATTATTTTTTTTATAGGTATACAAACAGACTTTTAGAAATTAGATCTTATTTTAAACAAACACTCTATTATAAGCTTCCGGAATTCATCAATTACGTATTCTTTTATTAAAAATTAATTACTGAATTCATTTAGAAAACATTATCTTAGTTTTGTCATTCAAATCTTTAATCTAAATAAATAAAACTAATACAGTAAGTAGGAAGTTTTATATATCGTTTTTTTAAATAAAAATATATATTCAATTCGAATGACAATAAAAATAAAATAATTTTTTATGAAGATATCTTTCTATTTATGTTATTATTATTTCTAAGTAAAAATAATAGTAAAGGGATGACATAGCGGAATGATGGATTGATGTCATCCTATTTAAGGAGGTAAAATGACAATAAAGTCATTATATTTTTTTTCTAAGTTTAATTGTAAATATTATGTAATATTATCTAACTTTAAATTTCTTATAATTATTAATTTGTGTTTTTGTAGACCAAAATCACCATTTAAAATAAAATTTTTAACTACACTTCTACCGGACATAGGGCTATTTTTAACTGGTGAAGCCAACATGTCAACAGAAGTAAACGATGGTAATGGGGAAACACCCAAGACTGGGGTAAATGAAGATGAGTTACAACAGGAGGTTTTAGATGAAAGAATGGATAAAGTTCTTAACAAAAAGGTTAGACAGTTAATTACTATATGTCAAAAACACGGAATTAGTTATAAAGGAAAGAAATTGGAAATCGCGAGAAGGTTGGTTGAGAGAGAGGACTTCGATCTGATTTTTGGAGAAAATGATGAGGATGACAGTGAGGATGACGAACCGAAGGAAGAAGACAAGACTTTCACATCGACACCCAAGCCTAACCAAGAGGATAAAACTTTCACATCGACACCTAAGCCTAAACAAGATATCACCTTCACACAAGAACAATTGAATGCTATCATGGTAGCTTTTGCAAAGGCTAATGTCACCGAGAATCCTACACCACATCCTTCGAAGAAACAAAACAGGTTAACCTTCACTTCACAAGTACCAATGTATCAACATAGTGAATTCGGAATAAGTGACTATTTAAAGCGGTTATCGTTAGCCTTGGAGGCCGATGATGTTGAAGAAGACAAAAAGTCACATCTGTTGCTATTGAAGATGCCTGAAGACATCCAACGAAAGCTTAATAACGAGTTTCTGGGAAAACCACAGCTTCAGTCATTCCAGACATTGGTTGCAACACTGGAGAGAAGTCATGGTAGAGATAATAAAGTTGGTGCTATTAGAATAAAATTACTGTCCTTTGCTTTAGACTTTAGTAAAGATAAGTTTGAAGAAAGTGTTAAACAACTCTTGACTATGGTTGAAATTGCAAATCCAGGCATTCCTCCTAGAGTGGTTAAAAGGTTACAAAAGGCTGAGTTAGAAATGAGAACTAGAGGTAAAATGGCTTTATGGAAGTTGATAAATGAATCAAGTGATGATGAACATATTGAGGTCTTGGTACAACGAATGGTAAATGCCAATGAATTACATCATCAAAAGTTTTCATCCGGGAAATCCAAACAGTCGAAGGCTCCACCAACTACTGATCAGTTGAAAGCTAAAGGTGGTTGTGTACTTCATCCAAAAGGAAACCACACGAATGAACAGTGCAAATTTCAAGAAAGGCTGAAAGGAGTTAGTAAAGATAATCAAGTGAATAAAGTAAAAGCGTCTGTATTACCTGAAGTTAGTCAAAAGTCTTTAGATATTAGAATTCCAATTAACATTAATGCAGGTGAAGGTATGAAGAGTGTTTTTACTGTTGGGTATGTAGATTCTGGAGCACAAGTATCTATTATGGAAAATAGGCTTGCACGTCAACTGGAGATGGAGCTGGCTCCTCCTCGGTATCCTGGTTTGAAAACACTTGGGGGAAATCAACTAACTCCTGTTGCTTCAGTAAAAGTTGATATGAAAATTGGTCAAAGGATGATCTCTCTTGTGTTTGAAGTAGTTGATGCTCAGTTAGATGTTTTCAGTAAAGTGTTGATAGGAAGTGATGTATTGAGTCTTCTTTCGGCAAACATTCAATATGGTGCCCTTCCTGCTCTTGTTGTTGATGGAGTTACAATTCCAAGTTTAACAGTTGATGATCTGAACAATAGAAATAAACCAGTATTGAGCAAAGTGGCCGAAGCTGCTGTTGAGGTTGAGAATTTCATTAAGTCCAAATTTCCTAATGTTATCTCTCAACATCAATTTGATTTGGGAAAGTCTATTATTCCTGCACAGAAAATTGAGTTGATGAGTGGTGATATAGCACCATTCCGAAGATATTTTCCGCCTCAGCACTATAGAAAGGATGCTTTAGAATACATTAATCAAATGGTAGAGTCTGGAGTTTGCAAACCTTCTTTTGATGCTAAGTTTATGTTCAATTTGGTATGTGCATATAAACCTTCAGGAAGTATAAGACTATGTTTAGACCTGAGACCATTGAATGTCTTAGTTAAATCTTTTCAATATCGTTCATGGTCAGTGAAGGATTTCTGTAGAGAATTTCAAAATTTTTCTTACGTGTCTTCAATCGATTTGGTTCAGTCGTACTACCAAGTTCCACTGTGTGAGGAAGATCTCAATTTAATAGGATTCAGGTGGGGTGATAATTGTTATACAATGATGAGATTACCATTTGGGCTCAAAACATCGCCTCAAATCTTTCAGAAAATCGTGGACCAAATGTTGTTGAATACTAAAGCCAGAAGTTATCAAGATGATATTATTTTGCCAACCTCCGGTTCTAGAGATGAACATCTAGCAGCTCTAGCAGATCTTTTGAAAGTTTTAGAAACTTATGGGTTTAAGATAAATTTAAGTAAATCAAAGTTTATGGCACAAGAATGTACGTTTTTGGGGTATAAATTCACACCAGCAGGTTACACAATTACTGATAAATATACTAAATCAATTAGTGATTTTCCTATGCCGAACACACTGGCTAACTTGAGGAAATTTAGAGGAGTATATGGGTATGTAAGAACAATGATTCCAAAATGTTATGAAATAGAAAGACCGTTAAATCAATGTATAGCTCAATTAGAATCTAAGAAGATTCCAAAGAATACTATTATAGAGTTACCAAATGATGTTCAAAAAGCAATAAGAGAATTAAAAGAGAAAGTTATTGAAATAACAATAATGGCTTTTCCGAAGTGGGATGAGGTTTTCTACTTGGAAGCAGATGCATCCATATACGGATATGGAGCTGTCTTATATCAAATAAATGAAAGTGATAATACTAAAAATGTTATTGGATATTACAACAAGTCAACGTCACCGCTGAAGAGGAAATATCCAACAACACATTTAGAATTACGATCAATTTCAAATGCACTTACGTACTTTCGAGAATTTTTGTGGGGAAATATGGTGGTAGTTAGAAGTGATCATAAGAATTTAAAGTCATTAATACAGTCTAACTTGGATCCAAGACTATACAAGCATATAAACAATATTAACATGTACAATGTTCAAGTAGAGTGGATTCAAGGGTCAAAGAATACGATAGCTGATGCACTATCAAGGGTTCCTGAAGTAAAGTTTGTTTCATCTCAGACGTTAGCTGACATTCAACAAGAATCTCCAAGTGACGTAAGAAAGAAGTATTTGAAGAGGGGAGGAATATACGGGAAAATTGATGGTGAAAAATTTAAGCCGTTCATTCCAGATCCAAAAGTTTATCTATTAGTGGAAGAGTTACACAAAGCAACACACATGCCTAAAGAAAGAACTTTACAATTTATAAAAAGATTTTATGAAGCTAGTGAGGATTTGGTAAAGAAGTATATGAAGGATTCTAAATTGGACTTTGTTTTTGATGGGCCGTATGAAGTTAAGAAAGTCACCTTCAACACGTTATGGTATCTGAAACCCGGAAAGCGTCGCCTGTCAAGAGTACATATTAAGCAGGCAAAAGTTGTTAAAGAAGGAGTTGAGGTTTCAGAAAGAGAGAGGGAGTAAAGGGATGACATAGCGGAATGATGGATTGATGTCATCCTATTTAAGGAGGTAAAATGACAATAAAGTCATTATATTTTTTTTCTAAGTTTAATTGTAAATATTATGTAATATTATCTAACTTTAAATTTCTTATAATTATTAATTTGTGTTTTTGTAGACCAAAATCACCATTTAAAATAAAATTTTTAACTTAATAAAAAGGATTTAATAAATGAATATTATTTTTTTTTGCGTTTTAAAAAAACGCAATTTTTTAATCTATCTGAAAAGATTTTTTTGAATACATTTTATTAGAAGAAAAGGTAACATTTACAGTTTTTTTTAAACTTTTTTTTAGAAATTTTATATTATAAGAATAAAACTACCAAAAAAAGGAAATAATTATGTTTATAAAAGTTCTATTCAAAATATAAATAATCAGTGCATTTGTTATAAGTAAAATTACGGTAGAAAACATAATATCTATTTTTTTATTTTATTTCAATAAAAATAAATTTAACACTTTATTATTTAAATAACCATAAAAAAAGCTGGATTACTGTACCATTTCTGGGAAATAAAGGTTTTTATACTTATCTTAGATGAATTCAAATATTAGGTCTTTAAGTATACATTTTTCTATGGTTACTAATTTTTTATAAAATTTGTTAACAAAAATTTATTAATAATAAGAAGTTCAAAAAAGAATTTTATGATCATTGGAATAAAAATAGTTTTACAGAATGTGTAGTTCATTAGTTTAGGAGATTCATTTATTTTTTATGTTAAAACACTGAGAAAAATAATCCATATAACTTCATTTTAATATTTTGTTTAGTTTTCTAATGTCTTTTTGAAATCAAACCAAAGGAACAGTTTATGAGTTCTTATGTAACTTATCATAATATCTTGTATAAGTCTAATTTTATAAACTGCCATTATTTAACTAATAGTGCAAATCAAAAAAAAATAAGAAACTGATTCAAATTAATATAATTAAAACTATAGTAACTGTTCCAATTCTATTAAACTATTTGTTAATTTATAGTTTCAAATTATTATAAAATTGAAAAGATAAAAAAATATATCATAATTTTCTACAGTAATATTTGTGGAAAATTTAACAAACTGTAAAGTTATTTAATAATAAGTATTCAAAATGTGTTAGATTTAAAGTGAGCATTGATTTTGTAAAAAGAGTTATTAAAAATTAAATAATTTATTATATCTTTTGAAAGTCTTTGATATTATTGTACATTTTTAGTATTTGATTTGAAATTTCTTCGATAAATAATTTTGACATCGACATTAGAAGTGGATTTTTTACAACATCTAAATAAATTTCTGATTTTCATTCCTAAGTTCAGTACTGAAAGGTAATTTTACTTAACAGCAAATGTAAATGTTCTGGACTTACTTTGAGATAATAAGAAAATAATAATCTCCAATAAACGTTAAATCAAATGCAATAAGATTGATGTAATAAAATATACAATAATAAAGTAAATCAACTTCATATATTAAAGCATAAGCTCTACCAATATAAAAAGTCTCAACAAGTGAAGAAGTTATAAAGTTAAAAATTGAGTGTATAATACAAATTATTTTTTTCTGTAGTAACTAAGAATTTGTTTATGTTTCTTTAATTCTAAAATCGTCTTTACATTGAAGATGCATGTTGCAATTGAAATAGTTCCAAATAAAAAGATTGCATAAAATATTTGATAATAAATTACTTTTCTAGAGGTAAATTGTGGTTCAAATTCACAGGAACAATTACGTATACCGTATATTGGTTTAAAAAAAATATTACCAATTCCAATCAGTATCGACAATATAACAAAACATGTTAAAATTTTAATTATATTTGATTTTGAAAAATAGAAATTGTATAAAATTGGATGTCTGACAGCTATATATCTATTTATACTTATTAAAAGTGTTATAAAAAACATAAAAATTGTTTGTTGTACTGCTAAGACATGGAACAATCTTGCAACCCAATTATTTTCCTCAAAAAAGTTTTTAAAAAAACCAAATTTAGGTAATTTAATAAGTACATAATAAGTTATAATGTTAATAATCTCATTAACCAATTTGCAAACTATTATAAAAAAGAATGATTTTATAAAATGTACATTTTTCTTTTTAACTTCTTTTAATATCACATGTACTGATAGTATCATTAAAAATGTGGTTGGTATCTTATATATAAGTTGAATTATTTCAGTAACGAAAGCTTTACTAGCCATTTTTATAAGATGATTCTAGTAAGTAGTACTAGAAACGTTTTCTCGTGAATTCACAGAAATAATCTGTACTAAAACAATTATTATTAGTTGATTAATAAAAGATATAATTTTTTTTAAAACATAATTAAAAAGAAACCATTTTTAGTTAAAAATGGTTATTATCTTCATTTAACTTATAAAAAATGTTTTTCATATAAAAAATAAGGCTTTATCAATATTAAAATATAAATAATTTACTTCGATAATAACCTACTAACAAATTTGTATAAAATAGATCTTTTATTAAACTGACACTATAAATAATAGTTTCTGAGAGTCATTAAGTAAAAAAATATTTTCTCAAATGATAATAAATGAATTTTAATTAATATATTATACTAAGTTTTGTCCTTTCAATCTTTAGTCAAAGAAATAAAAGTAGTAGGCGGAAAGTTCTAAATATTGTTTTTTAAAAAATGACAATATTTATAATTAGAATAAAAAAGACAACGAAACTATTTTTTTTATGAAAAGACATTTATACTTTAATTATTATTGTTTCTAAATAAAAATTATAAAAAAGAATAATAAATGATTATTACTTTTGTTGCATTTTTAAATATAACACTTTTCCAATCTATTTAAAAAGAGTTTTTTTATATATTTTTTTAGAAGATACGATAACATTTTCAGTTCTTTTTTTAAACTTTTACTAGAAGTTTTTATACCATAAAAATAGAACAATCATAAAATGAAAAGAAATCTTTATTTCTTTAAGTTTTACTAAATATATAAATAATCCGTACATTTATTAGAAAATAAACTACTGTAGAAAATATAATAACTTTTTGTTATTTTTTTAAATAAAAATAAACGCAATACTTCCTTATTTAAATAACAAAAAAGAGCTGAAATGTTATAACATTTCTAAGAAATAAAGTTATTTATAAATTTCAAAGACGAATTCATTAATTCACTGTCTTACAAGCAATTTGCCGATTACTGTATTAAACATGGTAGATGAAATTCCGAAAAATTTATCACATATCAACGTTACTTTTGTCTTATATGTTCATTTTCTTTTGATTTATTTTCACATCGAAAGACAAATTGTTTCGGATGTCTTTAGCAAACTTTATAGAAAAAAGTAAGCTTCTTCATTTTCTGTAAACATCTTGAATCATGGGGAATCCACATGTAGATATAAGTTATGTTTACATTAATTGTCTCCATTACACATCATAAAATCTTGAGTTGAAATTTTAACATTCGAACACGAACATTCAGAGAATTTAAAAACAAAGTTTTGTATCAAATGAATATTTGGTTGTTAAAAATATGTTCTATTGACAAACTATAGAGGAGAAACTAAAACTTTGACATCTAGATACAAAATCTGTAATCATATATGGCTCTAATTTGATGATTCCACAACTTAAAACCTTCTACTATTAGAGTATTAACATTTTTATAGGTAACATCGTGATAAAAAATTTCGTTCGCGAGTTTATAAGATTTATTTATTTTTTGTGGAAATGAGAAGAAAAATTCATGTACCTTGTTTTTAATAATTTGTTGAATTTTCAAACACTTTTTTTTTAATCAGATCTCTAAAGAATGTTTATAAGTTCTGATGCAAATTGTTAAAGTCATTTAAATAAATATGATTCCATAAATTGTCGTTCAACAATAATAGTGCAAATCACTCTGTTCATAAGAAACTGAATAAAAATTACACAATTGAAGTTATAATAACTACCAAAATTAAGTTAAACTATTTATTTTTTCTTTTCAATGATTGAAAAATAAAAATATTACAAAATTATAATTCAAAAAATGTAAAACTATATTACAGTTTTTTATATAAAATTTGTTTAATCTCTTTTTTTATTTGACGTCATTCAATATTAATTTTTCTTAATGTGTTAGATGTAAAACCAGCTTAAAATGTATAAAAAGTTATTAGAAATTCAATAATATATCATATCTTTTAAAATTCTTCAATATTATCTCATACTTCTATTATTTGGCAAGAATTGTCTTCGATAAACAATTTTAACACTGACTTTAGAGGTTGACTTTTTACAACATCTCAATGTATTTCTTATTTCATTCCTAAGTTCAATACTAAAAAACAATTTTCATTAACTATAAACGTACATAATTCGTACTTACTTTAAGAAAATGAGAAAATAATAATCTCCAAAAGAAGTTAAATCAAATGAAATAATATTGAAGAAATAAAATACATAATAATAAAGTGAACTAATTCCGTATTGTATATCTATAATTCTAATGACAAAAAAAAATTCAACAGTTGATAAAGTTATAAAGATAAAAATTGAATATATAATAAAAATTAATTCCTTTTTGTAATAACTAACAATTTGTTTATGTTTCTTTAATTCTAGAGTTGCTTTTATATTAAAAATACATGTTGCAATTGAAATGATTCCATATAAAAAGATTGTGTAAAATATTTTATAATAAACTACTTTTTTGGTGGTAAATTGTGGTACAAAGCTATCAAATGTATGCTTTATTCCATATGCTGCTTTAAAAAATATATTTCCAAGTCCAACTAAGGTCGATATTATAACAAAAAAAAGTAAGATTTTAATCATATTGGCTTTTGAAAAATAACGTTTATATTTTATAGGATATTTAACAGCTAAATATCTGTTTATACTTATTAAAAGTGTTATAAGGAACATAAAAGATGTTTGTTGTGCTGCTAAAACAAAAAATAGTCGTGCTGTCCAGTCATTTTCTTCCAAAAAGTTGTTTAGAAACCCAAATATAGGTAATTTAAAAAGTATATATTGAGTTATGATAAAATTAATTTCATTAACTAATTTGCACACTATTATAAAATAAAATTGGTTGTTAAAATGAACATTTTTCTTTTTGATTTCTTTTAATATCACATATATTGATAGTATCATTAAAAGAACGGATGGTATTTTGTATATAAGCTGAATTATTTCGCTAACAAAAATTGCACTAACCATCTTTATAAAATTATTTTACTAAATATTACTGAAAAAGTTTTGTTAATTTACATAAATTAATTATTCTAAAACTAATATTATTAGTTACTTAATAAAAATAATAATTTTATCATAACAAAATTTAAAAAATCACTTTTATTTACAAATGATGATTATCTTCAACAATTTTTCAGAAAATGTCATGTATTTAATGCAAATAAAATTTATAATGAAATGATTTTTTACGGGGATACATTTTTAAGAAATAAATATTATTGCTAATTGAAGATAATAAATAGAAATATTAAACGAATATTTTTGTCATGCTATCGAAAATAACTAATTTATATTTTATTAGAAAAAATGATTATTGAAATTTCGTGTATTCTTGACAATTATACCAAAAGAACAATTGCTTTGTTATTTTTTTTAAACGTATATTATAAGTTTTACATCAGAAAAATATTTATATTATGTATTATCTTTTATTTGTACTTTTAATTACCATACATTCGTTACGTGAGTGATTTCATTTTTAAAAGTTTGAGATACTGTAGAAAATTCTAGCGCATAAATTAGCTTTGATATTTTGAAATTTATAGCAGAAATTAATTTAAATATGAAGAATAAATAAAAGATAAAAATGATTTTATCTTTCTACTAACTTTTAAAAAATATCTTAGTAGCTTTATTAAGCAATAAAAAATCATTTAGTTTAAAATTTTACATGAAAATAAAATGATTTTTTATGTTTTAAAGTGAAAACAATGTAGGAAATTTTTCTTTATTTGTTAGCCTCTTAATACAAAAATGTATAGCTTGTTGCTTTTTAATTAGCATTTTTTTTTAAATTTCAATTGCTTGTGTTAAATAAAAAAGTTTCCAGTCCTCTATTTTTTTCATCAAAATGTAATAACATTATTCGTACTTTGTCTTGGTAATTGTTATCTACTATTTCTATGCCACAAAAAAGTTTTGAAAAATATAATACAAAATTAATATAAAATTAATAGAAATTATGAAAAAGTGCATTAATATTTTAAATAATATCATAATTTCTGATAATTTGCATTATTGAATGATATATCCAATAATTGACAAACAATTACCTTAATAGGGAAAGTTCGACATTAACTTGTGCTGTAGCTTTTTTAAAACATTTAAATATATCTCTTATTTTTTTTCTTAGTTCTTTACTAAAAATTTTATTATACCTTTATAAAAAGTCAAATTTTTTGTACTTACCTTGAGTAAAAAAGAAAATAAAAATCTCCTAGAGATGGTAAATCAAATGCCCAATTATAATAATAAACAGTTATATAAAAAAGTATATTGATATTGTATTGCATAGCTACTATTTTAATAACGTGAATAGCTTCAACAACTGATAAGGTTATGAAGATAAAAATTGAATACATGATATAAATTATTTCTCTTTTGTAATAATTAACAATATTCTTATGTTTCTTTAATTCCAAAATTGCCTTTATATTGAAAATAAACGTTGCAATGGAAACAGTTCCAAGTAAAAATGTAGTGTAAAAGATTTGGTAATAAACTACTTCCTTAATGGTATAATATGGTATAAAGGAACCAGCAAAATCAAACATTCCGTATACTGGTTTAAAAGGAATAGTTCCAAGTCCAATTAATGTTGACAACATGATAAAAAATACTAATACTTTAGTCATATTTGATTTTGAAAAATAATAATTATATTTTGTAGGATATATAACAGCTACATATCTGTTTACACTAACTAAAAACGTTATAAGGAACATAAAAATTGTTTGTTGTACTGCTAAGACATGGAACAATCTTGCAACCCAATTATTTTCCTCAAAAAAGTTTTTAAAAAAACCAAATTTAGGTAATTTAATAAGTACATAATAAGTTATAATAAAAATAATCTCATTAACCAATTTGTAAACTATTATTAAAAAGAATTGTTTGTTCAAATGAACATTGTTCTTTCTGATTTCCTTTAATATCACATAGACTGATAATATCATTAAAAATGTGGTTGGTATTTTATATATAAGTTGAATCATTTCAGCAAGAAAAAATTTATCAACCATTTTTAAAAGATTTATTCAATAAACAGTATTATAAAAGTTTTCACTTGAACTTAAAGAAATTAATTACACTAAAACAAATATTATTAGTTGATTCATAAAAGTAATAATTTTATCAAAACAACGATTTAAAAAAGTATAACTTATAGTTAGACAAGGTTATTATTTTCACTTAAACATGAGATTTACTAACATATAAGAAAAATGTATCACTATAAAATAGAAGTAATTTATTTTTATTTTTGGTATACTAATAGATTTTAGAAATTAGATCTTATATTATACCAACACCATAATAATAATTTATGGAATTCAAAAAATTTAGATATTAATTTCTCAGAACTTTATTTATAAAGTTTATTTAAAACCTAAGACTTTGTTTTGTCACTCCAATCTTTAATCTACAAAAATAAGTCTAAAAATAGTATATGGAAAATTTTATACATCATCTTTTAAAAAAAAATATTCAAATTGGAATAGAATTAACAATAAAATGATTTTTTATGAAGATATATTTATACTTAAGTTATTATTTTTTGCTAAATAAAAAAAATAAATATCATATTTGTTGTTTTTATAAAAAAGTTAATTTTTAAATCCATCTAAAAATAGATCTTTCTTGAATTTTCTTAATTCAATATTATTATTAAAAAACACAACAACATTTCTACTTCTCTTTTGAATCATTTTTAGAATTCTTATACCATAAAAATAAGATTATTAAAAGATAAAAAGAAATCTTTGTGTTTATAAGCCTTTTTCAAAGTACAAAAAGCCATACATCTATTAGAAAATAAATTACTGTAGAAAATATAGTAACTATTTGTTCTTTTTATAAATAAAAGTAAACGCAACAGTTCGTTATTTAAAAAACAACAAAAAAGCCGAAATGTTATAAGTTATAACATTTCTAAGAAATAAATTTATACTTATCAAAGACGAATTCATTTATTCTCTGCCTTACAAACAATTCGTCGATTACTGTATTAAACATGACAGATGAAATTCAGGAAAATTCATCACATATCAACATTACTTTTGTCTTATTTTATATGTTCATTCTCCTTTGATTTATCTTCACATCGAAAGACAAAGCTTATTGGATGTCTTTAGTAAACTTCTTAGAAAAAATTAAATTTGTTCATTTTCTGTAAACATCTTGAATCATGGGAAATCCACACATAGATATAAGTAATGTTTGCATTAATTGCCTCCATTACACATCATAAAATCTTGAATTGAAATTTTAGTATTCCTATATAAACATTTAGATAACCTAAAAGAGAGTGTTTTATCAATAAAATATTTACTTGTTTAGAATCTTGTTCTATTTGCAAACTTTAGAGAAATGACTAGAACTTTCACGTCTACATACAGAAACCGTAATCACAAACAGCTCTAATTTGACAATTTCACTACTTAAATCTACTTTTACGATTTGAACATTAACATGTTAACAGATAACATTGTGGCCAAAGAATTTTGTCTACGAGTTTATAAGATCCACTCATTTTCTGTAAAAATGCTGAGAAAAATTCATGTATCTTATTCTTTTAATCTGTTAAGTTTTCTAATATTTTTTTGAAATCAGATTTCATAAAATATCCTTCAACATTAGTAGCTCAAATAAATTGTAAATAAGAAACTGAATAAAAATAGTTCATTTGAAGTTATAACAACTCTTAAAATTCAGTTTAACTATTTATTTATTGTTTTCAATAATAAAAAAATTAAAATCATTACAAAATCATCATTGAAAAGATGAAAAACAAAATTACAAGTTTTTAAAATAAGATTTGTGGAACCTCTAATTTATATTTGATGTTATTCAATATTAATTTTCTGAATGTGTTAGATGCAATATGAGCATGAAAAATATAAACAAAACCATTAAAAATCTATTAATATATCATATCTTTTTAAGTCTTTGATATTATGGTATACTTTTAGTATTTGATTTAAGATTCCTATGATAAGTAATTTTGACATTTACTTTAGAGGTTGTTTTTTTACAACATCTAAATATATTTCTCATTTCATTCCTAAGTTCGGTTCTAAAAATGTAATTTTACTTAATTGTAAGGTAAATAATCCGTAGTTACCTTGTAAAAAAGAGAAAGTAATAATCTCCAAAAGTAGTTAAATCAAATCCAATAACAATAATAAAGTGAAATATATGTCTAAATGAATTAATTTTGTATTGTACAGCTATAATTCTGCAAATGTAAAAAGTTTCAACGATAGATAAGGTTATGAAAATAAAAATTGAGTATATGATATAAATTATTTCTTTATTGTAATAACCAGCAATTTGTTTGTGTTTCCTTAATTCTAAAATTGCCTTTATATTGAAAATACACGTTGCAATTGAGAGAATTCCAAATAAAAAGACAGTATAAAATATTTGGTAATAAATTACTTCCTTAAGGGTAAAATATGGTATAAAAACACCAATATAATCAAACATTCTGTATTCTGGTTTGAAAGGAATAGTTCCAAGTCCAATTAATGTTGATAATACGATAAAAAATAGTAGTATTTTAATCCTATTTGACTTTGAAAAATAACGTTGATATTTTGTAGGATATTTAACAGCTACATATCTATTCATACTAACCAAAAATGTTATAAGAAACATAAAAGTTATATGTAGTGTTACTAAAACATAATACAATACTGCAATCCAATCATTTTTCTCAAAAAAGTTTTTAAAAAATCCTAACTTAGGTATTTTAACAAGTGCATAATAAGTTATAATAAAACAAACATCATTAAACAATTTACAAGCAACTAACGTGTAAAATTGTATGTTAAAATGAACATTTTTTCTTCTGATTTCCTTTAATATCACATAAACTGATAGTATCATTAAAAAGATTGCTGGTATTTTATAAATAAATTGAATTATATCAGTAATAAGCATTATATCAATCATTTTTATAAGATTTTTTTATTAAATAGTAGTAGAAATGTATTTCGAAAATTTTCAGACATTTATTACACTAAAACTAATATTATTAGTTGCTTAATAAAAGTAATAAATTTTACAAAACATAAATAAAAAAATATCACTTGGAGTTTTAAATAATGGTTACCTTCATAAAAATATGAGATCTATTTAGAATTCAAAAAATATAGTTCTAATAAAATAAAAATAGTTATTTTTTTCTTTGAATACCAACAGATTTGTTTGAATTAGATCTTATATTAAGGTAACACCTCAATAATAGCTTCTAGAATTTAGTTAAATATTATTTCTACAAAAATTAATTTATGAATTTAATTAAAAAACATAATTTAGTTTTGTCATTCCAATCTTCAATCTTGAAAAATAAGACTAGTATGGCAACTTTTTTGTATCGTTTTTAAAAAATAATATATATTTAATTGGAATAAAAATGAAATTAGTTTTTTTTAAGATATCTATCTACTTACGTTATTATTGTTGCTAAATAAAAACAATATTTGAATATTATATTTGTTGCGTTTTTAAAAATAACAATTTTTTAATATATTTATAAAAGAGTTTTTTTGAAATTTTTTTTAAATAAATATATTTATTAATAAGGCATGATAACATTTTCAGTTCCTTATTTTAACTTTTTTTTGAATTTTTTATGGTATAAAAAAAATTATTAGAAAAATAAAAAGAAATCTTTATGTTTATAAGCTTTATTGAAAATATAGATAAGCTGTAAATTTATTATAGAAAATGACGGTAAAAAATATAATATTACTTGCTTATTTTTTTCAATAGAAATAAACTCAACTCTCTATCATTTAAATAGCAGCAAAAAAATGCTATAAAATTCCTATGAAATTTAGTTATTGAAGCTTATCGCAGATGAATTCAATTATCAAGTATTTTAACGTATATTTCTTCTACGGCTACTAGATTTTTTTTGTAAAAATTTGTAACAAAAATTTCATAACAATAAGAAAATAGTAGAAAATAATTTTATGATCATTCGACGAAAATATAGTTTCACAGGATGTTGTTCATGAATCCATAAGAATCACCCATTTTCTTAGAAATACTGAGAATGGTAATCCACATATCTTATTTTTAATATATTTTTAGTTTCTAATATGTTTCCGAAGTCAAAACCCCATGAACAGTTCGTGAGTTCTTATGTAAATTACCACAATCTCTTGTATAAATCTAATTTCATGAGCTTTTATCAATTTGTAGATAAATAACTGATTAAAATTGATATAGTTTGAGCTATTCTAATTGTCCAAATTCTACTAAACTACTTTTTTATTTAATGTATTCAATGATTAAAAAATAAAAATATTACAAAATCATAATAGGAAGATTAGTTAGATGTAAAATAAAAATAAAATTTATAGAAAAAAAGTCGAATAAGTTATAAAAAATTTAGTAACTTATTTTCTTTGAAAGCCTTTGATATTATCGTATACTTTTAGTATTTGATATAAAATTTCTTTGGTAAGTAGTTTTGACACTTACTTTAGGGGTTGATTTTTTATAACATCTAAATTTATTTCTCATTTCATTTCTAAGTTCAATGCTAAAAATGTAATTTTACTTAGTTATGAACATAAATAATATGTACTTACTTTAAATAAATGAGAAAATAATAATCTCCAACAGAAGTTAAATCAAAAGAGATAATATTAAGAAATAATATACATAATAATTAAGTGAATCAATGTCGTATATTATAGATATAACTCTAATAGCAAAAAAAATTTGAGCAAATGATAAAGTTACAAAAATAAAAATTGAATATATAACATAAATTATTTCTTTTTTGTAATAACTAACCTTCTGCTTATGTTTCTTTAATTCTAAAATTGCTTTTGTATTGAAGATACATGTCATAATATAAATGAATCCAAATAAAAATACTGCGTAAAATAGTTTATAATAAACTACTTTTTTGGTGGTAAAATGTGGTACAAAGCTACAAAATGTATGCTTTCTTCCGTATGCTGCTTTAAAAAAAAAATTTCCAAATCCAATAAAGGTTGATATTATAAAAAGAAAAAATAAGATTTTAATCATATTTGTTTTCGAAAAGTAGTATTCAAATTTTGTAGGATATTTAACAGCTACATATCTATTTATACTTAGTAAAAGCGTAATAAGAAACATAAAAGTTATTTGTTGTGCAGATAAAACATAAAATAGAGTTGCAGTCCAATCATTTTTCATCAAAAAGTCATTAAGAAATCCAAATCTAGGTAATTTAAAAAACATATAATTAGTTACAATAAAATTAATCTCATTAACTAATTTGCAAACTATTATAAAATAATATTGTTTGTTAAAATAAACATTTTTTCTTCTGATTTCTTTTATTATCACATATACAGATAGTGCCATTAAAAAAGTTGATGGTATTTTATATATAAGCTGAACAACTTCAGTGACAAAAATTATATTAACCATTTTATTAGATTTATTTAATAAACAGTACTAGAAAAGTTTTCTTGTGAATTCAAAGAAATTAACTGTACTAAAACAAATATTATTAGTTGCTTACTAAAAGTAATACTTTATAATAGTACAATTAAAAAAAATCAATTATATTTATAAATGGTAAATATTATTATTAATTCATTCAAAAATGACATATATTAATTATGAATAATTACAAAGAAATAATTTTTTCTATGCAGAAATATTTTTAGATAATTAATACTACTGCTAATTAAAGATAATAAATAAAAATATTAAATGAACATTTTTGTCATACTATTCAAAATAATAAATTTATTCTTTATTTAAAAAGTAAATTTTTGAAATTTCCTGTATTGTTTGCAGTTATAGAAAAAAGAACAATCGCTTGCTAATCTTTTTTTAGGCTTTTTTTAAAAGTTTTTACAAAAGAAAAAATACTTATATTATGTATTGTCTTTTATTTACCATACATTTCTTACGTAAGCAATTTTATTTTAAAAATTTGAAATACTGTAGAAAATCGCAACGTATAAATAAGCTTCCATATTTCAAAATTTATTTAAATATAAAAAAAGGTAAATACAATTTATATTTTTACTAATTCTTTAAAATTATCTTAGTAGCTCTATTAAGCAATGAAAAAATTATTTCTTTAAAAATTTTTCATGATAATAAAGTGATTTTCTATATTTTACAGTGAGAAGAATCTAGGAAATTTTTATTTATTTCTTAGCTTTTAATGCAGAAATATATAGCTTGTTATTTTTTAATTAAAATTTTCTTTCTATTTTAATTCATTGTGTAAATAAAAAAATTTTCCAGCTGCTTATTTTTTTTAGCAAAATTTAATAACATTGTTTGTACTTTGTCTTGATAATTGTTATCTACTATTTCTATGCCACAAAAATTTTGAAAAAATGTATTAATATTTTAAATAATATCAAAACTTCTGATAATTTGCATTATTGAATGATACATCCAATAATTGACAAACAATTACCTTAATAGGGAAAGTTCGACATTAACTTTTGCTGTAGCTTTTTTAAAACATTTAAACACATCTTTTATTCTTTTTCTTAGTTCTTTACTAAAAATTTTATTATACTTTTATATAAACTCAAATTTTTTGTACTTACCTTGAGTAAATAAGAAAATAAAAATCTCCTAGAGATGGTAAATCAAATGCCCAAATATAATAATGAACAGTTATATAAAAAAGTATATTAATATTGTATTGCATAGCTACTACTTTAATAACACAAATAGCTTCAACGAGTGATAAAGTTGTGAAGATAAAAATCGAGTACATGATATAAATTATTTCTCTTTGTAATAATTAACAATATTCTTATGTTTCTTTAATTCCAAAATTGCCTTTATATTGAAAAAACATGTTGCAATTGAGAGAGTCCCAAATAAAAAGACAGTATAAAATATTTGGTAATAAATTACTTCCTTAAGGGTAAAATATGGTATAAAAGCGCCAGCGAAATCAAATGATCCGTATATTGGTTTAAAGGAATAGTTCCAAGTCCAATTAATGTTGACAACATGATGAAAAATACTAATACTTTAGTCATATTTGATTTTGAAAAATAATAATTATATTTTGTAGGATATATAACAGCTACATATCTGTTTACACTAACTAAAAGTGTTATAAGGAACATAAAAATTGTTTGTTGTACTGCTAAGACATGGAACAATCTTGCAACCCAATTATGTTCCTCAAAAAAGTTTTTAAAAAAACCAAATTTAGGTAATTTAATAAGTACATAATAAGTTATAATAAAAATAATCTCATTAACCAATTTGTAAACTATTATTAAAAAGAATTGTTTGTTCAAATGAACATTGTTCTTTCTGATTTCCTTTAATATCACATAGACTGATAATATCATTAAAAAGTGGTTGGTATCTTATATATAAGTTGAATCATTTCAGCAAGAAAAATTTATCAACCATTTTTATAAGATTTATTCAATAAACAGTATTATAAAAGTTTTCACTTGAACTTAAAGAAATAATTACACTAAAACATATATTATTAGTTGATTCATAAAAGTAATAATTTTATCAAAACCACAATTTAAAAAATATAACTTATAGTTAAAAATGGTTATTATTCTCACTTAAACATGAGATTTACTAACATATAAGAAAAATTTAATACTATAAAATAAAAGTAATTTATTTTTATTTTTGGTATACCAATAGATTTTAGAAATTAGATCTTATATTATACCGACACCATTATAATAATTTATGGAATTCATAAATTTAGATATTAATTTCTCAGAACTTTATTTATAAAGTTTATTTAAAACCTAAGACTTTGTTTTGTCACTCCAATCTTTAATCTACAAAAATAAGTCTAAAAATAGTATGTGGAAAATTTTATACATCATTTTTTAAAAAAATATTCAAATTGGAATAGAATTAACAATAAAATGATTTTTTATGAAGATATATTTATGCTTAAGTTATTATTCTTGCTAAATAAAAAAATGAATATCATATTTGTTTTTTAAAAAAAAGTTAATTTTTAAATCTATTTAAAAAGGGTTTTTATGAAATTTCTTTAATATATATATTTATCAGAAGGTATGATAACATTTTCAGTTCTTTATTTCAACTTTTTTCTTAATTTTTTATGCTTTAAAAAAATTATTCAAAAATAAAATGAAATCTTTATTTTCTTAAGTTTTATTCAAAATAAAAATGCCGTACATTTTTTTATAAAAAATTACGGTAGAAAATATAATGCCTATTTAATTATATTTTCAATAGAAATAAACTCAACTCTTTATTATTTAAAAAACAATAAAAAGAGAAGAAATTTAATGCCATTTCTAAGAAATACAGTCATTTGAAGCCTATCGTAAATGAATTCAATAATCAAGTCTTTTAATATATACTTCTTCTATGATTGGTAATTTTCTTATAAAAATTTGTAACAAAAATTTCTTAACAATAGGAAAATTGTAGAAAAGAATTTTATAATCATTCAAAAAAAATAGTTTCACAGAATGTTGTTCATGAATCCATAGAAATCACCCATTTTTTTAGAAATACTGAGAATAGTAATCCACATATCTTATTTTTAATATTTTTTTTTGTTTTCTAATATGTTTCTGAAGTCAAAACCCCACGAACGGTTCGTTAGTTCTTATGTAAATTACCACAATCTCTTGTATAAATCTAACTTCATGAGCTGTCATTAAATAACAACTAGTCCAAATCAAATTGCAAATTAATGATTGATCGAAATTAATACAATTTGGGCTATAATAATTGTCCCAATTCTATTAAACTAGTTATTTATTGTTTACAATGATTAACAAAAATAAATGTTACAAAATCATAATTGAAAGATAAGTTAGATGCAAAATGAGACTAAAATTTATAAAAAAATCAAAAAAGTTATTAGATATTCAATAAAATATCATATTTTTGAAAAGCTTTAAATATTATATTTTACTTTTATTATTTGACAAGAATTGCCTTCGATAAGTAGTTTTGATACTGACCTTAGAGGTTGAATTTTTACCACATCTTAATATATTTCTCATTTCATTCCTAAGTTCAACGCTAAAAATGTAATTTTATTTAATTATGAACATAATTTATATGTACTTACTTTAAATAAATGAGAAAATAATAGTCTCCAATAGACGTTAAATCAAATGCAATAAAATTGAGGAAATAAAATATACAAAAATTAAGTGAATTAATTTCGTATATTATTGTTTATAACTCTAACAACAAAAAAAGCTTCGACAAATGATAAAGTTATAAAGGTAAAGATTGAATATGTAATATAAATTATTTCTCTTTTATAATAACTAGCAACTTGTCTGTGTTTTCTTAATTCTAAAATTGCTTTTAAATTGAAGACACATGTTGTAATATAAATGATTCCAAATAAAAATATTGCATAAAATAATTTATAATAAACTACTTTTTTGGTGGTAAATTGTGGTACAAAGCTACCAAATGTATGATTTCTTCCGTATGCTGCTTTGAAAAAAATATGTCCAAATCCAATAAAGGTCGATATTATAACAAAAAAAAAGTAAGATTTTAATCATATGGGCTTTGAAAAATAATGTTGATATTTTGTAGGATATTTGACAGCTACATATCTGTTTATACTTATTAAAAGTGTTATAAGAAACATAAAAGTTGTTTGTTGTGCTGCTAAGACATTGAACAATGTTGCAGTCCAATCATTTTTCATCAAAAAGTTATTAAGAAATCCAAATCTAGGTAATTTAAAAAGTATATATTGAGTTATGATAAAATTAATTTCATTAACTAATTTGCAAACTATTATAAAATAATATTGTTTGTTAAAATGAACATTTTTCTTTTAACTTCTTTTATTATCACAAAAAATTGATAGTATCATTAGAACGTGGATGGTATTTTATATATAAGCTGAATTATTTCGCTAACAGAAACTATAATAACCATTTTCAAAAAATTGTTTTAGTAATTAATACTAGAAAAAGATTTTTTGTGAATGTACAAAAATAAATTACACTAAAATAAATATTATTAGTTGCTCGCTTTAAGTAATACTTTTATTATAACACAATTGAAAAAGTCACTTATAGTTACAAATAGTAGATATCATTATTAATTTATTAAAAAATGACATGTGTTTAGTATGAAAAATTACAATGTAATAATTTTTTTGAGATAAGTTAATACTACTACTAATAAAGATAATAATAAAATTACTAAAAGAATATTTTTGTAGTGCCATTCAAAATAGCTAATTTTATATTTATTAGAAAAACAAACTATTGAAATTCCTGTATTTCTTGACAGTTATAACTGAAGAGAAAATTGTTTTATTATTCTTTTTTAAACGTATATTATAAGTTTTACATTATAAAATATTTATATCATGTATTATTTTTTATTTACCAAACATTTCTTACGTAAGTAATTTTATTTTTAAGTTTGATAAACTGTAAAAATTGCAACTCATAAATTAATTTTCATGCTTAGAATTTATAACAGGAAGTATTTTAAGTATCAAAAATCAAATAAATCTTGTTAGATTTCTTCATCAAACTAAAATAATATTCATAAATCTCTTTTCCACCATTATTACGAAATTTTAATAATTCTCTTCACTCTCTTTAAAAACAATTTCTCATCTAATTTTGAAATTAATTGGTCCTTCTTGCGTTTCTTATTTTTATAGATACACTTTTTGCCTCATAATGCTCTTCCAATTTTGATCTAATACGAGATATTTTTGACATCCGCGTGTTGTTGTTTTTTCTTTTAAAGTTGATTTTGTGAACTATATTCAGTAACTATCTCGGATTCTTTTATATCATCTTTGGTTATACTGGAGTTACTTTTATCAATTATTTTGTATTTAGACATGATACCATTTTTTAGCACTTGAATCTGTACCTTGAGTTTAATTTTTATTATATTTATAACTACCAAAATTTACAGATTCCGTATCTACAATATGTTAAATATTTAATTAAATCAAATACTCAAAAAATTTATAATATTTATTACTTATAAAATGACCAATTTTATATTTAACCTGTCACTTTATTACAATGATCCGTAATAAGCGAAGACCAGGATTACGAAGACGTCCAGGAAAGAAAACTCGAAATCGCACAGAAGATACCTGTATAAATGGAGCAAGTGTTGATGATAATGAAATGAAAAGTGTAATTGACAAAAAAAATAGCTTGTTTGGACGTGACACACAGGACCAAGGTGCTGGTGATACAATAGCAAAAGATGTAGTAAGTACGCAGCAGTATGTATAAAAAACAGAAGGAGCGGTCTTGAAGGAATTCATTAACACCTTGTCCAAAATATACAATACAGCAGATATATAAAGAATATTCAGATCTGAAGTCAATGGTGTTTCCTGAGCATACAAAAGTGGCGTTTGAACAAAATATGACAAAGAATAGATTTAAAGATATTGTTTGTTGTGGTATGTTAAATTTTCAAATTTTAGAATTATAAAAACTAGTATTATCATTTTTTAATTTTAGATCAAACACGAGTTGTATTGTATGGAGAAGGTGATTATATACATGCAAATTATGTTTGTAATAAAATTCCTTCTGATAAGATAATTTGCTGCCAAGCACCCATGGAATCAACTGTAGTTGAGTTTTGGAGGATGATAGTACAAGAAAAGATTATTTCAATAACAAAGCTGTGTCAAATAATGGAAAATAACAAACCAAGGTGCTTTCAATACTGGCCAGTGAATGTGGGTCAGGTACTTCAATTTGGTAATATTTTTGTCAAACATTTAAATACGGAACAGTCAGATCCTTCGTATGTACTCATAAAGTTACAAGTTATTGAAGAACTTTCAAAGACCAACACAGCAATAGAGTTATAAATTGGATTGATTGGCCTGATCGTTTTGTACCTAAAAATTCTACTTCACTTCTGAAACTTTTAAGAAACTTCAAACTTACAAAGGTGGAATAGTAATACACTGCAGTGCTGGTATAGGAAGAACAGGTACTGTTACAGCCCTCCACATTTTAATGACAAAAATTCTTATGAGGCAATCATTTACTATATGAAGTTGTAAAAGTACTAAGATCTCAACGACCTCACTCAGTCCAAACTGATATACAATACCTCTTTATTTTTAAAGTAATTGCTGACTATTGCTTATCAAGAAATATAAGGACGGGACAATTGCAGAAATTTATACAAGGTTATGACATGCATTTGAAGACTCTTAATATTCCAATAGAATAAATTAATAAATTATATTAAATAATAATTATAGATTACATTGATGGTAACATTATTTAAAGTTATCTATCTACGTGCCTATAAAAACATCCATTTATATTCAAAATTTTTAATATAAAATTAATATTCTATTTATAGTTTTAATTTTTTGTTCAAACCGCAATTCAAGTGATTTGTAAATTTTATTTGAATTACAGGTATATTATTATGAAATTTATAATTATAACTTCAGAACATAAAGAATATTCAAATAAAGAAATTGATAACTGTTTAGAAAATTTATCTCATTGAATATATAGTTTTCAAATGTTGTATGGTTAAAAAATAAGAAATTTAATGCTGCTTTTATCATAGGTCTTCTCAAAATTAACAAATTTAATAAATAAATATCAAAGGATGCATTTTGCTAGCTAGAGGAGGTGGATCAACTTCAGACATTTGTGGCGAAATTGTCCAAGTTGAAGACCAAGGTGTTGTTGCAGTTTTTACTAAAAAATCAAAGTGACATGTTCCGAAATATTAAATAAAGTCAGACGAAGAGTATGTCTACGCTGGTGATGATAAATTAATTTAAATTTTGCATATAATCTGTCTTTTGTGGTTTATATTGTTTAATTTCAATAAATGTACTGGATGGTGTAATTGAAGAGTATGTCTCACTCTCGAAATCATCAACTAATAAATTGAATGTTAGTGCATGATCTTTAATGAATATTGCTATGAATTGATAAGTATATGAAATAACAAGCATAGAAAGTTCTACTGCCATTAACAGAACCTTGTTTCTGAAAAATATTCAAGAAGATCTTATTCATATTAAAAAAAACAATATTTATAACTAATAATTTATTATGAAAACCGCTTATACATGATCTTTAATATAAGTAGACTAATTTTACATTTTGACATATATTAAATTATTTTTTTTGTTTGTTTTCAATTCTTTCTCTTTTTATAAACACATTTTCAGCTATTTCCAAAAAATTTGTATAGGCCTCTGAATCCATATCAATAATTTCATTCTTGTGATGCTCGAAACTACCAAAAGAGACAAAGACAAATGATAAATCTCTGGACAGCCAAGATACCTATGTTCCCTAAGACACCTCAATCTTTCAAACAGGATCGAAGGTCGGGAATAATCTATGGTATCAATCATATATATTATTAGTGCAAGAGTTCCAGTTCTTCCAACTCCTGCACTACAATGTATTGCTAATAATCATCAGTACGCAAACTGATGATTCTCTTATATAGCGAGTAGATACTCATATGTTCGGATGGGATATCTAAAAGAAAATAATTATAAAACAATTGTTTTTATGATTTAAACTTACTCTTTTTCAGGGCCATCCTTGGTAGTGGAGAATGGTGAATTTCATTTCGGAATCATCTTTTTTATTTTTAAGGTGACATTCCGTTTTCAGTGGTAAAGTCCTTATCCAACCCTTGAAGTTATTTTTGAAAACGCAAAAATTAGAAGTTTCAAAAACTGATGCTGCTCAGGAAAATTAGGGGACCCATTTTTTTGCGAAGCATCAGCTTCTTCAGGCTTGACTAAGATAATAACAACAGTTACTTTATATCTTAGGATCATATCAAGCATGTCATCGATTTGTATCAACAAGTGGTGCCTAAAACAAAGTAAATTTTAATAATATTGATGTTAGAACCTCTACCTGACATAAAATCAGTTTCCTCTCTTTGTTGTTTTTGGTGGTGTATTCAAACTTATTAGCATGAATAAAACTATCTTTATCCGTTTCAGGTTTTCCATTAACAGTGATCCCAGTTGAGTCAAGACATTGAACGATTTTATAGCGACACCTCTTTTTGTCTTTACCTCCTTCAAAATTATCAATTGCATTTTGGAATCGATTGCAGCGATAAGAGATTATATAAGGGTCAATTCTTCCTAGCGTATAAATGCTTGATTTACATTCGTATATTTTTCCTTTATCTACGATGTTGACAAAATTAAGGACTCCTCTAATTTACCACCCATTTGTTCTCTGCGTTTCAAATAATCATAAAAGTAGTTGTCATAACTGGACATAAAATCGGAACGACGAGTTGAGAAGTCAACTAGAATCTTATTATTAAAGAATGTTGTTACGAGAGCTTTAATGATATAAGCAAACTCGTATGATACCAAGTTTCCTCCGTAACGTTTATCACGTATACTTTTAATAATTCTCAAAGGACAATAACTTTCATTGTCAGACTTCAATGCATCGTATATACATGCGAATAGGTAAGCATGTATACACGGGCTCCAGTTCCTTGTGATGAGTGAATGAGTATGTTCTTCTTTGGAGCAGCCTTTAAAATTTCTTGGTAGATACTGACAAATTGAAGATCCGATTGAGGTATATCATTTTCTTTCCAATTAAAAGCATGATATATGTTTAGACTTTTTGATTCACCTCCTTTTTTTTCTAACAATATTTGGTATCCTGTGATGGAGAGAACATTCACTTGGATCTTTTTGTAATGGGCAACAGTAATGTCTCCATATGTACGTTTGTCTGATTTCCAATATAGATCTTTTGAAATTCCATCATTCTCTTCGGACTGTTTGTCATAAATGATTGCAATTACCGTTGCAATAGCCTCCTCATAAATCATTTGCCAGAATGAACATTGATTATCTTTTCTTGGACCCTAAAATGATAAAATTGTGTTATTTTATTTTTTTAAACTTACATCAGAAAGGATATATCTTCTTTCCTCTGAATCAGTGTAGACATAGTGGGCCTGCAGTTTTCCTGGGTAAATTTTTATGGCATTCAACTATGTATCATCAAAAATATTACTAACTATAATGTCCACTTCATCATCTGTTTTTTATGGCTTTAAGAAAAGCTGGATGTAACGTTTTTAAAGATAAGTACTCTTTGTCCCTTATAGCCATGCAGTAATTATCAAATGACTGATTTTGTAAGGTTATTCCAGAAGACGTACACATTAGGGTACTTTTTCTTGTTTTTTTAACATTTTGAGGAATGGACTTAATAATTTGATGTATATAATTTTTAGAGAAAAAGACAGGATAAATAAGACAAGAAGGATGACTCCAACAATTAACAAGATAGCGTAAAAGTTTCCAACTTTATCCGACAATTTTTCATACAAAGACTTATTGCTTTCCTGCTTTTCTTTATGGATCTTATGTTTTTCTTCTTGCCATTTTTTTTTCACCTCCTCTTTTCTCTTCTGTCTTTTTTCCTTATCTTTTTCTAATGCATCAAATTTCAACCTAATACTTTCGTTTTTTCTTTTTTGATCCTCAAAAATTTTTTTTTCTTCTCTTTCTTCAATCGAAGCAATCGTGTCCTCATTAACAAACTTCGTTGTAGTTGTGATGCTCCCATCCAGAGTTTTATATGTACAACTTATTGTTGTTTTGCCATCTTCCTTTTCATCAAAGATTACAGATTCCTTATCAATTTTAAATTTTCCTTTTATGCCATCAGTAGTATTCAAGGTTTGATAACTTTCTTTTGTCCCATTATAATCAACTTTGTCCAGGTATCCAACGTTCAAGTAGTACAGAGAACAATTTGGTTTTATGGAGGTATTGTTTTTAAAGTATGGTTGAATTTCTTCTTTAATTATAAGGTTTTTTTCAGAAGGGCCAAAGTAGTATTGTTTCGATATTGTATGATTACCATTTTTAATGGAGAATAATATATTAATTCTAACTATCTCATATCCATTTATAATAAAATTTGTTGTTATTGATGTAGTGGAATTTTCAATAACTTTAGGTTTTTCATCAACATATCTCATTCTTGTTAAAGTTATTTTTTCTCCCCCATAATATTCTACATTTCCACCCATGTCAAGAACTACGCTAATTGTCTGTTGGTCTCTTTCCTCTACATTTATTTTATGTAAATCTCCAATTTTCGGTGCCTCTGAGGTAGATTCATAAGGTTTTATTAGAATAGTTGGAGTATCACCATATATCATAATAATTCCGCATGGTTCTTTAATCTTTTCACTATTATTGAATTTGTCAAAATAATAGAACATTTGATTAACATAAAGATTTGGCATGTTTTTATATTCCTTCATTAATAAAAAGCCACCTTCTCTCTCACTTCCGAAAATTGTGTGATTTTTAGATGACATATCGCAATTTTTCATGTTTTGGTGAAATTTCCGAAATTCTTGACTGTTGTTCCATAAAGTTCCAATTGTCAGTACCATTTTTTCCACATAACATTAAAAATCCATTGTTTTTTCCTTGATAGATCCCTCGTTATTCCTGATAATAACTGTACTACATGTAATTTTTGTTTGACTAGTTGATTGTCTTAACAAAGGTACCCATGCAAACAATTTTGTAGGATCACGAGATACGCTTTCTGAATGAAGAATTTCATCAGTAGGAAAAAAACGAATCATTAGGATTTTTGTGAATATATTTAGTATACGGACACTTTACCAGTGCCATATTAGAAAGAGTTGTGACTCCTAAATCAATCAGAAATGCTGTTTTGTTGGTATCCTCAGGTACATAGGGAAACAGCTTCATACGATGTACTTCTTGAGGCTGTGTTGGAAGTGGCATCAAAGCCAAAGCAGCACCCAACCAATATAACTTTAAGAACATTGTAGGTGATTTTTGTTAAAAATCTATTCATTAAATCATATTTTTCACAAACAAATTTTGATTATAACACTACATTATATTCAAATATTCAGTAAAATTATCATAAATATTACTTGTGATACAATTTTATATTCAAAAATTTTTAATTTGAACTAACAATGTTATAAAGCTACATTAAAGTGTATAGGCAAGAAGAAATGGAACAATAATTATGGTGATTTATCGATGATTTGTCACATCTATAATATTTAAATTTATCAACTCTAGAATTAGGGGGTCTTTTTGCACTTTCAATTTGTATCATATTCACAAATTGGCTTTAACCTATTTCTGATGTTTTTAAGAGCGATTTTTTTTAACAATTCTAATTTAAATTTCAACGTAATGTTAGCAAATGACTCTGATATTTTTAGATGATATGTGATAAGTGCATGTGGAAAAAAATAGTCGGCTGCCAACAAAATGGTGCATCTCAAAATAAGCCTAAATGCATACCACCGACAAGATTGTTTTTCAAAATAAAAAATTCAAAGATTTTAAATTTCTTTATTCATGAAAAAATTTAAATTCCTATTTAAATGGTAAATAAAAGCATTGGTAGGTTTCTATATTTCCCAAAAGAGAAATTCAAAATTTTGAAGGTATTATATAATTGAAATTGTTTTTCAAGATAACTATTCCAAAGCAACTCAATATGATATAATTAAAGAGATAAAGTCTTGGAGGCATATGGAGATCTTTGGTTGGGAACATAAAAGTCAACATTTGGAGTTTTTGTATCTAAAGTTTGTAAAAGATTGCTTGTTGTAAAGGTTGGAATTAAATCAGTAAACCTTCTTAAAGGATCGATTTTGTTCATTGTAAAAGCTGGTAAGGCATCATGTGTTTTAAAAATTCTGTTGGAAGCTGCTTCTATGAGATCAATTAGTGAAAGGATGGTTACAATTAATTTGAATCAATCTTATGATCAACTTATAAATGTAAAAAGGTTCAGTAAGTCCCCTGATTGTAGTTGATGCTTAATGTTTTATTCTAATTTTTAGAAGAAAGAATAAAAGTATAGGGAGAAATTGTTAAAGCTTCTGAAAGCAATGTTGAAAGGGGATAAATTCTAATTTCTTAATCTTACTATTAGATATGTAAAAAGATTGTTATTACTTATTAACTACTTTTTAAATAATGCTATATGTATTTTAGAATGTTTTGTGGAGTGATCTGATACCTTGTCTTCAAAATACAGATTTTTGTCAGATTTCAATATTTGTCTGAGTGAAGAATTTACTTGGCTATCAGTATATTAAAATTGTTAGTGATGAAAATTACCATTTATAAAAATCAAGAGTCAAATTTTACTTTACATTGTTGCAAATCTATAACAGGAAAAATAAGAAGATAAATATCGTCTTGAACATCACCCTTTTTAAACTCAACCGATTTCTATGAGCAAATAACCAAAAGATGTGGCCTTTTCCTAACTTGAAGGGGAAATTTGTTTCAGATATTTTGTCTAGAACTAATTTAATTATCTTTAAAAAACATCACCATTTTTATAGATTTGTCTCTTTTGAAAAACTTCTAAAAATTAAGGAAGTAAAGTAATTTTGTGGCTCATTTGAAGAACCCAATACCATGATAAAATGGAAACTCTATATTTTTAAGATTGATTAATATTTGGTCAAGCCCTAAACAAAGAATGGGAGTAGTCTTTATAAAAAAATTTAAAGTAGAGTGCGTTGAAAGCTTAAACATTACCATGCGGAAGCATGATCACTGGCTGGCATTGGTAATTTATAAGAAAAGTTAGATCAGAAGCCCTGAGAAATTAAAGAAACAAAAAATATGTTATTTTGAGACACAGAAGAAACTTTAATATTATTTTTTACAATATTTTTATCAAATAATTTGACATTTTTTCATGAGATTGTCTCCAATAACCATAATATATATATTTTATGGACTCTTGTTGTCTTTCATAAATTTACTCATATTCGACGTGGTTTTTAAACAATTCATTGTAATAGGAGGTATTATTCTTTCTAGAACGTTTATTTTTATTGAGAATTCAAATTTTTAACAAAGCATACGGAATTTTTTTGTTATAAAATGCTTGAATTATTTTTAAAGATCAGTAAAAAGTATTTATAATTTAAAAATAAGATTAAAAAATAGATCAATTACACAAATATTTTATTTTTCGTTAAAAAAAGTTACAAATGTAAAAAATATTAAATTAAAATTATTATTTAATGAACATTTAGAGGTATGTTCGTGTTTTTTAGTATTTTCAAAGAAATAATATCCACTTATCAACAAGAATATTGTGAAGTCAATGCAGCAGCTATCATTATTACATCTGTAAAAGAAATAATAAAAATAGCATAGAAACTCCTATTACAGTTCTGGATCTTTTGATGGCATTATTTCCCACACTCTTCGCCTATTTTTTCACTGTTTTGGACCTTGGTGTTGCAGGTGTACTGAAGACTCTTGTATCATTGGGAACCTGTTGCGTATTACTGCCAGATCCCACAATCCTATTCATCTTAACAAATATTGTGGTAGTTGTGATACTTCCATTTAGAGTTTTATAATTACAACTTATTGTTGTTTTCCCATCTTAATTTTCACCAAAAAATACGGATTTTTCAATTTCTTTAAATTTCCCTGTTATACCGTCAGTAGAATTCAAAGTTTGATAATTTTCTTTAGTTCTATTATAGTCGACTTTGTCCATTTTGACCAACATTATAGTAATAAAAAGGTTAATTTTGCCTTATAGAGGTATCATCTTGAAAGTATAATTTGATTTCTTCTTTGGTTGTATAGTTTTTTGGGGTAAGACGTAACTTGTATCTCTTTGATATTTTCTTATCTTTTTTTATCTGAATAAATATATGACAATTCTACTATTTCATATCCATTTTTAATAAAAGTGGATGTTATTGATGTGTTCGAGTTTTCAATAACTTGATGTCTCCTTCAATATATTTCATTTTTGTTAGAGTCATTTGTTTTCCCCGATAGCATCTTAAATTTTCACCCATAACAAGCATAACATAAATGGTTTGTTAATCTGTTTCAGCTGTATATATTCTTAGTATATCCTCAATTCTCGGTGCTTCAGAGATAAGTCCATAAGCTAGCAATTTAATTTCTGGAAGTTTACCAAATATCTGCCATATTCCGAATAGCTTTTTAATACTTTCAGTTTTATTTTGCCTTTCAAAATAATAAAACCGTTGATTAAAATAAAAATTCTTAAACCTTTTTTGATCCATAACAATGTAACACCATCTTATCTTTTGCTGGCGAAAATTATTAGACTACTAGTTGGTAAACCACACTTTGGATGTTTTGGCGAAAATTCCTCAGTAGCTCCTTCTCGTATCACGAATTCCACATCATCAGTACCGTTTTTCTACAAAACATTAAAAATTCAATATACATTATTGCCTGGTCCGGTATTAGGATTAGCTAAATTTACTCCACATGTATAATTTGTTGGTTTATTAAGCTTCTTAAGTAAAGATATCCAATTAAACAATAAAGAGGGAACTGTTCTTTCAAATAATGCAACTTCGCCCATATATGCCATGAACACATCAGCTGTATTTTTGTATATGTATCCATTTTCTAACATTTTACCGCTATCATATCAGAATTAGTTATTGCTTCTTAATCATTAGAAAATGTGGTTCCGTCGATATTCTCGGGTACATAGGGAAAACAAATCCTTACGATGCAATCCTTGAATCTGTGTTGAAAGTGGCATCAGAGCCAAATAACCAACCAATTTAAATAATCTTAACAACATTGTGGGCGATTTTGTGTAAAAAATCTACTCATTATATCATAACTTTTTCATATTAAATCTGGATATAACACTATATTATTTTCAATAAAACTTTTAATAATATTATCGTTAGTAAGTGTTTATTCAATTTTATGTTAAAAAATTTTAAATTAAAAGCAACGACGTTATAACATGACAATAAAATATTTAGGAAAGAAGAAGTGAGCCACTTATTGAGGTGATGATTTGTAAATTTATCAAATTCGAATTCTATCAACATTAGAATTGGGGGTCTTTCACATTTTTCAATTTGCATGTGATACAAAAATTTGTTGGAACAATTTATTGTATTTTTACTACAATTATGATTTGAATTTTAAAATAACATTAGTAAATACCTTTGACATAATTTTATGATAATAAAAGTAAAAATTTCTAGTATTTTCCTCAAAAAAACGACAATAGCAGCGTCAGATAAATCCTATCAAAGATTACTATATTCTATAGATACATGTAAAGCTACACTAGCCCTATTGGGTTAGTATGTATTTACCTTCTTAGAAATACAGTAAATACACACAAGCCCAATGAGGCCGGTGTACCTTAAGCCATTTTAAAAAGATAATTTTGAAAAATATGACAAAAAATATCGAGTTGTATGAATCTCTTTCCTGGAATGGACTTCAGTTTCTCCTGAAGACGGTAAGTTTAATCTGAGTCTATTATGTAAACTTAGGGTTATTAGCATTTTGTATGAAGCACGTTAAATGTCAAAATTTGCCTTCACTTTCTGTGATTGAATAAGATAATACCAATATTCAAATCAAATTATTAACGATATATATTTTATGACTATAATTCTCAAGAATATTATACGCAAAATTATGTATTAAACAAATTAATTTTTAATATAAACATAAATTATTGTGAAATAAAACATTTCATTCTCATTTAACGAGGACTGCTCCACCCAATAATTATTAACCTTCTTAAAGGACCTCATCACTAAAAATGGTAGAAGATTCTATCCCCGATCCCATTCCCGATTCCAACAAAAAAGGATACATAATTGGTGGAGCGATATCTGCAGTAATTCTAGTCATGATTGCCATTCTTATCTGTATTATCATAAGGAAGAATAAACAATGTTGCGTGAAGAGAAAGAAAGGAGGAATCGTATCTGAGTCATTGAGTACTTCTAGAAGTGATAAAATAGTACAAATAAAGGTTGTTCCAAAAAATTCAAATAGTTTCAAAGCTGACAACTTACAGAAAAGCAAATCTGTAACAGGGATCAAATCTGGGCAAATTACTATCCTTAATGCAAAATCAGTCTTTAATGGTAAAGTTGACCCTACGAAACCTGATGGGACGGTAGTTAAGACAGTTGCCTCTACAACAGCAAAGTAGTACTTCACTCCATCCGTAACATGGAATGCTATTTGGACTTATGAAACTGCAAAAAAATTTTAATTATTATAATAATAAAATAAATTTAATTCTTTTATAAAAATCTTTGTAACTCCATTGAAACTTCATATAAACAGACTATTATTTAACTTTTTTATTCATTTGTTTTTCTAAAAACCTTTAATAACAACTCCATCATCAATCACAAACAAAAAAAATCACAAATTCCAAATTAATTTACATACTCCACCAGTTACAACACCATCAATCATCCCATCAAAACATTCCTGAAATATTTACAACTCCCAACCACAACAAAACCATCATACCCCTCCAAAAAAACCACTAAACTCCACATCAAACAATCTCCAAACCTATGACAGTTCAAAATTCCACATCCAACCTGTCACTCCACAACCCCTCCACCAATTCATCAAACAAACCTAAACATAAAACAACACGCATCTCTCTAGCTTCAGGATTATAAATGATGACAACCTCCAACAGGTATAAATAAATTAAACTTTTTTCATTATATCATTTCTCCTTAAAAAACATTATATTTTTTATCATCCCCCAACCTGCAATAAACTTCTTTTTCATTAATTTACATAACTAATAATGCTTCCATTAATCATTACACTAAGTACTTTATTTTTAAGTGTCTCACCATTTATGTAAGTTTTTACCCCCTAACTTCATTAATAATAGAGGATAATTTTGTAATTTCTATTTCCAGTTCATTAATAAATTTCTACCAATATAATCAACGAAACGGAACGTTAGTTAATTGCGATGATATACCTAATTTGAGTAATCGCCAGAAATTAATTTGTTACAATCATGAAGCCTCCTTCATTGACATCCTCCAGGGTATTGTTAAATCGAAAAATCAATGTTCAAAATTGTTTGAAAATGATGTTTGGAATTGTAAAGGACACGATGATAGTAATATCTTTGGTTTTGATGTAAAGAAACTCCAGATAAAGGAGAAGGCTTTTGTTTATGCTTATGCTGCAGCTGCTGCAACCATCTCTGTTGCTAAGGGATGTTCGAGGGGTAATAATCCTAGATGTGATTGTGGAAAATTACCTGAAAACGAAATTAACATGGAAGAAAAGTATGGTTTTACTTGGAATGGTTGTTCTGATAACATTAAGTATGCTAATAATATCGTCAGAAATTTCTTTGAAGAGCAAAAGAAAGATAATAATAATGATCTTGAGAGTATGATGGACAGTCATAACTTTATGATCGGAAGATTAAAAGCTAGAAAAAGCTTCAAGAAAGTTTGCAAATGTCACGGTATCAGTGGATCATGTCAAACAAAAACATGTTGGATGGCTACAAGTTCAATAGAAGAAATCGGGAAAGACCTAAAATATCTCATGGAATCAGCTAGAATCGTAAGAACACTAAACACCAGAAGCATCGACACCAGAAGCGGAAGTTTTTCATCCTCCAGAAACCTAGTATACCTCAATCCATTCAACGACTTCTGCACCAAGAATGATACCCTCGGCATAACAGGCATCAAAGGCCGGGAATGTTTCTCAAAAGACCAATGCAACAACATATGTTGCGGAAGGGGTTTCACTACCCACATGGAGTTAATAGAAGAACAATGTAACTGCAAATTCGAGTATTGTTGTCAGGTTAAATGTAAACTCTGCAAAAAAATCATTACACGCTACCATTGTAAATAAGTGTATTTCATATATTATTTTTTCTATTATATTTTGATATATTTTGTAGTATTTATTATTAATTAATAAAATTTAGATAATCAATTATTATAATCAGTTGATGGCTGGGGAAGATATGTCACTTGCATGATAACAAGAGTATAATAAGTGGGTAACCGTTAGATGGAACGTTATACCAACAGTTAATTGTGAGATAAAATCTAACAATCGTCAGTTTTAGGTGGTATAGACTGTGAATTTGTTAAACTGTACTATATTCATGAGAAAAGAGTTATCACTAAAATTTATATTTTTTATATAGCAATTATTACTTAATAAATTTTTTCTAATAAATATAATAATCTACATTTCTGAGTATCATTTTTATTTATGATGTTATCAACGAAACAGTTATCAATTGTAGCTTTAGTTCTTGGCATCTATTCAGTAGCTTTATATATAATATATCTTAGATTCCCTTCTTTAGAAGAGTAAGTTAATGTTTCTATTATATTTAGATAAATTTATTATGATAACCAATTTATAGAGATGAAAAAATTCACATAAAATATCCAAGAAATTTGGAGGATGCAAAACAACTGGGTATTGTTTTATCAAGATACACTGACAAACACTACTACAATGTCCTGTCAGCTGTGGTAGCATTGTACATAATTCTTCAATCATTCGCCATCCCAGGATCGTTATTTTTAACATTCTTATCAGGGTACTTATTTAATTTCTATCATGCATGTCTGCTTGTTTGTATAGTAAGTACCAACAAAACTTCCAAACAGATTATTAATAAAAATAATCCTCCATTTATAGTGTTCAGCGATAGGAGCATCTGTTTGTTACTTCTTCTCCCAATGGATTGGTAGGGAACTTCTTATTAAATACTATCCAGAAAAAATTGATGCCTGGCAGAGGGAGGTTGATAAACACCGATCAAATATATTTAATTATATATTTTTCCTCCGTGTCACTCCATTTTTCCCTAATTGGTTCATTAATATGACAAGTCCAATTATTAATGTACCGTTGATGCCTTTCTTCTTTGGGACTATGCTGGGGGTAGCACCACCATCTTTTGTCTTTATACAGGCTGGGAAGACACTCAATTTGATGACTGATACCAATCAAATGTGGTCATGGAATTCCGTTATACTATTAACATTTTTCGCCTCGCTTTCATTATTACCAGTATTTTTTAAAAAAAAGTTGAAATGAAATAAATGATTTGTTGTATCTTTTATTATTAAATTATATATATTTTTTGGCAATAACATAATAATATTATATACAAAATATATGATTTGTTAGTGATTAGAAAAAAAAAGATTATATCTATAATTCCCGTTCTTTATAGAAGTTTTTTCTTTTTTGATTTGTACCTATTGTTGATGTATTTGTGGTGAGGGTTGTACTTTTGTAACTTTTATTTATTGTTGACCTAGTGCTGTTGTCGTTCTCTAGTGTTCCATAGACAGCTGGATCTAGTATTTGTATTGGTCGGAGTCTTTGCCTTCCATCAGGAACGAAACTTCCCTCAAAACCATCTGAAATGGACGTCAAAGATGAATGAGTGAATGAATAGTCATTTGTTTTCTAACAAAATCCTTTATGAGAAAATAACTCATTACACTTGACTAACATTCATGACACACAAAAGAACAATTAAAAATAACACACAATGTTAAATGATTAAATATCCCCACTAATACTCACCTTCATCATTGTCAGTCTTCTTTTGTATCGGTGGCAATGGAGGTCTCCGGTATGGAGCTAAATTGCTAGCCGACACCTGCCTCTCCAAGTTACCATAATCTTCCCTCTTCTTGGCACAACATGTAAAAAGATGCTTTATTACATTCCTTTTGTTAGTAGGATTCCCGTATTCTCTTAAAACCTTATCACTCCTCTCCTGACGTATGATTCTCCTTCTATTGGTTACCAGGAATGATATAACTACACCCAGGAAGAGGATAAAGATTACTACTATTGCGATTAAAATAAAAAATACAAGAAATGGATACTTCTCTAAAAAAAAGATTATTAATAATAATTATTAGTGATGCAAAAAATTAAAGATTACAATGATTACCTAAAAGATTATAATTATGACGTAAATTGGTTGTTTTTATGGTTGTCATAATAGTAGATGTACTTGTATTATTATCATATCCCAATATTTCATAATCTTTTTTATTAACTTCACCAAGAGTAGTGTTGATGACATCAGAGATATTCTGGATAACATTATTAACAGTTGTTGTTGTTTGTGTGGGGGATGATGGAAGTAACACTTGTGATTTATTGGTACTTGCAATATCATTAAATAGTTCCTCCATTTTTTGTGATACAGTTGATGAGGAAATATTGTTAAATATATTGGTGTTAGTGAAATTATGAAGAGGGGATGTTGTTGACTCCAAGATATCGTTTATATTGTCTATTAATTCGCTTTTATTATTATTTATCTCTCCAATCATTGTGGTTGTGGTGGTGGTGGTAGATGTATTTTGAAGACCATTTAATAGGGTAATATTATTTGATTTGTCCTCATAATCTATTGTTGGTATTGAGGAATTATAAAGTGATTTTGATTGTAAAATTTTAGTAGGTGATATACTTAAAAAACCAGTGTTATCCTTGGTGGGTGGTTTTAGGGTTGATAAAATAATACCATTGGACATACTCAAACCAGTTTGGTTGGTGTTTATTAGCATGGATTAAAAAACAAAATAATTTTGTTGATTATAAAATAAAAAATATATATAGTTGGAGTATGTTTAGAATTAATTGTTTGATGTTTTAACTGTAATTATCTTGTTACTTTTGTGAATAAAAATAGCAATAAATTTAGCGAAAAAATAAGTAAATATTTTGAAGGTAATGATTTTGGAATTAAATATTATTTTAGAATAAATAAATGGATATGCTTAGAGTAGGTATTATATATATTCATTGAAATGTAAGGTAACCGTTGTCATGGAAGCAATTAATTATTTCCCTCCTAAGGTAAAATAAAATAAATACACATCTACAAGGGTATAAATTATGAGTATGTTTTATTGTCTAGGGTGATAAATGTAGGAAATATATTAGTTAATTTAGATGTAAGAGATACCAGGTGGAGGAGAGGGGGAGTACTAAACATATAAAACTATCTTCATTGAGGAGATTAAAACTTTTGCCACTCAAAGTTTTATAAACATGTTTTGGAGGAATTTTGTTCAATTGATAAAACTTTTTACTGGAATAAAAAGGAGAGATGAAGTCTGTAAATAGAATTATAAAAAAAAATTGAATTGTTGAGAAAAATTATATGAATTTTTTGGAACAAGAAAAATATAATTAGTTTTTCTCAGATTGAATGGAGGGGAATATTAGATTAATAAAAATATAATTTACGATCATATTTAATATGCATATTTTTATTTGTATATTGGATTATGAGGTAACCATAATACGACAATTATCGTCTAATGATATATACAGAAGTATACATATTATTTGCATATATGATATTACATTAATATTATTTATATTGAAAGAGTGATCCTTGAAAACAGTAAAAAAATATAATAAATTGCAACTATGATAAATTGAAAACAAATAAAAATAAAGAAGATAATTGTTACAATAAACTTTTCAATTATGAAGCATAATAATAAAAAGTCTTACATAATAAATAATAATTTCAACAAAAAGGATACCATGAATGGTGAAAGGTGATCTGGTCTAAGAAAAAAAGCCCTTTATACATTACATCATTCAATGATACAACAATTCTCCCTTGAAATTACATTATAATAAAGATATGTATATATTGTAAAAAGAATTAAAATCTATATATAGTCAATTTGGAGGAGTAACAATAAAATATTGATAAAAAGTTTGATGTATTATTTAGTTGAGGAAAACTTTTTTTCCCATATATATCTCGTTCAAAGATGATAAAGAAGGAAATTAATAAATAAGATTTATTTGCTGTTAAGATAATAATGAAAAAAATAATAAAAAATAAGATGTCAAATTGCGTGTGTGTTTTTGGCGATTGGGAAAGGAGAAAAGAGAGAAAAAATAAGAAAAGTGTAGGACTATCAAATAATCAAATTAACTATCCTTTTTGGTTAACTATTAATTTGTAGTTTTCTTTTATATATGGTTGAAAAAAAGCCTCAAAGTTTGAAAGTGGCAAAGTTGTTGTATATAAAAGGGGAGAGATAAATAGATTGTTGTAAAAAGATGTATATTAATTATATTTTCTTTTCTTCCAACATATATAATATACTATATATACATGTTAATGTTGTATGGAGATAGGTAAAAGGAAGAAGAAGAAATTGGTATTTATCTACCACACACATGAATGATTTTTCTGTTAATTTTTACACCATAATCAAGGTTTTAATAGGGAAATTAAAAGAAATAGGTATTTAAAATGATTACTACTTATAATTGAAACATTTTATATAGTCTATTTGTATAAATAAACATATGTTTATTAATAATAACTTTATACATTGATTTATCAAAATATAATAATAATAATATTAAAGTTAAAAAGACAAGAGATAGATAAATAATGTTACTTTCTCCTCTATAGCAAACCACAAAACCACCATTCAATGGCAATTTAAAATTGAATTGAGATTGATAATGTTTTAATGGTCGAGGATTAGTTCAACATTTTATGGATATGTAATGCTAGGATATTAAAACTTAAAAACAAACCTTCCGCCTTTTATAATATTAATCTTCTTGTCAAAAAAATAGATTATATATTAAATATGATGACGAGGAAAGGAAAGGAGGAGGAGGGTGGAGGGAGGAATGAGGCTAGGAGGATTATGAAGTCAAAAAGAAATTGACCCTTTTTTATTTTAAAAACTACTCTGTTAAATGATTTTTGACAAAATTGACATCCTCGAGAAGTAACAATTAAAATAACATTGTAAACGATTTAAATTGCCACTTAATGATGGTAGAAATTTAAGTAATAATAATTTTACATTTAATATTTTTGTTGTGTCCTACTGCCTTCTAACCCCAAACACTGCACATCACCCATTGGATGATAAATTGAGGATGATAGAAGGAAGATAAAAATAAGGAGAGAGAGAATTAAATGTTTTGACAATGTATGCTCCAAAGATTAACATAAAACAAGATTTCTCTTAAATTTCAAGATCAATTAAGACGTGTCTGTTTCAGAAATGATATATAAAAATAATATATATATAATTATGTTCTTCGTTTTTTTCTCCTATCACCTTTCAATAACAAAACAAAATAATAAAACATCTGAAATTTTATACTTCTTGCTCTTTTTTTAAGCAATTTTACATTTATCCACTAATAACAATGGAGACAAATATCACATATAACGATTATCAACTCTCTCCAGATACTTTTTATTCCTTTATATCATATTAAGTTATCTCTTCTTCTTGTTTATTCCTTCTTTTTTCTCTCCTTAATATCATCTTACACAACCCATATATATATATATATATATATATTCCAGTAAATTTATATAACTAGCCTTCTATAGGCATTATATTAAATATCACATAAATACACATAGATTAAAATAATATATTAAGATAAGATAATAATCAAGATAAAATTTTTGTTTTATGTTCATGTGGTCTGCCCTGACCATTTTGGTTGTTTGTGTATCTTTCACCTTTATAAAGATACTTTTTTAAGCTTGTTTTTTCACTTTTGTTTCAATTGTCATTGTATATTTTACTTATCATTACTATTTTACTATCATCATTTTGTTTTTCTTACTTTTTTAAGTACCATGAATGAGCTGTTGTTATTCTTCCTGATTGTACCTTTATTGACTGTTAATGGACTAGAGAATGGCTTGGCAAGACTCCCACCAATGGGTTGGATGTCGTGGACAAAGTTTTACTGTGAAATTGATTGTGATAGGCACCCATTTAGTTGTATTAACGAGAACCTTTACATGGATATGGCTGATGCTATGGTTGAACATGGGTATGATAAATTTGGTTATGAGTATATTCATATTGATGATTGTTGGACGGAGAAGAACAGGGATAGTAGCGGGAGATTGGTTGCTGATAAGAAAAGATTTCCTTCAGGTATTCCTGCCTTGGCTAAGTATGTAAGTTTTCTTGTGTGGTGGTTAATGATCCAATGTAACAAAGGAAATTAAATAAATGATTTTGGTGGTTTTTTCTAACAAAGAGAAATTAGGCCAAATTTTATTTTCTTTCTTCATTCAAATTATCACGTCATTATTTATATCTAATTTAGGTTCATGATAAAGGATTAAAACTAGCAATCTACGGTGATATCGGTACACTAACATGTGCCGGATACCCTGGAACACTAAAATATGAAAAGATGGATGCAACAACCTTCGAGGAATGGAAAGTAGATTACCTAAAACTGGATGGTTGTAACATCGACGAAGACGAGATGGCAATCCGTTACCCACTAGTTAGTAAATACCTAAATGGAACAAATATCGTCTACAGCTGCAGTTGGCCAGCATACCTATTAAATCACCCAGAGAAAGTTAATTACACGGTTATTGCAAAATATTGTAATTTATGGAGGAATTTTGATGACATAAAAAGGAGTTGGGAAAGTATACTCAGTATAATTGATTATTATGTTGCTAATCAAGACAAATTGATTCCAGCAAATGGACCAGGTAGATGGAATGATCCAGATATGGTGAGTTAATATTTTATTATTAAAAATATTGGTCTCTTATAATTGTTTATTACTTAAAGATCATTGTTGGCAATAGTGAAATAACAGTTGATCAATCAAAAGTACAAATGACAATATGGAGCATCTGGTCTTCCCCATTAATCATGTCAAATGATTTACGTATCATTCCAACAGAATACAAAGAAATTCTTCAAAATGAAGAAGTCATAGCAGTTGATCAGGATCCCCTCGGCATAATGGGAAGGATGGTCTTTAACATCAGCAACATCCAGGTGTTTGTCAAACCAATGACTCCCATTGACACAGAGAGGAAACTTTACTCATATGCTGTGGCTATCTTTAATAGAGGTACACACGAACTGGAGACAGGAGTAGAGTTAGGGAAGATTGGTTTGACAAATAAAGAAGGATATGTGTTTAAAGATTTGTGGGAACATAAGAGAATGGGTATTATGTATCCGAGTGACAAATTGAAGGTCACCATCCCACCAACAGGTGTTGCTTTCTTCAAAGCAACCCTCCCGAATATGGTTGTTAAGAGGGATTTTGAGGATTTTTGAATGATTAATTTTTTTTTCATATTTTGTTCTTACTTTAAATAAGTTTAATTAAACTACAATTCAAAATTAATAATAAAAAGAAGGGATATATAATTATTAAATTAAAACAAGTTAGGGTGATGAAAGTTTTTGTAAGATCCATGTAACAGCATCCGAAGGTTGGTTGGTAGTGATTTGATAAAGGTAAACAGAATCCTGATTTCCTGTCAAACTCGTTCCCACTGTTTGGTATTGTTGATCAAATACAATAGCTAGTATTTTCAATCCACTATTTTGTGATTGTTTTATGTTGTTTAATGTTGATAAAGTATCTTGTTGACCGAGGAGATTTGAGTTGATGAAAAGTACTATTCCTGGTGAATTTGTGTATGTGTTTGTGTCTCCTAAGTTCATTCCTGCCTGATTCCCGAGGATGAGGGATAGGAAAGTTACATCATATTTGGATTGCGTTTGGTTACGGACGTTTTGTACTTCTTTGTTTAATGAAGTATAGTCTTGTGGTTGTACGATTGTGTAGTCATTTGTAAGTGAATTTTGACCTTGTGATTCTATTAAAAGGGATGTTGAAACATTTCCTGTAGTATTGAAATATGCAGTTATTATATTAAGTTGATTTTCAATTACTTTAGCACCATTGAGTGATTTATCACAAATGAATAAACTGAAATATGGTTGGGCATTAGAAGGTGAAGGGGCTACTGATGTTGTAGGTCCCATTGTTGAAAGTTCAACTGTTGAAGGGACATTAGGAGTTGTAGTGACTACAGCAATTGGCGTTAACATTTTTTCGCACAAATCACCCCAATAACCTGGAGGACAGTAACACACCGGCCCATCTGAAGTACCTCCATTGTTACAAATAATTGTATTACAATCAATTCCCGTAAATTCAGGTGAATTGCATTGACAAAAACCATTGGCATCTAAAGCACCATTTACGCAATTTATTTGTGATGGTGTGAAGAAGAAGAGGCGTTGAATTGATTGGGCGTATTGGTCTTGACCGTTAACTTGAACCATCATTACATTTGGAATGGAGAGTTTTGGTATGGTTACTTGGGGTGAAACGTATTGATTTGAACAGGTATCTGGGTTACGTTGATTGAAGGCGAACATTGTGATGTCGGTTGTTGCTTCTTTGTCCATGACGACGGAGTATACTCTGGCGCTTTCGAGGAAGATACCACTATTCATGAACATGTTATATGGAATGTGTCCTGTAATGTAATTTTGTGTTGAAGATGTTGAGGAGATACCAGGAAGTCTGTTGACAAAGTCATTTGTCTGAGTACCACTGAAACCAATCTTAACAAATACTGCTGATGATATCCTGACTTGTATCCTTAATGGCCCAGAAGATGTTTGTGCCGCAACTTTCCATTGTCCAGGATAGTACCTTGTAAAAGATATTCTTGAAATTTTAATAACAACATATCCATTAGTTGAGACAAGTGTTTCATACTGTTGTGGAGATACAAGTACACCATTACCATTATAAACATTCAACGTACTTGCATTGTTAACATCTTTTCCTGTAATCGAAATAGTAAACCATTCAGTTTGATTTTCAACAGGGAAAAATAATTTCGTCAACGATGTAGAGGCGTCATCAACATACTTATCCTCAACAATACCATCCTCCCTTACAGTTGATGGTAGATAATTCAATATCAACGATGACAAATCACCTCCCGAATTTATTGGTATTAACCTCCCACCTGAACCATAAGAAAGGAGCTGTGTATACATATACTTCGTCGATTGCGGTATACTAGGTGTCCCGATGTTTGTCTTTGGGACATAAACATAATTTATCTGTACAAAAGCATCCCCGATCTTTGAGGCAGCTGTATAAACATTGCTCTTATCACTAGCTCCATTAGTTGTAAAAACATATATTATTGTTGGTTTGTATAAAGAGTACTGGAGTGCAGCCTGGAGTCCAGATATTGTTTTAACATCCTGGCCAGATGAGGGAGATGATGGTGTGGAGAGGGTTTTAGTGAGAATGTCAACAAAATATGATGGATCTGGTGTGACAATTATGTTGTTGTTGTTGATGTCATCAACAGTTATTAAAACAAATTCTTTTGCATCGTTGTTTTGGGTTATTGTGTTTATGAATGTTGGGATGTTGGCGATTAAATCACTATTCATGTTTATTGAATCGTTAGTGTTCTCGATGACGAAGATGATTGTGTTGTATGAGAATTTGTTGACGTCACTTAGGGTTTTGTAGTTTATGGCGTCACAGCCTACGTATTGGCAGAAGGTGCCGAAGTAATTTTTTGGACATTGACATTGGTTTTGGATTGATGTTCCACCGTTGTAGCATAATGGTTTTTCACAGTATTGGCCGATGTAGTTGTAGGGACATACACATGTTCCGTTGTTTAGGACACCATTATTCAAACATCCTCCTGAAGGAGGCCCTTTACAATATGACAAGATAGACCTTTGAACTGTTAATGTTTCTGTTGGTGAGATAACAGTACTAACTGTAGCTGTTAAATAAAATGGTGAATTAGTTACTTTACAAGCATATAGTGGATCATAGAAATAATTATAGGAACATGTTGATGGTCTTAGGAAACCAACGTTATCATAAGCACCAGTTGAGGTTTTGATGACGTCACTTAATTCAATTGTTGATTGATTTGAATATGTTGTTGATAGGTGAATGACTGGGTGGTATGGTATACCGAAATCGGGGGTTGCGTGATCGTAATTTATTGCTACAGACTTTGTGAAAGCCATAAATGTTGAGATATCACTTTGTTCCATTATTGTTATCATACATGGTGCTTGATTTTGTGATGTTACGCTGAAAGTATATGGGGTATTCTTCTGCAATGAGGAGACGTCAAATAAAAAGATATTTGGAGTAGTTGAGATTGAACTATTAACTTGTTGTGGGATACCATTAGAATCAGATACAGATAAAGTTACTGAATCCTGGGTATTCGAACTGATGAGAACAAACTTTTTATCAGTACTACTAAATGAAAGTTTTGTAACTTGATTATTATTGCATTGTTGGAGATTTGTCTGATAGACATTCTCCACATTATAACTTAACTGTCCGAAAGTTGTAAAAAGATTCTGAATATTAGTTGTGTTTGAGAGTGTACAAAGATCAAGGATAACACCACCAGTTGTGTAGGCTAGTTGACTTATCTTGTTTTTAACATCATTATTTCCACTTGCACATATAGATATATTTGAAGTTGAATCTGGATTGTATGGTTTGGAATAAATAATATTTATTGGTATTTGATTAGCAATAGCAATCATCTGAGTTTCTTGATAAAGTGCATCATTTTGACTGTTAACAGTGAATTGATCAACAAACCAGAAAAGGACACTTCTCATATTGTACTTGATATCTAAACTAACCGCTGCATGGAGGCCTTCAATACTGTTTTGTGATGCTGAAGGTGATATCGGGAATTTATTTGTTATAATTCTATCGATGAGATCACCATAGGATGTGTATATCTCTGAGTTGGTTGTCGCTGATGAGTTACCTGATACGATATCAGTGATGTTCGAGTATGTTGTCAAGACAAATTGTGTAATATAACTAGGATTCAAGTTGTTTGCTAGAACCATGTATTCCTGAATTGCCGTCGAGATAATTGGAGAGAGATATGCTTGAGAACTGACATTTGCCATGACGATAGTCATTGTCTTGTGTGAAACATCAAAGTTGGTGGGATTTTGTTGGCCATCACAGGAATCCTTTTCACAATGGATACCTGAGAAACCATCTACACATAAGCATTGATCATTTGTTCCTGTTGGGTAACGATTGACTGAACCTCCATTGTAACATAATGGGGTTTGACAGAAGTTTCCTACATAACTAGGTGCACATATACATCCATTCCCTTGGGCATTTACAGTACCACCATTTTGGCATGTTATTGGAACTAATGATGGGTCATATGGTTTTAGGCATAATGTCGGGAAGATTCTTGTGTAAACTGAATTGGATGTTGAATCTATATATTGAACGTTGATAATGTTATTCCCGATAGTACATGATGAAATTTGGTTAGTAAATATATAATTAAACATTCCTAATTGTTGACTGTTTCTAGGTGTACTGGAACCAAGATTTGATGTAACACTATTTTGTGAAGTTGATTGAAGCGCCATGGTGCTTGAAGCAATGTTATTTCCATACATTACAGGTTTCATTGGGAATTCATTTATTAAGTTGAATGAGTATATATCTACATCGGAGTGGGGTGCACCTGTTATTGCGGTAAATCCAGGAACGATGGTGTTTTTTATTTGACCGAAAATGGAGTAATCAATTGTTCCAGTAGTTTGGAAATCAAGGGATACATAATCTGCTTTAGATAATGTGTAAATGGATACTGATGAAACTGTGGTAATTGGTGATTGATTGACGAGCTGTCCTCCACCAACAATCATTAGATTAATATTATCGTCTGAGGTATTTAAGAAAAGTCTAAAAGATGTCTGAGAAACTTCAGATCCGTAGGCAATAACATCTGTTGGTAACAGATAAGGCAAAACTTGACTAGAAAAACTAACAACATTAGCTTTCGATGAGGTGAAATCAAAGAATTGTCCAAAACTTGCAGAGGCGATTCTAGCATAAACTAAATATCCATCAGAAGTCTTGTTTAATTGGTAGTTGCTCGAACTTGTTAATGAGAAGTAAACTCTAATATTCCAATTAACGGAAGCCAAAGTGATATTGTATTCAAGGGAATTTGTGGCAACTTGACTTATATTGTATCCTGTGGACATCGTTGATACAGAGTCACAGTAGACAATCATATTAGATCTACTTTTAAGAGTTGTTTGTGTTGATAATGTATTAGAGATAGCTGATAGTGTTGGTTGTTCTAAATCTCCATAAACAAAGGTAATTGCTTCAAGGGCAGTGATGAAATCATTCAAACTAGTATAAGTTTTTGATTGCATGAAATTGTAGAGAAGATTAGAGTTACTAACGTAAGTTGTGAGGATGAAATTTTTGAATGTTATTGTTGTTGTATTTGCAAGGAGGTCTTTTGTGTTTAGGATTATATATTGAATGTCCTCAGACATTGAGTCACGTAAATTGATAACGTAGATGAAAGATTTGTCAGTGAAGTCAAATGAGTATTGTGTTGGTTGTGTTAAGGCTATTGGTCCACAGTGTGGTGAAATAAATCCGGGTGGGCAGATACATCTACCATTTGCCGTTGAGATACCAGAATTGAGGCAAGTAACTTTTTGGCAATTTGAACCAGTGAAATAGTCTTTGCATTCACATGTGTTGTTTGGGAGGAGAATACCACCGTTTTGGCAGGTGCCGAAAGTTAATAATTGATCTTCAAAGACGTAACTATCAAGATTGTTTTGTATTCTTCCTTTGTGTAGGTAGGTGTATTCTGAGGCGCGAGATAATTTGAAAATTGTTAAGGGTCCATTTTTGTTGATTTTATCAATTATATCATCTCTGTTTAGGTTATTATCAATGTATATTTGGCCAGTGAATATTACGGTATCTGGTGATTCTTTGCTCAGGCCACTTAACTCAACATCAACGATGTCGAGGTATTTGAAATTTGATTGGAATAAATTTGTGAACTAAAAATGATATTATTGAAAATGTTAAAAAAGACTTACAGCTTCAGCAATAATAGGTGTTTGAGTATTCTTCAAACTCTGAAAACTAGAGAATCTCTCCAAATCATCTATACCAAATCCATTAAAATGAAATATTGATTCATATATATTAAAATTGATAGAAGATGAAACTAAAGTTACACAAGCAAAAAATACGATGAGGAAGAAATTATGATTCATTCTCCTTCACAACATTTAACCTTTAATGACAAAGTTTAAATGTAAAATTAATCTTATAATAAATAATCAGAGTAATCAAATTAAATTATATATAATCTATTCTTATCAGAATGTTGTAAGAATTGTTTAGGGATCTTGATAAGCTGTGCAATGATAATTATCATTTTGTGAAATGAAACTAGGTTCATGTTTGACTAACTGTCGTGTGTTAATATAATAAGAAACTGTTAATGTGATTATTGGAAGTAATTATTTATCAATCATAAGTGTAAATAAGAATGCTAGTGGATTATAATTTTTAAAATTGGTTCCATTTAATTTTTATAATTTTTAATTAATTATTACTTGGTAAAAATAATTCAAAGTAATTTTTTTGTTTATGATTAAAGATTTTATTGTGTCATAAAATTTTTTTATTACTTCTTGATATTTAAATTTTAAGAATTTCCAACGATATGTTATGATATCATCGTTCATTCCTCTAGATAAGAAGTTGTGATACACAGTGGTTGTAAATATAGTAAAAATATGAAGGTATAGTAAAGAAATTTTTGAAATACTAAAAGGAAGATAAAATTTGCAACATTTTTTGTTTAATGACCACACTTACAAATTACTGTATCGTTTTCATCTCATTTGACCATTTTGCTCTTTTTTGACTCATTTTACATTTTGGTCGATACAATTTTTGAAATTCAATTTTGTTCTAAATTTATTTCACCGCTTGGAGTTATAGTGTCATCAAATTATCACATATACAAATAATATATGCGATAAAATTATAAGGTGATTTTGAATGCATGTTAAATAAATTTTTTTTGATAAATATATTGAATTAATATATCATAAATATAACAAATTTACTAAAATCTTTCATATACAAAATTTATTACTTTAAAAAACCAATTAAATTTTCCGAAACTTTTAATTTAGTGGTAAAAAAGATATCAATTACAATGCCATTGTAGAAATTAAATAGCAAATACCTTTAATTTCCATAAATCCTCTAACTTTTTGTAACTTTTGTGTTTATAATATATTTTATCAATAAATATGAATGATTTTCATATATTTTTTTAGTTAATTTCATTTACTTTGAAAGAGTCAAGGCTTTTTTATTCATTTCATTTTCCTCCCAAAAATAAAAAAAAATTAGACGAGATGAAGCCATAAAAAATCAAATTTTATCATAGTTTAATTCAAAGAATTTTAAATTTAATATGTCGCAAAAAATAATTTTATGACGACAATGTACGTATATACGTAAAAATATATGCAATAATAATTAATTATTGTATCGTCTCATTCTAGAGAATGGTCCGTGTATTTCGGTACAATAATTTGTGAGTGTTTAAGTTACTTGAGCTTACGATTTTTTTAGTATAAACAATTTTATATTTATAAATTATAATCATAAAAAACATAATTTGATAACTTAAAATAAAATCTATTGGATATTTTTTAGTGGAAAATAAATTTTCATTTATTTTTTTAATAATTAAGATTTAAAATTGGAAAAATATAAGTTTATTTGTCTACATTGAATAAATATATTACTTCCATGATATCAAATTTATTGTTTAAACAGAAAAATGATTTTTATCTATTTACTTGAATTTTTTCTATGTAATAAAATAGTATGTATTATAACAAAACTATTTGATTTGGAAAATATTACTATGAAAAAATGAAGATATGCTAATAACTCAATATTATATGAAATAAATCTAATTTACTAGTAGAACAAAAAGAAAATACATTAATATGACAAATCAAAAGTTTGTTTTTTTATTTAATATTTTTGTATAATATGTAAATATAAAGTATTTTAAATATTATGGAAAATTGTAAAAAAAATGCTTCATGCGAGCCTCAAACTTATAAACATAAGATTATGAGACTGACGCTCAGCTGGTATTAGAAACAAAATGCTTATCTCAAGGTGGTGATTTGTAGTTGCTTTATCAAAATCAGTAACAATTATTAAAATATCTTTCAATATAAAAATGTTTTACTCTTTAAAGTCTAAATTGTACATTTATTTCGAAGATTCATAACTCTGCACAGATTTCATTATAACTAAAGCAAGAAAATGACAAAATAAATTATTTGAATAATAATTATTTCTAAACAAAATTATAAAACTGTTTTGTATAGAATTTGAGAATGTGTATAAATGGACTTTACGAAATTTTTAGAGTGTCTTAAATCAAAAATTAATGTAGAAGTTAAACAAACCGTACACTGATTTCTTCGAAAATCAAAATTTGAACTCAAAGAAAGAAAAATAAAATATAGTTCTCGAATAAACTACTTAAAAAAATAAAACATCTTACTAACTTGATTTCATTTATAAATTTTGTTTTATTGTGCAAGCTATCTTTTAGTTTTAAGTACTATTATTTTACAGTCATATTAAATTATTACTTGTAAGCTTATATTTTATTATGCTTATACTTCTATGTCGTTGGAATTGAACTAATCAAAACTTTGCCATATTTTGCAATTGATCGTTTGTTCTTTTTAGTAAATGTCAATATTAGACAACATTTTTTAAAATTTTATTTATTTAATAGAAATTTGATTTTCATTATGTTGATATTTCTTTTAATTTTCAATAAAAATAATATCAATTTTATATAATATTTATTGTTTTTTGGTTCCCCATATGTTTTTCAATAATTTTGTATAACAATTTCAAGTATTTAAAGAAATTTTATTTTCAAAATATTAAAATATTTCTAAATGGTATTTTTAAGAGCATTAGAAATATTTATAGTTAGTATTTCAATATTTAGTATTATTAGTTCATTACCTAGAAAATTTAGAAATATAAAACGCTCGCAGTATCGAAGAAATTGTCTCTTTGGGTATTTATCGTGTCATCATACTGCAGATAATGAAATATTAATTATAATATCCGAGAATGGAACATATAGTACAACTAGTACAGCAACATGCGATGATTATTTTTATGTTTATACAAATACAGATTTTTCAACTCCAAAAAGTAATTTAAAAAATAATAAAAATTACTTATTTTTTTTAAAGAATTTACAGGAAGTTTTTTTCATACACGTTGGTCGGTATTTCATAATGTTACCGATAAACCAGCAAGATATGTAGCCGATTTTTTATCAGTTTATTACTATACTTTTGGAGTAGTTACAATTTATTAACATAAAATTAGAGTGGAGTATGTCCTCTACCACAGCTCGAGATTGCGGAAAATTGCACGTTAATAAGTACAAATTTCTACTTCAAAAATACCGATATACTTTTTAAGAAAAGTATTTTTTTGTAAAATTTTTACAGATAAATCTAAAAATTATGTGCTTTCTTACTATATAAGGTTGTTTAATTGAAAATGTCGCTTTTTAAAGGTCAATTTCAAAATGTTATAACTTAGTCAAAAATTATTTATTTTATTTAAAGTAGATACCGTTGGAATCCACACATTTTTGCCAACGTGATACGAGTTTATTTATGCCATTTGAATAAAAACACTAGTCTTTATAATTCAAAAACTCTAAGACGTTATTTTTCAGGTCATCAGATTTAGAGAGTTTTTTCTGCAGCAAATGAAGCTATAATTCCTTAAAAAAATGATAATTCGTTGGAAATAAGTCTGGTAAATAAGGAGAATATGGTAGGGTTTCATATCCCAATTCGTTTAGCTTCTGCACCGTGATTTGTAAAATGTGAGGTCTAGCATTATCATGCTGTAATATTGGATTTTTTTTGTTGACCAATTCAGGCTTCAGAAAAGTTAATTTCTATTGCATTTCTTCCAATTCCTTACAGTATCGATCTGCAGTCAAAGTTTTACCAGGATTCGAATACATTCGATAGGTAATTCTATACAATTTTACAAAATAAGCAATAATACTTTCCTATTGAATTCTTAAATTTTGGAGAGTATTTGAAGCTTTCATTTTTGCCCATTCAATGCGACAACTTTTTACAGTTACCAAACATAATTCATTTTTTATCTTTGTCACAATCCTATTCAAAAATGGATCATTCTTGTTTCTAAAAATCAAAGAAGAACAACTTTTCATCTTCCTTAAACATTGATCGGAGTGTTAATTTATAGAGTATGTAAGAATTCATTTTGTTCTTCTTTATTGTGGCTTTTAAGTGTTGGATAAATTCCAACAATGGCATCTAATCCCCACGAACTTCCGAACAGTTTTTATTTAATTAAGTTTTACTATTTTTTAAATCTTTTGTTATTAAGAACAACTCTTCCACCAGAAAGCTCCTTTCGTTAAAGACTCATATATCCATTGTGAAATTTATGAAACTAACGCTGTATTGTTCGTTTGTTAGTAGGCCCGTAGTCAAGTGCTTCAATAATTTTTTTTGAAATTCCCGCGCCTGTTTAGCTAAGTTTAAATTTTTATAATTAAAATGTTTAAAAGTCCATTTTTGACGCAGTATTTTTTTATTGTAATAATAACTTTAAAATAGTCATGAACAAAATACAAAAAGTAAAAATAATAGTCCTTGATTTGCTCTACAAGATGGTATATATCTAGTAATAATATGTGAACCTAGAAAAAATTATAGTTATTTGAATATTGACCATCATGGAAACGACATTTTTTTTGAACAACACAATATTTTATTTTTTCAACATTACATCGGAAAGTAATATAATCCATGTTAACATGACAGTTTTCATCATTGATTATAATATATTTTTGTTGTATATCTTAATTTTTTATTAGCATAAGATATAGAACTATTTGTTCATCACAAATTGTTTTATTTACGGTACTATGAAAAGTACTTATCTACATAAGATATTAAAAAAATTTACAAATATTTAAAATGTAATATCAAATACAACATTTGATTTAAAAAAAAAATTATAGTTTTTTTGTACTGTTAACTTATATTAAAAAATGAAAAGCACTTAATTATAAAAAAAATAAAATTTTATTGATAATATATTTAATTATTGAAATTTTACAATAATAAATTAAAACCTTATGTTTAAGTCTGAAACACCATGTTTTGTCTTTTTTTAAAAATTAACCTTTAGATAAAGATTAAATTATATACTTTTCAGTGTAAAATTTCAATAATTTATTTAAAAATTTATTCGGAATTTTATAACTTTTTATAAACGTTTTAGCATTTTCTTAGAGACCTGTTTTGCAATACTTTTCTTAGCACCATCTGTAACTGTTTCCCCTGACTTTATCCTAAAGAACAAATTTAAGTAATGACAACATTACTTAGTAAAATTCCTGACTTTTCCTTTTTTCTTTATGCTTTTTTTTTTGTTTTTTTCAGGTTTATTTTCTTTATTTTTTTTCTACAAATTTATTTAAAAAATACATTTATACTTACATTTTTCTTATTTTTTTCCTCGCTGCTGCTACTACTTTCTCTAGATGATTTGCTTTTTTTTTAAAACTTATTTTAAAGATACACTCCCACTTACTTCTTTTTTATCCTTCTTTTTCTTTATTTCTTCTTCACTACTTTCACTAGACGATTCGCTCTTCTTTTTATTTTTAAATGATAAATAAATAAAGTATTTGATAACTTACATGTTTTTTTTTCCAAACAAACAATATAAAACATATTTTTAGTCTTATAGCATTATAATTATCTAAAATACCTTTTTGTTTCTTTTTTTTCTTCTTGTTTTTTTCCTCCTATAATTATAATTTAGAAAGATTTAATTTTACATACTGATTTTTTCATTGAAAGATTAGCAAGTTGTAGTCCACCGCTTGCAGAATTTTCTCCATCTTTTTAGCTGTTTCACTTGTTAACATTTTTTTTGTTTGTTTCTAAAAAATTAATCTTGCAAATAAAAAATTGCATACCACAAATTTTTTAAATTTGTTATTCTTTTTTGAATCTTTATTTCTATTGTTTAAAACGATTGTACCATTAGTTTAACTATTTGAAACATTAATTTCAGATTTGTCTAGAATATTTTTTAATAATTCAGGACTATCTTTAGAGCTATCATTTTTGTCATTTACACTTGATGAATCTTCTTCTGAAAAAGAAATTTGTTTACTATAATGAATAGTATAGAGTCCCAAAATAATCAGATATTTTAGAAAATTCATTTTGATTTATGATTTTAATATTTTCAAACTTTCTTTTGTATTCATTTAAAAGTATTCAATTTCAGTAAAAAATATTTGATAAAATATAAATAAAATATTTAATATGGAAATTAAGTTTGAAATAGTTTACTTCAGTTACAAATTATTGTATCGTTTTCCGTCTCATTTGATCATTTGGTTTTTTTGACTCATTTTACATTTTGATCGATACAATTTTTAAAATTCAATTTTGTTCTAAATATATTTCACCGCTTGGAGTTATAGTGTCATCAAATTATCACATATACAGATAATATATGCGATAAAAGTATAAGGTGATTTTGAAAGCATGTTAAATAAATTTATTTTTTGATAAGTATATTGAATTAAAATATCATAAATATAACAAATTTACTAAAACCTTTCATATACAAAATTTATAACTTTAAAAAAACAATTAAAATTTTTCGAAACTTTTAATTTAGTGGTAAAAAAAATATCAATCACAATGCCATTGTAAAAATTAAATAGCAAATACCTTTAATTTCTATAAATCCTCTAACTTATTGTAACTTTTGTGTTTATAATCTATTTTATCAATAAATATGAATGATTTTTATATATTTTTCTAGTTAATTTCATTTACTCTAAATGAGTCAAGGCTTTTTTATTCATTTCATTTTCCTCCCAAAAATAAAATCAGAAGAGATGAAGCCATAAAAAATCAAATTTTATCATAGTTTAATTCAAAATAATTTTAAATTTAATATATCGCAAAAAATAATTTTATGACGCTTATGTACGTATATACGCAAAAATCTGTGCAAAATTAATTAATTATTGTAACGTCTCATTCTAGAGAATGGTCTATGTATTCCGATACAATAATTTGTGAATGCATTAATGTGGGTTAATAAAAAATTTAATATACTAAAATATGTAATTATTCAAATTTAACATTACTGTTCAATGGTTTTAAGCTTATACTTAAAAAAATTTGAAAAGGAATTTTGCATATAAGTTGATTGAAAGTTATAAAAAAGATAATTCTTATTAAATTGATTTTAACTTATTATAAAACTTATCTCTAAGAATGATCTTTTGATATGAATATAAAAAAATTTAAGCTTTAATATAAGCATAATGCTATTAACAAATGATAAATAAAAAAAAGTTACTAGTTAGAAATAGCAAACAAAGTTATCAAAAAAAATTTATTTGATTGATAGTTTTAATAAATTGTACAATAATAATCAAACTTTGTGGAGGTATTTTGTGAGTCGCGTTGGCTAAAAAAATAAAAATATTTCCAACAAATTTTAAACTGTATAAATGTATTTTATTGTATCATAGTTTTATGTAAGTAAAATTTTTTCGTAGATATTTTTTTTAAAATGTTCCTGTAGCACAAAACTTAATTAATAATGCATTGTTTTGTCACCGAATCTGTGACAACATGATCAAGTGAAATGCAAGATTGTGAACAACTATGAGTTGACTAAAAGATGGATCCTAATATGACTAAACAAAAAAAAAAGAAATGAAGACGTACACGAGAAAACAAATCATTTCACAAAAAGTGATTAAGTTTGAAAAATGTCAGGATGAAAATAAATTAAGTACTTTATCTTTTTATCAGAGATTATTTAAAAAAATATTTTTATATTTCATTGTACATAATATTTGAGTTATCAAAAAATAAATCTCATTGATAAAAACGATAAAATTTTTGGGTATTGAAAGTTAAAAATCTATTCTTCTGCTCATAAATTTAAATGATCATCGTATTATTCTTAATTTATATTTGGATGTTTGATCTGAATTTTCCTTATTACTTTACAGCCTTCTGTAAGTGCAGATTTAACAGATGACGGCCCTCTTTCAGAACTATATTTATCGTCTATAAATGCTACTGGAACATCGTTTTTATCAAATTGTTTCCATTTGATGGGTAGTTTTCCTACTTTAACAAATTGAACTATGAGTTTCATCATTTTGATTGCTAATGATTTTTCTTTTGCTCTAACACTTCTAGAATAATATCTCCAATGTGTGCGTATATGACCAAATTCATATAACAATTCATAGCCATGAACTACACCCATCCACTTGGGCCAGTGGCTTACCCTTGGCATTCGATTAAGCTGGTAGAAATATTTGCTTCCTTCTACCCTAGATAAATAATTCATTCCAAATGTAGCAATATCACATTTAAAGATAAAATCACTCAATAATTTCTTTGTCCAATCTCTTGGTTCTTTAACAGTTTTATCAGCATATATTTTATATAATAAATCATGATCTTCTTTTGGGTACTTATGATAGAAGCCAATAAGTTTAACAACATTGTTAAAATGAGTTTCATTCATTAAACACATATTGCCTTTACTTTCAAGTTCTTTATCTTTTTTGAAGTTACATCCATAGTAAGTACCTTTTAGGAATTGTGGCATTAGATAACTTGCTTCATCTTTTGTTACTCCTAACATAACATCACAATCTTTTTTCATTTCTCTTTTGAATAGTTTTGTCCTAATATTTCCGACGAAGAAATTATCCTCAGATTCAACAGGAATAAATGGTTGTACAAGTGGTGATTGTTCAGAATTGATAACTGATTTTGCCTCAACCATAAGTTTTCTTCCATCTACCTTTTTTAAGCATTTTATAATTTTGTCATCACTACCATAGCATTTAAATTTCTTTGCTAATGTAACCAAATTTGAACTTGCCATATTGTTTTTTTGGAATGACCATGTATTGAGCATTGTACCTGAATTGGCTATTAATCTTACAAAATATTTTTCACTTCCTGGAGCAAACATGTGTGCTGTGACTGATGAGGCTCCTGTTCCCGACCCAAATAATGTAATTTTCTTTTTATTTCCATTAAAAGATTCAATATTGTCATAAACCCATTTTAATCCCATTTGTTGATCTAATAAACCCATATTTCCTGGCATGTCTTTGTTGCCATTCAAATAACCAAATCCAAGAACACCCAATCTGTAGTTAAGATTAACAACAATAACACCTGCACTGTATGCGAGGGCTGCACCGTTAAATACTCTTAATGAAGGTGATCCGGAATCATATCCATTTCCAAAAACGAAAACCAAAACAGATCCATCATGATTTCCAGGTACCCACATGTTGAGTTGTAAACAATCTTCAGATTGTTGAAGAGATTTTGGATGCCAAAAGTCATAACCCTTAAATCCATAGTAGAAACTTTTTTCGTATGCATATAAACATGTATTTGCTGGTTTATCAGCATAAAATGGATCACTCGGCACAGCTTTCTTCAATTGTTGTGGTGGTTTAAATCGTAGATTTCCAGTTGGTGGTTTTGCAAAAGGAATTCCAAGAAATTCTGTCACAGAAGTAAATTTAGACTATAAAAAACACCCTAGAATTTATCATTTATCCTACTTACATTACTTTTTCCTATAATTTTACCATCACGAGTTTTATACTCAAGTGGTGTAAAGCCTATTACTGCCAAAAAATAGTGAAATAAAAAGAATATCTTAAACATTTTTTTTGTTAATCATAAAAATTAAAAAAAAAATTATGATTGTACATGACGTGAGGTGTGAATTTATACTGGGAAATCATAATTAAATGTTCGTTTCAATAATCATTTTATAATTATTGGGCATTCAAAATTTATTTGTTTGATTTCTGAAATTTTTAAACATCTAAAATTGTCATTGAACGAAATGGACACAGCTTTAACATCAAATGATAAAAAATACTTCATGAACATGATATTGTTACATATTTAAACTATTATACCAAAAAACAGTCATCGAAATGATAAAGGGTAAAATTTTAAAAATATTTTATTTGCGGATTGTATTGCAAGTACAGATATATTTTATTTTAAAGCAGAAAAATATAATACAACTACAATACAATAATATTTAACTAATCTAAGAATTGTGCTAAATTCTACTTAGTTTTTTAACCGCCATTTATGTGGGTTAATATAAAATTAATATACTAAAATATATAATTATTCAAATTTATCATTACTGTCCATTGGTTTAAGGCTTATTGATGAAAATTTTAAATAATATTTTGTGTACAAATAGTTTATGAGTTATAAAAAGATAATTTTTATTAAATTGAATTTAATTTATTATAAAATTCATTTTTAATGATGGTCTTATGATACAATATAGAGAAGAATCTAGACGTTAAAATGAGCATAATATCATTAGAAAATAATAAGTAAAAAAGATACTTATTAGAATCGGTAAACGAATTTTAAAAAAAAATTATTTGTTTAATATTATAAATAAATTGAATAATAAATAATCAAAAGTTCATGGAGATATTTTGTAACGATGTTGGATCAAAGAAAAAAATATTTTCAACTAATTTTAAATTGTGTATATGTATTTAATTGCATCATTGTTTTACTTAAATAAAATGTTTATAGATATTTTTTAGCAATATTTCTGCAGGATTAAACTTAATTGATAATGCATTGTTTGATCATCGAATCTACGATTACATGATCTAGTAAACTGCAAGAGTGCGAAAAACAATGAGTGAACTAAAAAAAGACCTAAGTATAATTAAACAAAAGAAAATATACATAAGACAACAAATAATTTCATAAAAAAAGTAATTAATTTTGAAAAATGGCATGATGAAGATAATTTTATTTTTCTAATATTTTTTTACCAAAGGTAATTTTAACAAATATCTGCAAATTTTATTGTACATAATATTTAAGTTTTTCAATAAAAGTATCATTGCAGCATTCTAGACGAAGAATTAACTTTATCAATAAAACTATATATTTTCAATAATATATCTCATTGATAAAAATGATTACATTATTGGGTATTTAAAGTTAGAAATTTTATTCATCAACCCATAAATTACAATAAATGTGCTATTCTTTCCAATATATATTTGGATGTTTGATCTGAATTTGTCGTATTACTTTACAGCCTTCTGTAAGCGCAGATTTAACAGATGATGGCCCTTTTTTAGAACTATATTTATCGTCTAAATATGCTACTGGAACATCCTTGCTGGTAATTTGTTTCCACTTGTTGTGTAATTTTCCCTCTTTAACAAATTTACCTATGAGTTTCATCATTTTGATTGCTAATTTTTTTTCCTTTCCTCTAACACTTCTAGAATAATATTTCCAATGTGTTCGTATATAACCAAATTCATATAGCAATTCATAACCATGAACTACGCCCATCCACTTGGGCCAGTGACTTACCCTTGCCATTCTATTAAACTGGTAGTAATATTTGCTTCCCTTTACCTCAGATAAGTAATCCATTCCAAATGAAGCAACATCACATTTGAAAATAAAATCACTCAATAGTTTCTTTGTCCAATCTCTTGGTTCTTTAACAGTGTTATCAGCATATGTTTTATATAATAAATCAAGATCTTCTTTTGGGTACTTATGATAGAAGCCAATAAGTTTAACAACATTGTTAAAATGAGTTTCATTCATTAAACACATATTGTCTTTACTTTCTATTTCTTTATCTTTTTTGAAGTTACATCCATAGTTAGGACCTTTGAGGAATTGTGGCATTAGATAACTTGCTTCATCTTTTGTTACTCCTAACATAACATCACAATCTTTTTTCATTTCTCTTTTAAATAACTTTTTCCTAATATTTCCCATGAAGAAATTATCTTCAGATTCAACAGGAATAAATGGTTGTACAAGTGGTGATTGGTCAGGATTGACAATTAATTTTGCCTCAACAATAAGTTTTCTTCCATCTACCTCTCTTAAGCATCTTATAATTTGAATATCACTACCCATGCATTTGAATTTCTTTGCTAATGCAAGCAAATTTAAACTTGCCATACTCGTTTTTTGGAATGACCATGTATTAAGCATTGTGCCTGAATTGGCTATTAATCTTATAAAATATTTTTCACTTCCTGGAGCAAATAAATGTGCTGTGACCGATGAGGCTCCTGTTCCCGAGCCAAATAATGTAATTTTTTTCTTATTTCCACCAAAAGATTCAATATTGTCATAAACCCACTTTAATCCCATTTGTTGATCTAATAAACCCATATTTCCTGGCATGTCTTTGTTGCCATTCAAATAACCAAATCCAAGAACACCTAATCTGTAATTGAGGTTAACAACAATAACACCTGAACTATGTGCGAGGGCTGCAGCATTGAAAACTCTTAACGAAGGTGATCCGAAATCATATCCATTACCAAAAATGAAAACTAAAACAGACCCATCATGTTTTTTAGGTATCCACATGTTAAGCTGTAAACAATCTTCAGATTGTTGAAGTGATTTTGGATGCCAAAAGTCATAACCCTTAAATCCATAGTAGAAACTTTTTTCGTATGCATATAAACATGTATTTGCTGGTTTATCAGCATAAAATGGATCACTCGGCACAACTTTCTTTAATTGTTGTGGTGGTTTAAATCGTAAATCTTTAACTGGTGGTTTTGCAAAAGGAATTCCGAGAAACTCTACCACAGAAGTAAATTTAACCTGTAAAAAATACCTTAAAATTTAGCATTTATTCTATTTACATTACGTCTCCCTATGATTTTACCATCACGAGTTTTATACTCATGTTTTGGATAGCCCATTACTGCCAAAAAATAGTGAAATAAAAGCAATATCTTAAACATTTTTTTATCAATTATAAAAATTGAAAAAAAATTGTGATGTTACTTAGTAAAAACGTATGAATTTATACCGGAAAATCATAATAAAAGTTTGTCTAAATAATGCTTAAATAATTATTTTGGATTAAAAAGTATTTGTTTAATTTCCGAAATTTTTAAACACCTGAATTGTCATTGATAAAAAAGGATACTGCTTCAGCATCAAACGATAAAAAATACTTCATGAACATGGTATTGTTACATATTAAAACTGTTTAAATCAAAAAACGATCATCGAATAATAAAGAGTAATATTTTAAGAACATTTTGTTGGTATTTTGTATTGCAAGTAAAGATATATTTTATTTTAAGCCACAAGAATAGAACATAATTACTATACAATAGTATTTAACTAAGTTAGGAAATGTGCTAAATTCAACTAAATTTTTTAATTACCATTTATGTGTGTTGATATAAGATTTAATATACAAAAATATATAATTATTCAAATTTAACACTCTTTCCAATCGTTTAATTTATACATGAACATTTTAAAAGAAATTTTGCATACAAATTCATTATATGTTATAAAAAAGATAATTTTTATTAAATTGAATGTAATTCATTATAAAATTCATTTTTAATAATGGTCTTATTATACAATATAAAGAAAAATCTAGGCTTTAAGAAAAGCACAATATTATTAAAAAATAGCAAGTAGAAAAAAATTACTAATTAAAAATTGTAAACAAATTTATAAGAAAATTTATTTGTTAAGTAATATTAATAGATTGTACAATACATAATCAAAAGTTCATGGAGATATTTTGTAACCATGATGGCTCAAAGAATAAGAATATTTCTAACTAATTTTAAATTGTATATACATATCTGGTTGTATTATAGTTTTATGTAAATAAAGATGTTTTCACAGATATTTTTGTTGCAATGTTTCTGCAGGATTAAACTTAATTTATAATAGATTGTTTAATCATCGAATTTATGATAACATGTTGAAGTAAACTGCAAAAGTGTAAAAAACAATGAGTCAACTAAAAAATAGATTCAAATATAATTAAACAAAGAAGAAACAAATAAAGGCGTACACAAAACAACGAATTATTGCAGAAAAAGGATTAAATTTTAAAATGTTATGATGAAGATAAATTTATTTCTTTTCATCTTTTTATCAATGATTATTAAAAAAAATCTTCAAATTTTATTGTACATAATATTTAAATTATCCAATAATGTATCATTGTAATATTCTTGATAAAGAATTAGCTTTACCAATAAAACAATAGTATCATTTATAATATATTTCATTGGTAAATATGATTGTACTATTAAGTATTTAAATTGAAAATCTACTCTTTAACTATAAATTTCAATAACCACCCTGTTTTTGTTAAAATTACATTTTTTGATATTTTTTCTGAATTTGTCGTATTACTTTACAGCCCTCGGTAAGTGCAGATTTAACAAATGATGGTCCCTTCTTATTACTATATTTATCATCTATATATGCTACTAGATAGTCTTTAGCCTTAAATGATTTCCACTTGCTGCTTTTTGATGGCTTTCCTTCTTTAACAAATTTACCTATGAGTTTCATCATTTTAATTGCTAATTTTTTTTCTTTATCTCTAGCTTTTTTAGAATAATATTGCGAGTATGTACGTGGATAACCATATTCATACAACAATTCATAACCATGGACTACACCCATCCACTTGGGCCAATGGTAGACCCTTGGCATTTGATTAAGCTGGTAGAAATATTTGTTTCCTTTTACATAGGTTAAATAATCTATTCCAAATGTAGCAATATCACATTTGAAAATAAAATCACTCAATAGTTTCTTTGTCCAATCTCTTGATTCCTTAACTTTTTTATTAGCATATGTTTTATATAATAAATCAATATCTTCTTGTTTGTACTTATGATAATAACCAATAAGTTTAACAACATTGTAAAAATGAGTTTTATTCATTTTACACATATTGCCTTTACTTTCAAGTTTTTTATCTTTTTTGAAGTTACATCCGTATAGATCTCCTTTAAGGAATGGTGGCATTAGATAACTTGCTTCATCTCTTGTAACTCCAAACATAATATCAAATTCTTTTTTCGTGTCTCTCTTGATTAGTTTTTCCCTAATATTTCCATCGAAGAAATAATCATCAGATTCAACAGGAATAAATGCCTGTACAAGTGGTGATTGCTCAGGATTGACAATTGATTTTGCTGCAACCATGAGTTCTCTGGCACTCTTACCTCTTAAACAATCTATAATGTCTTCAGGTTTATAAAAACCGCGGCATTTAACTTTATTTGCTAGTGTAACCACATTTTTATTTGCCATACTCTTTGTTTGATATGACCATGTATTAAGCATTGTACCCGAATTAGCTATTACTCTTCTGAAATATTTTGAACTTGCTGGGGCATATATATGTGCTGTGACCGATGAGGCTCCGGTTCCTGAACCAAACAAAGTTATTTTTTTCTTATTTACACCGAAATATTGAATATTGTCATAGACCCATTTTAATCCCAATTGTTGATCCGATAAACCCATATTTCCTGGCATCTCTTTGGTACCATTCAAAAAACCAAATCCAAGCACACCTAATCTGTAGTTAAGATTAACAACAATAATGCCAGCATCATTAGCTAAAGCTGCACCGTTTAAAACATTTAGAGATGGTGAACCAGAATCATATCCATTTCCAAAAATGGAAACTAAAACATCACCATTATGTTTTTCAGGTATCCACATGTTAAGCTGTAAACAATCTTCTGATTGATTAAGAGATTTTGGGTGCCAAAAGTCATAGCCCTTAAATCCATAGTAAAAATTTTTATCGTATGCATGTATACATGTATTTGCTGGTTTATCAGCAATAAATGGATCACTTGGTACTATTCTACCTAATTTTTGTGGAGGTTTAAATCGTAAATCTTTAACTGGTGGTTTTGCAAAAGGGATCCCAAGAAATTCCACCACACAAGTAAATTTAAGCTATAAAAAAGACCTAAAATCTTATCGTTTATCCTACTTACATTACGTTTTCCTATAATACACCATCGGGTGTTTTATATTGAAATTTTGGATAACCTATTACTTCCAAAAAACAATGAAATAAAAACAATAACTTAAACATTTTTTTTATTAATCATAAAAATTAAAAAAAAATAATGATAGTGCATGACGTGAGCTATGAATTTATACTACAAAATCATAATTAAAGTTTGCCTAAATAATCCTTAAATAATCATTTTACATTAAAAAGTATTTGCTTAATTTCCGAGATTTTTAAATATCTAAAATTATTATTATAAAAATTTGGATATTACTTAAACATCAAACGGTAAAAAATATTCCATGAACATGATATTGTTACATATTTAAGCTATTTAAATCAAAAAACAATCATCGAAATAATAAAGAGTTAAATAAATATTTTTAATAATATGAATCAATCTAAAATCAAGTTTTCCAGGAAGAAAAATAATGATTGAAACATTCCTTATGAATATTATTTGTCATGTAAGTTTGAAGTTACTTTTATTAAAATACTTCTAAATCGTGAAGTAGATCCAATAATCTTTTACTTCCTTGAAACTTATCACCAGGAAATAACAATAATGGACAAAAGCTGTAAACACAACTTTTTTAATCTCTTTGATTTTAACATAAAGATTACCTTTTGGAATACATCTAACTATATATTCTCATAACAAATGACAACTATTATATAAATTTCATCACATAAATTTAAATTAAAAAAAACATCACTTTAGAAAAACAATTTTTGAAGAAATTTCCAATACAAAAAGAATTATCTTAGCAAGTAATTACAGACAACGTTGGGAAAAATCTTTATTCACTAAGATATCTTCTTACCAAAACCCTTCTCTCATTACGACTACATGTACCGTGTGTAAATGGGATTTTCTGTATAATGTCATTTCATCTAATTTAACGGAGAGGAATTTCGTAATAAAGAATAAATAAAATTCTTGGGTTTGTTATGTTTTTTTTAATATTTTTCTAATTTTTAATCTTTTTAAGAATTTGATTTTTCCCACTTAAATAAAATAATGGATTTCGAAATAAAATATGAATCAACAGGAGGTATTTATATAGATGATGAAATGGGCGATTACCAATATTGTGGATACGGACAAAATGAGGATTATTTTACCGGTGATATTAATGTTCCCGATTCCACAACAGCACCTTATATTGATGATAATGCTAGCAGAATATTTCAAAGGGAATTTCACCAACCATATCAGGTAAATCAAGTTACAACGAGCAATGTTAGAAGATGCCTACCTCATTTTATAAAAACAACAAACTATCCAAATGTTACCGGTCTAAATATAGTTTATCATCAGGGTAGAAGTAATTACCAAAATTTGAGTAGTGAAGATGTACATAGACAATACTATCAACCAAATATGAATAGAAATAATTATGATAGAAGTGGCTGTTACAATAGATTTCCAATATATCTTCCTTATAGTGTTCCACCGGGAAATGAGAAGCCAATTACAAGATGTTGTTGTTGTGGGAGGAATAGAATATATGATAAAGTAAATAACCTATCAGAGAATTCCTTACACAATCAACGTATAAGGGAGCCAACCTATAGTGAATTAAGAAATAGACAGGTTATTGCTCAGAGGAATTGTATAGAACCAGGGAAATGTGTTGTTGAAACTGATGTTCTGAAGGAACAACAGGTAATACATCATGAAGGACAAAGAGTTGTAGCATCGAAGTCTGCCTTGAGTTTGCACAGAATTGTTGCTCAGAAGCGTATATATACACAATCAAATGATATCATAAATACTGATGCTTTTGATGGATCTTTGTCTGGAAATGTTAGAGTGTACAAAACATCTGATGCAAGTAGAAATGTTATAAGAGAAAGTTTACTGACTAATATATCAGTACAACCAGATCAAATTGATAATGAAGGTACTCTGAGCATTACTATTTGTAAATCACCGCCTCTTCTGTCATCTGAAACACATAATCAATTGTCAGTGACATCTCCACAAGATTCTAGTAACCTTTTCAAGGAAATTTATTCACCCATTGACGGAGATGAAGAGAACAACAATCCATATTTTTCAAATTACCAAGATAGTATACTTGCCTCACTAATAAAAGAATCTGATAGTAAAAATGAGGATGGGTCACTGTATGGTGAACCGTCAAATATTAATACACAAGATCTGTGTCGTTTTGTTAGTGAAGAGTTAAAGAAATACTCTGTATCACAATCAACTTTTGCTAAGAAAGTTTTAAATAAAAGTCAAGGAACTTTATCAGATATTTTAAGGAAGCCGAAGCCTTGGGGTAAACTTAGAACTGGGAAGGATACTTTTGTAAAGATGTATAAGTGGTCTTTGTTACCGCATAGGGAAAGATTTCGTATACTAAAGGAGGGTGGGAATTTTAAAACATTGGAAAGGAATGCTAAATCAAAGAAAATGGATGAAAAGAGGCATTAATTTTTTTTTATTAATTTCTTCTAAATAAATAACTATCATTTAAAGAAGATGATATTATACTGTAAAATTGTTATAATCTAGTTAAATAAGTAGTAATTTTGTATAATTATGTATATTCAATTGTAAATATTTATTACCGTTCGTGTTAAAGTTTTGTTATAAATAAAAGTATGGAAAAAAGTAGTTAGCTTATAATTATATAACTTTTTGGATAGTGCTTTATGTTAAACGATTGTTTTCAACCGTAATGATATGTGAAGATGAATATTTCGGATCATAACTAGAGTTTCTATCAGTGGAATAATTTCCAAAATTATCATTGAATAGAATTTTGTTAAAGTTGTGCTTATTACAGTTAGAACTTTTAAAAAATGTATTAAAACACAGATTTTTCTGATAATGAAAGCATAAGAACATTAGTTACTATCTTGTAATGATTTTTAAAGCTAAAATATAGATTAATATGGTCCAAACATAAATACAATCAAAAGAAGGCATGAACTTTGAATTGTTAATAAAAAATTTTAGTAATTTAACGTCTAAATAATATTTGAGTACTTCTATTAAGAAAAGAATTTGAAGAAAAGAAATACAAACATTATATCAACATTGAAAATAAGCACTTTATTTATTTCGTGAATCTTTAATAGTTAGTAAATTAACATATAAATTATAAATGGTTGTACAAGTAGTTACTATAAAATAAAAAATGATAAAATTATTGTAATTTGTTTAAAATAGATACCTTCTTGGTACGTCTTAATCAATGAAACATTCACAAACAAATTGATCGTTTGAAGTGATTTTACCGTTTGGTATGTTGTAAACACATTTAAAAACTGCAGTATGATCAACAATATTTTCTAGTATGATAAAATTTCTTGACTGTTTCACAACAAAGCTTGTAGAATTAGAATATTCTGGATCATCAAATTCGATTTCCTCTCCACTACAAAATATTGCTATTAACAAAGCCCATAAGGTATCCTATTTATTGTACAATTTGATTGGAGTCGTTTACCATGGTCATAAAATTAGTAAATCCGCCCTTGAAGTTGCAGATTACTGTTCTTAGGTCCAAAAATAAGAGTCTTGACCTTGGTATTTCATTTTCTTTATTCTTTTAATAGTACTCCAGTTGGACTAATTCATATCCAGAGATTGTAAATGTTGAATCAGAATAATCTGAATACATTGGAGCATAGCCAATTGTATTCTTAAAATTCAACATCCTTGTGATTGAGGCATTATCCATGTTGTAGTAACGTAGGCTCTCTCCACCTATTTGAAGATTAAGCATCATATTAAATGTTGTCTTCTTATCTTCATTCAATTTAGAAACTAATATTTGATATCCTTTGAAGGGTTTTTTTTTCTATGTTCATGACTTAAGATTGTTATTTGAGAGCAAAAATCAGATGTACTCAATACAAAACATGATTTTTATACGTAGTTTTATTTTTTTCATTATAATTAATGAAAAAATAAAATAATATATCAGTTGAAACCATTCCTGTTCTCAATATATTTAGTTCACAGGGCTCACTATCTCTTACTTTTTTATAAATTATCAAATCTTCGATAGACGAACCGCACTTTTCCGGAATTGATCCATTGTATGCATGTTCTTTTCCTTCAATTTCTAATTTTTTGGGATCTGAAGTGTCTTTCCAATTTATCCTGTATTTCCAACATATTCTGTCTAAATAATGCGAAGATTCATTTAAAGTTTTAGAAATATTAATATGACCACATATTAAAATACTAATTTCGCAATAATAGTTTATTTTTCTAGCTTCCTGTCCAACTGTTGCATATGGTTTTTGGTTTATAAAATATGTTACTGCCCATAAATTCAGTAAAAATATCTTTATCAGAATGACGACGATATCCCTTATACGAACATTTTACAGTAACAATGTCAGATATTGGCTTAATTTTTAAGGTATACGGAAATTTACTCTCATCAAGATCTCTAACAATATTAGGAAATAAGTGCTTGTGTGTAGTTCCTTAAAAATATGTTGATAACTGGATTTAAAGCCAAAGCTTCAGGAAAGAAGTACATTAGTAAAGAAATGATACTATTTATTAGCTAAAAACCTATTTTCTTATGATTTTTTTAACAAAGAAAATCTAAATTTATCACTATATGATATTGAAATTTTAATTCAATTTATTTAACACTTTATCAACTGATAAAAATATACTTTTGTTACATTCAAAAAATCATTTCACTTAAAAAAGTCAGTTTTATGATTGTGATGTAACAATAATTTATGATCGAAAGAGGCAGGAATTATGATAATGCATTGGTAATTTGTTTTAGCTTATGTTGTTATTACAGCTTTTTGTTAAACGAACTTTTTTATATTTTTTCTAAAACATTAATAGATATAAGAATAAAGAAAAACAACAACATCCTAATATATAATGTAAAGAATTACAGTATTTTATACAAAAATTTATTAATATGAAGACAAAGAAAAACTATAAACTTTATAATTCAAATTATCTCTCATAAAATTGATATTTCCATTGAAATAACTTTAATAATACCGCGTCTTTTTATTTCATCTTTCGCCTTTATCATAGCATCAAAATTTAAACCTCTATTACAGTCTGTAATAAAATATGTTTTAAATCCAAGACTAAAGTTTCTTTTACAAAACAACTGTTTTCTATCTAACCATGAGGAACTTTTTTTGCTTTTCATTCGCTTATAATTCTCACGCTGTTTTTAATACTTCAATGGTACCTAAATGTTTAGTTTAGAATGTAAATAATTATAGAAACATTGTTAAAAAAGTTTGTAAATAGTTTTGGTATTTTGATGTCTTTTATAGTTTATTGAATCTTTTTTTTGTAATGATTTTTATGTAATGGTATTGCACAGAAAAATTTTTCGCATCAAAAATAGGACTGAAAAATTAAAAATTTTCGAATATAATTTCAAAAATAGAACTAAGCATTCAAAAATAGAACTATGCTTTCAAAAATAGAACTATGCTTTCAAAAATAAAACTATGCTTTCAAAAATAGAACTATGCTTTCAAAAATAGAACTATGCTTTCAAAATAGAACTATGCTTTCAAAAAAAGAACTATCCTTTCAAAAATAGAAATATGCTTTCAAAAAAAGAACAATACTTTCAAAAAAGAATTGTGATTTCAAAAATGGAATTAAGGTTTCAAAAAAACACCAAGCATTTATTTTTAATGACTTTAAAAAATAAACTAATTATATTTCAAAAAGAATTTAGGATCAAAATATTAAAAGAAATTTTGAACAATGGTAATCTTAAAAATATTGAAAAATAATATTGTTAAAAAGTATAAAATTTCAAAATATTAGTAAATTAAAAATAACATTTTAGACAACTAAATCCATTGCAACTTTAAAAATTAAATTTTAAAAATACTGTTAAAATTTTTCTTTGATATCTGATTTTCATATATAAGATAAAAATAATTAAATATAATAAAAAGTAAAACTTTTGTCATATTACATTTATAAATTGTTTTACAAATGGCATTTGATTAAAAATTGTCTATATAATAACTGTTCTTTTTATATCAGAACTATTTTTAATTCACAACTGTTTTGTTCATTTAGTATGGTTTTTTTTAATACTACTTTTTAATCAGTACTGTTTTTTTGTGATCAGTACTGTTTTTTTGTGATCAGTACTATTTTTTTGTGATCAGTACTGTTTTTTTGTGATCAGTACTGTTTTTTTTGTGATCAGTACTGTTTTTTTGTGATCAGTACTATTTTTTTTTGTTCAGTACTGTTTTTTTCTGTTCAGTACTGTTTTTAAATATTCAATAAAAATTTAATTTTTCAGTTCTATTTTTGATGCGAAAAATTTTTCTGTGTGTTTATATGATTCTTTGAAAATTCAAGGCAATATTTTTCTAGCTTATGGAGAACTTTAGTTGATTTATTGTACAGCGGTTTTTTTAATACTTATAGACATAAGAAAGTTGTTACTTACGGTTTAGAAATTTCTATTATTGGACTACAGACAAATTAATTTTATAAACATAAAAATTAATCATTGCAAGTGTCATAGAATAAACCACTAAGTTATTTATGAAAAAATAAACTTAAATTTTCTCGGATTCTCAGGAGACAACATTGCTTTGTATCTTCTGTTTAATTGGTAAATAAAAATAGTTCTATGTTTGACGAATCGTAAGCATAGAAACAACAAACTAAAAAATTATCTTTGGCTGATTACAAAGAAATATATTAAATTTTTTTAATTTTACCATACAAATTACGACTAAATAAGTATTATTAAGAATTTTCCATAACTGAAATTTCAAATTTGATTGAGATACAATACAATATGCTATTATTTAACAGAAAATAAAAGAAATTTTAATTAATTCTGCCCATATTCAAAAATCTATTGCATTTTGTTTATTAATGAAATTAGTTTTTTCGTAAAAAATATGTTTTGTTTTGGTGATATTAATAAATCACTCATGTTTCTTTGAATATTGGCCGTATATTCAATCTACATAAGTTCTTGTCATGAATCTGATGATTATAAAAAATAATTTAAATATATTTATAATAACTATACTTGTAATAATTATAAGTTTGATAGAAGTTTCCTTAGAAAGTAAAATGTTACGAGTAATACTGAAGTTATTGCTATGAAATTCTTAATAGAACATACTGAGGGAGAAAAATGCTCCGGCTCAGAAGAGTCAACTTTCGATATTAGTTATAGCAACATCCAATGATAACAAATTAAAAAATCCATAATTTTTAAAAGTAAAAATAGAAATCAATATCACTAGAGAACTGATAATATGAAAAAATGAAAGTAGAACAGTAATTAACTGTCTCGAAGTTCCACGTAGATATACATACAGTTTATCGACTGTGAGATGTATCACAATATTAGCTGTAATAATAGACCAGAATTAAATATAAAAAGAAAAAAGAATTTAAATGTTATGCCCTCATACTTATGAAAAGACAATATATGATATTAATGTTAAAGAGAGGACAACTGCTTTTGGCGAAATATTAGGTTATCAAGAGTTAAATTCTGTACATCGACTATTATTTAAAGGAGATACACTGGTAACATTCAATTCTGGTAAAATTAATTTTGAAGATATTGAATTTCAAAAACCGATTAGTACAACATAGGTTTACCATCCATCTCCTTCCATTTATAAACATAATGTTGTAATAACAAAATTTAGCGACAAAAATAATGAATAGTGGCTTGTTGAACTAGATAGTTTTCCTAGAAAATTGAATATCAAACTTGTATACAATGGCGTTATTAGTCAACCTGTTTTTTCGATTATGAAACTTAACTGTGTTTTTTTGACGTATTCAAAAGACAACAAATTAAAAGAAATTAAGAAAGAAATTTTGAAGCCTAGTATTTTTGACGTAAGAGATATTATTTAAAGTAAACCAGTAATTATTAAATTGAATTATTATTGCAATAATTGTATAGATAATGGAGCAAATGTTATGCAAAATATGATTATTTGAAAAAATTCTGACCTTGAAAGTAAAGTTCTCCTTTCTGTAGAATATGTGTATGTCACATTAAACCAAACTGTTCTATAAATTTAAATAGTTTTTTCAACTCAAGACTATTTCTTTTAATGATGAAAAAATTGAAGCTCAAGCTCTTATAAGAACAAACGGTAAATCAAAAGAAAATTTCAAGTTGAGTAATGGTGTTGTTATATTTTTAAAATAAACTTTTATATTCATGATATTCTAGAAATAAATATAAAAGAATTTGCTTTTTTTATAATCAATAACAGCCATAGTATTGCTTTATTATATTACAATGTTATATTTTTTTGAAGTTAAAAAATGTACTAAAATTTTGATAATCTATAACTCCGCCCATAATGAAGATTTCTTTATGAGACCTATAGTAAATAATGATATATATCTGTATCTTGTCTACAAAATGAGTATAATATTACATTTATATTTCAAGAGTTCTCAAAGCATTAATTTGAACATCTTAAGAGTCTTAAGTTGGCTACCATATATAATCTCTTACAAAAATAGTTTGATTATAATTTTATTTATTTTACTACATTTATTTGTTATTATTTTCATGATTAACTCTAATGAGAAGAATAAAATATATATTAAAATTAATCAGTAAGTTAAAATTTATATATTTAAGATCTCATTAAGATGATCATTAATTTAATTATATATTGAATTCAAACAAATGATCCATAGAAGTATAGACTACATCGTTACCTGTTTGAAAATGAATTTCAATCAATAAAATGCTCCAATTATTTGAACGATAATGGCTTGTTATGTTAATACTTCCTATTATGTTTTATTTTAATTAGATGATTCAAATTGTTTTAGATGTAATATATCGAAATTACCTTTGTAAAATGACATTGATGGAAATTATAAAACATTAATAAGTATGATTCATTTCATAACATAAAAAATATTTAATTAATACTTTAATTAATCTACTATTATGAGATTGAGCAGTTTTACCAGATCTTAGTACATCATTAGAAAATTTAAACTTACAATTTTCAGCTATTTGTTAAAAAATTATTTTGTACGAAAAAATTCGAATTCACATTTAAGTATAATATCGAAAAAATTACTATGTATAAAAAATTATATTAATAAAAATGTTTAATGTAAGTTATTGAAAAACTAGTAAACAATAAGAAGTATAAACTAATAGACGGAATTTATATCTTTCAATTGAAAAATAAAAGTTTCATCTGATTAATTGTGACAAAAAAATTTTATCGTATACAATTATATTTAAAAAACTAAAAAAGCCATCTTCATAGACGAAAAAATTTAGTCAAATCAGATCGAAAAGCTTGAATTTAAGCCAGCCTTAAATAAGATAAATTACAGATTTATTACTTTCAATTTTATTTCTAGAGTGGAATGAATAGCTTCTTACTTTTCAACGTGGAACAGTGTACGTATATTTACATGTACTCAAAACATCATATTATATTATCATAACTGAAATATAAATATTATATTGTAATTTTGAATGTAATTTTATATATACATGTGGTAAATTTTTGGATAACATCACTTGATAAATTCATTTTATTAGTGCTATAATAGAAATAAAACAGAACGTCTTGATAATGTAATTTATTTTTAATATGTAAGAATTTGTTTCTTTAATGTTTATTTATTATTTTGTATTTTCTAAATATCTATTAGCTTTGTAAATACAACATGATTGTATAATTAAAAACAATTTATTGATTTATTATTATTCTTTACATTCTTTACAATAAGAAAAATTATCTGATAAAAAGTAAATCTGTGCAGATAAAAATATTACTTTTTAATAAATTTCTTTAGATTTTTTAAAGATTATAATGAACGTAATAAAATTCATAGAATTACAATTTTTAATTATCATGAAAACGTGATTTATATTGATGGAAGGATAATAATCATTGTAAATTGCATCTGTGACATAATCAATAATAAAATTATATTTAATACTGAAGAAAACATTTTTGACAAAAAGTTAATGTACAACAAAACTCTAAACAAATATATTTTGAATAAAAAAAGTTAAGAAATGGATTTAAAAATAGAAAATTTGTTATCATGGGGAGATCCCATTTAGGGATTTCAACCCAAGATATACTGATATAAAGACTTTAGATTAAGATGTAAGTAAATATTTTATTATATGTGATATATCTTAAACAATAATAATAATGAATAAGAATGATATATAAATCTCTTTTTATTTAAATTTCAATATGTGGGTTTTATTCTGACATTCTCCACCTATCCGTAGGTGGTTATTATCTTCATTACAAATTTATACGAATTTAAAATGGTGTAATGTTTTATAAGAACACCTTATCTTTATAACTATTTAACAATGTATTTTTGGAGTGTAACATCTATCATTATTATTTTTGTAAATAAATTTAATTAGAGTTAAAATTTGTTATACGAGTAAAATCTTATAGATAGTATTAGAATTAATAGAAATTAATTGGATTGCTTTAAGAAACAGAAATTTGTTTCTGAAGTATCCAAAAACATTTTTATCCGGGCCGCATTTAAAAAGTGATAATTTATGACTATAGCTATTTTAAAAAACATTTTTTAATCAGCATATACAAATTCCACATTTATTTAAACTTTATTTATTCAATATGCTCAGTTATCATTAGGAAGACAAGTTACCATTATATAGAAATTATCAAAGAGTTGGACCTTACAATGTATGAAAAAAAAATCACTGGAAAAGAGATACCAACATTTTATATTAAAATTATAAAAATAATAAATTGATTTTTAAAAATTTTCTATACTCTATAACAATTTATACAAATTGAATTTTTATTTTAACTATAATGTTTGTCTTTAACTCCTATATTTTTTATAATTTTAAAGATAGTATTTATATGCCTGAAGTTGTAAATTTCAGAGATTATTTATTGTCTAAAGTACTGTTTAAATTCTTATACTCTAACAATAAAAACTGTTGCTAAAGACTTAGCGAAGTGAAATTGTATATTCCAAACAATGTTTACAACGTGGTCATGTAAATTATGACATAAAGTTAAATCTTACTAAAAAGTTAAGGTAGATTTTCAGAGGGCTATTTTGTGATAAAAGCATTAGTATCAGATGCGAATTCAGAATAAAAAATGTGCTCTGTGTTTCAGAAATCTATGGTATCTATTATTTTAGTTTTAATAAATATTTTAAAAATTTAAAATTCTTTTAGGGAAAAATTTGAAAAATTTATATCAGCATTCAATTAAATTGTCTTGCAGATTTTTTGAAAACTGGATGCTAATTTGTAGAGTTTAAAATTTCGTATTTGATATTATCGTTTCCTTTATTTGTAACTTTTTCACAGAGGTGCTTGCCTCTTTAAGAAATATAATTGTGAAGAATAACTCTTATTTAATATAGTCAACATGTAATTTATATCTGAACGAAATAATATATTTCGTTGGTATTTATATTTTTTCTAAACTAACACCTTATAAGAGCGTTAAATATTATAAAAGTAACATTATCTTAATCAGATAAATTTTATAATGTACTTATCAAATTAAATTATTGCATATAAAATGCCTTTTTTACAAGGACTATTCATATTTTTTTCTTTAATAATTAAATATAAAGTTATCATCATAATAACAAATGCAAATTGCTTAAAACCCATTTTGTGAGTCAGTCGAACATTTTTAAAAAATTTGATACAACATAAATTTTTAACCCCCCATTTTTATTTCATTAATAAAAAGAGCAACTGAAAAAACATATGTTGGCAAATTTATACGGCCTGAAACTTTGAGATACAAGAGCTGTAGTGAGTCAAACTATGAAAAATAGATTTTTACAGGTTTCTGTTAAATAGATTTTTTTAAAAACAAGTAATGTTTCTAGGAGTACTTTTTTGTAAAAAAACGAATGAGCATACTTTCAGCTTCGTAAGTCTACGTTTTTTTTGTTTTTTGGGATTTTTTTATAGTTTTTTCAATTTTTAAGTACAAAAATCGAAAAAGCGCATGTTCTCACTATGCTCATTCGATTTCTCGTGTAATTTTACATCTAGATTCATGAAAAAAAGTGGAGAAAAAAATGTAACACGATGTCGTCTTGAACGAAAAAGAATCCTGGTATTTTCCAAGGTAATAAGATTTTTAAATTTTTGAGTACGAAAATCAAAAAAGCGCATGTTTTCACTATGCTCATTCGATTTCTCGTGTAATTTTACATCTAGATTCATGAAAAAAAGTGGAAAAAAAAAGTAACACGATGTCGTTTTGAACGAAAAAGAATCCTGGTATTTTCCAAGGTAATAAGATTTTTAAATTTTTAATTACAAAAATCGAAAAAGCGCATGTTCTCACTATGTTCATTCGTTTTTATAAAAAATAACCCCTAAAAAACAATATTTATTTTAAAAAAGTTAATTTCCAGAGATTTGCAAAAATCAATTTTCCCGAATTTGACTCACTTTTGTTATTATTAATAAAAGATTCAGGCCGAATAAAATTGCTTATATGCAACATTTTAGTTTCACTTTTCATTAATGAAATAAAAATGGAGAGTACAAATTTGTGTTGTGTCAAATTTTTAAAAAATGTTCAACTGACTCGAATAACGTGATTTAAAATAAATACTGTTTTTTAGGGGTTATTTTTTATAAAAACGAATGAACATAGTGAGAACATGCGCTTTTTCGATTTTCGTACTCAAAAATTTAAAAATCTTATTACCTTGGAAAATACCAGGATTCTTTTTCGTTCAAAACGACATCGTGTTACATTTTTTTCTCCACTTTTTTTCATGAATCTAGATGTAAAATTACACGAGAAATCGAATGAGCATAGTGAGAACATGCGCTTTTTCGATTTTTGTAATTAAAAATTTAAAAATCTTATTACCTTGGAAAATACCAGGATTCTTTTTCGTTCAAAACGACATCGTGTTACATTTTTTTCCTTACTTTTTTCCATGAATCTAGAGGTAAAATTACACGAGAAATCGAATGAGCATAGTGAGAACATGCGCTTTTTCGATTTTTGTAATTAAAAATTTAAAAATCTTATTACCTTGGAAAATACCAGGATTCTTTTTCGTTCAAAACGACATCGTGTTACATTTTTTTCTTTACTTTTTTCCATGAATCTAGAGGTAAAATTACACGAGAAATCGAATGAGCATAGTGAGAACATGCGCTTTTTCGATTTTTGTAATTAAAAATTTAAAAATCTTATTACCTTGGAAAATACCAGGATTCTTTTTCGTTCAAAACGACATCGTGTTACATTTTTTTCTCCACTTTTTTCCATGAATCTAGAGGTAAAATTACACGAGAAATCGAATGAGCATAGTGAGAACATGCGCTTTTTCGATTTTTGTACTCAAAAATTTAAAAATCTTATTACCTTGGAAAATACCAGGATTCTTTTTCGTTCAAGACGACATCGTATTACATTTTTTTCTCCACTTTTTTTCATGAATCTAGATGTAAAATTACACGAGAAATCGAATGAGCATAGTGAGAACATGCGCTTTTTCGATTTTCGTACTCAAAAATTGAAAAAACTAAAAAAAAATTCCAAAAAACTAAAAAGACGTAGACTTACGAAGCTGAAAATATGCTGATTCGTTTTTTTACGAAAAATTACCTCTAAACACATTATTTGTTTTTAAAAAAATCTATTTAACAGAAATCTGTAAAAATCGATTTTTAAAACTTTGACTCACTACAGCTCCTGTATCTCAAAGTTTCAGACCGTATAAATTTGCCAACATATGTTTTTTCAGTTGCTCTTTTTATTAATGAAATAAAAATGGGGAGTAAAATTTTAGCCTGTACCTCCAATGTCTGATTGACTCACACAACGTGTTTTAAGTGTTTAATATAAATAAGAGTAGAAAATTATTAAGTAATTAAGGCAGTAGTTTTTTATGGTACATGAAGGTGATAATGTAATAATCAAGATTTATTTTTTTTCTGTCAAAATTTAATGTATGAATAAAGTATGCTGGTGAAACAAAGACTTACATAATTGCTTTGCTTTTACTTTGAATTATATTCTTCAATATTAAAAAAATAATTTAAGTTTCTATGAATATTGAGAATCTATGAAAACCAATGCAATGGAACATATATAGTTCTTTGTACAATGTTTTAAACATTTTGAAAATTAAAAATATGTAAAATTAACCTAGCAGAATGATCAGAAATACAAATATTAAAATGTGGACAGAGAAGATAAAATATTTGATATTAATCTCTACATTCAAATTGCATACTTTTAATATTATGACTATTTTGGATACTTTGTTTAATTGATTATTTTGAACACAGCTTTGCCATACAGAGTTCCTATAAACTGCAGTAAATCGTTTAGAAACCAAACTAATAAAATAGAATTTATTTAAATTTAGTAAAATCTAAGTAATGTGAACATGGAAATAATCTATAATATATGGAATGATAACATGGGAAGCTTCAGTTAAAAGATATTGAAAGAAAAGTAGACATCTCTTTTCCAAATTCTAATAAAAATGAGAGAAGCGTAATAAAATCGTCAGACAATGATTTCAACTTTATGAAAAGAAATGCAGAAATTTCAAAAATTGATGAAGAGCATAATTATTTGAATTTTATTCATAATGAATATTATTAAAATATTCGGAGCCTTTTCAATTCAATGTATTTTTAAGTTTAAAAAACTTAAAAAATAAGGAGTATAATTTGTAATGTTCTTGATTCGAGTAGCAAATTGATATCGTTCAATAAATAATTCTACCAATTTATAAAACAAAGAAAAAATTTAAATATAATAGGAGTCAACAAGGTTATTATTATAATGATTCGAAGAAGTGTAACTTTTATCAATGTCAAAGTATTGAAATAATCTTATATCTTTCTGAAAGCTTAATATCTAATTTAAAAAGTATTTTATGATAAGTGAAAAAAATATTAATTTATAATATAGTTAAAAGCGCTTATACGATCTCAATTTTTTTTTTTAAATTTGAAAATTTGTTAGTCTTTTAAAATTATGTAATTTTTTTTTCTAAACATAACAACTTTTTAAAATATTATACTTATCTGGTAGTCGGAATTCTTTTTCTATAACATATTTCAATATTCTTTATTAGATGCCTATTGTAAGTAAAGTTATGAATACTTTAAAATTAACATTATTAACAATTATCGAACAAAAACATTCAAGCATTTAAAAATATTTATATTTGTGATAATGAAAAGTAGCAAATATTTAATTAAATAAATTACTATTAATTTTATATTGTAGTTGTAAATTTGCTTTGACTTTTTTTATAAAAATAATTTAAAAAAAAGTTATTTTCATTATGAAAAAAACTAGTAACGTTTAATGTTTCATCACATTATTTAAAATTTAATAACTAATCTTAAAATATATTATAGAAAATAGTTTGAGTTATCAGGTGAGCATAATATTACCAAAAAATATCATGTCTAGAAGAAGTTTACATTCTTTAGATTGAATATTATAATATCATTGATACCCTGTAGGTAATTTAATTTATGATCTCATTCTACGAGACATTTCGAAAGAGACGTGATATTATTGAGCATCAAAACTTTTATTATGCTATTTAAAATATTATGATATTATAAGCATTTGATTGTCTCATTGTTTTCTACGATATATTTCAAGATCGTTTTTTAGTTTAAGTATAAAGAAAGTTATAAATATATATGTAAGTGTTATTTTTCTTATACTTTTGTAATAAAAAAATAAAAAAAAACTTTTCTTGCAAATGATATTTTTTTATAATATTATAATCATTTGACAATCCAATTTAAATAAGGTAAAGAAATAAGTGTTATTAAAGGATAATCATAAGCAAAGTTATAGATATATTGTAGTAAGCATTTTTTACAATTTATTAACAATAACAAATTTAGAAGTTTAAATATTAATATAACCTTGGTAATGTGTTATGCCAAAACAAATAAAACACAATTAATTTAAAAACTTTTATTCAATAAAAAGGGATACTCTATGTAGAAAAAACACCCTTATTTATACTAATTTTATAATTAAATTTTATACTTATTATTTAAATTTCATATTATTTATATTCAGATTTTCTTATGTTATACCGATGTATAACATACTTAGGGAGACAAGACGACGTTGGCAGAACTTTCAGGATGAATCTTACTTGGTCTCGTACCTAAGTCCTTCCATACATTATTTAAATCGGCCAGTTCTTCATCACCTCTTGCTAACTTGTCTGCACAATCATGGAATTGGTATGTATGACCAGGAACATGTTTTGTAGTTACATTTTCGCCTAATTTTACCAGGAGAGATTGAATTTCTTTCCATTGGTTTAAATGTGCACATGGTTGGTTACTAGAATTTTTCCCAGTCAGAATCCAATGGTTCATCCATCCTCTAGTTACAGCATTGGTTACATATGAGCAGTCTGATATTATAAGTGTTTTCCCTCTCGTTTCATCATCAGATACACCATCAGCCAATACTCTTAAGACCATAAGATATGCTTCAACTTCCGCCCGTGGTGCTGTCATGGCTCCACGTAATCCATTTCTTTTTTGCATTGCCAACTCCATACCATCGAGACGCCCATAAGCTCCCAGACCAATACCCTCATAAATAGATCCATCGACTGCAATGACATTTTCATACCTGACAAAAGCCTCCTTGAGTTCCGTACCACTCATGCTTTCAAGAGATTCACTATTCATTGCATCGTCTTGGTCCATCTGATCCGTGATTTCAAGCACATTTGTTACTAATGAGTCATCTTCTTTTCGGTCTTGGTGATTATCATTCAAGTCCATCTCTTCCACAATAGTGACCAAATTGTTGGCATCGAAATTTTCATTTTCACTTTTTGGACAATCTGTCATGCGATCCCTAGGAATAATAATCATTTCTTCTTCTAAGGTCTCGATCATCAAAAGTCTTTCACCATTTTTTGCTACTAAAACTCCCTTGACTGACTTTTCACCTGGTTTGTTAGTACGCTTGTAGTAGACGTCAGTTCTTTCCAAGATTACCCATTCAGAGTTCCACTCTCTCTTCTCCTTCGGAGTCTCATAGAATCTTGTCAAGCAGTCCGGTTTGGAATGATTTAAACATTTGAAGACTTCAAATTCAAGACATCTTCTATTCACACCCTCCTCTAATAACTTCTTAACTGTCTTCTTGACTGATTGAACTGCCCTCTCTGCACTTCCATTAGTTACAGGACTGTAGATAGGAATGTAGACTCTCAACACTCTATAAGATTCAAGAAATTCATCAACACAACTATTTTGAAAACATCATTCATTATCTGAAATCATAACTTGCCACACACCAAAATAAGCAAAAATCGACATTAATGTTTCAACGATCGACTGTGCACTTTTATTTCTCAAGATTTTCATGATGATTGCTCCTGAATATGTGTCTGTAAAAACAAACATAAGCATTCCATCCAGTTCAGCGAGATCAACATGGGCTCTCTCACGACTATTTAATGGAGCAATCCAACTTCTCAACTTTTGTTTACACCTATTTCTAAAGACAGAACATAATTCACATGATTTAACCACTTCTTGACATAATTTGACGGTACCGACAGTTACAGCAACTTGACTAAAAACATTTTGAAGATACTTGGAGCCGCAGTGAAGATCATTGTGCATTCTTTCCATAACTGATTTAGCATAGTAATCAGGCAGGTAAGGCAAGTCATCCACCATCAAAACATCATTCTCTATTCTCAACAGTTCAAAATTTTTTCTTAACGTAGCATTCAGCTCTCTCAGATTAGCAGCTTCTTTCATCTCTAGATTCTTAATGGCCAACCCAATCTGACTATCTGAATTGTTTACTTCTTGCAACTCATTCAAAGGCATATGACGCGACAAAACTCTTGTAAACTGTGGTAACGTTACACGACGTATTTCAAAACTTCTACCATTTAATATCATTGACTGCAGCAACTTATCTCTCGTTACGTGATAAGCAACAATCTCCTCCATGACCAAGGGGACCATCAATCTCTGAATTCTCTTTGATGATTCAAAAGGAAAAGGTGTTGACTTCTTCAACAAGTGACAAAGTTCCAGAGAGGTTGACTCTACGACAAAGGGTAATCCACCGTTAGTATATCTGAAATGTAATAAGGCATCATGTAAGGACAATAAAATTTTTTCTATCTCGCTATATTGACATTCTGCATCGGTAAGTTTACGTTGAAAAACATCACACAATATAACATCATTACGATTTGATTTGTCTAAAAGAACTACCGAAAATGCATTGTCATAAAGAAAAGATTGTATTGTCAAGACATCACAGTCTGCTGATATTTTCCCAAGCGGTATATGATCCTCCAATTTCAATTTTAACATGTTAAAACTTTTTTCCCTCTCATCACTCCATACATAACATTTATCACTAGTTTTAGGATACAAAGGACCAATGATTGATGCGAATGAAGGTATAAAAGAAGATACATATTGATACTTTCCCACAAACTCTTGTGCTTCTTTAACAGTTGATGGTTTCATTGTTAAACTCAACATATCTTTTCTCTTACCACTCAATGCAAAACTACCAGAACACAGTTCATTTCCCAAAAACTGTACACTCTTTTTAAAGAAATGACACTTTCCTAAATTCAATTTGAAACGTGCATTACTAAGTCGACGTAACAACTCTAATACACTTTCTTCTTGTTCACATTTTCCACCACTTATAACGACATCATCCACATATTGTGTGCAATTTGGAACACCAATAATAAGTTTGCTGAATTCCTCGTGAAACAGTTTAGAAGAAACATTCCAACCAAATTGGAGTCCAGTACAAGCGTACATACCAAAGATTGTTGACACCGTGCTAAATTTATAGCAATCACTTGGAATCTTAACCTGCATAAATGCATCCTGAAGGTCCAGAGTTGTTAACAGACTACTTTCACTCATTTCATCCAATTTCAGATCATTTAACACTTTCACGGGACTTGGTAAATTCATTGAACAGTACTTCTTATCAAAGCAACTGTTGATTTTCCTTCCATCTAAACATAGTCTTAAGTATGGACTATCCTTCTTCTCCACAACACTACATGGGCTGGTAATCACTGGATGAGTTATTCTTTGCCAATGGCCTCTCAGAATATTTCTTTCCATAGTCTTAGCAAACTTCTCTCTCAATTCCTTACTCTTCAGAGGATACGGAGCGGAGATTGGTTTTTTTAACACTTCAACTTTCTCATCTACAATTGGTAGATTCACCACTAACTTTGAAACCACTTCACTTTTATCATAAAGATGTGGATTATTCTCCAAAAAAGTTGCAACCTTCACAAAATCTCTTTCTTTAAGATCATAAATCACCTTTCTATTGACATCAAGAGCATCATTAGCTTCCTTGACAGCAGCATTGATATCAATATTCAATTGCCTTGCAGTAGCAGCACTCAACCATGAAGTACTTGCATCCATCACCACAACTCTTTTAGTTAAGGTCACTTCATTCATCAAATCGGAATATGATACCTCCACCTGACCAAGACATTTCAGTTCATTACCATCAGCTGACAGAAGTTTCTCACCTTTCACATTCTCAACCAACAAGTTCAACCTTTTCGCATCTTTCACACATAGTCCATTCACTTCAGCACCACTATCTAACAGCACTCTCACATCTACTCCATTCACTCTCACAACTTTATACGCCATTCCCTCCTTACGAAGGCCTTCTGAAGATTCCAAGTGTGCTGTTCTTATTTCGTGAGATGCTTGTTTAACTCTAGACGGACAAAATCGTGAAGTGTGACCATCTATACCACATGTATAACAAGTAAATCTTCTGGAATTACCATCGCCGTTCAAATGTGACACATAATTAGATTTTTCAACCGCTGATCTCTTCACCTCTTGTGATAAGTTAACAGCAGCATTACCTCTACTACCTTCAGAAATCAACAACTTCTTTTCTTCCATACTTCGAGTCCATGCATGAATCAAACTGGCCTCTGAAAAGTCTTTCACTTGAAGCAAGTACTTGTGAGCAGACTTAGGCATCCTTGATGCAAATAACAACAGTACATCCTTTGGATCCTTCCTTCCAATCAACATTGCAGCACTTCGCTCAAGTCTTCTGAAAAATTCCCTAGGAGTCTTTCCCCATTGTTTTTCCATCTTCAATACATCAACCAATTCTGATTGCCAAGTTTTCGCGTTGATCATGCAATATTCTTCAACGTATTGCTCGATCTCCTCCCATGTTGGGTCCTCTGACATACACTCCAACATCTCACTTTGCCTCTCAGCATTCTGTTGCATGATTGCTTGAATTGGAAAGTCCTCCTTTGGAATCCTTCTCATTGTGAACAATTTCTTCAGATAGTCGGTATACGACGTTCCCTTGTAATCCTCTAACTTCAACACATTTCTCAATTCCACAGCTCCTGAGCTTGCAGTCTCATTGAAAAAACCATTACCAAAGCTTTCCATATCACCGGTTGAGCCCCCAAATTTGTTATGCCAAAACAAATAAAACACAATTAATTTAAAAACTTTTATTCAATAAAAAGGGATACTCTATGTAGAAAAAACACCCTTATTTATACTAATTTTATAATTAAATTTTATACTTATTATTTAAATTTCATGTTATTTATATTCAGATTTTCTTATGTTATACCGATGTATAATATAATGTAAACTAATAGACATTTAAACTTATACCATGTCAATTAATAATATCATTTAACTATTTGCTTTATATTATTTAGTAAAATATTTAAAAATTCTAAAAATTTATATTACATCTTTTTTAAAATGGACAAAAACACATAATGTTTAAAGTTTTATAACTTTACTTCTTATAGACTTTAAACAATGAATCTTTATATGTTCTAGATAAAATAAATTGTGACAACAAATAACTATTATATTGTAAAAAAATATCAAAAATTAAAAAAGTTGAGATAACTTTTGTGCAGACAAATGTTTATTTCTAATACAAAGGTAAGGAAAAAATGGTAGTCATATAAATCTCTGTAACTTTATTTAAACTTAAGATTAATAACGATCGTGAAATATATTCAAGACAAATAGTGAAATTAACAAATTAATTTAATTTAATAAAAATTCTAAAAGGATAGAATAAGAAGAGTTTTTAGCGTTCAACTGAATTGTAAATTTTTTAAATACCCTGGATGATGTAACATTTAATCTTTTAAATGCATTTATTTTTTCATGATTTGATTTGCTTTGCCCTTAAGATCTAATGATACTTATAACCAGATTTAAGCTATATTTAGATTACTAAAGATAGTTGTTTATCAAAGTATAATTTATTATCTAATAAAATTTATAAAAAAAAATAAGATTAAGTTTAGAAAGTGACATAACGCTAAACTTTTTAAAATCAAAAATTATTTAAAACTGTAGTAGTATAATTGCCAAATTTGTTTATTATTAATACTCTTTTTCTTATGTTTGTCATTAATTTCTGCAGTAATATTTATGTAAGCATCATATTATGTTAAATTTAATTTACAACATAAAATATTAATAATCCTTAAAAAGACAAAATCTATATTGTTTCAACTCGGAGGCGGTGTCAAATCTAATATTAGATTACCAAAAGATTAAACAATAAATTAAAAGATAAAAACTTATAATTCTATTTACCATTTATTTTATTTCATATTAATGAATTGAATATTTCATTTTTATCTCACAGTTTGAGGTCACAAAAAATTGCACTTTTAATATGTATAAATTTCAACTTTAAAAGTATAAATAAATCCCTTAATTTTAATATTTTCCTTTAGAATTTTGTCCGATGATTCGAATAATTATGTAGATTCATTAAAAAATATGGTTTTCGTAAATTACCATGTATGAAAAAATTTTAATTAGTTGTGAATATTTTTAAATATGTCACTTAACTTTTTTTAAAAATTTTTTTATGAGATTCTATTATATCTCGTCTACACGCGATTTTCCATCCCTGATTCAATAAACTTAAAGTAACAAATATGCTAGAGTTTTAATTTATTTGGTAAATCAGGCACCAAAAAGTAAAAAATAATTTACCTTTAAAAAAATTAATATATTAATATTTTTAGTAACTTTAAACAGTTAATTGACTTTAATTTCTGAATGAACTAATAGTTTTAAATAATCGAAAAATAAGGAAACTCAATAATATTTATACTTATGACTTTTTTAAATACTATGTTGTTTATCTATTAATATAATTTGATTTTTACAATTCTATACTACCACTTTTTTATATTGTTATTATTACAATAGTTTTAATAGTTTTAGTAGTTCAATTTGATTAATTTGACTAAAATTTCATACAACGAATATTTGCAATAGTGTCAACTGTTTACAAAATTTAATCTATACCAAAAAGAAATAAGGAAAAAAAATTTGTCTCTCACATAACTCTCTTCAAATTCAACCGATTATTATGGGTAGATAGCCAAAAGATGTGTTTTTTTCTAACTAGAGGGGCTGAATTAGTTTCAAAAACTTTTGGCCATATTTTGACCAAATTGTCTTTAAAAAACATCGTTTTTTTGGCTTTTTTTAGCATAGATTTGACCAGGGGTTAACGGTATTTCAAAATATATAAGATACAATGGTATATATATCATTTGAAAGATCTAATTCCAGAATAGTGCGGAAACACACTATTATGGAATTATATTAAACAGTGGCCGGGTTATGGTTCAAAGTGTGGTGACCATTTTTAAAAAATCATTGAAAAGTTAAATAGCTATAACTTAGTCAAAACTTGATGAAATGAAATAAAATAGTATCTATTTAATAGATCTAAGTCTAACTTAAAAAAGAAGAGTCTAACGAAGTTTATAGCTCAACTATGAAAGAAGTTATATTAATTTGAATGTCAACTTTTTTGCCTTTTTTCCACTTTTATTGTAAAAATCAACTTTGTTCCAGACATAACTCTTTTCAAACTAGATCAATTTTTATGGTTAAATAGTCATTTGATGTATTTTTTTTCAACTTAGGGGGGAAAGTAAGTCACAAAATTTTTGGTCCATAATTGACCAAATTATGTCTAAAAAACATCACTTTTCAAAACACGTTTTTGCATAGTTTTGTTCCAGAAATAAGTCTTTTTAAAGTTAATAAAATTTTATGGTTTATTACTCATTTGAAAGGTACAAGTCAGGAATAGGGGGGAAACACAATAACATTAAGATTGATAAATAATTGGCTAAGATATGGAGCAAAAAGTAATGACTATTTTTTAAATGAAAATTAAAAAGTTAAATAGTTATTACTTTAAAGAAACTTATAAAAATGAAATAGACAAGATATTTTTTAAATAGATCTACGTCTAACTTAAAAAATGAAACTATTTCGAAGTTTATAGCTTATCAACAAAACGATTTATGCCAATTTTAGTGTCATTTTTCTTGCTTTTTTCTATTTTTTCTGCAACAATCAATTTTGTTCTAGACATAATTCTTTTCAAACTTGATCAATTTTTATGGTCATATATTCATTTGATGTATTTTTTTCCAACTTAGGGGGAAAAGTGTATCTCAAAACTTCTAGTCCATAACTGAACAAATTATTTTTAGAAAACATCACTTTTAAAACACATTTTTGCATAGTTTTGTTCTAGAAATAAATCTTATCAAAGTTAATAAAATTTTATGGTTTACGACTCATTTGAAAGATACTGACATAAAATAAGGAAGAAACACAGCAGTATTAAGATTGATAGCTGATTAGTTAAGTTATGGGTCAACAAGTGATGACTATTTTTTTGTTAAAAATTAAAATGTTAAATAGCTATTACTTAATGGAATCTCTATAAAATTAAATAAATATAGTTTCTTTTATATAGATTTAAGTCTAACTTAAAAAGTCAAACTATTGCGAAGTTTGTTGCTTATTTGCGGAGCGGATTATACTAATTTTAGTGACAATTTTCTCATATTTTTTTCATTTTTTACACAAATGTTGGTTTTGTTTTCAGCATAACTGTATTCAAACTTGATTAATTTTTATGGTTTAATGTTCGGTAAATGTATTCTTTTCTAACTTAAGGAGAGAAAATAGCTTTTTAATTTTTTAATTAAAATTGGCAAAGTCATCTAAGTGACATAAAACAATGATGATTTACTGTTTATAAAAGAGAAGAAAACCGCCATCTTATGTAAAAATAATGTAACCATATTAGTCATCATTATATTTTGTTATTATGAGTTCGTTAGAGTATTTTATTATTATATCATTTAATTATTATTTTATCATATCAAATTATCAATTTTATCATTGTACAATTTTAGGGGTTAGAAAAGTGTAAAAGAAAAATATATTTAACCTAAGGGGGAAACCAAGACAGAGGATCTTGGGTAGGTATAAAAAAATATAACTTTAACTAATTAACTATTATATCTTAGTTTATTTTATTGTATCTTATTGTTTTATTGTGGCGTAAATAATAAAAGGTGTACGTAATTTCCAGAAATAATATCAATACTTATAAAATATTATACTCTATTAAAAATACCAAATTTTTGAACACGTTTCGTTAAGGTTTGTTCTAGAAATAATTCTTTTCAAAATTAATAAAAAATTTTGTTTTATGACTTATCTAGAAGGTAAAAATATGGAATAAAAAAAAATTCAATATTAAAAAGGTTAATAAAAAATTAGTTATGTTATGAATCTAAAGATGATGATAATTTTTGTTAGTAAAAATAAAATTTTCCTAATGTTCTAACCTTAATAATGGTTGTTTAAAGTAACAAAAACTAAATTTAGAATAAAGTTCAAAGCCTAACTTTAAATTTGAAAATATAACGAAGTTTTTAGCATTAAAATGATAAAACTTATTTTAGGTATTAATTTTTTGCTATTTCTCATTTTACAATTGTAAAATTAAGGTAAATATATAGTTAATGGAAGAATGATATTAAATCGTTTATATCAATCTTAAAAATATAGTAGAAGATCAATTAAATATTTGTTTGGAATGATTCAAACATTCATTTTTATTCACTCTTTATATATTAATAAAATTATTTTTGTTTGGTAATTTTTTTATTAAACTAAACAGTTTCAATAAATGTAGACGTTATAAAATGATTCTCAAAATCAGAAATATTTATATACTATAACAATGTCTTTTCGGTTATTCTACTTTTCCATTGATATGTAATTCAATGAAAAAAATTTTTTATACATATACATTGATTAATAATTTAGCATAAAAATTCCTTATTAAAAAATATAATCTGCGGACCAGCTTTGACCTGCCGAAAGAGGGTTTAAGGCTGGTTTTACAAAAAAAAAATGGAAAAAAGGCAAAAAAGTTGACATTCAAATTAATATATCTTCTTTCGTAGTTGAGCTAACAAACTTTGTTAGACACTTATTTTCTAAGTTAGACGTAGATATATATAATAGATACTGTTTTGTTTGTTTTCTTCAAGTTACGACTAAGTTAGAGTTATTTAAATTTTTTCCCCTAAATGGTAATCACTCTTTGGACCATAACTCGGCCAATTTTTAATACAATTCAATAGGATTAAGATTCCGCACTATTCTGGAATTTAGCTTTTCAAATAACAAATATACTGTTGTATCTCATATACTTTATAATAACGTTATCCTCTGTACAAAACTGTGCTAAAAAAGACCAAAAAAACATAGTTTTTTAAAGATAATTTAGCCAATTATGGTTCAGAACTTTAAAAACCTATTTTCCCCCTTAATTTAGAAAAAAACACATTTTTTGACTTTTTACCCATAAAAATCGGTTAAATTTGAAGAGAGTTATGAGAGAGACAAATTTTTTTTCTTATTTCTTTTTGTTATAGAAATAGATGGGTGCTTTTTAAATTGTTGCATAAATTCTACAAGAAAAAAAAACCGGATAAAGATGAAATCATAAAAAATCAAATTTTATCATAGTTAAATTCAAAGAATTTTAAATTTAATATATCGCATAAAAAATTTTATGACGTCAATGTATGCATATACGTGAAAATACATGCACAAATTATTAATTATTGCATCGTCTCATTCTAGAGAATGGTCCGTGTATTTCGATACTGTAATTTGTGAGTGAATGATCAAAATATAAAAACAAAGTCAAAATATGATTTCAATCCTATAAAAAGATCAATTAGATGCCCTAAAATTGATGGATACTTGTATTTTATTTATAATAAATATGATGAATGTGGCAAGAATATTTTAAAGTTCTTGATTCAACATAGTAACAGGTTTAAAATTCTTTCAAAATTGGGCATTAAATTTGTAATATTTTCTGATAAAAGTGTTGAGTGTGGAAGAATGATTATCAACTACTCCTTCATACTTACAGAAAAAAAAATTTTAAATATTGACAATTTAACTAACGATTCTATTGTATGTTGTAATATTTATTTCTAAAAATATACTTGTATGGTTCGGTTTTTTATAAATTTATTGTTTGGATACCTTCTTATAAACCTGGTTTAGGTTTGGTTTAAACCACTTTTTTAGTGGTTTATCGAAGCTTTATTGTCAAAAATGAATACGGCTATACTTAACTGAAAAAGAGGATATAATTGTTCTATGATCTTTAAGTGAATAATGTGCTCTAAACACTTACTAATACAAAAATACTTTAAAATAAAAATCAAATGATAACATAAGCAAGTTAACCATATAACTTAGAATAATAATTTGATTTTTTTAATTTTTCAATACTTTTAAAATATTTCATTAAAATAAGAAAATTTATTTATGTTTGTAAAAATTATTTATTTATGTTTAAAAAGGTCTTTATATTTCTAACTTACTATGTTACAAAACAAATTTTTTACATATTATTTGTAAAATTTTCAAATGTTTTATTAAATTTTGTATATTGTTATAGAAGGAAAATTTGTCATTGTTTGTGACAAAAAATACCCATGTTATTTTGATAGTGACTGTTTTCATTTCGGGCAACATCCACAGTTGCCTAGCAAGCTAGGATATTTACCACTAACAGGTGTTGTGTTTTCAGATTCATTTTTTGGATTTGGATCGAGGTATCCAAGATTACATAAAAAGTGATATTTATTGTCAAAATCTTGTTGTATATAATCATCCTTGTCTTTACAATCGTCTGGAATTTTTTTTGTAATATTTCTATGAGAGCTAGTATAAGTATAATTAACATAAATATCTAAAAATATATAAACGAAAATGTTTTTTATATTTTTTACCACTATTTTTTATGTCAGATTCTGTAAAATTTGCATGATTAGTAATTCTATAATTACATAAACCATCCGTTGTATTTTTAGGTTTAATGTGTCCTTTCATTCCTAGTTTTCCTAATTCCGCTTTAACATCTTCACTGGTACCTGTGAATAAACCACCAATACACATAGGTGTTGCAGTGACACGTACTTCGACCTTCTTGGTACAAATTTTAACAATATTAGATATTAAAATAATTATAAAAATTTTTGAGGTATTAAAAACTCTCATTTTTCGAATATTTTACTTTAATAATTTGAAAGTAAAATTTCTTTAAATACTAATACTTACCATACAAAAACTTTTGAAATCAAATATTTAATTTCTGAAGAATCAAAGAACAACAAATAAAAGGTTTTCCAAATAGTCATTACTTCTTTTAATTTTTAATAACTTCGTTCATTTTTGACTGCTTTTTATAAATTGTTTTTTAATCTGTAATCAAAACTTTGGAGTTTTATAATGAACATTTTTTTTCATTTTTTTTGATTTTTGAGAAGGTGAGTAACATAATAGAAAATAACTATCTCATAACGAAAAGAATTTTGATAATATATTAATATAAATAGCATGTTTTTCATTATATTTTTCACTGTAGATTTCATTGTTATTATTGTATCTCATTTGCCTATTTATAAAGAAAGGTAAAAGAATATATTAATTAGTAAATAAATATATATTTTTCTTATTTTAAGGTAGCCACAAATTATATAATAAATGTAGACATAAAAAAATTTTTTCTGATAGACATTCGTTTGTCCATGGTTATTTATATTTTTTTCTTTATTTTAAATGCTTTTTTGCTTGTCTATGGATAACCACCAACAAGCTGATTTCCACTGTCTCTTATACAATTTATTTAAGGTTGGGATCGCTGTGAAGTGCGTATTCGTGTGTGAAGTAAATCCAATGGAATAATCAAAAATAAGTTAGTAAAAAATAAAAACAATGCTTTTTCTTATGCCCATATTTTGTATTTTTTTTAAAAAAAGCGATTTCGCTTACCCATAGACAAACGATTTTCTCCTTTTCCCAAAAAAAGATACTGTTGTATGTCGACAAATGCTTTCTATATAAACTTTGTTATTTAACATAAAATTAAATTATAGTTTTGTACTTTAAATGTTTTGTAGAAAACAACTTAAGTTTTAAAATAAGAATGGTATAATAGAAAAAAGAATTTTTTTAAAAACTCGTTAATTATTACTTTATTTTTTATGTACGAAATAATTGGGATAGAAATAGTCGAAAATAAAGAAGAATAAAATTTTATTAGCGCCAATCCAACACCAGGTTAAAAATATATTTTATTATAAAAAAATGACGTCAGTTAAAGTAAGAAAATACAATAATAATAATATCATGATTTTACTAAGATTTTATACTCCTAAATTCCGTATAGGAGCACCGTTTTTTTACAATTAGATAGTAAATTTTTATGTATTTTGAGTAAAATTTGTGTCCCTTTTTTGTGTGTTATAGTATTTTGAAAATAATAAACACATTTAAATTAATTCTATATAACAAACAAAAATACATAATGGTCTGTGTAAGCTTTTCAGATATTCGCATATATATTTTTGCGTTTTGTTAGAATGCAACAGTGGTATTAAAATTATCTACTAGCCAAGATACATAAAATTATTGTTTTACAGATTCAATGAAGAAATTCGAATTTGAACAGAGTTATAGGTTTTTAAAATCTAGACACCTTTTTTAAACTTTAAGTAGATATTGCTTTTTTATATTTAAACTATTTTGAAAATTGTTCCTGATTATAAAAAAGCTTTTTTTGTTATTATTTCTAAATTGTCATAAACATAGAAAATTTCAATAACTACGTTAAATTTTTAATGTAAAGAAATATATCAATTTCGTCAAATTTACGATGTTTTTTTAATACTAATATTTGGTACTGTTCCTTTTCGGTAGGGCCATTTTTGAAACTATTTTTTTGTTAGTAAAAAGTGATATTATGATAAAATAAAGTAATTAATAATGATTATACAATACTTTTCTAGTGATATTGAAAAAAAATTTAAAATTTTTAATATCTTTGAGGCATAAATAACTGATAACGCACACCGGTCATTTTGGTAGCATATACCTTTATTAAGTCACTTAAAATTTGGATAATTAAGATGAGAAAAGTGGTAATATGATAAAAGAAATTGATCTAAAATGACAGCATGGTATTTTCTTAGTGATAATGAGAAAAAAAATAGAAAAATTGAATCAAATTTCGCTAACTTTATTATACAAAATTAACTACGTCTGTATACATTTAGTGAGGTGTGCTGTAGAAATAGTAAACCATTCATTAACACAATGCCCAAGTAGAGTATTTAAGATCCTAATGGCTATTATTGAGATATAAAAATTGAAAACGTCGATGGGTGAAAATTGTTAAAAACACTTTGTTCTATTTATATTCTATTTATATAGATAATAAAAATTTAAATAAAATTTTTTTTTAATATTCAAAAATAGTATTTCCAAAATGGCCTTACCGAAAAGGAACAGTACCTAATATTTTGATAAGATATTTTTTAAAAGTACGCTACAATTATTATGACAGAGTAAATAAATATTTACTTAATCAATATACCATTATTTATTAGAATTAAATTTGCAATATTTTATGATTAGTCAAATATTGATTATTTTCATGATATTTCTAGCAATTAGAGGAGTTGTGCAAATTTATCTAATTTTTGGACATTGGTAATGTTTTATCAGCAAAAATATTCACGATATCATTCTATTTTTAATTATTAGCTTTTCGTTTTTCAAACATAGAGAATATGAAAATAAGATTAAATAAACTATACTTTAGATAAAACAAATATTTTTTTTCAATAATAGCTACGCAAAATAATATGATATGGTAGTAAAAATATTGGAAAATATTTCTTTTAAAGCTTAAGTAATAAAAAATATTACAGTTTATTAGGTAATAATAAGTAATATTATGTTAATTAACGCATGTAAGTAACTATAATAACATTCAGTTTTATATTTTTTCAACGTTAGAAAACATATTTATATTTTACTTTTTTACCAAAAGTGTGGTAATGATGACTTTTGGCAAATTAAAATTTCTTAGTAATTTTCCATAATTAATGATAATATATCTGTTGGGTAAAGCTTTGTTTACTGCATTAAAATACTATTATAACTTTTTAAAAATTTTCTAATAAAATTTTTTAAGAAGATTCACATTTTTTTATGTTTAAGAATTAATCTAAATTATTCGTCCTATATGTTCAATGATATTTTAAGAATAGATAGAAAAGAAGTTGCTTTTTAACAATAAGCAACAGTCATAAAAATATCCTTTCATATAAAAAGTCACACTAGTTGAAATTCAAAAATGTACCTAAATTTTGAAAATCTGTAACACCGAATAGAATCAAGATTTCTTTATGAAACTTGTAAAAACAGAATGGTATAGACGTTAGTTACAAAATTGTTATAATAATACATACGTAGTTCAAAAATGTAAGGATTAGTATATACAAATATCTGAAGGTCTTACGCTGGTCAGCCTGTGTTATAATTATATTTTAGGAGTATCTATAAAAGTAGTTGATTTTTCATAATTACTAACAATCATTAAAATATATTTTCAATATGAAAAAATTACCTTCTTTTAAAATCTAAAATTGTAGTTTAATTTTTATGATTCAAAACTTCTATTGGACTCAGATATCCTTACGAAATTTATAAAACTGTAATGACATGTATCTTGGCTACAAAATATTTATATATCATATTTGTATCTTTAAAATAAGTAGAGTTATATATGCGAACATCTGAAAAGCCTTAAGCGAGTCACTTTATATACTAACATTTATATACGTATTTTTTAAACTATTGTTTAACCCTTTCAGCCCCAAACCTGAATTGAATGTAACAACATAAATTCTAATTAATTATTACTTTTCAAAAACGAATATTGTAAAAAAAGGATGGCGAAATTGAATGAAATATTTAAAATTCTAATAAAATAAAATTTATCTATCAAATAATAGCATCAAAATTAGAATAGTTATATACATTTAGTAAGTAAAAAAAAAGTTCATTCTATTGTAAGAATTAGACCTTTTACCTATATCTACTAAATATCATAAGAAAATCTAAAATATTTTTATCGTTTTTGGTAAAGTTTCGCAATTCTTAGCTTTATTATGCATATATAGCAAAAAAAATTTCTCATATCAATCATTTATTGTAAAATTTACTATTGCTTATAAAAATGTCTAAGAATAGAATATTGCAAGAATTGAATACTTATCCTTATAAAACTCAAAAAGTTACTATAATAATGTTTCTTTTACTGTTTTATTATCTAACTATATGTATATTTATTTTATAAATTTGTTATTCTAAAATTTTTACTAAATTAGTCAATTTACCTCTACTTTAAATAACTACTGTACTTTAATATTAAGTAGCACCATATTCAATTTTAGATAGGATTATTTTGCCAACCTTTCTCTATCGAATGAGTATAAAATCATTCCATTACCTTTAAAATTGACAAAGTTATGTCTCTTAAAAGTTTGGGGCTGAAAGGGTTAAATGTTAAATAAATTAAGTTTAAGTAAAGTAGATAATAATAAATTTAATTAAGTGAAAGTAAATTAATAATTGCAAAAAATTGTCAATTTAATAAAATATTATTTTTTTAAAAGCTTCAAGATTAAATTGTTGAACTTTTTTTCATAAACAACTTTATACAACTAAAAAGGTCAAATTTTAGTAAATGTTGATGAAATGTAATAAAATGAACCACCTATTAGAAAATTCAATCTCATTCAAATGTTTAAAGTATCAAACGGTAGCAAAAATATTGAAACGACGCAAAATATTAGACCGTCGCATAAGTTTTTTCGTTTTCTACAAAATCATATATTTTTGACAATTTTAAGAGATATAATTTTTTTAACTTAGTATTTTTTTATGATATTATGCTCATCTTAGAGTCAAACATTTTTTCTATAATATACTTTCAGACATATTATTAAAAATTAATTTCATGTAAAATTGTAAACGTTTTAACAAAAATCATTCTTTTAAACAATCTAATAACAAAATTAAGCATAGAAATTTTTAAATTTCCTAACAATAATAACGAAAGGCAATAATTATTAAACCACTCAAAGTATTTAAAATTAAAACTATAATTTTAGTATTTGTTCTTTTTTAAATTTAAATATTTCAAAGTAATAGTTTATAATGAACAAAAATCATATTCTTTTTAAACTTTTCATTAGTTTGATTTTTAAAGTATACATGAAAGATGATGTAAAAAAAATTTGGCTTTTAGATGAGTATAAGATTAGAAGAAATTATAATTTATAATAATTAAAACTGTCTAAACTTATTAATAAAAATATTATGACACGTTGATAAACGCTCATTAAGAAATCATTTATAATTTTACTTAAAATTAACTTTTAAACTGTTATGCGATTTCGACATAGTAAGTATTGAAATCGATTATTAATAAGCCAATAAAGAAATGATAAACTTTTATTTCAAATATAAGAATATCAAAAGATATCATGATTATAAGCTTATATATTTTAAAAATCCATTAGAGATGTTTTACTTTCATGATTTGATTATGAGAATATTTTTGGGGGATGAATATTTCAATATCATTCATTCACAATCTTGTATTTTTAATGTATTGTAAAAAACAATTTAAGTTTTAAGATAAAAATAATATCATAGAAAAATAACGACTTATTTTAATGATTTTTAACTATTGTTTCAACTTTCATGAGCAAAATATTTGTCTTTAAATTAGTCGCAAAATTAAAAAATTTAAACTATATTAGCTAGGAAAATTTGCTAATGTTACATATCCTGTTTTTCTTTTTTCGTATAGAACATTTTAATAAATTACTTAACTTTGAGTATAATTTCATTTAATTTTTCTCTATTAAATAATTTATAAAAAAAATCTAACTTACTAAGATTATTATTTTTATGATTCAATTAACTTTGAAATAAATTTTTATCACTAGTTTTAACTGTTAATAAAATATACTTATTTAAATTTTCTAGGTATTATATATTTTTTTACTAAATTGTTTGACGTATTTGTAGATTTATTGTTTTTTATTAGTATTTCTTACTTCTCCACTTCTTACAAATATCAAAATTATATCTTTTAGTCATATAGGATTCCAAGAATATGATATAACTTAATATTTCTTACGATTTTTACAAAAATCAAGTTCTCGATCGCTTGTTTATAATACAATTAATTATCAACAATGATTTTTTAAAAAGATTGTTTAAGATCATTGATGATGAACCTGATCAAGATAAATACTTTAAAAGTCGTAAATTTTTTATAAAACATATAAGGAATTTGTTGACGCTTTGTAATATTTAAAATCTGGTAGTGTACTAAATTTTTTTCATAATATGTGTATTGTTGGAAAGATGTTAATTGTTGAAAACCAAAAAATAGTACTTCACACTTAGTTTGACATTGAGGAATGTATCTTTAGTATTTTAAGCTATTAGCTTTACTAGAAGCAATACAAATTGCTCATGATGTATTCTCAATAAGCATTTTTATACTTAAAAGGAAAAAGAGTATTTTTCTAAAGGTTCTAAATTTTCGATATCACACTTTCCAAATATTTTTTTAACATTTCCATAATGTATTTTCTTCCTTGATTAAAAATCTAGTTGATATACTTAGAACCAATAAATAATCAATTTTTGTTTGACATGATTATCCGTTATCATCTATTTACTTTTTAAAAAAATATGGAAAAAATTGTGATGCACTAGATATTTTTATTGAAGAGGACAATATGGATAAATTATTGAACTTATAAAAGATATCATAAATAAATTTTCCCTGGTTATTGAATTTTATATCGCAAAAGTGCAAGAAATATTTGGAAACTATGGTGAGCATTTGTCGTCAACAATTGGAATATTTTATGCTTTTGATAAAAGAATGTTAAAATTACTTAATAGTAATTTTTAAAATGACTTTGTAGTTTTAAAATGTTTAATGTTTTCATGATTTTTTAAAGATACAGAAATTTATGCTTAAAGATTATTGAAACCTAAATATAAAACATTTTTATTTCTAGAGGACGCTTTAAAAAATCTAAAATAAAAAGTTTCCATAAAATTATTTAACAAAAAAATAAAATTTTAAAAGTTATGAAAACTTATACTGATTGCATAAGTTAATATCTAATGTTTCTAAACATTTTTTAGGAAAAAATAAAATTGATTTATGCGTGTTGGAAATTATAATTAGGGCAATTATGAAATTTGATAATTCTAATTGATATAGTATTCACAAAGTCAGTTTAGAAAATATTAATAAGATGAAAAATTAAAAAACTCCATGGCTATCACTATTGCGTAAGTTTGAATATAAATATTTTAAAGTGAGAAATTTTATTTTTATTTTGTGTACCAAATGGCTATTTAACTTCTTTTTGCCATCATTTATTGAATAGTAAAATATAATTTAAATAATTTTCGTTTTAACCCTTTCCCTGCCAGAGATTTTTTTCTTTGTATTACGCACTCATGGTGTGTAAAATTGGAAAAGTACTTTTATATAGAAGAAAATGTTAATAAATAATTAGTAATATATTTTTTCAGTAGAAAAAAAACAAGTAGGCTAAAGTTACAATTTTTCTTCATAATTCTGTTAAATTCATTTTGAAATTTAATATTTAATTGTTTTTTTAGTTTATTTTTTTCTTTCTAATTTTGTTTCATATAAATATTTTTAAAAAAAAATAGAATAGCATTATTCCAAAATTTCCCACTTATAACATAAATTATCACTATAAATTAACATTTTTGTTTATGACGCGTATATGCGTCATCCGGCAGAGAAAGGGTTAAGATTATTTGTCATTTTACCGGGCGCCTCCACGGGTTATAACTTTTGGATATAAGGGTTGTGAAAATCTAAATATAGTCTTTTAATTTTCATCACATAAGAATGTAATTCTTTTCACTAATTGTAATCAATTTATTTTTAGGTAGTTTATTAATAATACAGTTTCTAATCTATTGTTTTGTAATTAGTGATTAATATTTTGTATAAATCGTAAGTGGAAGCCCTTTTGTGTTATAACTTCTTACAGGTGGTCGCGATTTGTGAATTGTTAATTGTAACCAGTATTGTATTTCCCTCTTTAAATATAGTCCAATAAAGTTATATTCTATAAATTTTACTGATTATTTAAAATTTTTAAAAAGTTTTATAGGCGTGTAATTGTTTTTAATTGCTAAATTATCTCTTATGTTGCGTATAGTTAATAGTTATTCAGGATATACTACAAAAACAGATGGAATTATTAATTCTAAACACGAAAATGTAGACTGTTTTTTTTAAGTGTTTGACATTAAAAAAACTAATTATTACTTATAAATTTTCTGATTAAAAATTTTTTTCAATGAATAGAAATTTTGTAATCAATCGATAGAAATTTTGTTAAACTCATGATTTCATTTATACTTTTTGTTAACAAATTATTCTCTATATTAACTAAACTTAAATACAAAATTGAATTTTTTAAAATTAGTACATTTATCACAAAAAGTAAATTCAAATAAAGAATTTTTTTGCCATTTCGACACTTCTTAAAACTATTTTTTTGTATAATTAGTTCAAGAAATAAGTTGTTTAGAATAAATTCATTTTATAAAAATTTCTATCGTTATTATTTATATAGTAACAGTATATGTTTTATGTAATTGGCTAAGTATAATCTACTTGTTGTACCTTAATAACTTGTTTTTTATTGAATAAAATTATTGAAATTTTTCTCTCTAATAAAAATATTTTAATTTCGTTATAAACACAATGTAGGTTTATTTTTCAATAAAAAAACTTTTGATCATTATAACATAATTAGGATAATTTATTGATTTTACACTTCATATTTGATTAAATTACTCTTTGTTTTCTCATTTTTAAAAAAGATATTAAAATACCTTTTTTTAAAATTAAAAAGAACAATTATACATTTAAAATATTTCTATAAAATATTGATTTTTTGAAAATTATTAACGTTTTTGGGGTAGAGTTGGTAAAATATCTTTCAAAATGATTATTTAAAAAATAATAAATAAGTAAATTTTTAATTTTTACGATTATCACATCAAAAACTTTTACATGTTTCTAGTTTACGTTATTATCAAAAAGTAATTAACGTTACTTTTTAATAAATAATTGAGATAAAATATAGTAATTTTAACAAATTTATTTTTGTACAATTAATGTGATATTGTATATTATTCAAATTAGAACATTTTAAACAATTCTTAATTTTTATTGATGAAAAATTAATTACCCATTTTTCTATCAGTAAAAGTCAAATTTAATATCATATTTCTCTGTATTAGTAAAAAGTAGTAGAACAATTAATAATGATATACTTTATTTGAAGCAATCTTATTAAAGTAAAAAAAGCGGAATATCAAAGGATTTATTTTTTCTGTCTTAAATAAAACAGAAATTTTTTATTTAATTGTTAAACAAATAACTCCATTGTTGAAAGCACAAATTTAAGATGCCTTAATTTTTCAATAGTTTGACGTATGTGTTATCTATATTTAAAATAATTCAAATATTCTTTTACATTAATTAAAGTACAATATGTTGAAAATTAAATTCACAATAAGAATAAATTTTTGTTTCTAAAAAATAAAGTGTAAAATTTGAATCGTGATCAAATTACAACAATAATTCATATTTACTGCAGTTCTAGTACATCGATATTTTAATTTTTAATTGAATTGTTAAATATAAAAAATAATGTTTGTTTTGTTTTTTAAGTGCTCTTTGATTAACTTACTAGAGAAATTAATGTTTGCTAACATCATAAATTACTGTTCATTAGAATATTCTCTTTGAAATATCAATAAATCATTTTAATGCTAAAATTTAAGCTGAAAAAATAGGATTTTGATGTGTTATTGCAAGAATAAAAAAAAGAAGAAAATGTGAATTAGAAAGCTAAAGATATTAAAATATTACACTGCTTACATCTTTAACCATCGTTAAAGAAAGAATTTAATGTAATAGATTAAAAAATATGCTCAATGTTAACTAATTTGTTAATACTCATATATATTCTATTTTTACAGTTTATATACACATTAAGTTATTTTAACATTTAATTAATGTTATACAGTCTTCTACTTATTTCCCAAGCTATATTTATTAGGCCATAAAATTTGATTTGAATAATAAGAGAGTATTTTTTCTTAATATGGCATTTTTCAATTTGTTTTTGTAAACAAAATTTTAAAAGATTATTTATAAAACTGCTATAAATGATATTTTAGTTCTTAAATTTTTCTTAAACATTGAGCCATTATAATTGATGAGATTTTTTTACACTACAAGGTGGTAATCAAATTTTTTAGTTTGTTTGAATTATTAGTATCACGTTTTAACATAATTTTTAATCATATATCATAAGTATCATTTATTAAAAATTTTACGCTAATATTTTTGTTATTAGATTTATTTAAATTTTTTGCTCTTTAAAAAATTTTATTTGATTTTTGTTACCTTTTTTCTATAATATTTTTTTACTTTAAAATGTCTAATTTTATTTTTTTCTGCTTTAATCTACCTTAAAACAATATTTCTCTATATAAAATAAATTTTTCTAAATCATGAATTGAATTTTTATTATAAATTATAGTATTCATTATCTTAGAAGAACTAATAATATTTCTATTAGATTGTCACATAAGTTCTGTCATTTTTTATAGTTATTTTTAATCATCAAAAAATTTAATTACAATCGATATAAAATTAAGCTTTTATAATAATTAGATAGTACCACTTCTTAACTTTATAATTTGTATAATTACAATTTGTCATACTATTTACGCTACATTTTCTTTTGTTAAACATGGATGCAGTCCGAACTAATTATTTAACTGTATTTTCTAAGAGCTTCAACTAAGACAACTGATGCTTCTAGAATTCATGTGGCACACTATGTTATTTAGTATTAAATTTCTCGGTGGAATACTTTGACCACTGCCGCAGAGACGTTTTTATAAAGTAATGAAAAACCCATTTGTAGCAAGTCAAAGTTTATAAAATCTTTACAGTGCAAAGTTCGTACCGTGTAAAAGTATATTAATGAAAAAAATTTTGTAAAATTCCAAAAATGGAAAACTTTTTTTTTAAACCCTTAAATATCAAAATTTTATCAATTAACTTTATTCAAAATTTATATATTCCGAAAGCCCTTAATTTTCTTCACAAGAATATATCAATATCATGTCAAAGTTTCTATTCAGTTTTAAGATAATTAGATTTAAAGTTAATTACCCCTAATTATTTAGTATTTTTGATATTAAAAGCCAATTTTTTAATTATTAGAACTCAAAAATTTTATTAATACATATTATAGGGTATGTTAATAAGTTAAAAGTAAGAGAAAATTCTCTAAATGATTTATCTATATTAAAGAAAAATTTAACTTTCACTTTTAAAAAAATGATAAAATACTTTATGTTTGAGTAAAGGGTGCTTGTCACGTTGGCTGTAAATGTCATCAAAGCTGCAATTAACCCTTATCAACGAAATTTAAAAATTTTTGATAAATGAAAATCTTTCAAATAGAGAAACTGGAAAGAAGTTTAATGTGTCTGAAGGAACTGTAAAGAAAATAAAAAATGAAATGTATAAAGAACTTTATGAAACTGTTGATCAAAGCAATATTTTTACCTATCTTACTACATTTTAATTAGTTTTGCATATATAAGATTGAATAAATAACATTTAAAATAATTGCATAATTTATGCGCATAATATATATAGTGCGTATATACACACTTGGTGAGTTCACCCGTTCTCTCATCAAGAACATGAATATATAAAGTATAGGATCTTATACCATCATGAGGATATTTTAACTTGTACTAACATTTATAATTATAGGCTTAGGTATTAAGTTGCCTACTAACATACTAATATTAAATAAACCTCCACAAGAAGTAGGAGGTAAGTTAATATCTTTATTATTTTACTATTATTATTATTGTAATTAAGAGTTTTTTGGAGTGAAGTAAACTTGAGATTAAAATAACTAAAGGTCACGAGGACCAATTAAACACTTTGGTTTTAGCATTGGAAAACTTTTTAAAGTGTTAAAAATTGTTTTTTACTTAGAAAATATAAATATTATTATATGTTTATGAGGTTAAGTAGAACACATTTCAGATGTGCTCAAGCCATAGTATAAAATGCCTTTTTTGGAAAAGAATAATAAAAATATATATGGTTTAAAACTTGATCTATTTGTAATATACAAGCATCAGCTTATAAAGTTTCATATTTAAAGATTTTAACAAGTTATTCCCTAGACATTACTACTTAAAATATTTAGCTAACAGTAAAATTCACACCGCTAACGCGTAGTATTAAAAACGGGATTTTGCAAAAATGACGCTTTTCCGCGTCGTTTTTGTTAAATCTCATCTCTTCAAGGCGCACCGTAAAAGTAATATTAAAATTTTTTCTATTGTTATTTTTATTAAAAATTAGGTATTATGCTTTTTTAAAAATTTAAAAATTTCAATTTTGAAGGTGTTTTTCACCTCAAAAAATACCCAAAAATGGCACTTTTTGGGACTTTGCAGAGGCTACCACGAGATTTCAAAAAATATGAGATAGATCTCATTCGATTTCTAAACTTCTTATCTACAACATATTTTTTTTTCAAAGGAGGTTTTATGGCTCGGAAAGAAGTTATGAAGCAAAAAGTAAGTTTACCTCAAAAAGTACCAAATTTTAAATGATAAGGTTCGAAAAACATAGTTTTTTTAGTATTTTTACATAATTTTAAATAATTAGTATAAAAAAGTTAAAAAAAATGAAAAAATTCTAAAAATATTACCAATTTTTAAAGTCACGACAATTATTCGTTGTTCTCACTAAAAAAACTTTTTTTTCATTGTTTTGTGGTATTATAAGTTATATAATGAAAACAAATTGAGTAATTCTTAAGTCAAGTATAAAAATTTTTAGTGTCTTGCTCACTGAAATAACAAAAAGTCCCATAATCACCAATAAATTCAACCAAATGATCAATCAAATATATAATATTTTAGCAATATACAAAATTCTCTAGTAACAGTTGAATTCTTGTAGAGATTCTTCAAATTTTCAATAAAGATATTCAAAACATTTTGTTAATTCATCAGTAGTGCATAATTACATCTTATATAAAAGATCCTAAGGCTTTTAGAAAGTTCATTTCTTTTTTTTGTTTGTACATTAGCATGTTTAGATTAAGACAGCTGGTTTTAGATCTTAATAAAGCGAATTTTTTTTGCAGGCATATTGAGATAGGTAAATAAATCAAATAATTAAAATAAATTAATTGTTTATGCCTTTATAGCTAACAATTGTTAGCATTTTTAGTCAAAAATCTCTTTGTTTTAATAAAGAGCCTGTTGGCATTTTTTACATGTTTAATGTTTGCTTTTTTTATTTGTTTTCATTCTTCAAAAGTTTTATAATATATATTTTTAATGTTAAGTATGTTTTATAACTTTAACAATTAATTTTTTATCATTTTTACAGTAAAATTTGGTACCTTTTGAGGTAAACTTACTTTTTGCCTCATAACTTTTTTCCGAGCCATAAAACCTCCTTTGAAAAAAAAATATGTTGTAGATAAGAAGTTTAGGAATCGAATGAGACCTATCTCATATTTTTTGAAAATTCGTGGTAGCCTCTGCAATGTCCCAAAAAGTGCCATTTTTGGGTATTTTTTGAGGTGAAAACCACCTTCAAAATTGAAATTTTTAAATTTTTAAAAAAGCATAATACATAATTTTTAATAAAAATAACAATACAAAATGTTTGAATATCACTTTTACGGTGCGCCCTAAAGTTATAAAAATGCTCCTTCTCTCGCCAAAATGCGCGAAAAAGCATAAAATCCGGTCATCTTACCGGTGTGACTATCTAAAAATACACAATATAGTATAAGTATATTAACAATTTAAATTAACAAATTTATTGTAATTTATGTTTTTATAAGGAATTTAATTTTTTATGATAAATTTCTTTTTAAGACTCTTACTTAACATTATCATTTTTATATATTTTTTGCAGTAAGTTTATTATTTTAAATATAAGTAAAATTTTAACAGTTGGAAAACTGTTTTAAAAATTCGAGAACATTGTTTTTGTTATTATATAAGGTGGCGCGAGTCATCAAACCGTTCATTTATTTACTTATGTAGTAGTCGTAGTTTTAATTGTAGTCATTTTATATTGTAATCGTATTTGTTATTTTATTAAATAATTAATTTTATGTGTTTTAGCTAGGGTGTATAAAGTTAGATAACCTAAGTGATTATATTGGGAGAGATTGAGGCCTAAAAGACTATAAGTTGTATTAGAGTAAGTTCTAATCGTGTTTTTATAATAGTTTTACATTTTAGGTGGTTACTATATATACGTTATATCTGTGTTAATTGTAATTGATAATAAATTGGTGTTTATTTAATCAATGCGTCTTGAATATTTCAATACATCTGGGTAGGGGTAAATAAACTCCAAAACCAATATTCTTATAAATATTTTTCTTCATCATAACTTCACAATGAGTAAATTTTACGAAATTTTTATCAGCCCCATTAGATAGATAATCATTTTTTGCATAAATAAGCTATATAACGTTTTTATGAATTTGTCTATCTTGACATATTAAATTGAAAAAAAGGGAAATTTTTTTAGGATAAAAAAAAATTCCAAAAAATTTTACGGCAATTTTTCTTATACTTTATCGTGTTCAAAATTCGTGGAACCACTTTTTAAATGGGGAATTGAAAAACTTTAAGGTATATTTTTTATTTTTCTCAATTTATTTTTCAGAACAGAGATATATCGTTTTGAAGTTCCGAAAATTTGGAGTAAAAAAAAGTATTTTGGAAAAGCACCCCAATCTTAAAAATAAAACTTGAAATATGTCAATTTTTTTAACTTTATTGTGAAAAACATAAAAAATAACGTAAATGTGTGCATTTTCATATTATTATCTTTATTATAAAAGGGTGAAACAGAGGTACTAATATTCAAAATTTTTTAGTCCCTTAATAGATGTATTTCAAGAACAGAACTTTGAATGAAACTGATATTAAATATTTAGATTTACTGTCATTGCACATATTTTACTCAAAATTTTATTAAAATTCAAAAAATATTTTTTGATGTCATTTCTCTTCTATGTGTAGAGGATACAATATAATGTGAGTAAAAAATGAATTAAAAATGGTTATTAAAATTGACTGAACAAAAAATTAACTTTTTAAGAATATTAAAATTTTTGAGGAGATGAAAAATGAGCGTTTTCTTTTTTTTGTGCAGTCTTTACTATATTACTCAATAGAATAAAGAATTTTAGATTCATCACAATAAATATAACAATAAGATACAGTAATAAAACGTTTAACGTTTTTGGTTGTGTGATTACATCTAGTCCAAACATTGAATGTATGCTCTTTAAACGATTGTGAAGTACCATATGTATGATTCAATGTAAATTCAAGATCTTTTAAATAAATTAATTATTTTTCTCATCTATTTACTTACTTATTAAATGACGCCTGTCCATAAAAACAAAAAGCGTTTCATTATAGTTACACTGTACTTCTTGATTTTGTAAATAAATTACAGGTATACGACTTTCATTAAGAAAAGATTTCATTGTTAGATACGCCTTTTCATTTTCAGATTTACATTCAGGTTTTAAATAAATATAATTATATATGATAGTTGTAAAAACAAACGTTTTAGATGTTAAATTAATTATAAATAGAGTTAATGTACTAAAAACTTTCATTTTTGAATATTTTACTTTAATATTTTGGAAATAAAATTTCTTTAAATACTAAAAATTATCATGTAAAATTGTTAGAGAATAAATATTTAAATTCTAAAAAATCATAAAACAATAAATATAACTACAAAAAGATATTGATATTATTTTTGTGCAGGTTAGGAAATTTCAATATTACACATATAGAATTTTCATTAAATAAGCAAATTTTAAGATTTTGTCCAGTACTAACATTTATTAAAAAAATGAGCAATCAATTCAAACGCAGAAATATAAAAGCTTAAATAAAAACAGTGAAATATAAACTTACAAGTATTAATTTAATACATGTGTAAAATATTATTTTTCTGCATTTGAAGGTAGCTTGCAGAATAAAATAAAAATTTTTAAGTGAAATAAAGTTAGTAATTTGTTTTTAATTAGTTTATTTGAGATCTACATTTTACGTTTTTTTCTTAAAATCAAAGATACGTTTTCTAAGCAATAAGAGTACGGAATGTAAAACATTTATTTTTATTATAGATTTAAAACAATCTAAAACTTTTTGAATCCGTAATATCCATTATCAAATTCTACAAAAACAGTTTTAAAATTTTGTTCAACAATAACTATTATTGAAATAATATGTTCTTTCATTAAAACTTTGATCATAAAAAAATAATATTTAAAATCAATTTTTTTGCCATTTTATCTCTTACCTGTCTTTCAAATTAAATACCACAATCAAAATGATTTAATATAATAAATAAAAAAATAAAAGGTAGCCTGCGTACAGCTTTTCAAATAGTTACATAGATAAATTTGCTTAGTTTAAAAATACGGGTGTATTATTACAACTATTTTGTAACTAAGATACAGGCTGTTATTGTTTTAAGTACTTCAGAAAAAACTTTTATTTTAAGAAAATTTTTAGATATTTAGTATTTAGGTACACTTTTCAACATCAAATTAATGCGTTTTTTTTTTATAAAAAAATATATTTTTATTATTGTTTTTGATTATGAGAGAACAATTTTTTTTCTATCTATTTCTAAAATATCACAAACATAGAATTTCAATTATCATGCCAAATTTTTAAAAATAATAATAAATTTTGCCAAATTTTTGATGTTTTTTAACAATAAATTTCTTATAAGATAATTCTCAGAAATACGCTACCATTATTTTGATAGAGTAAAAAAAATTTATTGAATGAGTTTAGTACCATCTATTACAATTAAATTTAGAAAAAGCTATGATTAGTTAAATGTTGACTATTTTTACAATATTTCTAACGACTAGAGAAGGTATGCAAATTTATTTAATTTTTGACATTTATAATGTTTTATTAACACAAATATGCACGATATCATCCATTTTTTGATTATTGGCTTCTGATAATTCAAACATAAAGGGCATGAAAATAAGTTTAAATATACAATACTTTAAAAAGATATATAAAAAAAGTTTGTTTTGGGGCAATATCTATGCAAAATAATATGAAATTTCAATAAATAATATAAAATTATTAAAAGACTTATTTTTTTTATTAAGTTTGAGTAATAAAAGACATTGAAGTTTATTGGACAATATATAAACAAATAAGTAATACTACGTTAATTGACAAATAAAGTAATTATAATAATAAATATTCAGTTTAACAATCTATAAAAGTTGGAGAACATAATACGAGGGTCATTAAATAAGTAAAGAGACAAATAATCATAGGTAAAAAAATAGCAAAATAAAAACAATGATAAGAAATAAATCATGAAATAAGAATTGTTCCCATCATTTTTTCATAATTTGCAAAAAAAATTTTTCGCTATAAATAAACTATATTTTACTATGTAATGATGGTATCTCCACTTAAAAACTGTAATTTAGAGGAACAACGTTTGGTAAAAAGATTTTATGTCGCAGAAAGATTAAACCTTCCGAAATTTATTTCCGGATGCTAAAGCAATATGGTAGAAGCTATATAAATCATACAAATTTCTGAAAAATGTGGTACAAGAGTAAGCACAGTTCATTCGATAATTCAAAATAAATTGAACTATCGTAAAAAACGGTACGAAATGGCTTGGTTGAGAAATTTTGCCACATTCACAGTATAGTCCAGGTTTTGAATAATCAGATTTTTATTTGTCTGGGCTTCTCAAAGACTCTTTACAATGAGTAAGATTTAACGATATTGAAGAGGTAAAGAGAAAAATACAGAAATGGCTAAGATCTCAAGATACAAATTTTTTTTTGCTATGAGCATAAGAAAGATCGTGAAAAAATGGGATAAGTGAATATATATAGCAGCAAAATATGCCGAAATTAAGTAAAATATGAGATTTTTACGATAATAAATTTTTTAGTTATGTCCATTTGTCTCTTTACTTTTTGAATGACTCACGTATTTATATTTTACTTTTTACCAAAAGTATGATAATGATGATTTTAGACAATCATAATTCTCTTTAAAATCAATTGTAATTAATAATATTATATATTTTCGATAAAGTTTCATTGTAATGGAATATTATTAAAATTTTTTTAAAATTACTTCATATTTTTAAAAAATTCACAGTTCTATATTAAAGAATTTATCAAAGTTGTTGGAATTATATGTTCGTAGTATTTTAAAAATAGGTAGAAAAGCAGTTGCTTTTTCAAATTTTCAAACAATCAAAAAAATATATTTTCATTATGAGAAAGTTAAATTTTTTTGAAGTCCAAAATTGTACGTTTCTTTCAAAGAATTATAACTCTTCACAAAATCCAAATTTCTTTATGAAGTTTATAAGTTTCTAATAGTATGTATCTTGGCTACACAATAGTTATATTACCACATTTGTATCTTTAAAATAAGCAGAGTTGTATATGTGAATATCTCAAAAGCCTTTAGCGGGTCACCTTATATATTAATATTTTTATATGTTTTTTTTAAATATTGTTTAAATGTTAAATAAATTAAGTTTAAGTAAATTGGATAATAATAAATTTTACTAAGTAAAATCAAATTAATAACTACAAAAAAATATGCAATTTAACAAAATATTATTTTTATAATACCTTAAATATTTAAATATTAACCATTTTTCATAAACAACTTTATACAATAAAAAGGTCAAATTTTGGTAAACTTTGGTGAAATGTAATAAAGTGTTCCACTCATTAAAAAGTTAAATCTCATTCCAATTTTTAAAAAATCAAATGACACTAAAAATATTGGAAACGACTCAAAATTTTAGGTAGTCGCATAAACTTTGCCGTATTTTTTTACAAAAATATGCATGTTTGACATTTTGAAGTGATGTAATTTTTATTCAATTTAGATATTTTTTATAATGTTACGCATATCTTTGAGTCTAACTTATTCTTCTTGTTACTTAATGAAGTACGTTGGTAGAAGTCAATTTCGTGTAAAATTGAAGACATTTTAGCAAAAATCATTCTTTTACATATTCTACTAACAACAATAACTTTAGAAATTTAAAAACTTCATAACAATAATGACGAAAAGTAATAATTTGTTAACCACAAAAAGAATAAATTATTAAAAATGATATTTTAGTATTTGTTTATATTTCAAATTAACATAATTGAAAATTATTTTTTACTATAAAGAAAATGCATATTATAACTTTGCTTAAGTTTGACTTTTCAAGATGATCTTTAAAGACATTATAAAAAAAATTTAAACTTTCAGATGAATGTAAATTTACAAAAAAAAAATATAATTTATAATAATTCAAACTGTTAAAACTTATTAACAAAGTTATTCTGATATGTTAAAAATGCTTTTTATAAAACATTCATAATTTTATGTAAAATAGATTTTTAATCTAATATTTTTGAATGTATTGTAAGAAAAAAAATGAGTTTTAAGATAAAAATAATAATTACAAAAATAAAAATAGCGACTTATTTTAATAATTTTTTAATTATTGTTTTAATTTTCACGAGTGAAATATTCGTGATGAAATTAGTCAAAAGGTTTTGAATTTAATTATGTGAGACAAATTTGATACATTTTATACAAATCTGTAGCTTATTATTTTGTGAGTAGAAAACTTAAAAAAGTTATTATGAATATAGGTCTATTGATTTTTTTTCTATTTAATTATTTTTAAATATAAATGTAATTTATTAAGATTGTTATTTTTATGATTTAATTAACTTTAAAATACATTTTTATCAATAGTATTAATTGTTAATATACTATATTAATTTAAATTTGTTATTATTACACATCTTTTACTAAACTATTTGACATTGTTATAGATTTATAGCACTATTTCAATACATATTACCCTTAAACTTTTTTAAAATATAATAATTTTTTCTCTTAGTTATGTAAAATTTTGAGAATATAATTCAATAAAACAAATCTAAGGACTTTTATAACAACCAAGTTCCCAATCGCTTGTTCATGATACAATTAATTATCAACGATGATTTTTTGAACAAATGGTTGAAAGTCGCTGATGATAAAATTGATCAAGATAAATTTTAAGGAAGTCATGAATATTCTAGGGAAGCATTTAAGGAATTTTTTGACACTTTGTAACACTTAAAATCTTATAATGTACTAAATTTTTATCATAGGGTGTGTATTTTTGGAGAGAATTTAATTTTTAAACACCAAAAAATAATACTTCAAACTTAGATTGACAAAAAATGACTGTATTTTTAGTATATTGAGTTATAAAATTTTTTTATAAGCAAAAAAAATTGCTATTAATGTATTCTCATATGGCAGTTTTCTACTTGAAAATGGAGGAGAGTATTATGCTAAAGATTCTAAATTATCTGTATTACACTTTTCAAACATCTTTTCATATTTTTATAGTTAATTTTTCTTTGACTAAAGGTTTGTTGTAATACTGAAAACTTATGCATCATCAATTCTTGTTTGACTTGATTATCCGTTATTATGTATTTACTTTTTGAAAAGATATGAGAAAGATTATAATGCACTAGTTATTTTTATTGAAGAGGACAATATGAGTAGATTTGTGAAGTTAATGAAATGTTAAAAATAAACTTTTCATTACTATTAAATTTTATATCACAAAAGTACAAAAAATATTTAAAAACTATGATAAACATTTATGTTCAATAATTAAAATTTTGATGCTTTTAATAAAATAATGTTAAAGTTATTTCAAAACAATATTTCAAATGACCATGCGGCTTTAAAGTGTATAGTATTTTTATGATTTTTTGAAGACGTACGAATTCACGCATTAGAGTTATTCAAACATTAGTATAAACTTTTTTAATTTCTAAAAGACAAATTAAGAGTGTACAAAAAAAGTTTAGATGAACTTATTGAACTAAAAATTCAAATTTTAAAGACTATGAAAACTTATACTAATTGCATAAATAATTTTGTAATTTTTATAAATACTATTTTTAAGAAAATATAAAGTTGTTTATGTGTGTGGGAAATGATAATTAGAGCAATTATAGAGATTGATAACTCTAATTAATATAACATTTTCAAAGTTAGTACAAAGAATATTTATAATATAAAAAATAATAAGAGCTCCATATCAGCTACCACTATTTCAAAGATTTGATTACAAATATTCTAAAGTGAAATAATTTATCATTAGGTTAATATATTAAATGACCATGTAACTTATTTCTATTAATTCATTTTTTTACTGATTATTTTTGTCATTGAACATTTTATATAAATGAGTTTTGTTTTTAAAATCGCTAAAACAAATACCCTGCTTTTGTAGTTACTCTTTATTCATGATAATCCACAAAAACAGATGGAATCATTAGTCTTAGCGCAAATATGTTTAAATGGTTTTATAATATTTGACATTAAAAAAGTAAATAATACTTATTCAAAAAATTTTTGATAAAAAGTTTTTTTATGAATAAAAATTTTGTAGTCAATCGATAAAAATTTTGTTAAACTCATGATTTCTTTGATATTTTTTGTTAAAAAATATTCTTTTTATCTACCAAATTCTAATACAAATTTGAATTTATTAGAAATAATATTTTTATCACATAAATTATTTAAACAGAGAACTTTTATCTGTTATTTCGATAATTCTCAAGACTACTTTTGTATAATTAATTTAAAAAATAAATTGTTCTATATTAACTCATTTTACAAAAGTATTATCGTTAATTACTATTTATATGGAAAATTATATGTTTTACATATTTGACAAAGTACAATTCACTTGTAGTATCTTAATGATTATGTTTTTACTAAATGAAATCACTGGAATCCCTTTGCTAGATAAAAATATCTAAATATTATTATAAAGATAATATAAGTTTATTTTTCAATAATTAAACTTTTTATCATTCTAACATAATTAGTTTAATTTATTAATTTTGCAATGTATATTCCATTAAATAACTGTTTGTTTTCAAATTTTTTTAAAGGTAAATAAAAATAATTTTTTTCAAATTAAGGAAGACAATTCTACATTAAAAATATTTCTATAAGATGATTAGATATTAAATTTTCAAAAAATTATTAAAGTATTTGAGATAGCCTTTATAAGATATCACAAAGTTATTTCTTTAAAAAGTAAAAAATTGAAAAATCTTTATTGTCTACAATTATTATATTATAATTTTTTATATGTTCTTAGTCTACATTATTATTAAAAGATTTTTGACGTTTATTATTAAAAAATAAAATTATATATAACATAACAATTAAACAAATTTGCTTTTGTATAGTTACATTCATAATGTGTACTATTCAAGTTAAAATTTCTAAATAATCTTCAATTTTAAGTGATAAAAAATTAATTAAACATTTACCTATCATTAAAAATCAAATTTAATAATGTGTTTTTTTGTACTAGTAAAAATTAGTAGAACAATAAATATTGGTTTACTTTACATTAAGCAATCTTATTGAAGTGAAAAGGCAGAAATCTTAAAAACGTTATTTTCTTGCATTAAAAAGCAATATATTTAATCCAATTCTTATATCACAAACGTTAATGTTGAAAATACAATTGAAAGATGTTTAAATATTCTAAAAGTTTAATGCACTGTGTTATCTATATTTCTAATAAGTCAAGTATTCTTTACATTTAAGTAAAATCTTATATTTTCAAAATTATATTCACAAATAGAAAACATTTTGCTTATAGAAAATAAAGTATTAATTTTGATTTATTTTCAAATTACAAAATAACACATATTTACTGCAGTTCTATTACATTCACATTTACTTTTTGATTGTATTACGGATATATTAATAAAATATTCATTTTGCTGAGTGTGCTTTGATTAACTTTCAAGAAATGTTAATGTTCACATGCATCATAAATTACTCTGCATTCAAATATTCTTTTTGGAATATCAATAAATCATTTTCATGAGAAATTTAAGCTGAAAAATATTATTTCAATGTGTTATTGCAGAAATAGATAAAAAAAAAATTTAAATTAAAAAATTATTGATATTAAAATTGTCGGCAGTTGACGCATTATATCAACTACCTATAAAAATTTACATAACATATAAATTTTAATATAAACAATTAATATATATATCGTTAAAATTGTAAAATAATGGTCTTATTAATATTTAATAAAATATAAATTTATTTTCAATATGACCACGAGCCAGAAGCTGATGGAGCTGATGGCTGACAAAAATATTACAGTGTTTAGATCTTTAACCATTGTTAAAGAAATTTTTTAGTGGAAAAGATAAAAAATATTTGTTAATAAAAACTAATTTTGTAATATCATCGTGGAAAGAAAATAATCACATTTTGTTGATATCTTTAAACCAAAATAAACGTCCATCAGGAGCCTATATAAAGTACAAATAAAATGTAATATCTTTAATCTCGTCATTGTACATTTGTATGTTGTGTGAATTAATAAATGTTTAATGATAAATTTGTTCTTATCTCTATATAAAATATCTTTGTTTCGTCTCTGAATTAATTCTACTGCTACAAAGATAATCATTTATATTCTATTTTTACAGTTTTTATGCACATTAAGCATTTTTAACGTTTAAGTAATATTATGCAGTTCTATACTTACTCCTCAACTACATTTCATTGACCATGAAATTCGATTGGAATAATAATAGAGTATTATCTCTTAGTATGGCAATTTTCAATTTGTTTTTTAAAAAAATTAATTATAAAACTGCTATAAATAAAGTTTCAGTACTAACTTTTTCCTAGAATAATAAGTCGTTATAAATGTATGAGATTGTAATACACTACAATGTGGTAATCAGATTTTTCATCTTGTTTGATTAAATAGTATCACGTCGTAACATAACTTTACTTATATATCATAAATATCATTTACTAGAAAATTTACTTTAATCAATGTGATATCAGATTTGCTTAAATTATTTGTTTTTTAGAAAATAAAATTTTCTTTGCCATTTTTTTATAGTTCTTTTGCATTTAAGGATGTAACATTTTATATTTCCTATCGCTTCTGCTTTAATCTAACTTATAAAAATATTTTTCTTTATAAAAAAATTTTTTAAATCATGATTATTAATTTTAATATAAATTATAAAATTCATTATCTTCGAAGAACTGATAACAATTTAATTGGGTTATCGCAAAAATTCTGTCGTTTTTTATAGTCATTTTTAATCACCAAAAAAATATAATTACAATCGATATAAAATAAGGCTATTATAATAATTAGATAATACCACTTCCGAACTTTATAATTCGCAAAATCAAAATTTGTCATACTATCTATGCTACATTTTTTTTGCTAAACATTGATGTGGTCAGAAGTCATTTACGACACTGTATTTTCCAAGAGCTCCAACTAAGACAGATGACAACTGATGCTTTTAAAAATTTATGTGTAACATTGGGAGAAGATGTTGTAGATGTTGGAACTATGTAAAAATTGTTCTCAAAGTTTCAAGAAAGAGAAATGAATCTTGCATGTGAAGCATGCATTTGTACGGCATCAGCTTTCAATGAAGATTTTTTAAAATTCTATCAGTTTCAAACTACTTTCAATGACCTTTAATGTAAAATGCTATTAAAATTAGACAAAAAAATACGAAATTTAAAAAATGACAAAAATGTTGTCCTTCAATATGACGACATGTGACATTGAAGACCCAAAAAAATCCGGATAAGAGAAGTTATGAATTTCTCTCGTACACAAAATACTCTCCAGATGTTCCTCTATTTAATCACTACTTACTTCTATCTCTAGATAGTTTCTAAGATGGTAGATGCTTCAGTAAAGTTGACAAGGCAAATATTGGTTTTTTTGGAACTTCCTTCAAAAAAGATGGAAAATTCATTACATCTGGATTCGATAATGTGGCTACTAAATGAAGACTAGTTGTAGATTATATTCGATAATATATTGTAAGTTAGATATATTTCTTATTAAAATTATAGCGTTCTAAAATTTCTGTAAAAAAAACAACAGAACTTTTCCGACAACTTAATATATAGAAGAATCAATAATCAGGTTCTAGTTAAAATTTTATTCTTGGAGACCAACCCTTTAAAGAAATAAGATTAATCTAGTGGTATAAAGCAATGTAAATATGAAATAAAATGATATTATGATAATTATTATTTAATTCAACATATATATACTTATAGCTAATATATTCAAATATTATAAGAATATTCAAAATTCTCATTCTCTTCATTTTCGTGTTTTTACTTGTTTTAATTAATCAAACGTTTAAATACTATTTTTTGTTTGTAGAAAATATAACAACTATGGTTTTTTCTATAGGAAATTTATTTAAATAAATATTTATACTTTATTCATAAACATTTAACAAAATAAAACATTTATATCACCATAATTTTTTATTGTAAAATATGCCTTTTAATTTGTTTTAAAAGTTTCTTCAAGTCAACTAAACTTTTTAATACCACCTAAAAAAAAGTTATAATTTTTTTTTCTATTTATAATGAAAGATTTAAATATTTATACTATATTTCTAGTACAAATAGCAATAATGTATATAGTCAGGAAATTTCAAAATTTATCATGTCAATTGTCTTATATTTTGATTGAATAAAAAGATTTTACTCAATCAATATGCTAAAGACTCTCGCTATTTTTCTTTGCATCATTCTTTTTTCGCAAATTCAACCGGTATGTTTATATTTTTTATAAATTAATATAGAATTTTAAGTGGCCAGTATTCGGTGGAAAAAATTTTTTTGCTGATGATCAAAATGATAAAAGTATAACAAAAAGTGCTATGAAAACTCTAGATGAACTTCTACGCAGAATTAAAGGATTTATTTCAACTATAAATAATCCTTTAGACAATTTTAAAGAAGGCAAGATAAATACCACTAGTAAGACTTTCAGAGACAATGATGTTATCGAAAATTCCGGTCTTTTCGATGGTGATATAAAGCTTTCAAAAAAGCAAGCAGAATATTTAATTGACACTGTTGCCGATGTAGCCGAAGAGTTAGGTGCTAATATATCCGATATTGTTGGTGATTCAAAAACTAGAAAAAAGAGAAAAATAGATACAAGATTTGACTATGAGTGGGAGCTTACAATTCCATATATTATTAATGCCGGTGTTGATAAGAATTTAGTTAGAGAGGCTTTGAAAAAACTTGAAAGTGAAACATGTCTCAGATTTCAAGAACATAAAGTTTTTCCACGAGGTCAAGCCGGTCTAAAATACTTTCCTGGTGATGGATGTTATAGTAGTGTTGGTAGACAATCTCTTAATGAATTACAAGAAATAAGTATCGGTCCTGGTTGTAATTTTATTCCAACTATTCAACACGAAACTATGCATGCACTTGGATTCACTCATGAACAATCAAGAGCAGACAGAGATAAATATTTACAAATTCTTATAAACAATGTTAAAGACTTTGCAATAGAAAATTTTCTGAAATTACAACTAACAGATGCTTTAGATTATGGTGTACCATATGATTATGGATCTGCAATGCATTATAATTCACATTCATTCAGTAAAAATGGTCAACCTACGATGTTGCCACATAATCGGATGTATGAGAAGACAATAGGTTCTAAGTCAGAAGCTACTTTTTTGGACATCATGGTGTTAAATCTCTATTACTGCGAAGATGTTTGTTTAAATAGAATAACCTGTACAAATAACGGATACCAAGACCCAAACTCTTGCGAGCGGTGTAAGTGCTTAAAGAGTTTCACTGGTAGAGATTGCTCTGAAATCGAAAGAAATAGTCTTTGCGAAAATCAAGAATTATTTGCTGATGGTACTCGAAAACTTTTATATGTAGACGGAGAAAAAGATTGTGTTTATCACATAAAATCTAAATCCAGAAATAGAATTTTGATTGAAGTAAAAACAGTATCTATAAACCCTACTTACGACTATAGTTGTCGCGCTGATAACAAACTTGAGGTCAAGTTTCAATCAAACAAAACCACGAGCGGAGCATTTCTTTGTGAAGAAGCGACTCAACAATTTATTTCAGAAAACGATCATGTAATGATACGTTATACAAGTACAAAATTTGATAATTTTGCAGAAATATATTACAAAATACAATAGAACTATAATTCAACAGGAATGTTACTGTCATCTAACAAATTAATTAATAAAATAATAGTAATAATTGATGTAATTTACCAAAAAAAATTTTTATATTGTTGTTAGATGCTAATTTTAATAAAAATTCTAATTATTGTTTTATAAATAGCACCATATTTTTTAAATAAATTATGTCTCATGCAAAAATCTAACAAAGACTAATAAAATAACATTTAAAAAACGCTGTAACAAATAAAATTTATTAAAATTTTAATATAAGGTTGTTTAATTGGTCCTCGTGACCTCTAGTTATTAAAATTTCAAGTTTATTTCACACCAAAAACCTTAATCACAATAATAATAAGAAAATAATAAAGACATTAACTTACCTTCTACTTCTCGTGGAAGTTTATTTAATATTAGTACGTTAGTAAACAACTTAACACCGAAGCCTAAACTTATAAATGTTAGTACAAGCTAAAAACTATCCTCATGATGAAATGAGATCTTATACATTATACACCCAGTAAAAATTTTAAGATGCAACTGGAGTACCTTTTTCAAAACGAAGATTAAGGGAAACTTTATTCAATAACAAAAACAATAAGTATAAAGAGACAATAGTAAACTAGAAAAACACGCGTCCGCCTGTAATAGATGAAAACACTATACAATTAAAATAAAAATATTAACTTACGTTTTCTACAAATTATTATAATTAAAATATCTCACTTAATGTGAAATAAAATTGAATGAAATAAATTTAAGATTATATAAAAAAAGGATTGAGTCCATTCCAATCCAGAGATTATTGCTGAGATGTACTTTGGTAGAATGTTTTATTCCATGCTACCCCTATTCTTGATGACACATTTACAGCCAACGTGACAAGCACGTTTTACTCAAACAAAGGTTTTAGTTATTGACTACTTTTTATATATCACAATCAAAACACAATTTTTTAAAATTTATTAACAGTTGTTTTATGAACTAAGTTTACTTTATAATGAAAAAAAGCATGTTACAAAATATGTTTCGGAGTTTTTATCAAAAATTAATAATATTTTTTAGTAATATAAAATAAAAACTATTTATTTAAAAATTTTATTATTGATTCACTAATACTTCTGATAATCATAAACTTTATTTAAATCGTAATTTTATTTGATATAAAAGTTCATTGTATGATGAAGAAATGTTATAAAAATCAGTCAAATATGATTTCTTTGTTATTATTAAACATATTTAAATATAGTAAATTTCTTTTTACTTATTAGAAGGTCTTCAATATCCATCTATGAATAAAACTAAATCATAATCTTAAAATGAATATTGTAAATACATTTTTCTTGAATAATTGGATTTCAAAAAATTAACTACTTGTTTAATGTTAACTAATACATTTTTTTAAATATAAAAACAAAAATTTTGTTCAAATAGACATGAATATTTCCAAATAAGTGATTATATCTGCACACAATTAATAAAATTCAAACCATTAAATGAATTGATATTCAATTATTCCTTTATATGCTGTAAGATTTTATCCATCTTAAAAAAAGTATGTAAAATTTGTTACCTTTTCAATTCCTTTTTTCAATACTCTGTAATGACACAAATTATCATAACAAACAATATTCTTTTTCATATTTCTACAGAAAAGTGTCAATTCATTTTCAAATCTGATACAGATAAATATTTTTTTATTCATTGTATATTCAATTTTGTTTTAATTTTATAGAGTTCTTAAATTATTATAAAACTGTTTTCATAATGTAATTCACAATCAATATTTGTCATATTAAAAGTCTTCAAATATAGGTATGAATTATATTATTATTAGCATTTAAAAGTGATGAAGTAACAGTGCTCCACGAAATTTCATTCTTTTCCGAAACACATTTTATATGGTATTTTTATTATTCTTATAATATTTTGTTGTTTTTTGATTTTGACAAAGTTCCTCAAAAGCAATCACAACATTGTAACGTCTTAAATTTAAAGCTCCAATATTATTTAGTTTTTTTACTAGTGTTCAAAAAATATTCACCTTTTTTTAATCAATAATGAAAGCATTTTGAAGAAGATCGAAAAATATAGTAAAAGATGATGCGTTCCTATGTCATTGTTTTTTATAGTATAAATAGATGATGTTTCACCTATTCGGTCATTCTCTGGCTGTTATAGGAACCAAGGAGCCGACCTTGGGTAAGTCATCATAATCTTTAATAATTGTCTATGTGTTAATTACTTTATAGTTTTTTTTGTATTGTGCCGTTTTATTTTTTTATATGTGTGTTCGCCAATAAAATAAATCTATTAGCCAAACCTCTTATATTTTTTTACTATATAATCAAATCACAATTTCTTCTATCAGAATGTTTTTACTTTAGACTCTTTTAATGTTAAATCAAACATAGCATTAATTGAAAAGTAACTTTTAGTATCAACTATTTCTAATAATTGAATAGGTAGATAGTATAAAAATTTCCTTGGAATGAATAATATCTTGATGTCATTATCATTTTTTGACAAAAATTTAATTCGTTGATTGATATAAGGCCCATATGTAGAAGGAAGTAATGATATATAATAAATACTAGATAATTTTATATTATACTCTTTTAATATCAATTTCATATTCTAGTAGTTTCCTATCAATAATACTTAAAAATTTATTTTAAAATTAAATTCGTATATTTTTTATAATATAAAATTAAAATATATTCGAGGAAATCACATTTTCAAGTGATATTGATTGATAACATAATTTTCATTTAATGTTTAACCGTTTTGCTTTATCCTTTGTATACAAATTCCCATATTTAGATAAAAATATTTTATTGATTTTTTTCATGTAAATATGAGTAACATTCATTAATTAATTTAAAAATTTTCCCAAAAAATTTAGTTTTACCCTCGTAGAACATTTGCAAATAATTAGAATAACTTCTAGTACTCATATTCTGTATATAATCTAAATATTTAAACGTTATTTCTTTAAAAGCATTTTCTATTTGATTTTGAAAATTTTGTACAATCTTTTAAATAATCTGGACAAATTTTTGAAACCATTTTAGAAAAATAACAATTTTTTAATCTTCCAGATTTATTTAATTCTTGAGAATTAAAAATTTCTTTTATAGAATCAATTTTTCCTCTAAAATATTTTATGGTATTTTTTTTATTTTTTGTATTGATTAAAATTTTTAAAATTTCTAGAAATCCACTTCGAAATAATCATAAGTGAATTTATTGTATATAATCATAAGGAAAGATTCTTGAACCAATCATAACTGTAGTTAAAAGTTTGCAAACTTTAAGTGCATTATATATGAACATTATTCTATTTAAATTATGATATCCCATAATATATACTAATAGATATACTTATAAAATTGATCTTGTGCTTCTGTTGTATACTCGTAAGGTTAATAAAATAACCTGTTGGTAACATTATCTAATGATATGCATAATTCATAATTTTTTTTAAACTCATATAATGATTTATAAATTTTTTTATTATTGTAACTTTTTGACCTTGTATTTGTTTTAAATCTTTGAAATAATTAAAATTCTCCAACATGAATCTATCATATGATTCATGGAATATAGGGCGTGTATTGATTTTATTATCAAATAAATTGGTTTTTATTGAAAAGGTATTCAAATAATTATTACAATAGTAAAGTAAGATATTTTCATTAAGTTGGAATGTCTCCAAAATAGTCGGCAATATTCAAATTTAAATAAAATATTATCTATAAAATAAGTGATCTTTTCATTGAATAATTAAATTTATAATTATTGAATATCATATTAATTGTACTTTTTATTATAGATTCGTTAAGACCTAATAAAATTCACTTGCGAGTGAAAGTTGAAACTAAAGGGATTATTAACCTGATGGAAATGAATTGCGATTTAATTCTGTCGTTGAATTTGAAGCCTACATTGGTAAAGGCATGTAGGGAACTTGGTTTGCAGACAAGTGGAACAAAAAGCAGAGCTTCTGGAGAGGTTGATCCAAAATGAAGCTAAATTTGAAGAAGTTGGTATCGTAGTATCAAAAGAGCAGTTGGATCCTGAAGATTTGGACAATACGTTCTTAAGTGGAACTAGTGATATGATTGTCAAGAATGGTAAAGTTAATATCAAGAATGGTGATGGTAATGTCAAGAGTAATGACGTGGTAGATGATGATGAGTCAATTGATACGGCAAAGTTAGCAATTGACAGTAAGCGACGTGTTAGAAGTGAAAGAAACCTGGAACTCCTAAAGGCCGTACCTATGTTTAAAGAATCAAGTAGAGAAATTGAAGCTTTCATAAAAAGATTCAAATCAGCAGCAAATATCTCCGGAATCTCTCCTAATGATCCCGAGTTAACTGGGTGGCTGCTCAACAAGATTGAAGACAAGGTATTGCAAAGACTCCAGGACTGTTACGAGAATTTTGATAACATGAATGCCACTGCCATATGTTTGATTCTGAAAAGATGGTATAGTCAAAAAATAAGCGTTGCCGAAGCCGAGATAGGACTTATGACTTACCAATTAGACATTAATGATCCAAAGACATCATTGACTAGTTTGAAGGAAATGATAAGAGCAAAGTACAAGGGTTTTGAGAAATCCCAATTAAGTCAGGTTTATAAGGTTGAAGTAATGAAGCAAATGAATCAGATCCCATGTCTTAGAGGCTTAGTTAAGTATGCTCGCCACATGGAAGTTGAGGAACTTGAGGCCGAAATTAAATTGGAATTGAAGTTAGTGAGAAAAGAGCCGTTGATGAAGAGAAATATTGAAAGAAGAATTCAACCAGCTAGAGAAGATGTTCCAAAGCCGGTAGTTTGTTTCAATTGTCAGATGGTAGGTCATAAATCTTTCCAATGTAAGAAGAAGATAGAAAAGAATATGAAAGAGAGACCAGCTGCCACTCCAACTAGGAAGGTGATGAGGACTGTTGATGCAGAAATTCCAGCCAAAGTTGAAGACAGCGATGATGATAATTATATGGGTTTCCGGAAGTTTGAAAATTTGAATTTGAATGAATCCAAAACTAGTGAAGATGGCGATGATTTGAACTTTATGATGGTTAGAAGAAGTGAACTCCAAATAGAAGCTGATGTTGAAAAGTTGTTTGATAGTAAAGAATTATCTGGACCCATGGTAGATGTTGTTGTTGAAATTGAAATGAAGCAATATCCCGCAAAAGCATTTATCGACACTGGTGCTGAGAAATCATTTGTAACATATGAATATCTGGATAAGATGTTGAGTGATATGATTGATTTAAAGAAGTACGAGAATCCAGCAAAGTTTAAGGTTGGTGGAGATAAGTGTTGGATATTGAAACATCAAATTCCAATAATTTTGTTTGAGCAAGATGAAAAGGTTGAGACGATTGCAGCTATTGCACCAGCAGCACAGATTTTGGCAAATAAGAAGCATGGATATGATATACTAATTTCACAAGTTGATGCAAAGAATTTAGGATTCTTCCTGTGTAAAGGTGATAGAACGATTGATAAAAGGGTATTGAACATTAAAAATAATGATGATGATGGTTGCGCATACAATAAGAGAGAAAGTTGTATTACCAAAGTGCCAGAGAGGAAGTTTATTGGAGAGAAAATAAAGCCAAAAAATTATCTGGTAACACAAAGTTTGTTTAATGATGTTGAAGCAATGGTTGATGAATGCAAATATCACGGTAGTACAAAGAAGTTAAGAAAGCCAAATGGTCAGCTGAGGTTGTGCGTTGAGTATAATTCGATGAGTTACTGGTGGAATAACTGTAATCAAGTACCGTTGAAATGGAAGGATAAAATGTTGAACTTACGCAGAAACAATAATGATTGGTTCGGGTTTACAAAACCAAGGAACAGAGAGGGATATTCACTGACCCGTCTCCCCTTTGGAGCCAAGCCATCTGCAGGACTAGCACAATTGGTTGTTAACACTGTTTTAGGAAGCTCCACGGATCACTTATCAGGTTTTGGTGACATTATTGTTTCTAGTTCAAATGGTAGAGAGCATAAAATTATGTTGAATGGAGTAAAACAGTCTTTTAGAAATAATAATTTGTTGATGAACGAAGATGGATATGAATTAAAGTTTGATGGCGATAATTTTAAGGAGGAAGGAGACACAGTCAAAATCATGACTGTTGATAAATGTAAAAATACAAAGACGTTAAATAAAGATGAAAAGGAGTTGAGTAAAGATAAAAATGTATTAGATAAAAATGAGAAAGAAATAGAACAGATCTTGACGGAGCAGTGGTTAAATAATATTGCATATACTGAGGGAATAAAGGCTGATGATGAACAATGTTTAAACGACCTGAAGAGAGTTGTCGAGGATTACAAGTTAAGTCTTCATATGCCAGGAACAATGAAACCGCGTCTGAATGGAATTTTAAGAAACACCTGCCCAGGGAGTTTCAAAGTTAGAAGGGGAGGAGTTGGAATGTCTCCAAAATAGTCGGCAATATTCAAATTTAAATAAAATATTATCTATAAAATAAGTGGTCTTTTCATTGAATAATTAAATTTATAATTATTGAATATCATATTAATTGTACTTTTTATTATAGATTCGTTAAGACCTAATAAAATTCACTCATTACAACATTTATAGTGAAAATGGAGAAAACCCAACCGACATTGGGAAAGGAAATAAGTCATAAAAAAATTAATTAAGAGTAAATAATTCCTATATGTTCCTTTTATCATGTGTTAATTGTTTCTTTTGTAGGTTAATACACCAATAAAAATTTTACTTAGTAGGGGAGTCTCCGTGATAAGTAAAGGATTAAGTAAGTCAAAAGAATTCCCTCGGAGAAGGTCTTGGTTTGTTAAAGTAAAGAGAAAGATTCTCTTGTCATTGTTAAAAGGACTACTGTTTGTGGTCAGATTATTGGAAAGGTGTTTTTTTTTGAATAAAACTACTGTAGAATAAGCATTTTTTTTGGGTGAGTATCATTTTTTATACGTGACTGAATACCCAAATTTTACTGGAAGTGGGGAAAGGTCGATAAGTATAAGTAATTGATACATGGAACATAAGTGTAAAATAACAAAAGAGGAAAAAATTAAAGTTGCTGTAATAGAAGGTGTAATTGACGATCTGAGGCCAGATCACAAGTATAAGTCTTTGATAGTCCAAGAGTTAAAGAAATATCAAATTGCTGAGAAACACTTGCTCAATATAGTTCAAATTTGTATCAACTGCACGGAATCGGTAATTGGTGCTTACAGTGTTAAAGAAGAAGCTAAAACCAAAGAAAAAGGTGTTCTTGGAAATTCTGGTACTGAAATTTTTGTTATAGAAAAAAAAATGACTAGTCAACTTACCTGGTCGGCAAGTCTGCCTATATTTGATCCAAGAAAGAAATCGTTTGAGAAATATTTGGTTCTGTTGGAAGAAGCCTTTCTTCTTGATGATCTAGACAATGAGAGAAAGAAGATGGCCATTGTTAAGTTGAAATCTACTGAGGAAGTTCGAGCTTATATAGCGATCTTGCCAAAGCCTATCACTTTCAAAGTTCTGTGCGAAAGATTGACCGCAAACTTCAACAGCATTGCCAACAAGACAAATGTTAAGGTCCAAATGAGACATTTTAAGATTGACTTGGAGAAGCTTCATTCAAATATTCTTCAATGTATGGACTTAGTTGCTCGCAGTACCACCAGAGTTAATAATGAATTATTTGAGTATCAGGTTGAGTGTCTTATGGACAAACTTTCATTTAATAAAATGTTGTTTCAAAGAATGGTTGACTCTACACATAGATATGAAAACATTTATGACATTGCCGCTGACATAGAAAATTATCACAAGAATATGTCGAAGATGAGAATTTCCAATGCTAGCTTTAGTGAAAATCCTGAAAGAAAGAGAAGTTCTGTAACCTGTTACCGCTGTAAGAAAATTAGTCATATTGCAAGTCAATGTAAAGAAGAAAATGTTGTGAAGTTGGAGGATGTGAAACTCACTTTGAATGCTCAATCTAAAGAGTGTAAAGTACAGAATGTCATGCATGAGAATCGTGTTGTAGATTCTTGGGAGCCTATTATTTACATGAAAGAAAGATGAAATAAGAGAGAAAGCAATGCATGCTGCTGGCTTACAACATTCTGAAGAGAAAATTCGATGTGGTACAACTTTATTTTTGCCGGTATTCATTGAAACTAACGAGAGAGTCTGTGAAACAGTAGGATTCATTGATACTGGTGCGAATGTCTCTATGGTTTCAAGAGTTGTTGTTGATCGCTTAAAGGTACTTGTAAAGAATAATCAAAATATTCTAATAACATCGGCAAATGGTGAGACTAGAAACTTACAAGAAACTGTGAAATTGACAGTACGCTTTAAAAATAAAGGAAATACTGATGTTTGTGAAGATGTAGTGATGTTGATAAATGATGCTGAGAAGAAATATCATGTTACCGTGTGTTCAGATATCCTTAAACGTGTCGAAGCTTTGATTGACTATCAGAGAGGAATGATGATTATGACACATTATCCTGAAGGAATACAGTTTATTATGGAGAAAGAACATGTACACCAAAAAGAAATGAAAAGTATGATTAATGTAGAGCATAATGATCTTTGAAAGATAATTCTTGAGAAATTTCCAGACACTTTCAAGGATATAGGTAAATGTACGTTGTCATTACCTCCATTTGAGTATGAAACTCGTGAGGTTTCACATTTTAATAAGTATTCTGTTGATTCTCGTCATAAAGAACAAGTTCAAGCAATTATCAATGAATGGGCATCGTGTGATATCATTAAACGTAGTGATTGACCAGAAACCCTACTCAATCTACATACAGTTCCAAAAGGTAATTCAATTAGATTGGTCATTGATGCACGACCAATCAATGTTCTTTATAGATCGTTCAAGTATCCACTACCAAAGACTAAAGAGATGTTGAATAGTTTTAAGAATGCTAAATGGATGACAATTATTGACTTGACTTCTTACTTCCTACAATTGCCTATTGAAGATGATGATGGTAAATATATCGCTTTCCGAGACACGTTGGGGCAGAATTGGCAGTTTAACAGGTTGGCATTTGGCTTGAAAAACGCTAGTGCTTACGCCCAATGTATTTCAGAAAAGATTGCTGAGGGTACCAAAGCCCGTCCGTACATTGATGACTTCATTATAGTCAGTGAGAAAGAGTATGATGAACATGTAAATGACGTAATATTGTTTTGTAACCGGTTGAAATTGTTTAATGTTACTGCTAATCAAAATAAATCTTATTTTGCTTGTAAGAGTATAGTAGCTTTAGGTCATGTAGTGAATGATCGTGGCATCATGCCAAACACTTCTCTCATTGAAGCATGGTTGAGGTATCCCATGTTTAAAAGTTATGCAGCCATATAGAGATTCATAGGCGCTGTATCGTGGTTTAGAGATAACATTCCAGGGCTGGCAAAGGCCACCAGGCCTCTTTGTCAAGTAATGAATATAAAAAAAGAATTCACTGTTACTCAAGAAATGATTGATGCTTTTGAAGATACAAAACGCGCTGTAGCTGATGCTTGTTTGAATTATCATGCTCGTGATGATAGAGAGTTTACACTTGTGAGTGACGCTTCTAATGGTGCTCTGGCAGCAGCTTTACTTCAAGAATCTGATGTTGGAGGTTATCACCCAGTTGCTTTCTTTAGTCGATCTATTCCACTAAGAAAAAAGTACGAGTTTGACATAAAGGTTGATGATGTTATCCATGATGATGAAATAAAAGATGTCGATGAGAAGATTGAGAGAATGTGTTTATCTGCTTTTGAACTTGAAATTAAGTCTATATCTGCGGCTCTTGAACATTTTCGATATATCATTGGTAATCAACCTGTTGTTATACGCACTGACCATAAACCAATAGTTAGTGCTTTAAAAAATTCTAATCACAAATGGTTGTGGAAACACATAAGTCATATCATGCAGTTTAATACACCTGTGGAGTTTATTCCTGGAATCCGTAGTCAATTGGCAGATGCAATTAGTCGTGCAAAAATTCGTTCATTGGAAGTAATTCCATCAAAAGATGATGATGATTTTGGGCAAAAGTTATTTTCATCCATTGAGTCTGATGACGATGTTCCTGAAGAAACGTCTCCCGACGAGGGAAGTGGTTTAGATTCTATCTCTGATAGTGATACTGATACAACTATAGATTCAAATATTATGCTAAATAAAGTTATGGTAAGCAAAGTCAAAGAAATAGTAATGGTGTGAGCATGGAATAAAACATTCTACCAAACTACATCTCAGCAATAATCTCTGGATTGGAATGGACTCAATCCTTTTTCTTATATATAATCTTAAATTTAATTCATTCATTTTTATTTCACAATTAGTGAGACATTTTAATTGTAATAACTTGTAGAAAACGTAAGTTAATATTTTTACCTTAATTGTATAGTGTATTCATCTATTACAGGTGGATGCGCGTTTTCTATATTTATATTGTTCTAGTTTAATATTGTCTTCTCATACATATCTGATTTTTGTTAAATAAAGGTTTCTCTTAATCTTTGTATTGAAAAGATGCTCCAGTTGCATCTTAAAATTTTTACTGGCATTCAAATTGCAACTAGTGAATGCCTAGAACCTCTACTGAATCTGAGCGGAACTTTTATCGGTATCTCAACACCCTAACTCACTAAGAGCAGGACGTACTCATTATTAGGAGAGAGCAGGTCAGACTACACAGGCAGATAGCGCGACAAATTGTGTTAGAGATGGAGGACGACAATGAACTTCCCTCGCTCAACCAACAATCTCTTAATGAAAATGAACAACTCCCGCCAACTACTACCACCAATAATGGTATCAATGATGGAAGTGGAAATGGTAATGGTAATCCCCGAAATCTATAAATTTTGAATGGATCTGATCAATCTCATTCAGCTGTGAATCTCAATCAGCAGACTGTGAATCTCAATCAGCAAAGTGTGGATTTCAGTCACCAAAGACCTATGTCTGGTCATCAAAATAATGTAATGCATGCAGGTGTGAATCCCAATCACCAAGGACCTCTGTCTAATCTTCATAATAATGGAATGTTTTCTGCTGTGAATCTCAATCAGCATGGTGTGAATCTCAATCACCAAGGATCTGTGTCTGGTCATCATAATGGACTGTTGGAAGTCATACAAAATCCCCAAGCTATTACAGAACTGATTCAACTTCTCCAACGTCTAGTATTACCAAATTCAAATGTTACAAATTTATCTACTTGTCATAGACCTCTCAATTCAAATGTTACAAATTCAACTTCTTCTCATGGACTTAACGAAAATGGACTAAATGATACTGCTTGTCAACCACCTGTAACTCTACAAACGAGAATTCCAGAAAGACAAGATTGCTCGTATCTTCCAAGAAAACGTAACAAGCCCGATCTATTTACTGAGGAAAAAGTATTTACTTCATTGTTTATCAAATTCAAAATTTATGTTCAACATCTACCGGAGGAAGAAAAATTGGAAAATCTTATTATGTTACTTGATGGAAAACCTTTAAACGACTTGGAACTGTACCCAGAACTTTCGGAGAATTATGAAGATCTTGTGAAACATCTACAAGATAACTACAACCAAAAGGAATCAAGGGATTCTGCAGCACGTGAACTACAACTACATCTTAGAACCAAACCAAAACGCATTAATGATCTGGATGAATATGCTTCAAAACTGGAAAAACTAGTGGACATCATTGAACGTGGATCTTCTAAGGAGTCTATAATGAGAAGAAAACTTGACATTCTCGTTGACTGCATCCCCAATGAATGCAAATCCAAATGTTTTTCTGTAAGACATTCAACTTTCCGTGAAGCTGTTACATATGTGAAAACAATTTGGAACTACGATCTCACTGCAGCACTATCCACCAAAAGTAACAACAGTATCCTGAACCGCAACCAACCACCAAACTCCAATAGACATGATAAAACTAAAAGACATGAAACTTCAAACGGAAAAGAAAATTCTCAAGTTAAATGTCATGGATGTGGAAAAATAGAACACATCAGACCTAGTTGCCCTGAAAATTCCTCAAATGTAAAAACTGGTAACATTATAATTCGCACAAAGCCTTAATGTGTCGAGAATATTCCTGAGAAAATTGAAGAACTTAAAAACCAAGAGTTGATAGCAATTGAAGTTCAAATTAACGATATCAATGTGATAGCCTTATGTGACACTGGGACCAATGTAGTGACAGTACACCCAGATCTGGCAAATCATCTTGGACTGAAGAAGGACAAGTTAATTCATATTGGTACAATTGCTGGAGGTAAAGCCGAGAAAATGTCTAATCAACCATTGACAGTAAGTTATAACTTCAAATCCACAGTTATAAAAGAAACAATGATTGCAGCACAACCATGTTCATTCTCTCTTTATCAACTTATTAATGGTAATCAAGTTATGAAAAATCTTGGTCTTGAAATTAATGTCAAAAACTTATCTGTATCTGAAACTGTTCAACCCATGCCTACTTCTATGATTATTCAAAAAGGAAAAAAATCTTTATTGAGGATGAATTTGTTAAAATCACTAAGCACAAGTTTCCAAATGCCTATGCCAAGTTCAGTGGTAATGTAGGACCTGGTAAAGTATATGTGGAGAAGATGGAATTTGAATTACGATCTCCTGAACCCATGAAAATGTATCCTATACCTGAAAATCTTAAGGACGAACATACTAAATTGGTAAAACAAATGTTAGAGCTTGATATTATTGAACCATCAACATCTACAAAAATTCACCCAACTCTACTACTTCAAAAACCTGGTACCTCTGAATATAGATTTTTATTTGATGGCAGATTATATAATCAGTTAATGATAAAAATTAATTGTTATCCTAATGATGCTAATAAAATCTTCTTAGAGTTAAAAGATTTTAATCATATCTCTAAAATAGATTTGTCTAATGCATTTCATCAGTTGTCAATACATAAAGATAATCGTGAGTATTTTGCCTTCCATAGTCAATTAGGTACGATGCAGTATAAGCGCCTTGTAATGGGTGGCAAGAATTCTACAATCCTTTTCCAATTAGCCATGGAGCGCACCTTCAAATCTATAGAAAAATATATCAAGATATTTGTAGACGATATAATAATAGTAACTCCTGGATCATTTAAATTTCATCGTGATATATTATTTAAATTCTTCAGTATATGCAACGATCTCGAGCTTAAAGTATCTCTTCCAAAATGTCAGTTTAATGCAAAATATATCAAATTTCTCTCATACAAAGTTGGATCTGACGGTATTACTCCATGTGATGAATCAGTTGATAAACTGATAAGAAGACATGTACCAACTAGTAAGAAGGAATTGTACAACTTCCTTCAATCTGCTAGCTACTTTAGAAGATGTTTACCTGATTTTGCTTCAAAAACCGCCGATTTATTCACCCTTGCCGCTGGTAAAGATGGGAAAATTAAATTCTCGAAGGAACATTTAGCAGCATTTGAACAAGTCAAAGAAGATCTGATCAGTGCTCCTAAACTTGCTTTCTATAATCCTAGTTTCAAAACCTTCCTTATCACAGATGCAAGCAACAATGCTGTTGGAGCATATTTAAGTCAAGTTAATCCTGATACAAATGAGGAAAGGCCGATTGCTTTCTGGTCAGCCAAACTTCCCCCCACTGTTAAAGATAGATGCCCAAGCTTTACTGAACTTTATGTCATTGAACATGCTCTAAGATACTTTGGATATTTAGTACCAAATATTGAACTCACCATTAGAAGTGATCATAAATGTCTTGGTAAAATAATGTCTACCAACAATCGTAAGTATATTGAATTGCTACATGGTATTGATAAACATTTTTGCCGCATCACTTATATCCCTGGACGTAATAACCAAGTAGCAGATCTCTTATCTCGCTTGAATGAACCAAAAGAATGCAATGCTATCACTAGAGCATCATCTGATCTCAAACACCAACTTATTACACCTCTGAGTATGACAGAAAACATGACGATGTTAATTAATAGTATGAATTTGATTGAAGCACAACAGAATGACAATGACATTATTGAAGCACTTGAAACTGGTCATGTTAAGAATCATCCAATATCTAAAAATGCTCAAGGAATTGTAAAGATTAATTTTGGTGGGTGTGAGAAAGTATACTTACCTGTCAAATTAATCCCTCCAATTCTTGATCTGGCACACGACTACAACAACCACTATAGATACAAAAAAATGTTAAAAATGTTAGTTAACTGTTATTCTCCTGTACTTAAGAAGATGATAAAGAAAAAGTTATCTTCATGTGATGTATGCTTAAAACACAATGTTGTACCAACCAATCATCCCATTCCTTCAAGTATTCCACCATATCAAGTTATGGAAAATTTAGTTATGGACTTCTCTGGACCACACTCCGAAGAAGGTAAAAACAAAGAAAAATACTTGTTAGTAATAGTAGATTCAGCAAGTAAATATCTTTGGACAATTCCAATGCATACAACCACTGGTGAAGAAATTATAAAGGTCTTAACAAAATTATTTTTGGAATATGGTTTTTGCAAAACCATCAAAAGCGACAACGCAAAATACTTTAATAATGAAAAGATGTTAACTTATTTAAAAAGTCTGAACATAGAAATGATATTTACTACTCCATCACACTTCAGAGGAAACACACTAGCTGAAGCAACCATTAGATATGTACATTTGGCAGTTGATAAAGCAAAAAGTCAATTCAAATCCTCAATTGTAAGCTGGACTGAAATCTTGCCATGGACCACATTTATTCATAATACAAATGTCTGTGAATCAACAAATACAACACCTTTTTCACTAATGTTTCTGAGAGAGTCACCAAATCCCGTTGACATGTTCATGAAATCAAATAATATCTCTCTTTTCGAATCTAACAGAACTTATGCTGAACAACTTGAACTTGCCAGAATAGCTAGAGCAAATGCTAATGAATTTTATCAATCTTATCGTGAAGAAGAAAATCTCAGATTGGCAAGCAAAGATGACTTTAAATTAAAGAAGGACCAACTATTCTACCTCAAAAATATCAAAAGAAGGAAAAAATTTGATACAGCTTATGTTGGACCATATGTAGCTGAAAGTTTTGATCCTGAAACCAATAAAGTCAAGCATTATAAGCCTACTGGTAAGAAGCTTTGGGAATGTCATATCAGCAATGTCAAAATACCAAAGAAATCTCTTAAACTACCAAAGAATCCTGAAATTATGCCGGATCAAGTTTGATCTTGGGTTGGTGAAGCATGGAATAAAACATTCTACCAAACTACATCTCAGCAATAATCTCTGGATTGGAATGGACTCAATCCTTTTTCTTATATAATCTTAAATTTAATTCATTCATTTTTATTCCACAATTAGTGAGACATTTTAATTGTAATAACTTGTAGAAAACGTAAGTTAATATTTTTACTTTAATTGTATAGTGTATTCATCTATTACAGGTGGACGCGCGTTTTCTATATTTATATTGTTCTAGTTTAATATTGTCTCCTCATACATATCTGATTTTTGTTAAATAAAGGTTTCTCTTAATCTTTGTATTGAAAAGGTGCTCCAGTTGCATCTTAAAATTTTTACTTGTAGAAGAAACCATCAATGATGGACAGGTAAAGAAAAGAAAGAGAGGTAGACCGAGAAAGATGGCACCAACACTTCCTAAAGGAAATGAGATGATAAAGAAAATCATACCTGATTTTGTAGAGATTGATAAATTGAATGAACAATTGCTACTACAGTGGGTTCATGAAAATCATGGACATATAGGGTACAATAAAATGTTACATTTAACGAGAAACTATGTAGAGGAAGGAGAAATACAAAATCTTAGTGGAAAAATTGTAAAAATACTGAAATCTTGCTTACCTTGTCAAATGAAACACAAAGCCTACTCAAGAGAGGTTACAGAAACTCCTGTTGTAGCAACAGCTCCTGGACAATTATTGGCTATGGATATTCTTGGTCCAATGAATGAGACGGAGAGAAAAAATAAGTATGTACTCTTGACGATGGACGTTTTCTCAAGAATAGTGACACTAATTGAATTAGAGAATTATAAATTAGATGAAGTATCTACCAAGTTGTGGCAAAGAGTATTCTTACAATATGGCTATTATCACACAGTTAGATGTGACAACAGTGGAAATTTTAAGAATCAACAATTAGAAGACTGGCTGGCAAATATGAACATACAATTAGATCATTCTTCAGAGTACCATCACAGTGGAAATAGTTTGGCAAAAAAATATATAGGAGCTGCTCAACAAGTTATATTCAAGTTATGCCACAACAATCCTACTCAATGGGATATGTGTCTGAAATTAGCTGAATTCACGTTGAATACAAGTACTTGTTCAAAGACGGGATATAGTGCATTCTTTCCTATGTTTGCAAGAGAGCCTGTTCTACCATTGACTCTCTTAACCAATAAAATCCCCTATGCTATGATTGAAAATACACCTACTATGGCTCACTTGACAGCACAGTTGAAGGAGATATTTGAGGACATGCATGAATTAAGAATTGATGAAGAATTAAATGGTAAAACAACAAAGGCTGGGTGTAAATCCCGTCAGTGGGTTAATGAAAACTTTATTTAAAGGAAAATTAGTGAATAAATAAAAACAGTGGCAAAGTGAGATAAAAGAATGAGAAAAAATATCATTTTAGCGCGTATTTATATTATAATTTTCTTTTTAGGAACCTAGTTCCTTAACACTGGGTATATAGAATTAAAGGTTAGAGATGCCATATTAATAATGGTTCATAGAAAGCCTGGTATATCAACAAAGCTTCAACCTACCTATGACAGCAAAATCTACCATGTCGTTTCGATATCCATTGATTATGTTCGAATCAAAGGAGAAGGTGATAGAAAATCCATGGTACTTCATAGAACATTGATAAAGAAGATAAGTTATTCAACTCCAAATAAGGGAGGAAGTAGTGAAAATGGAGAAAACCCAACCGACATTGGGAAAGGAAATAAGTCATAATAAAATTAATTAAGAGTTAATAATTCCTATAGGTTCCTTTTATCACGTGTTAATTATTTCTTTTGTAGGTTAATACACCAATAAAAATTTTACTTTAAATTGAATAATAAAAAAATTAAACCGTAATTTAAATTAATTTATAGTGCATGTTAGCAGGAAAAATTCAGTACCATATTAGTCAGATATTATTTATAATTTAAGCTACAACTTTTAGTAAATTTGGTTGTTAAATTGATACAAAAAAACTAAATAAGTTAATTAAAACAATCAAAGTTAAATATGAAACCTGATTTTTTGATTTACCACAAAATATTGATGATTAATCATTACATAAGTTATTAGAGAAATAGCTTTAGTATCATTCTTAATTATATGTAATTTTTTTAAACAAAATAGTTGTTTTTAAACAGTGTATATATTTAAAGACTTAGATTATTTCTAGCAAATATTATCAGTGAATTTTTGATGTTGATTTTCATTTTGAATAAATAAAAAAATCAATATTTTTTTACTTTACAGTAAAGTTCAAACAATTCGTATTTTTTCAGTTATTCTTATAGCAAGAGATATTAGTTATATATAGCCTTCTTAATAGCTGATAAAACATTTCTTGTTTCAACATCTTTTTTTATAAATAAATGTTGAGAAAAAACTTTCACTTCACAATCGTTTAATAGTTGCTTTAAATGTTAAGATTAATGTGAAAATAATTTTTTAAAATAATTAAAAGTTGTAATGAGTTTGAAATATTAAAACTAATTATTTTCTTTTGACTTATAAAAAAGTTTTTTTGCATTCGAAGGGCTATTATATGTGCATAATCTAATAAGGTAATTAAAATGTACATTTTTTATATGTTGTAGTGTATAGTAATGTGGTAATAAGTTTAATACAGTATTTGCATTTAGAATATAATTTAACACAATGATGGAAAAGATTACTTAAAAACAGTATAGCAACGACATTTTTACGAGATTCTTTTATATGAATATAATTTAATATGAATAAAATTAATAAACTTGCTTTCAGTTGAGAAAACAAAATGCTTAGACCGCTAAAATTTATAGGATACAGATAATAATACTATACAAATTATTATTTGCTAGTTCATAATAAGAAAATTTAGGCTTGCAACAATAAAACCATAGTAAAACTATCAATAATATAATAACTTAGTCAAAATTATGGCAACGATAGAAATTATATAAACTTATTTCAACTTACAGAATATTAGTTCCAAATAATTTTTGTTAGTAACAATATATATAGTGTAGTTCATATAAGTCACTTCAGGTGTTCGCATACATAACTGTGCTAATTCTTAAAATGTAAATTTGATATTATAGTCATTTTGTAGCCAAGGTACATATAATTATTGTTGTAAGACTCCATAAAGAAATTTGGACTTTTGGCGAGGTTATAGCTCTTTAAAATTTAGAAGTACTTTTTAATATTAAACGAATGTAACCTTGTTTAATAAAAAAAATTTTTAATGACTGTTATTGGTTATAAAAAGTAACTTATTTCTAAATATTCTAGAAATATCATGGACATAGAAGTTTAACAATTATGATCAATTCTTTATGATAAAAAAACTAAAAATTTCTAAAAAAGTTTGAATTTTTTAAATAATAAAATTAAAATCAAGTAATTTCTAACAATACGCTATGATTATTCTGATAGAGTAAATAAATTTCTATCGATTGAATATAGTATCATTAATAACGATTGATTTTGAAGACAGTTATGATTTGTCAAATATTGCCAATGTCATGCTTTTGGTAACAAAGAAATTTTAATTATTGTATTTTTTTAATTTATGGTGCTGGATATCATTGTTATAATTACTTTCACATGTAAATTAGCATAATATTACTTATTGTTTATATATCGTCAAAAAAACTGTAATATCTTTTATTATTCAAATTTCTTAAAAAAATAATTTTCCAATATTTTTACATTATTTACTACGATTTTATACTGTTTTACATAGCTATCACCCTATGTTAGCATTCTTACGTATCTTTTTATATATCGCTTTTTTAACATAATTTTAATACTCTCTGTCCTTCATGGATAGCCTGTTTCACCCACACTTTGGTGTAGTGATATATTATAGTTAATAAATCTATCAAGTCTCTAACACTCTCTAAGCTTGAAATACGAACAACTAATAATCAAAGTTAGAATATTAATAATTTTGCTGATAAAACATTATCGATTTCAATAATAAAATAAAAATGTCATACACGTTCTAATTGTTAAAAATATTGTGAAAAATAGTTAATAATTGACTAATCATAACTTTTTTAAAGCTTAATTACAGTTAATCGTACTCTATTCATTCGGTAGATACTTATTTTTTTAAAATAACAATACCGCATCATCAAAAATTACCTTACTTACATATTTAATTCTTATAAAATACAAAAATCTCGACAAAATTCATAGTTTTTGACTTCTATATCTATAGTATTTTAGAAATATTAGGTTATCGCAAAAGTTCTGTCGTATTTTTTACGAAATTTTTAAATGATTGTAATTTTAATAAGAAATATGTCTAATTTACAATATAATATCGAATATAATCTACAATTAGTTTCCATTAAGTAGCCATCTTATCGATTCTAGATGTGGAAAATTTCCTATCCTTTTTGAAGATAGTTTCAAAAAAATCAATATTTGCCTTACCAACTTTACTAAAGTATCTACCATACTAGAATCTATGTAGAGATAAGAGTAAGTAGTGACTAGATAGAGAAACGTCTAGAGAATATGTTGTGTGTGAGAGTAATTCATAACTTTTCTTATCCAGATTTTTTCGAGTCTTCAAGGTCACGTGTCTTCATATTGAAGAACAACATTTTCGTAATCTTCCGAATTCCGTAGTGTTTTTAAAATTTTTTTGTCTAATTGTGATAGCACTTTATAATAGAGGTCATTAAAAGTAGCTTGGAAATTATTGAATCTCAAAAAATCTTCATTTGAAGCTGAAGCCATACAAATCCATACTTTATCTTTAAGATTCATTTCTTTGTTTTGAAACTTTGAGAACGATCTTTTAATTGCTTCAACATTTACTACATCTCTCCCCAATGCTACACAAACATTTTTAGAAGCATCAGTTGTCATTTGTCTTAGTTGAAGCTCTTAGAAAATACAATGTTATAAATGACTTCTGACCACATCTATGTTTAGCAAAAAAAAATGTAGCATAGATAGTATGACAAATTGTAATTATGCGAATTATAAAGTTAAGAAGTGGTACTATCTAACTATTAAAATAGCTTAATTTAAAATCAGTTGTATTCATATTTTTTTGATGATTAAAAATGACTATATAAAATACGACAGAACTTTTGCGACAACTAAATAGATAAAAATAAGGTGCTTTTCATAATCAATAATGGTTATAATATTGTCTTTCTACATAACAAAGATACGTTAATATAAATTTATCAGATGTACTAAAATTTTGATAATCATCACTTCGCCTAGAATGTAGATTTTTATATGGGATCTATAGTAAATAATGTATATATCTATGTCTTGATTACAAAATGAGTACAATATTAAAATTGATTTTCTTGTATATTTTACTTTGTGTAGTTTTTTAATAGAATAATTTGATGATGATTTTAAATATTTGAGTGTATTTGTTTGTTATTATTGTCATGACTTAGTCTTGTTGAAAAAGATAATATATATTGAAATTAATTAGTAAGTTGAAATTTAAATATACATATATAAGATTTTATTGAGATGGCCATTAATTTATTTATATATTGAATTCAAAAAAAAGATCCATAAAATATAGGCTAAATTTTTGTTTGTTTATGAATGGATTTCAACCAATAAAATGCCTTTATTATCAAATCGATAATGGCCTGTTATGTCTAATACTTCTTATTTGTCATATTCTCATTTGATGAGTCAATTTATTTTAGATTTAATATCTCGAAATTATTCTGTAAAGTGTTATTGATGAAAATTATAAAGCACTAATAAGTATGTATAATTTTTTAACATAAAAAATCAAATCAAAAGATTATTTAATTAACATTTCTAGTCAATTTACTAAGATAAGATTGAATGTTTTAACTCAGTCTTAGTATATCTGAAAAAAAATTTAAACATACATTAATCACTAATTTGTTAAAAAATTATTTTATACAAACCAATCTATGACTTTTTTATGTTAGTTTTCAAAAATAACTTTCTCAATGTATTAAAGAATAAATTGTTTTTCCGATATGTGTATATATCGTAAAAATTACTACGTATACAAAATTACATTAAAAATATCACTAATGTAATTTATAATAAATTAGTCAAAAATAGAAATTATACAATAATATAATAATTTATACCTTTTAACTAAAGAATGAGAACTTTATTTAACTAATTAATACAAAAGAATTTAATTGTATAAAATTAAACACAAAAGGCCTTCCGCTTGAAAACATTAGATCAAATCTAATTAAAAAGCTTAAAATTGATCTAACATCTTAAATTAGATAAATTACATACCTTGCAATTAATTATATAATTTGGAAATTCAAAAAAAGGTAAAATGATAAACTGAAAGTTTATTATTTCTAGATTAATGTGAATAATTTCATACTTTTAAACGTGGAACAATGTATGCATATTTACATGTGCACAGATGCATAAAATATTACTATTACAACTGAAATATAAATATTACATTGTGATTTTAAATGTAATTTTTATATATGCGTGTGGTAAATCTTTGGGTAGTACTACTTAGTAAATTTATATTACTAGTGCTATAATAGAAATCAAACAGAATTTCATAATAGTGAAATTATGTTTAATATATAGTTATTTGTTTCTTAAATATTTCTTTATTATTTTGTATTTCCCAAATATCTATTAGCTTTGTGAATACAACGTGAATATATAATAAAAAACAATTCATTGATTTGTTATTATTTTTGACATTCTTTATAATAAGAAAAGGTACTTGATAAAAAACAAGCCTGTATAGGTAAAATTTTAAACTCTTATTAAAATTTCTTAGATTTTTTAGAATTTTTAAAAACTTACTAATAAAGAACAAAGTAGTAAATGTTAAGATCTTTTGAAATTATAAAAAAAACATAAAAATTCCTAGAATACTATTTTTAATTATTGTAAGAACTTAATTTTTTTATTTATGGCAAGATAATTTTCATTATAAATTGCATTTATAAGATAATCAACAATAAAATAAGTCTTATTTTTGGTCAAATCTTTTTAACAAAAATTTAATATACAACGAAACTCTAAACAATTATATTTTGAAATAAAAAAGATTGAGAAATGGATATAATGAGGAAGTTATATTAATTTTAAATAGTATAGTTTTCATTAACACACTTTATCTTTAAAACTATGCAATGTATATGCATTGAAAGATTTAATATTAATACTTTGTAAATCATTATATTTAGAGTTAGAATTTGTTATATAAGTAAAAATTTTATTAAATATATGACTGGAGTTTACCCCTAAAATAAAACACAATCATACAACACAATATTAATTACAAATTTAGAATAGTTAACGGTAATAATAATAAAATTTTTGGGGTATTTGTTAATGAGGAATAAGAAATAATAAATTTTTGAGTAGTGTTCACTATTTTGAAATAGATCCACTTTTAAATAGAAAGATTAGTCCCTTAAGGAAAATAGTGACGCGATGATACTAGATGTTTGATACGCCATTACTCCTCGCCGTTTGAAACTGAATATGGTTTACATTGAGCAACATTACGAATAAGTGAACGTCCTCTTCTGGACTTCCCGGGTTTGACTAACGATAACTTGTTTCCTTTTATGTCCTTAACTTGATAAGGTCCATCAAATAGGCAATCAATTTTTGTAGAAGTATTGGATTTTACAAGAACTTGATCTCCTATTTTAATATCATGTGATTCTCTAGTCATATTTATCATTTCATTTTGATGCTCTCTTATACATTGTGAGATTACTTGTGCTACCTTTCTCAACTCTTTTAACTTATCAATAGTACTGCTGTTTTGATACCCAATGTTGACCAAGTCCGATACATTTGGATGACGACCAAACATGAGTAGAAATAGAGTCTGTTTGGTTGTGGTACATTCAGTAGAATTGTAAATAAGACTTGCATAACTAACAGCATCTTTAAAGTTGAATGTAGCATTTTCATCCGCGATAATTTTTAATTTCATTAAAATTGTTCTCATAGTTTTAAACGATCTTTCACATATAGCATTTCCAGTTTTATGATCAGCTGTACAAAAGTGAAGTTCTATACCCATGGATTCACACAATGTTTGAAATTCAAATCCTTTATAATTTGTACCTTGATCACAGATGATTTTCTGTGGATTACCATATCTTGAAAATATCTCCCTTATTGCAATATTACATGTTTCCTCACTTGATAAATTTTCTATAACAATTGGTACCCAGTATCTAGACAATGTATCGATGAATTGTATAATTTTACCATGTTGTGCCACTACACATATATCAGTCGCAACTATTTCCCATACATTTTCAGGATATTGTATGGTTTCTAACTCTGGTCTGAATAGGTTCTTTTCCATTGTCTTTTGGCATGTTAAACATTGATTTATAAATTTTTCCACTTTTACCTTTAAACCTTTTATTTTATACTTTCTTTTAACTACTTCGATCAATTTTCTTCCAACAATATGTCTATACATATCATGCACACTTTTAATGATATGCCATGCCAGTTTATCTCCAACAATTGGTATTACTAAACGTTCTTCTTGTAGATCATTATCTTTCTTTACAGTGACATATTTGATATCATTTAATTTTACATCATAAGTTTAATGACTATTAATGGGAGACATTTTTATTAAATAATCTAAGATATAAATAGAAATATTACATATATAAATTTAAATATAATTTATAAATATTTATATTTTATCACCACATTCCCCCTTCTAAACCTTGTATGATCCAACTTTGCTTTTAACTGATCTATCCGGTAACATTCTTTTCTCACTTGTAGTAGGACCAATACTTTTACTAAATATCTTTTTTGTACCAACATTTTGCTTTAATTGTGATGTATGCACTAACTTATTTTTAACTGTAGGAGTCTGGACATAATATAAATTTGATCCAGCTATTCCATTAACTTTACCATGCTCCCAATTTTTCTCAGACTTATAATCTCTTACGTATACTTCTTCTCCCTCCTTAAATTTTTCTTTTAACTCCTTATTGATGATAGGCTTCATTGGCTCTTCTCTTAAAGCATCTAGATTTGAACGAATTCTTCTTCCAAATAATAATTCAGATGGAGATTCTTTTCCTTTCCCATGTGGCATTATGCGAAAGTTAAATAAAAAGCGATCTAAAGCTTCATCAAGACTCAATCCTGTCTCAACTAATTTCTTCATAGAGACTTTAAAAGTCTTAACTAACCGCTCACAATGACTATTTGACATTGGGTGAAAAACTGGTGTACGAATGTGACTAATTCTTCTCTTCTCCAAAAATGTTTCCATCTCATTACTAATGAAATTTCTACCATTGTCTGATACCAACTGTACTGGATTTCCATGAAGTGAAAAAATCTGACGCAGGACTACGATAACATCTCTTGATTCTGTTCTTCCCATCTTAACAACATGTGGAAATTTTGAATAGGAATCAGTAACCAATAACCACATAAACCCAAGAAATGGTCCAGCAAAATCAATGTGTACACGCTGCCAAGGTTTTTCAGTCTTTTGCCAAGAGTGAAGATCTTCATTAGTCTTTGTATCTCCATAAAGCTGACAACATTCACACCCTTTTGTCATAAGTTCAATGCTTTCTGAAATTCCAGGCCAAAAACAGTAACTCCTTGCCAATAACTTAACCTTTGTCGCACCAAAATGACCATCATGTAAAAGCGTTAATACTTTCTCTCGAAGCGACTCAGGAATGGCCACGCAAATATTACGAAACAGTACACCATTGACAACAGATAGTTCATTTTGAAAGATTTGATATTTCTTTATTTCCTCATCTTTTATATATTGGGGAAAAGATGTCAAGACCAACTGTATAACTGCTGAAATAATACTATCTTTCTGCTGTTCTTTTTTAATTATTTCTAAATCTAATGGACAATCATCAACTATTTTTTCTATAACTTCTTCCATTTCTCTATCCTCTGGCATAACTTCGGGTGATGGCAAACGACTCAAACAATCAGCTTTGGCGAATTGTTTCGTATTAACATATTCAATATCATATTGGTAGCGTCTCAATATAATATTCCAACGGTCAACTCTTTTTATTACAGTGATAGGTAAGTTTGCCTTTTCCTGAAAAATATACGTTAACGGTTTAGAGTCAGTTTGGAGAATGAATCTCTTAAACATCAGATAATCAGAAAATTTTGTAACTCCAAAGATTATAGCAGCGGCTTCTTTATCCAACTGACTCCAATTACGTTGACTTTGGGAAAAGGTCTTACTAGCATGTCCTAGCGGTCTTTCTTTATTCTTATCATCACGCATTAACAATACAGCACCCAGACCATATTCGCTAGCATCTGTAGCTAGAACTAACAACTGAGAACCATCATAATGTGACAACATAGTAATTTCCATCAACTCTTTTTTCAAATTCTGGAAACAATTTTCATGGACACTATCCCATCTGAACACTGTACCTTTTTTGATCAATTCATATAATGGCTTAGCTTTCAACGTTGCATTTTTAATATAGTCAGAGTAATGTATACATTTACCAATAAAAGTATGGACTTCAGCTTGATTCTGAAGTCTCCTCATGCTTACTATACCTTGAATCTTTTCAGGATTGGGCTTCCTCCCTTCTTTACTCAACAAATGTCCCAAAAATACCACTTGTTCTTTAAGAATCTCTAACTTTTTTGCATTCACAACAAGACCCATTTCATCAAGTTTCTGAAATACGGAATCTAAACGACGAAGTAAATCTGGTTTTGAACATCCAGCTACAATTATGTCATCAAAATAACAGCTTACCATCTCCATGTTACCAAAACCTTCATACATATGATGCTGAAATATTGCAGGAGCCGAAGCAACACCTGGTTGTAATCGTTTAACAGCCATAAGACCTTCTGGAGTAGCTACTGTTAGAATTTCCATACTTTCCTCATCCATGTGCAATTGATTAAATGCATTCTTTAAATCTATCTTAGCAAATAGAGAACCACCAGAAACTTTATTAATCGCCTCAACCAAACTTGGAATAGGAAATTGTTCTACCTGTAGTTGGGGGTTTACAGTTTTAGAGTAATCACCGCAGAGTCTAATAGATCCGTCCGGCTTTGGAACAGACACCAATGGTGATGCCCATCTAGAGGTACGGACAGGTTTAAATATATTAGCTGAAATTAAACGCTGAATTTCATCTTTAATTGGTTTTCTCAATGCAAGTGGATGATTACGAACAGGTAAAAATTTTGGAACTGCATCCGGTTTAAGATATAATTTAGCACTAAGATTTGACCCATCAGATCTTTCCGTATTAAACAGTCTTGGATACTTTTCAATAAATTCTCTAACTATGAAATCTGTTGAATCATTAATCTCATCAATTGTTTCATAGAAGATTCTGTTTAGATCAAGTCTTAACGCACTTATAATGTCCCTTCCTATTAGGCATTTTTCCTTAGAGAAAACACGCAATTCTATGACAGCCTTTTTTCCTTGAGCTTAACATTAGCAACAAAACTTCCAAGAATCTCTAAACCATTACCGTTCACATCAATCAACTCTCCTAAACCTTTAGTCTTTAACTTAGCTGAACCAATACTTGTCCAAATTTCTTTTGAGACAATGGATCTGTCGGCACCAGTGTCCAGTTTTCCTTTAATCTGACGACCATTTATTTTTATGACAAAACATTTTTCAATATTACTTTTACATTCAACCATATCCATTTCTATACCAAACATAGATTGTCTTTCATCATCGTCATCTTCACAATATTCAATTTCTTTTATCTTATTTTCAAATTTCTTTCCATTTTTCTCTTTGCATACATACTTTAGATGACCTTTTCGCTTACATTAGTTACAAATAGCGTCTTTCATACGACATCTTTCTCTTGAATGCCCATTTCTGGCACAACATTGACATCTTATACCTTTAGAACTTACATACGCTATAACATTATTTAATTTTGGATTCGCAGCTTCATATTCTCTACTAAGTTCTACCAATCTTTTTATAGTAACATTTTCCTCTTTACTAGCAATTATAAACTTCTTTGCACCTTCGTCTCTCAGCCCATTGACAAAAACTGTACCAATAAAACCATCTTTACCACCTTCCCATTTATCAAGATCGCACTCTCTAGCCTTAGAACATAACCGGGAAGCAAATTGTCTAACATCTTCATCTACTTTCTTTTTTGAGTTCATTAACTCTAATCTTGATACCATAGCACAACCTTTTTTTCTACCATATAAATCATTAAGGATTTCATTTAATTTGACAAGTGACGTGTCCTTCAATTTGACAGGTTCCAACTTGGCTTTCACTTCAGCGAAAGCTTTTGGGCCCATGTCTCTTATAAGAACAAGTCTTTGCTGAGCTTCATCTGTAATACCAGCCATAGCTAAAGCGACATCAAGTCTTTCCAACCAGTTCTCAATCCTCTCTTTGGCAGCATCGAATTCACCAATACCTTGAACCATTTTCTCTGTAGCCATGTTTGATAAAACAGTTCCTCCTGGCAATTCAGCTGTTCCTGTACTTGACTGCGACACCTTTGATTCTTGAGTCCCAAACGCCACTTTAATGACTATTAATGGGAGACATTTTTATTAAATAATCTAAGATATAAATAGAAATATTACATATATAAATTTAAATATAATTTATAAATATTTATATTTTATCACCACAATAAGTTTCCAAGTTGATTTGGTCATTCTTTATCATTTCAGTAAGTTCATCTTTACCATTACAAGATTCATGAATGAAATTTATTTCTTTTAATATCTTATCACTCCCTCCCTCGTTCGCAGAAGTGCAGCGCGATATGTAGTCAGCAATGCAATTTTGTGAACCTGGAATGTAGATTATCTCCGTAACATATTGTTTGATAGTACATAATAGTTCCATATGTTTGGGTTGTGTAATACTTTTTGAATTTAATAGAGATTTTAATGGACGATGATCGCTATGTACATACAACGTTTTACCACATACGAGATCCTTGAATGTTTCGACACCAACAGATATAGCTTTCAACTCTAAGTACGTAGGGCTCCTTGCCTTTAAACATTTACCAAGTATACAGCAAAAATGTCCAAGAATTAGTCTTTCAGAATCTTGTTGTTGATAGATATATCCGCCGACAGCGATACTTGATGCATCTACTACCATGATTAAAGGCAAGTCATCCTTTCTTAAATGTAAGTATGGTTTTTCAAGTAAAGCTTTAATCAATTCATCAAATTTCATCTTATTAGCATCAGACCATATAATTTTATCATTTTTATCACCTTTGCATGATATGTACACATCTCTTGTCATTAAATCCCAGTCTTTAATAGTAATTTTGAAATAACATAAACTTTGAAGAAATTGATAAAGTTGAAACTTCTTCTCCGGAAACTTTCTTTTAGTTAACTTTAAAATTGAAACATCACTTGGTCTAACAATGTTACGTTCAAAAGTCCACGAAAGGTAATTAACACTAGTTTGCAAGAATTTACTTTTATCGATACTAAGTTTTACATTACATTCATTTAATTTACATAATAACATTTTGAGGATTTTGAGATGATGATCTTTTTCAAGACTAGTTAATAATATTATATCATCCTGATATACCTCTACCTGCATGTTTTTATCATCACAGTTTTTACAAAATTCCTCCAGAACCAATTCCATTGTTCTTTGAAAGATTATTGGACTATTTACAGCCCCCTGTGGAAGTCTATTGTACGAATAAGTTTGACGATTGTATGTGAAACTGAACATATTATAATTGTTTGGATGAAGTTTTACTTGAAAAAAAGCTTGATGTAAATCTAATACCGATGCGTATGAAAATTCTCTAAGATGTTGTATTATTCTAAAGGCTGTATTTGGTTGATATGATATTTTTACAGTTTTGTTATTAACTTCTCTAGCATCTAATAGTACACGCATCCGAGTGAATTCATTACCATTTTCATCATAAAACTTCTTGGGTGCATTGGATTCTTTATCAAATTTTATGATTGGATAGAATGGTGACACTTCTACAACCTGACTTCTTGAGATTATATTATACTTTAGCATTTCATCAATGTTTGCTTGAATGTCTTTTGATGTTGGAGCAGAATAGTACTTGATACCCAAAGGCTTAACATTTATCATCATTTGCTCTGGAGCTACATCTATACCCTTTCCACAGTCAAAATCACTCTTTGGATTCAGGTTTGGTAATTCTTCTTTCAAGTGTATTTTGAAATTTCTTTCCATCTCACTTAATTCTGTATTTTTGACTTGACAATGAAAAACATGTTTGAATTTAGACTTGTCTTTTGGTAATAACTCTTTATTTTCAAGATCAATAACAATGTTGAGATTCTTTAAAACATTTAAACCAATAATTCCATCGAATTGTTGATACTTTTCATCTGAGATAAGTAGTTCATCAATAGCAGTTTGAAAACCTTCTAGTTCAATACATGCACTACCACTAAATCTTTTCATTTAGGTTCTTTTCCCAGATGTTACGATTTTAACTGCAGGCAACTCGTCCACATTTACAAATTCTTTCGCAATACACTTTGGAACTATCGTGGAGTCAGATCCACTATCAATTAATCCATTAAAACAATAACCATTAATCATAGCTTAACGATGAAGAAGTCTGACTTCTCTTCAACTTTCTTCTCTTTCAATGTGACCATTGTGACATTCTTTTTACACTCATTCACTTTGTGTCCTTTTTCACCGCATTTCAAACATAAGTTTAATCTTTTACGGCAATCATCATAGGAATGTCCTTTCTTTTTACAATAAGAACATGAGTTGGATTCGCTTCTTTGTTTCTTATGATCGTTTTTAACACTGTTGTGATGCATATTAATGGAACAAGCGATATCAGCAGCAGCTTCTTGAATTGATTTGTAATCCTTTCTACAATTCATTAATCTTTCTCTTGCTATTCTGTTTTTCTCTCCCAATTGAATGGTGAGGCGATCAAGTTGCCAATTGAACAATTCATTTTCATCAGTAACACTAGAAGCACATTTAACCAATTCAGCAAATTTTAAAATTCCCTTTTCAACATCCTTAAATTCAAATTGAAACGATAACAATCTACTTTGAGCAGTAGTCTTTGAAATTTGACCATTATATTTCTCTTTTAAATTGTTAACAAGTGCATTGTAGTTTGCAAATTCCTTTTCTTCTAAGAAGTCAAGACAGGCATCAGGTAATTGAATCATTAACATAGCTTGTTTGCGTGCATCATCTAGATTTTGACTATCAAGAAGTATAGTCATTCTTCTCAAGAATGGACCTATGTCCTTACTCATATCAGTATACTTTGGCAGTTCAATGTTCATTGTACCAGTAGTTGGATCCATTAGTCAGTGACAGTACAAGTGAATTTCAACAATCAATATCAGTACAAGAAAATCCCTTTACAAGACAATCAGTAACAATATAAACAATTTTCAAGACGCTCAATAATCAGTAGCAAGAGATCCTTTTTGGCGCGCAATAGATACCAACTTCTATTATTTTTACACTTAACACTTTAAACAATAACAAGACAATTTGATGACGCTTTAAATCACGATAAAACACTTTAATTTTTACTTCAGCTGTCCCAATACAAGTAAAAATTAGACAAAATGAAGTAAAAATTTTATTAAATATAAGACTGGAGTTTACTTCTAAAATAAAACACAATCATACAACAATATTAATTACAAATTTAGGATAGTTAACGGTAATAATAATAAAATTTTTGGGGTATTTGTTAATGAAGAATAAGAAATCATAGATTTTGAGTAGTGTTCACTATTTTGAAATAGATCCACTTTTAAATAGAAAAATTAGTCCCTTAAGGAAAATAGTAACGCGATGACACCAAATGTTTGATATATCATTACTCTTAATATCTCAAGAACGACAAAATGTATCAGTTCGATATATATCTCATTTGATAGATAATTTTATTCTACATAAAAGTTGTAAAAACACTTTACTAAAAAAGTTTCATCTTGACATACTGTTTTTAAAAAAACACAAAAAATTTTTTAAAAAAATTTCCAAAGCGATTTTTTAGTACTTAAAGTTTCTCGATTTTCTTGGGATTATACTTAAAATGTAAGTTAAAGAGAAACTTAGATTAACTTTTTTCTTTTTTCCAATTTCCTTCTCTGAATCCTGAAATATCATTTTAAAATGTAAGAATTTAGATTTTTTTTGGTCATTCTCAAAAAAGTTCGAAATCTCAAGAATAAAACTTGAAATTTTAACTTTTTTTATTTTTACATTATTAGCATGTAAAACTATATATGCTTGGATAATTTCAGATAAAACGAATAACTTTAAGGGGGTCAAGAATTGCACACCAAAACACGTTTAGGTAGCTGTATATCAAGAACGAGACTTCAGATTAAGATAATATTGCATTTTTTGAAATAAGCACAAAACGTTACATATATTATAAGATATAAAAAAGTTTCAATATTGAAAATAATTTACACATCCTCGTTACTCCTCCAATATATGTTAGGATTTAATAAAACAATTTTTTTATACATATATTTTGAAAAATATTTTAATATAAAAACACTTTTATAAAAAATATGATCTGCAAATTGATTATGATCTGCCGAAGGCAGGTTTAAGGCTAGTCAATTAAAAATAATGAAATGATAAAAATAATTTATTTATTCAAAAGTTAAGATTATAGAAAATTATTAAGGTTAATAAATTTTAGTTTTTATTATCTATTTAGTAAAATAATTTACTTTCCAGGCTTTTTTTTCTATTATAGTTATTTGTTTGGATTCATATCTTTAAAACGACAATAATAAATTTTTTCATTATTTCGCCATTCTTTTATCATACAATCATTTGGTAATTTTCTTGTAAAAAATTTCCCAGAATTCTCGTAAACATATTTAACTTTAATTCTATCTAAAAATATATAAATAATTTTTTTCTGTATTTATTTACCTCCACTTAGTATAAAAGAAATTGGAACATGCCCTATAGCAACAGTAATATTTTTACCACACGTATCAGTTTTTTTAGCAGGTTGACATATCGGGATACTCATTTCTGCAGTAACATTTTCTACAACTGTTTTATTGTTGCTTTTACTTATAAGACACGCTGGTAATCCAACAGCTTGAACCTTATAAGAAGTAAAATCATTATTGCGGAGAACAAAATGAAAACTATTACATAATAATATATTTATATATGTAATTAATATTGTTAGAACTTTCATTTTGAATGTTTTACTTTATTATTTTTAAGTGTAATTTCCTTAAATACTAAAAATTACCATGCAAACTTGTTAGAGAATAAATATTTAAATTCTAAAAAATCAAAAAACAGTAAATATAATTACAAATAAATATTGATATTATTTTCGGTGCAGATTATAAAAATTTCAGTATTACAGAAAACAGACTTTTATTAAAAAATCAAAATTTATAAAATTTTGTTTAGTAACAATTTGTATTAAAAAAAAGAGCAATTAACTCAATACGAAAACATATAATTATCAATAAAAACAGTAAAAAATAAACTTACAAGTATTAATTTATTACAACTGTAGAATATTAACTCTCGGCACTAAAAGGTAGCTTGCATAATGAAGTAAAATTTGTAAATAAGATTAAATTAGTAAATTGTTTTAAAATAGTTTATTTGAGATCTACATTTTACTTTGCTTTTTTTAAAAGTAAATATTGGTTCTCCAACAAATCAGTGTACGGCTTGTATACACAAAAAATAAAAAGGACAAATTTTGACAAATCTATCTATAATGCAAAAAAATGTCCCACCATTTTAAAAAATTGAATATTATTCAAATTTTATAAATATCAAGCGGCAGCAAAAATTTTAAAACGATGCAAAATATTAGGTTGTCGCATACATTTTGCCGTTTTTTTTACAAAAATATATATGTATGACTTTTTAAATTAACGTGGCTTTTTTTTAATTTTGATATTTTTTATAACATTGTGCTCATTTTAGTTCCCAACTTGTTTTTTTATCTTTATTTTATAAAATACGTTATTAAAGTTTAATTTTGTTTGATGTTATAAATGTTTAAATAAAAATCACCAAATTAAACAATTTACTAGCAACAATAAGTTTAGAAATTTAAAAATTTTCTAACAATAATAATGTGAAAACTAATAATTATTTACTTACACAAAAGGTTATTAATTAGAAATTTTATTTTAGTTTTCGTTCTTATTTAAATTAAAATATGAAAAAGTTATTATTTTTACTATAAATAAACATCCATATTATTTATAGGTTTTCATAAGTTTAATTTTTAAAGATGATCTTTAAAGACATTATAAAAAAATTTAAACTATCAAATATGAAAATTTCATATAAAAATATAATTTATAATTGCTTAAACTATTGAAACATAAAAAAAACGTACTGTAATAAGTTAAAAATGTTTTTTTATGAAAGTGTTTGTAATTTTACTTAAAATTAAATTCTAACCTTGCATTGTAAAATTTATTGTAGAAAACAACTTAAGTTTTAGAATAAAAAAAATTTACTAAAAAATAAAAATTTATTTTAACAATCCTCTAATTATTGTTTTAATTTTTATATACGAAATAGTTGAGGAAAAAATAGTCGCAAATCAAGAAAATTCAAATTTTTTGAGGTGGGACAAATTTGTTACATTTTATGCAAACCTGGTCCTTTTTATTTTTTGTGTGTAGAATCTTTATATTTTGTTTAAATTTAGGTAATTATAAAACTTTTGACTCAATCGTATTCATTATTAAATTCTACAAAAAACAATTTTAGAATTTTCTTCAACAATAATTACTATTCAAATAACTTATCATGAGTAGTTTTATCGTTGTTATATTCTCCAGTAGATGATTTAAATGAAGCATTTAAAAATTTTTGGTGATTTACTGTAGATATAAAATTGGGAGTATGTATTGGTAGATTGGTAAGTGCTACGTCAAACAGCATGTTTGATGCAAAAAAAGAAATAAATATCATATATATAAGGTCTTTATTGTATTTTTTCAGTTCTTATAAAGTTTTAAGTTACTCATACTCATCATTATAAGGTGTTGTTAGCACCACATTAACAAATCAACGTAATTCTTCTACGATTTCATTAACTTTTCACCATCAGCAAAATTAAGTTCATACACATCAGCTTCCATCCGACTTTGTTTAGCTTCTAGATGTGTCGCAAATTTCTCCATTAAAGTAGCTTTGAGAGAGATATAATTCGTTTTAACAGATTCAGGTAAATATTCTATTTCCTCACGAATCTGGTCTTCCAACGACAGCCATAAAACATCTCCCCAATCTTCTTCAGGAATCTTTTCAACCTAAACATAATTTGGAGATCTTTAATATAATGCTTGAATAGACGTGGGTTGGTTTTCGAATATTTCGTAATGTTTGATAATATTCTGAGTGACGACGTAATACGTTGATTTGGTCCATAATTGATATAATAAGGCACATAACTTGATTTATTATTGTTCATACCATAAGGAGTCTGGTATCCTCCCAGACCTGCAACCATAGGTGTACCCAACAATGGTATCTGATGACTTCCAACACCTGTAGCAATAGGTGTATTCACAAACGGTAAATGTTGACTTCCTGCTATCGTAACAATCGGTGTACCAGGAGCAGTTGTTGTTACAGGAGCAATATTATTAATCTTACTAGCACTCATACTCTCTGAAAAATTACTTCTCTTTTTTCTCTTCTTAGAATCAACTTTCTTCTCACTATTTGCACTACTTCTTTTCACTGACTTTAAGATTTTCCGACACTCCTCTATCAATCTCTTTGACCCAAGATTATACCGCTGAAGCACCCAGAACTTTTGAATAGCTAATCTCTCTAGCTCTTCCTCAGACCACGACTCCGACTCTTTCAAAGTTCTCAGAGTCACCAATAAACTTTCAATAGCTAACCTATCACTTCTCCACAGAGTGATATCTTCCATGCAAGATAAAATTACCCAAAATTTTAATTCAGAGCCCTTCCAATTAAAATTTAAGCTCTTCCAGAATTAAAATTTTATTAAATAAAATGTCTCCTGGCCCATAATTACAATAATATTAATAATATAGACATTAACATAAACGATATATAAATTATATACAGGGTGGGCCAAAAGTCATGTCACAGTTGGATGGAACACATTATAAATGTTATAACTTTTTTTGTAGTTGACATATTTAAATGATATTATACGCATATTGTAGAGGATGATTTATAGAATAATATATCACAAGATGGTTCTCAAGAATAATCTTTACGAAAAGTTGTATTAAATTAAATAAAAATGTTTGTATTTTTGTTTATAAAGTACATCTTATAATATTTCAATTAATTAAAAAATAAAGAATAGATGCTTAAAATGTTAGTTAAAAACATTTTTCTTCATAAAATATTTTGTTTATACAACATTAATTTCCTTAATATACTTCAAATATTTTTTATCGTTGTTACCTCTTTAAGAAAATATTCTACTGAAGAACGGACAAAAATAGTTCGTGATTGCTACATCAACAAGTATTTAATTGTTACAACTCAAAAATTATTCAAAACCTATTACAATGTGACCCAAGCTTCGTCAAGACATGCATTATTAAGTGTTGTAAATCATTTCAAAGAGTTAAACAAAACAATTTAATAAGAGTAATATGTAATGTTTTATAATGAACAAGCTTGTGCAAGAAATTAAATGGTGATCATTTAAAAGATTACATTTTTCATACATAATTGCGTGAAATATTGACCTATTACGAATTGTATCCATGTGTTTTAAACTTAAAAATAAGTTTAAATTGAAAAAAAAATTAAGAAATACTTTTTTTAAATGTAAAATATTAAGAAATTAAAAAACTTTTTTTTAAGTTCATTCTTGAGAACGATCTTGTAATATATTATTCTCTAACAAATTCTCTACAAAATGCGTATAATACCATAAAAATATGTCACCTACAAAAAAAGTTATAAAGTGTTTTATTTCAACTGTGTCGTGACTTTTGGCCCACCCTGTAGTTACTTAATTTATTATTACAATTTGATGACCACATATTTTTGATTACATTTCGATCAACCTCTATTTAACTGATTTTGGTATTTTGAATATCAAACTTTATTTGTAACATTAACAATCTTACTCTAATAACGTTTTTGTTGAGTTATTTATTGTCGAGTTTTAATGACTTTATTTCATTCTACCAACAAATTTTTATCAACAATTGTGTTGGTAATTTTTTTCATTCTACATGAATTTTCCTATTTTTAATAAAATCTTGGGAAAATTTTTTGTTCAGTATTTTAAATGTAAAATTATATAAAAAATTCTGCTTGTCGACGATGAAAAATAAAAAAATAAAAAATTAACGATTTTTAAAAATTCACTTTTTGCTTATAACTTTGTAGGTATTAAATTTTTTTTATAATTATCTCTATATAAAAAATAACCACTTTTATTAAATCTATATAATGAGCAAAGTTCAATAATCATCTTATGTTTCAATTTAAATGTACATTGAAAAAACTTTAATCCCGAGTGCACACGTTTTCATATTTTATGGAACTTAAAAGTATCTAAAATCGAGAAATTTTAGTAATTCAAAATACTTCTTAGGGGAAAATTGTTGTCTTTCTTTTGGCTATAAAACCATTTAAAAATCTTTTTTTAATCTTAAGATATGTTGAAAAAAATATATTCCATTTTCCAACACATTTTTGCATTTTGTAGTAAAAGAAGCAAAAAATGAATTATTAGGATATTTTATGTAGAAACATCTTTTCTTATGCATTTAAAATACTACATTTTGACCGATGAAATAGAATAACTTTAAGCTGAGTTATGATCAAATATATGTTGTCAATTAATATTTATTACATTTTTTACAATACAAAGCTACATTGAAAGTGATTTTATAATAAAGATGCTCTACACAATCCTAACTTAAAGCTAATAAATTTTTCCAAGAATTGAACAAACTGAAAATTTCAAAGAAGATATTTACTGACAGCATTTGAATACTCTTGGTGCTTTTTCTAAAAATTAAAAATTTATATAGTTTATTTATTACAACACTTAAAATCTACTACAAGTCAATCCAAAAAATTGTTTTTTTAATATCCTACCTTTTACCGCAAACAAAATAATATTAAAATCATATAAAATTTCTTAAAACTACATTATTTTATTAAAAATTATACAGGGTGGCCCACCTAAAACTCCCCAGACATTTGCATATATATCTCCACGCATAGATAAGCTACAAACATGGTATTATAATCATTTTGTAGCTGAGATATATCCCATCCTAAATCTATTAACAAATCAACAAAATGTGGATTCTAGGTGGAGTTATGGGCTTTTGAAATTTAGCTGCATTTTTCGACTTTCGCTAAATGTAACTTTTTTATTTAGAAAGATTTTTTAAAAATTGTTGCAGATTCTGAAAGTATAAAGTCTTTTGTACTAAACTCCAAAGTTACATAAAAATTGAAGTCCGGGAACTTTGTTTAATTTTTGAATAAAAGTTAAAAATCTTGATTTTTTCTAAAAAATCGATGTTTTTTAAGAATAAAATTTTAATTAGATAATTTTTAAAAAAGTTTTATTGATATTCTGATAGAGTAAGCGAAGCTCTATCGAATAAATATAGTGTCACTACATTTGATTGAGTTTGAAGAAAGTTACGAACAGTCAAAAATTGACCTTTTTTTACAATAATTCTATAAAAAAAGAAAATATGTTAACCTTTTTCAAGTTTTCGAGTGCAGATTATGTTTGGTTTTCAAACGTATTTAAAATATTGTTCTATTTTAATAAATACTTGCTCATATTTTAAAAATAGAGAGTATGAGATTATGAGTGGATATACAAAAAATTTAAAAGACACATTATAATTGTTCTTACAGAGCAATATCTATACAAAATAGTATAAAATAATTGTAAATGGTGTGAAAATATTAGAAAAATTATTTTTTTCTTGAATTTTTGTGATAAGAAATATTTCAGTTCTTTAGACAATTTATGAACAAACAAGTAATAATCTGTAAACTAAAAAGGATAAGGAGGATTATTATTGCTATTAGGATACCATAAAGATCAGGGAAAGTATTATTTGTATTTTAACTTTTAAATGAGTGTCAAAAAGTCGACTTTGGCAAATCATAACTTCTTTCAAAGTTAACTTCTCGGAACGGTCATATACTTCATTCGATAGAGCTTCGCTTACTCTACCAGAATATCAATAAAACATTTTTAAAAATTACTTTATTAAAATGTTATTTTTAAAAACATCGATTTTTTGGAAAAAATCAAGATTTTTAACTTTAATTTAAAAATAAACCATAGTTGCCAGACTTTAATTTTTATAACATTTTGGGATTTAGCACAAAAGACTTTGTACTTTCAGAATCTGAAACAATAATTGGAAAATCTTTTCAAATAAAAAAGTTACAGTTGATGAAAGTCGAAAAATGTACCTAAATTTTGAAAGCCTATAACTTCGCCTAGAATCCACATTTTGTTGATATGACAATAGATTTAGAATGGCACATATCTCAGCTACAAAATAATTATAATACCATGTTTGTAGCTTATCTATGCGTGGAGATATATATGCAAATGTCTGGGGAGTTTTAGGTGGGCCACCCTGTATATCAAAATTTTATATCATAAAAGAATAACTAAAAAAAAATTTTGAATAAACTTGAAAGGTGTCTTGATATAAAAAGGATCAAAATACAATAACATTTGAAAATAGTTTTATACATACGGCGGCTAAGTAATTTTTTTTTTAATTTCTATCTTATAAATTTTTCTTTAGATTTGATAATTATGTCTATATTTTTAAAAATAAATTAAAATTTGACACATAGGTATATACTTATGGTTTACATAATAAATCAAAGTTCCATTGGCAAGCAAGTCCAAAGCGAAGTGAGTAGCTCACTTGTAATTATCTATTTAAAGAGTGTACTAACATAAATTACAATTTATTTAAAAGAATGTTATGATTTGTTTAAGATTATTATTCTTATACTTTTGGTTGAAAAGTAAAATATAAAATCACGGTGTCTAATTTCTATAGTGCTAAATTTAATTATTATAATTGCTAACACATGATTATTAGTACAATATTAATTATTTTTATATATTTAAAGACAACTGTAATATTTTTTATTACACACAAAATTTTTTCCATCATTTTGTTACCCAAAATTATATTCAATTTAATTAATTTTTATAAAACCTCTTCATTTTGTTTCCTATTTCTTCATTTTGTTGCCTATTTCTTCATTTTGTTACCTACCTCTTCATTTTGTTTCCTAAAAAAATTAATATTCAAACATAGTAAAAAAAATAATATATAATGGTTTTATCAATAAAATTTTTTCTGAAATAAAAAATTACTACTAAAAATTGTGTGATTTAGATTTATTATCGACAATGGATATAAATAGTCTAACAAACTTAATTTATCTACTTAATTAAAAGATTAACTAATTAAAAATAGTGCATAGAAATTATTTATATTTAACAAAAATGATTTATTATGGTATTTTTCTTAGCATTTTCATCGTATTTCAAATAATTGTTTTGTTATGATGATTATTAATGGTAGTAATCTTTTAAATTAAGCTCATTTTCTGCCTTCAAAAAATTAATAATTCATAAAATTTATCACTTAATATCAAATAAAAAGTTTTATTTTAAATAATCTAAAGACAAATAGCAAAATATACCCGTATCAAAATGTTTTTTAAAAGATTAGTACGAAAATTTGATAAAAATTCCTTAATTTTCTTCATTCACAATATATATTGTTTAAATGTCAGATTAAATCAAATTTAGAAAAACTTTTTTTATTTGAATCATTAATGTCTGTTTTTTCTTAAGAAATATGCATTGTTTATTAATCATCAACCTTGAAATAAAAAAAGAATTAATTTTGGATGCTTATAAACGCTTCATTAACTCGAAGTATTATATTTATTAGAAAAATTGTCACAATTTGTTAAGTTTTATGTCCAAAGTTACATTAAAAAATATTTGTCATTCAAAAGCTTTTCTTTTGTTGTTTTAGTAATGTAGAATTTTTTTACAATCTAATGAACCAAAGTTTGATTTCACAAAATTATTAAATATAATATTTTTAAAAATTATCATTTCGTCATAAGATGTGTGATTTGCCTGAAAAAAACCTTTTTGATGTTTCAATTTAAAAATATTAATTTATATTAATGTTCATCAGTACCTTATGTAGTAAAATTTTTTTTCTATCTGTTTTTATAAAATAATTTATTTTTATTATAAGTATAATATAAATATATAATTTAGATATAATTATGAATAGATCGTCAAAATGAAACAAATGCTAATGATTATAAAATAATTTATAAATGTTTATTAAAATAAACAATTATTAAATATTTGTTAAGTAAATCTATAATGATAAGTTAAACAATTTAATTTTCAATTATTAAAAAATAGTATTAATTATTCTATGTTTTCTACTTACTAGAGTAAAATAATTTTTAAATGCCCACCATTACTTGCTTAATAATAGGTACTCTTTATTCATTAGGTAATATTCAAAAGAGAAAAGACAAAAATAAAATAATGACTACTGAAATTAACATGCTATTATGTTTATATGTTTTAATATCACCATCAAACATAACCGTTAGATGATTTAAAAAAAAGATGGCAATTTTTTTACCTTAGATAGCTAAGAGTTGATTTTTCTGCTATTTCTAATGTGGAAAAATAATACAAAAAAAGAATACATAATTTAAATATGTGATGATGAACAAATATATTAATGTTAGAAACCTTCTTTATTTTATTAAACCATTTACCAATTTGATTTTCTTAATTTCTATTACTCCAACTCATTGTATATTGTAACCTCAGTTTATTAAAAGATAAATTTACTTTATATTTATTTCAGTATTATTAATATAATATTTAGGATGCTTATTCAGTGTCAATATTGTAATGAAAAACATTTGCATGATCATATAATACTACATATTCGTGAGTCTCATGTTGAAAACGGAAGTTTAAAATCAAAAAATCTCAAGTGTCCTATAACTGAATGTACAAGAAACACTTTAAATAATGAGAGAAAATATATGAATATAACTGACCTGCTAAAACACTTTAATCGCAATCACTTCCAACAATCCAAAAAAAACAAATGTATTGAAAAGTGTAGCAATTTAAATGAATGTAATATTGATAATAACGTTTTAATAAATAGTGTTATTGTTGAGGAAAATAATCATCAGGAAATACTAAAAGAAGGCGAAGAAGATAGTAAAAAATCTGAAACAGTTGATTCTTTACTGTTAGATTTTGTTTCCAACAATCACGCAAGTGATAAACTTTATTACAACGTTTTTGATTTATTTCAAAAAATTCTTCAAATATTAGGAGATGAAAATTCACTTGAAATATTGAATAATACAAAATTCAAGAATATCATTAAGAATAAAAATAATTTTGTTCATGAAAAGTCATTGTTATCAAATTGTGTAAATGAGAAGATAAATATTTCTAAAAATAAAAAAAGAAGATTAAACAATGAAAAAGAAGACAACAATAAAATGAAATATATATTAAGAAGAAAGAAATATAATATTTATCATATTGATTTGAATGAAGATGTTCAAAGTTATGTTAATAAGTTTTCAAAAATAATTGACAATAATTGCAAATATTTAAAAGTAGTACTATTTTTTGATGATATATGTGTAAACAATTTATGTACAGGACATACAAAAAACGGAAATATATCTCATAGTGCATATAGAATCATCCACAATAATGGTAGGTACTAAATTCGTAGAAATATATAAAAAAACTGTTAACTATATTTAATATTATGCAAAATACTGGTAATTTATATATTAAAAGTTATATAAATAGTAATTGAAGTAAAATAAATTAATTTGACATAGTAGTTAGTTTGTTGGTAATCAACAATAAAATATACTATACTCTATGACTAAAATTTGATATTATTGAGTAAATTAAATATTGTAACAAATATTAATAATAATATTAACTTTATAGACACAGAAAATACTTCTACCCAAATGTCTCAAATTGTACACTATAGAACTTATGCATTATGTTTGACAAATATTGCTAAATGTGATAAGTACGAATCTTACATAAATTTTGTCCTATCTCAGTTTGAAAATAGAAGTATAAGATTATTTGATGGAAATGAAATAATTTTAAAAATTCATTGCATCATTGGTAAGTTAAAAATTATCATTAAACAGATGTATATAATTATAAAGGGAAGACAATATAATAATACACTTAATAAATATATATAATAACTTTAGGAAAAATAATCATTACATTACCAATAATCAGTTATAGTATATTTATTTATACGATACATTTATAAAGTGGTAATTAAGATATTAATATTATTGTTTTACGTAAACTATGTGTTATTTGTTCCTCTACGAATAAGTTTGAAAGAAAATCTTTTTTGAAACCTTAAACTTATTCATGCAATATCGTAATCAAAAGTGTTTAAACAGTTATTACTATATTATCTTTTTTTTGTAATATTACTTGCATATCTTATTATAAAGTTTATGTTTATGTATCATTTTTTAGGTGATCATCCATTAATGCAATCAATTTTTAAACATATACAAAACTATAGATCTGTTGGAAGAATTAATGCATGCCGTGCATGCACATTATTACCAAATGAATATGAAAGTCATATGACTTGTTCAATGACAAGAAGTTTTTTAAAAGTTAGTTTTTATTATTAAAATTAAAAAATTGGCTAATGTTTAGAATATTCTCCCTTCGGAAATCGCTATTTAAGTTATTTATTTAGCAAAGCATAATATTTTAATTATAAGTCTACGTGAACAAACGTATTTAGAGGTATTTTGTGGCATTTTTAAACAAAAATTTTTTTTGCTAAATTATTAATATTAGTCATATTTAAACAATTATTTCGTTTATATAAGTAGTATTTTTAAAAACATCCACATGTCTAAATGTATTTTGAAACATTTTTAGAAATTCTTTTTTTGCGGTATTAATCTTTTTGATTTAATTTCTTAAATTAGTTGTATTAAAATTAGTTATAGTATTAAGATAAATATTTTTTTTAACAAAGCGATTGTTTTCTCATTAACAAAATAACATATTTTCAACAATACATTATATAAAAAAGAAAAACTTTGTTATAAAATAGAATTTATTATTAATGAGGGGTCAATCAAAACTTTTCATCTACAATGTTCGTAAACATATTCTCCATATAGGGTACTATTATTTTACTAGTGTCTAATGTGAATTTATTAATACTTGAGGTATTTAAGATATTTTGGTGTGAAAGTAGATAATTTGAAAAGGTAAATGTAAACAAAGTTTAAATATTGCACAAAATTATTTTCAATTTGCCAACCTTGGTGATCTATTATATACGACTTTAATGTTATATACTAATGGAACATGTTGTTTCAAAAGTTAAAAATTTCTTTTTAATTTGATAAAAATGATTAGAAAAAATATCTATCAATATTGCCAACCATCTATAAACACTGTAAACAGTGTAAAAAAATCTTATTAAAATAAAAACAATAGAAGTCCATATTCTAAGCATGTTGCAAGAAATTCACAACAAAATTTTATTTTAAAAAATGAATTTAATTTCAATTATTTTCAGGAACATGAAATTCCTAATGTACCAAAATACAACAATTGGGTTTCAGATGGATTCCATGACGTTCTAGAAGGTGTATTATCAAATGTTCTATATTCATCTATTAATCTTTTTTTAATAATTAGTAAAGAATGTTCAAAAAGATTAAGGAATGATATAGTTACATTAGCAAAAAAATATAATGCAGGATCTCTTTTGTCTGTATTAAATGAATCGATTTTCGATCTTAACACGGAGAAAAGAAAGATTTTTAAAAAATCAAAATTTATTATGTCTGGAGAACAAAATCTGCTTTTATGCAGAATATTTTTTGAGTATTTAAATCAAAATATGGTTTTTGAAAATCAAAGTTCAATATTGCAATCCATGTATTGGCTCTTAAAAAATGTTTTATGTATTGCTTATCTTTTAGAAGACCATAATAAATCAGCATTAGAAATTTCACTTGAAATAGACAAGTATGTGGACCAGTTTCTTCATCATTTAAAAGTAACATTTCGTAAGTAATATTTTAAAATAGGATACTTTTCTGTATCGGTAGGGTCGATCGAAAAAGATTGCTTTTGTTTATTTAATTATGTTTAAATTATTCTTTTGTTAAAAAATACCTTGAATAAGTATGTTTTTATTAAATATTAATAATTGATCTTATCAATTTTTGCTATAGAAAGCGAATATGTACAATATCGTGCAGTAAATACTCAAACATATAATATTCTATGTTCATTTTTCTCAAAATAAATTTAGTTAGATAACTATTTGGGATATTTCTAGATGTTATTTGCATTTCTTTACTTGATATATTTTCATATCATTTAAATTATTTGAATGTAAGCCCCAAATATTTAACTGCATGTATATAGGTGTAGTTGTTTTAAGTAATAAAATTTAGTCAAAGTTATTTAATTTTTTTTTGGCTTTTGATGTCATAATCATTGAGAAGATATTATATTATCATTTTACAGCACTTTAAATTATCAGATAATTATTTTTTCACGTGGAAATTCAAAATGACTAGTTAATTAATTGAGGCATACACTAAAAAAATTACTAAAATGCGTTATCAGTTATCTATGCTGTAAAATTAATTAAAATTTTAATTTTTTTTATATAATCAAACTGAGATTAGCGTATTATCACTATTTATACTTTATTTTATCTGGTAATCATTTTTTATTACTAAAATTTAAATCTAAAAACGCCTCTACCGAAACGAAAAAGTACAAAAGTAGATTTAATGTTTAAAATATCATGACGATTATACAAATAATCTAACTATAAGAATACTAAGAATAAAGTTAATTTTTTTTGATATTTTTTAAATTAAATATAATTTTTTCAGCTGGTTACCAACTTTCATATAAATATCATATGCTTACGCATTACAAGGATTGGATATTAAAGTTTGGTCATCCACTTCACTTTTCTACGAAGCGATTTGAGGTAACTTTATCAAAATTCCACGTAAAAATTACAATTTATATACAGCAAAAAATTGAAAAAGAAATTTTCCTGCAATTTTAGGAAAGCTGGTGAATCAACAATTGGAGGAAAAGTATTCCTGTTAATTATGAAAAATATTTTTATTGAATTTTCGATGAGACAAATTTTTTAGTTAAAAAAAATTTAATATTATTCTTTCACAATGCAAAGTAAATGAGATCATCATAGAATATCTCATGCTGATCTGCAAAACATAATACAATGCTGCGTATTGGTTTTGTATTTGCAGAAAAAAATTCTAAAAATATATTTTTCGTACAATAAATTTTCCGTCAACCAAAATTCAGGGAAATTTTTTGTTTGTACACATAAATGTAAAATTGTAGAAAAGTATAAAATATAATAAATGAAAAATCCTCTACATATATAAAGGAGAAATAACCTTAAAAAAAATAAAACCATTTATATGTTAATAAGGAAAAATTTTAGCTTAAGGAAATTAGTCAGATGAATTAAGTTAAAAAAATCAGATTTAAACTTATTTTAAAATTTTAACAACTATTGTTATATACAACTAAAATTTGAAAATGATCGTCTTTATAATTTTAAAAGTGTAGAGACAGACAATGATTATTAGAAAATTATCAATTATTTAAATATTTAGGATGGCATTTTCTAAACAAATAAAAAGAATTTAATTATTTAAAACTATAGCAACGCATGAAAACAATTAAGGAAATAAATCTTTTATATTTCAAAGTTAGCTAATTATTCAAAAAACAATATAAAATATAAATTAAAGTTGATAAATATTTAATGATTCGTAGTACATTCTACGAATTAGTAAAAATTCTTTAAAGTTATAAAAATATCCTGATATATTCTTCATAAAATCAAATTTTTTATGATTTGAAATTATTGTCACTATTAAATATAAGTATATTTTTAATATTTTCTTTAGATTTTAAGTATAAAAAGAATCGTACTTTAGAAAATTTTTAATATTTTGTGTATTTTTTAAAGACAATTATAGGTTTTTTAATAGTATTTTTCTACAAAATCAGTAAACATTATAGAATATCGTGTTTTTTAAAAAAAGTGATAAAATTTCTATAAAAATGGGGAAAGTTAATTATAAATTCTCAGATAAAAAATCATTTTAGTAATTTACATTGTAATACAAATAAATAATAAAAATAAAGAAATTTACTAAATTTTTAAAGATATACTTTTAAATTTAATTATTTTAGAGTAGTCATGTTAGAATAAAGAAAGCTGCAGCAATTGGTAAATGTAGAAAAACCCTTCTTAAAACAATAATGGGAAAATTATATATTTTTAATAATTTAAATAGTATAAATGATGATGAAACGAATACTGCTATAAGTAATTTAAGAAAATCGTGGAAATATGATTGTGAAGCAAATGATACAGTAGAAAATCTTAATGATAGTTTTCTATCTTATATACATGAAAATGAAGTAAATAAGTATAAAGAAATTACATTATTAGAATATAATAATCTTGTTGTAGAAGATTATACTCAATTAGATCTATCAAATGAAGTTGAAGAAAATAACGATGAGTATGAAGATTTAATATGGTAATTAACATGTTTTTGATAAATATTCTATAATTTTGTATTTCTTCTATGACTTATTTTAATAATATTTTTTTGTATTTTTGTGTGCATAAAAGATACCACCTACTTTTATCCACAATCATCCACCCACTTTTAATTTTATATAAATATCCAACCTATCCTTATTTTAGTTAGTCTTTATACCATTTAGTTTCTAAGATGCTATTGGTGTTTGTATAATTATAATAAAATTTTAGCTTTGCTTTCTTTTATATTTTTGTTCCATCTGAACTACAAAAATCTACCGCTATAACGCGTGTTACTTGAAATTTTTATTCTTAATACCAGAAAATATATATTTATTCTATCACATAAATAAATTTACACAAAAAATATTCTAATGTCATAATTTTTCGTCCCCAAATTAAAATTGCATAGAATTTTTTCCAATTTTAATTATAAAAATTATAATCTTATGATTTTGTCGCAGATCGTAAAATGCTTCTCCTTTTTTTGCAATATCTTTCCTTAAACAGAATATAAATTATTAATTTTTATCAGATAGATATAAAGATTTTTTTTATTCTTTTCCAATAACACATAAAATAAAGTATCTAAAATATTTAGATAAACATTGTCCAGAATTCAGTTCTATACACTTTAAGTTAACATATTCCAAATAATCCCTATATATAATATACTAAGAAGAGAGATCGGGAAATTATTTTTGATATTAAAACTTTTATCTTTCTTATCTTAATATATGTAACTTTATATAGTGATTCTCAAATATTATTAATGTTTTAAAAAAATAAGAAAAATTAAAACTAATCTGTACTTTGAATTCTATTATATTTAATAATTTAAAGACAGCATTTTATATTAATTGGAAGTTTAATTTAAGTATTTTATTTATTTTACTTTTTCATTATAAAAATTTTTTACCATTTAAAAACATGTGTAATATTTTAATAGAAATCATTAATATTATAAGATATATTAAACAGAAAATACTATTTGATAATTTATAACTGTATAATAAAGAAACAAAAGATTTTTAAATTTTTCTAACAGATCTTTGCATATTTGAAAAGAAAGCAAATTGATTGTCCAAGCGTAGCGAAAAAAAAATTGCTGCTTGTTAAATATCAATTTCTTATCGACTTCCATTTATGAATTATTTTAATATATTTAAAAAAATCATTATTCTAATAGATATTGCAAAATATATCTTAAGCAACAACAATAAATATTTCCATACATATTTATAAATTTGTTTTTTGCATGAATAAATATTAAAAACACAGAAAATTAGAATTTTTCGTACAAATTTTAAATATTAAATTTAACATATAAAGAAGTATAAAATTAAAAAAGTTATCTTCTAGTTCGTCATGAATTTATACGATCTTCTCAAGATCGTATCTACAATGGAGTTGCTGTCGGATCCAGATGCCGCAGCATATCAAATTTTTCTTTTGGACAGAAAATTTTTCAAAGGATGGGCTAATGACAAACTGACAAGAGAAAACGCAACGGAAGCTATATTGAAAAAAATAGCAGAATCGTTGGGATATTCAATTACAAATTTTAAAATGGAATCAAAAAATATGGTAACAAGCACACCAATACCAATGCCAATAAATGCTGTAAGAAAAGAAAAGACTTCAGTTGATCAATTAAGTGAAATTCACGAAATAACACCTATTCGATCAACAGCAAAGGAGCTCAACATAAGTAAGGAGAAAAAAAATAATGTTTCTGAGAAAGATATCACCAGCCAAACAGTTTTAACAATAAATACAACTGGAACAGCTTCTGAGGATAGAAGCAATAAAAGCAATGAGACAAGCACAAATTCAACAATTGCTTCATCTAATTGTTCAACACCCCCAATATGTAATATATTGTTAGAAGTTATTGAAAATTCAGAAAATTTAGGAAGTCTCAAAAAAAGAGTTAACGAAGGATCAATCTATCTATTTGATGTAAACGACGTTTATGGATATATATTTTTGATAAAAAGTTCAGAGAACAATGTCAAAAACGCCTATAAGAGAAGATTACCAGCAAACTATACCAAGATACTGTCTTATGTATCATGTCTAAATTCTTTTTTCAAGGCAGCTGATGAAAGTAAAATGAAAGAAATGAGAATTTTTACTGGTGATGAATTAATCATCAGCATTTTCAAGGATATTAGTGAAAATAGTTATGAATTAATAGGAGGGGGAACTCTAGCAACAAGAGATAAATTTACGAAGCTAAAAAAATTAGTTATGAGTAATTTTATATCATTAGATATTATTTATGTCAAAAATGAAAATGTCAAAACACCATTAACGGAAATAAAAAAATTAGCTTTATCTTTTCAGAAAAAATTCAATGACGAAGGTACAAACACCATACAACAAAATGTAAAACTTAATGAAACCTTTGAAAAAAGATAAATAAAATTGCAATGTATGATTATATATAAATGAATATTAAATAGAATATCTTATCCAACCAAAAATAAATATGAGATTACTTAGTAAAATTGTTTGAATATTATCGTGCATTTGTTTGAAACATTTAATTATTTTTTATATTATCCTATTTTTATTCAAACACAACATGGAATTTAAAAATTTAATTTTTTTCAACGACTAGTTAACGTAATAAAAACATAACACACAAAATTTTCTCCATCATTTTGTTACCCAAAATTATATTCAATTTAATTAATTTTTATTAAACCTCTTCATTTTGTTTCCTGAAAAAATTAATATTCAAACATAGTAAAAAAAATAATATATAATGTTTTTATCAATAAAATTTTTTTTGAAATAAACAATTACTACTAAAAATTGTGTGATTTAGATTTATTATCGACAATGGATATAAATAGTCTAACAAACTTAATTTATCTACTTAATTAAAAGATTAACTAATTAAAAATAGTGCATAGAAATTATTTATATTTAACAAAAATGATTTATTATGGTATTTTTCTTAGCATTTTCATCGTATTTCAAATAATTGTTTTGTTATGATGATTATTAATAGTAGTAATCTTTTAAATTAAGCTCATTTTCTGCCTTCAAAAAATTAATAATTCATAAAATTTATCACTTAATATCAAATAAAAAGTTTTATTTTAAATAATCTAAAGATAAATAGCAAAATATACCCGTATCAAAATGTTTTTTAAAAGATTAGTACGAAAATTTGATAAAAATTCCTTAATTTTCTTCATTCACAATATATATTGTTTAAATGTCAGATTAAATCAAATTTAGAAAAACTTTTTTTATTTGAATCATTAATGTCTGTTTTTTCTTAAGAAATATGCATTGTTTATTAATCATCAACCTTGAAATAAAAAAAGAATTAATTTTGGATGCTTATAAACGCTTCATTAACTCGAAGTATTATATTTATTAGAAAAATTGTCACAATTTGTTAAGTTTTATGTCCAAAGTTACATTAAAAAATATTTGTCATTCAAAAGCTTTTCTTTTGTTGTTTTAGTAATGTAGAATTTTTTTACAATCTAATGAACCAAAGTTTGATTTCACAAAATTATTAAATATAATATTTTTAAAAATTATCATTTCGTCATAAGATGTGTGATTTGCCTGAAAAAAACCTTTTTGATGTTTCAATTTAAAAATATTAATTTATATTAATGTTCATCAGTACCTTATGTAGTAAAATTTTTTTTCTATCTGTTTTTATAAAATAATTTATTTTTATTATAAGTATAATATAAATATATAATTTAGATATAATTATGAATAGATCGTCAAAATGAAACAAATGCTAATGATTATAAAATAATTTATAAATGTTTATTAAAATAAACAATTATTAAATATTTGTTAAGTAAATCTATAATGATAAGTTAAACAATTTAATTTTCAATTATTAAAAAATAGTATTAATTATTCTATGTTTTCTACTTACTAGAGTAAAATAATTTTTAAATGCCCACCATTACTTGCTTAATAATAGGTACTCTTTATTCATTAGGTAATATTCAAAAGAGAAAAGACAAAAATAAAATAATGACTACTGAAATTAACATGCTATTATGTTTATATGTTTTAATATCACCATCAAACATAACCGTTAGATGATTTAAAAAAAAGATGGCAATTTTTTTACCTTAGATAGCTAAGAGTTGATTTTTCTGCTATTTCTAATGTGGAAAAATAATACAAAAAAAGAATACATAATTTAAATATGTGATGATGAACAAATATATTAATGTTAGAAACCTTCTTTATTTTATTAAACCATTTACCAATTTGATTTTCTTAATTTCTATTACTCCAACTCATTGTATATTGTAACCTCAGTTTATTAAAAGATAAATTTACTTTATATTTATTTCAGTATTATTAATATAATATTTAGGATGCTTATTCAGTGTCAATATTGTAATGAAAAACATTTGCATGATCATATAATACTACATATTCGTGAGTCTCATGTTGAAAACGGAAGTTTAAAATCAAAAAATCTCAAGTGTCCTATAACTGAATGTACAAGAAACACTTTAAATAATGAGAGAAAATATATGAATATAACTGACCTGCTAAAACACTTTAATCGCAATCACTTCCAACAATCCAAAAAAAACAAATGTATTGAAAAGTGTAGCAATTTAAATGAATGTAATATTGATAATAACGTTTTAATAAATAGTGTTATTGTTGAGGAAAATAATCATCAGGAAATACTAAAAGAAGGCGAAGAAGATAGTAAAAAATCTGAAACAGTTGATTCTTTACTGTTAGATTTTGTTTCCAACAATCACGCAAGTGATAAACTTTATTACAACGTTTTTGATTTATTTCAAAAAATTCTTCAAATATTAGGAGATGAAAATTCACTTGAAATATTGAATAATACAAAATTCAAGAATATCATTAAGAATAAAAATAATTTTGTTCATGAAAAGTCATTGTTATCAAATTGTGTAAATGAGAAGATAAATATTTCTAAAAATAAAAAAAGAAGATTAAACAATGAAAAAGAAGACAACAATAAAATGAAATATATATTAAGAAGAAAGAAATATAATATTTATCATATTGATTTGAATGAAGATGTTCAAAGTTATGTTAATAAGTTTTCAAAAATAATTGACAATAATTGCAAATATTTAAAAGTAGTACTATTTTTTGATGATATATGTGTAAACAATTTATGTACAGGACATACAAAAAACGGAAATATATCTCATAGTGCATATAGAATCATCCACAATAATGGTAGGTACTAAATTCGTAGAAATATATAAAAAAACTGTTAACTATATTTAATATTATGCAAAATACTGGTAATTTATATATTAAAAGTTATATAAATAGTAATTGAAGTAAAATAAATTAATTTGACATAGTAGTTAGTTTGTTGGTAATCAACAATAAAATATACTATACTCTATGACTAAAATTTGATATTATTGAGTAAATTAAATATTGTAACAAATATTAATAATAATATTAACTTTATAGACACAGAAAATACTTCTACCCAAATGTCTCAAATTGTACACTATAGAACTTATGCATTATGTATGACAAATATTGCTAAATGTGATAAGTATGAATCTTACATAAATTTTGTTCTATCTCAATTTGAAAATAGAAGTATAAGATTATTTGATGGAAGTGAAATAATTTTAAAAATTCATTGTATCATTGTTAAGTAAAAAAATTATCAATAACTGATGTATTTAATTATAAAGGAAAGACAATATAATAATACACTTAATAAATATATATAATAACTTTAGGAAAAATAATCATTACATTACCAATAATCAGTTATAGTATATTTATTTATACGATACATTTATAAAGTGGTAATTAAGATATTAATTTATTATTTTATGTAAACTACATGTTATTGGTCCGTCTACGAATAAGTTTGAAAGGAAATCTTTTTTGAAATCTTAGACTTTTACATATGATATCGTAATCTGAGGTGTTTAAACGGTTATTACTATATTATCTTTTTTTGTAATATTACTTGCATATCTTATTATAAAGTTTATGTTTATGTATCGTTTTTTAGGTGATCATCCATTAATGCAATCAATTTTTAAACATATACAAAACTATAGATCTGTTGGAAGAATTAATGCATGCCGTGCATGCACATTATTACCAAATGAATATGAAAGTCATATGGCTTGTTCAATGACAAGAAGTTTTTTAAAAGTTAGTTTTTATTATTAAAATTAAAAAATTGGCTAATGTTTAGAATATTCTCCCTTCGGAAATCGCTATTTAAGTTATTTATTTAGCAAAGCATAATATTTTAATTATAAGTCTACGTGAACAAACGTATTTAGGTATGCTGTGGCATTTTTAAACAAAAATTTTTTTACTAAATTATTAATATTAGTCATATTTTAACAATTATTTCGTCTATATAAGTAGTATTTTTAAAAACATCCACATGTTTAAATGTATTTTGAAGCATTTTTAGAAATTCTTTTTTTGCGGTATTAATCTTTTTGATTTAATTTCTTAAATTAGTTGTATTTAAATTAGTTATAGTATTAAAATAAACATTTGTTTAACAGAACTCTTGTTTTGCTATTAACAAAGTAGCATATTTTCAACAATACATTATATAAGAAAGGATAAAATTTGTTTTAAAATGGAATTTATTATTATTGGGCGATCAGCCAAAACTTTTTGGCCTCAATGTTCGTAAATATATTCTCCAAATAGGATACATTTATTTTACAAGTGTCTAATGTGAATTTAATAATACTTGAGGTATTTAAGATATTTTGATGTGAAAGTAGATAATTTGAAAAGGTAAATGTAAACAAAGTTTAAATATTGCACAAAATTATTTTCAATTTGCCAACCTTGGTGATCTATCATATACGACTTTAATATTATATACTGATAAAAACATGCTATTTTAATAGTTTTACAATTTTTAAATTAGCTAAAAATAATTAAACAAATGTCTACCAATATTGCTAACTATCTATAAACACTGTAAACAGTGTAAAAAAATCTTATTAAAATAAAAACAATAGAAGTCCATATTCTAAGCATGTTGCAAGAAATTCACAACAAAATCTTATTTTAAAAAATGCATTAAAAGTTAATTATTTTCAGGAACATGAAATTCCTAATGTACCAAAATACAATAATTGGGTTTCAGATGGATTCCACGACGTTCTAGAATGTGTCTTATCAAATGTTCTATATTCATCTATAAATCTTTATTTAATAATTAGTAAAGAATGTTCAAAAAAATTAAGGAATGATATAGTTACATTAGTAAAAATATATAATGCAGGATCTCTTTTGTCTGTATTAAATGAATCAATTTTCGATCTTAACACAGAGAAAAGAAAGATTTTTAAAAATACATTTTTTTATGCAAATTTAACTAAAACATTAAGCGATTTATTTAATTTGCCAAAAATATCTGCATCACTAAAAGTAAATTTTGAAGTTATTAAAATATTGTTAAAGAAAATATTTTGATTAACTTTTTTAGGTCTTATCAATTTTTAAAAACGTTTTTTATTCATTTCTCTTGTATTAATAATAAATTATTTACATAACAATATTTGATATTCAATAACTATAAGAAAATGTGTAACACTTTTTAATCACAACAAAAAGATTATATAAATCAATCATTTTTAATCATTAAAAAAAGTAATATTCAAATAAATGAGTATATGAGTATCAAAAAAATTGTTCATTTCAAACATATATAAGATTATATTTTTGCTATATAAATTTAATACTTAAATATATTTTTTATTATATATAAAAATAAAATCAACAATTATATAAATATTCCATGTCTACTTTCAATATAACGGTTAAATGCAATGTAGAAATATATAATCTTTAATCATCAAATAAAGTTATATTGAAATAGATAGGTTAAATGTATCAAACATATTTTTTATAGAAATTAAATGACTAAAATGAATTGATAAATAAAATAATTTGTTTTATATAGAAAGAAATATTATTTAATATAAAAAAATAAAAGATGCTGCATATATAACTTTTTAAAACTGTAATTTAATGATACCATTTAGAAAATATTGAAATATTAATCATCTCCTAATAGTTTAATTTTATAATATTGATAAAAATATTTTATTCAAATTTTCTCAAAAATAAAATTATAAAATCGTTAAATGTTTTCTTTGTTTTTACCTTATGATAAATTAATTAATTTTATATTGTCAAAATGAATCATTTCTTTGAAGATAAAGATATGGAGTACTATAATGGTTTACCAAACGATTTGAAGAGCATTATTTCAAAAAAAATTGATGGTAAACAAAATAATATATTTGAATCTGATTTAAAAAATCAATGGAAGGAATCTTTGATAACAAAACTTAATTGTGAAAGTAAAGAAATTTGTCAGTATGAAAATGTAAATACAAAAAATATAAATGACCAAATAAAAAATTCATTCAATGAGTTGGCAAATTATTATAATGATTACAAGAATAATAATGAAGTTCTTGATAAAATTGTAAATGATTTTCAAAATTATTATTTACAACGTACAAAGGAAAGACAATGGATAAAGATTGAGGTTGATATTCGTAAAAAAAATTCATGTATCATGAATCAAGAAATTTTAAATAATTTTGATAGTTTTTTTAATCTCATGCCGACAGAAAAAAAAGATTTAAATTTAACTTTAGAAGAATTTAAATGTTCTTTAATGGAAAACAAAAAAAAATGTGACGATGATACTATGAAAACAAATAAATTATGTAAAAACAATAATTACACTATAACAAATGACAACAGTATAATTTACCCATTCTTATGCAATTTTTTATTTATTATTAGTGCAAATACATACAAGCTATTATATGATAATGATATTATTAGCTATTTCGTCATATTAGAACCTAAGAAAATTATAAGTGGTTTCAAACGTGAAGTATTAAATAATAGTATGTTAAATAAATTTATTACATTAATATCAAATTTTTAGATGAAACAGCAAAACAATCTACTAAAAAAATAATATTGAGGGTAGTTTTCTTACGATTTAATTTAATTTTAAAATTTTTTAATATTTAGAATTTAATCAAATCATTAAATATAATCATAAATTATCCTGGTAGTAGAAAAAATTCACTTCAAAATATTTGCATAATTGATCTTCCTAAATCAGTTGAAAATTTTCTTTCATCCATAGGAAAATTTGAAAATGAAGAATTTGATAATGATAATGATTTGAAGAAGCTAGCTTTTGAGTACAACCGAATAACCTCAATATTTTGTAAAATAAGCATCAGTAATGTTCAATCTATTTATTTAAAAAAATTTGTTAAATTCGAGTGTTATAACAAATACGATAAAATTAAAAAGGATTTTTTGATAACAAATTCTCAATATGAGGATATTGAAGTGGAAGAAGATTAAGAAAATTTTAAAATAATTTATACAAATTTTATTGTGGTACAAAACAAAATAGTTTTTAAATGAAATTAAAGGAAATTTTTTACAAAATACGTAATTTAATTATTTAAAATATAACGGAAAATTAGTTTTAATTGTCATTTTTTAAACATAATTCTTAGAATATATAAATTTTAAGTGCTTTAAATCATTAAGATTCATTAATACCAATATTTATTAATTAATATAACGCCATTTCTCTAAATAGGGCTGTGAAAATATTTATTTTTATTACTATAATAATAATGAAAACTTTAAAATCAAAGTTATAAAACAAAATTTTGTGTAAAGTGTTAATGCTATTTTATTTAAATAGAGAGTTAAAGTAGTTTTGCGTCTATGAAAACTTTTTTTTGTAGCAGATTTATTATACAGTATTTAAATCAATTTAAATATACACTAGTGTCATTAAAATTTTAACAATTTTTATAATTTATCTCTTTAACAAATGGTAGTTTTTTTTAAAATATGGTAATTAAATTCTATAACACTAAACAAACAAAAAAATTGATTATCGTGCTGCGATTAAGATAGCGAAATAACTTAAGTTTGATTCATACTCTGCTTTATAAACAAAAAATAAGTTATAAAGATATTTAAATATTATCACTTTTATCTTTTTTATATAAATATTTTACAAATAAGTGATTAAATTTCTACTAGCTTCAAAAAAATTGTACATTTTGAAAACAAAATTTTATGAGAAAAATTAACAATTATTAAATTTATCTTTATTAAAATTTAAATAAAATGTGTTATTATTAAAATTATTACATTAAATCATATATATATTGAGTATTTAAAATATATTGCACGATTTATAAAACATCTTGTAAAAAATGTCTGGAGGTCAAGCAAATAAATCTAGAAGTTCATCTTGTGAAACAGCTATTTCTTCTCAGAATGATTCTTTATCACAAACAACAACATGTGTAAGCTTTATTAATATTGTAAATATATTCTATTAATGTCTATATTAATTTTAAATTTTAACGTCGTGCGCTAACATAGTGATTAAAGATTAAATAAAATATCATCAAATTCTGTTCTTAAATTTTTTAAAATTAATTATTTTTTAGACTTAGCTGTCAACTTATGCTAAAAAAAATAGCAATAATTGAGGAACAATTAAAAGACTTTGGAGAAACATTGAAAAAATTTATTGATAAGGATAAAAATAAGGAAAAGGAGAAGATTAATGAAAATGTGGGAGAAATAGAGGGAAAAAAAATCAAAGAAAATTTTTTTGATAGAAAAAATCAATTTTGTTCTCCAATTATATTTGGTCTTACAAAAAAAGTTGAGAAAATTAATTCTTCAGATTAACAATTTGTAATTTTTTAATATTATTCAAATAATTTTAAATACAAACATATATTTTAATGAGACTGATTTCTTGCGTTATAATATTATGATCTTTTATTGAATTAAATTGACAGTTTAATTATAGAAAGTATACTATCATTAATATGTATCGTCTTTTAAAAAAATGATAGCAGTTATATTGCATATGTATTTGCTGACCACTAAACAAATTTTCTAATAACGAACAAAGAGTAATATAAAAAAAATTAAATTTATGTAAAAAAATGACATTTGAATATAGATTTCCTAGAAAAATAATATATGAATTTAACAAAATAACAATTCTTTTGTTAGTTATACCTAATTATATTTTTTTGCTAAAATTGTCTCTTTTAGTGATGGATGAAAATACGTTTCACAAGAATCCTAGGCTTTTTGAAGTTGTAAAAATTTTACTTGTTACTGAGTACTTTAATAATATGTAAGTCATATTATATATGATGTTTAAAAATTTAAGTATAATTTTTTGTGAATAATCTTTATAAATTTAAGCATATAGAAATACGGGTAGTTAAAATACATAATTATAGTTTTTTTAAAAAACTGAAGATAGTTTTAAATGGTAAAATTCTTTTAAAAAAGTTTAAACAGGCATTATTATTATTTTTTGTACATAATGAGTCCAAAAAAAATTACAAAAAGGTGTATATTTAAATTAAAAAGTTGTTTATAACTTTTAAATATTATTTTAATATTTTTATATTTAGCATAACCGAAATAAACAAATGCCCTTCTGAAATGACAAACTATAAAGGAACTAATAAATTAGAAAGAATATTTTTAAAAATCATTCGAAATATCTTTTTGTAAGTTGGAACTTTTTTGAAAACTAATAGTAGATGTTATTAGTGGTTGTATTCATTTTTGTTATTGGAAAAATTCAATATATATTAATAATTTCTGCAACTATATCATTCGTGTATTCCGACTACCTTCTTGTATTCATCCATCAAAAATTAAATCTTCAATAGAAAATAAGAATACAAGATCAAAAGATTCAATGCTTCAATTCTTTAAAAAATTTGAAAGAATAAGAAATCCCAGTGATTTTGTATGTTTTTAATTCGAAATAACGTTATGTAAAAAATTATTGTAGGCAATTATGTTACTTCTTTCTTTGCAAACAGATTCAAATGAAATAATTATGCTTTTTCAAAATAATAAAAGTTTACATGAATTTATTGATAATAAATTCTATAATTGTTATAATGAAATGACTAATATTATTAAAGTAAAAAAAATAAAAGAACATATAAGGGAAATAAACAAATTAGGCATGAAACTAAAAGACAATAATACGCCTACTGAATTTACCAATCAATTACATATCTCATTTTTAAGTATATGTAAGTTTTCTACTATAAATTCTTTAGCTTCATATTAAAATAGAATAAAATATCTAGAAATCACTGCCATTTAAATATATGCATTTTATGAATCTATATATCTTATTCTTTGAAACATAGTATGCCAAGTTTAATAATATTTTTAGTATCCTATTTTAAAAAAAGTAACAGAGTTTTGATTGACATAGAAAAATACAATAAAAATCGTATGGGATTTTCAATAGGCTACAGAAAGGATTCTGATTCAGGGAAAGTTTTTTATTTTTTATTATTATCTGGTCAAATTATATATTCTAATGAGTCGTTTGAAAAGATGTATGAAATATTTTTAATGCTTAATGTAAGTATCTAATTGAATACAACCCAGTGTACCATGAAAATGTTTGTCCATGTGAAATCCGAGCCGGAAAAGAATCTATCGTAGATCCTTTATAGATATTACATTCACTGTGTACTGGGAATATTAAATCTTTAATTTAGTATTGTGTAAAAAATATTCCACAATTTCATTTATTTTATTTTCAGTTGTTAATTGTAAATTTGAAAACAAGAAATCAAAGCAGTCTTTTATTTTTTATTTTTCTTGTTATTGGAGGATATGATTTACATGAACATTTTAAATATATGAAAATGGAAGATAAAGATCTAAGAAGCAGAATTTTAACTACCATGAATACTTATAATGGCTTGTGACTCCTTATAATAGTTATTGATTTAAATAACTTATCTTAATGAAATATAAGTATCTACTTATTTGTTAGAAAAAAACAAAATTTGTTATTGATACCATCTAAAATTATAATTATGATAGGATTTTTAGTTTTTATAGATTTTTTAATAGTAATAATGTCTTCATCTATTCTTTATATAGTATAATATTTTTCAAATGAAATGATGTGCTATTAAATATCAATCAGTTAAAAGAATATCCTAGCTTTTAAAAATAATATTTACTATCTTTGTTATATTTTAACTGTATATTTATACATTTAAAAAATTCTTTATACAATATTTCTAATTCAGTATCCATATTATATAAAAATATACTTTAAATTTTATCTCATCGAGGTAAAAAATTTATTGTTAAAAAAAATTCTAACGTAATTAAATTGTATAATGTAAAATTGATATATATTTTTTAAACTGTTTTGTTTGATATTGTAGTACATAAAATAAGATAGAGTTTTAGATTTGATTTTTTTTATTACATTTCGTTTATAATTTTATATTTAACAATGGTTTTAGATTTAAAACCCCAAGAATACATAAAATGTTTCAGTAAGTTGTAATGTTGAATCATTATGCTAAAACAATTAAAGTAGAATGAAATGTTTATTATAACAAAAAAAACATTACAAAAGATAAAGTAATGAATAATAACTTGTTTAGAAGTTGTCTAGTAGATTTCTATTTTCTTCCAAATATTTTTTTCTTATAGTTTACTTGTTCTTAAGAAGATAATTTTTATATTATTAAACATCATTTATATTTTAAATAACAAAAACGATGGAACAATTTTATTATATTGAAAAGCTAGTTTTTTTTAAAATAAGCATCATATTCAAAATCACCACTGTTAATTTGCCTATTGATAGAATAAATTCCTCAGCTTTTATGGAAATTCTATTATACATACATTTCGAGGATTTCCTTTCCTTATATTTGAAGAATACGAGGTAAATTTTAAAGATCTAGAAATGTTCTGCATTTTAAAGTTAACATTAGAGATACTGAAAACTTACTCTTAAAATAATCTCTGTAGTACCTTGTTTGTTAAAATATTTTTTTAAAAAACTCATTGCCAGCTGAAATATTACCTTTTAAAACCAGTTGCAATAATTTTAAAATTTAAAACTGCAAAATAACTTATTCAAACCAAGTCATAAAGTAAATGACAAATATTTGCAGAAATAACATTTAAAAAATAACAAATAAAAAAAATTGTCTTTTGTAATTAGAAGTTTTACTTATTTTATTTGATCTTACATCACTTCCATCATTATTTGTTTTGTTATTGTATTAAATATAAATTTCTTCGTATGGCGAGTGATTTATTAAAAAGTGTCCTTTCAATTTTCTCAAATTTATTGTAGCATTACTATTTTAAAAACATTTTCAAATAATTTGACTCAAAGCTAGTAGTACTAACTTTGCAACATATTGATGTAATTCTACTGTTTAAAAAGCTAATTTTTTTAAGTCAACATCATCTTCACAATTACTACTGTTAAATTTGCTAGTTGATAAAATGAATTTCTCAGCTTTTTCGGTAATCCTATTATACGTACATTTTGAAGACTTCTTCTTTTTGTAGTAAGAATTCGTGATAAGTTTTAAAAATCTTAAAAAAATGTACAACAGTCAGATTTTGACAAAGACTTTTTTGTGTAGAGCAGTTGGTGTTTAACATTTTTTTATTCAACAAAATTTTTGAAATTTTTTGTTTAAATATGCCACTCAAGGCAAATTAATGTAAATATTTAAAAATATAATGTAAATAAATTTGCTATTTTTTTAAAAGATTCATTATCTATTAAAGTTAGGTCAGTATATTATTAAAACAATTAAAATGACGCACAGAGACAATCTCATCATTATTTTCCCCTGAATAATTATTTTATTCCCTAAAAAATCATTTTTTTTCTTATCTAGTTATTTTCATCTCTAAAAAATCGTTTTTTCTATGAATGTATATTTATTTTGTCTTTAAGATCATAAGTTAATTTGATCATAAAGTATTTTAATAACAATATAACTTACAATGATTAAAAAATAGTTTTTTTATAACTTAAAATAATGTACAATATGAATTAGTATCATTTGAAAATAATTTAATTATGTAGTAACTATCTAGATATTTTGTTAAAGTATTTATAAGATTTTATGTGATAATTTAAAGAAACAAAATAATTGCCTAGAAAATCATTGTATCCTATATAATCTATTTAACAATAAAAAAAATTAACAAAAAATTGCCGGATTTTCTTCTTTAATTTTTAATTAATTATTTCAAAAAAATAGTCGTAATGCTCAAAAGTATGTTAGTCTAAATGTTTTATATCCTAATTGTTTGTCTATGTTAAAATATTAAATGGAAAAGTATAATATTAACGGAAAAAAATTTTAAATTAATTATATTCAAAATTAAATTTTTTAGAGAAAAAAATGTTATAAATAATTTAATTTGAATAATGTTTTTGGGGAAGAAAATAATGAGATTATCTTTGGGTGAAGGTAATAGTTTGATTATTATAAAAACTCTAAAAATTTACTTTACTCTCGCTTTTTAAAATGTTTTCTATAAATAATGATATTTTTTAAGTAAATACTTTTATTATTTTTATGTAATAATTAATCGAAATACGATACATATTACAATGTGATGAATGAAAGGTAATGTTAATATTTAGATAATTTTATTTTTATAAATTGATAAAAAAGAAATCACTAGTTTTTCTTGCTTTAAGTTTTATTCAAAATAGATCTATTTTTTCCTAAAATAAATCCCATTGAATATACATCCCTAGACAATTCACTGAATTTTTTTTGTTAGTATTTTCTTCATGATTTCTTTTTCATCATTGTATTTTTCTCCAGAAGATTGAAGCAATTTTGATAAAATATGAAATTTTTGTTTCACAGGCATTTTGTTTAGGGTTTCAACAAAGAAATCTTCAATTTCTTTTTCATTTATCAAATTTTGAATCTTAAAGTTTAACAATCCACTGTACAACAAGTCCATAAAAACATCTATTTCATTTTTTTTATCCTCCTTTTTATCATAATTTGGGTAGTTCTTGATAAATTTTAAAACAATCATGCTTAATTTTTCTTTTGAATAATCCATTGCACTATGACTTGGTATAATTGTTGAAAGAGTGATAAAAAAATTTTTAATAACATCGGAAATGTTAATGTTGGAAGGCATTTTATAAATCATAAAAAAAATTATAAAAAAACATCTTTAAAACATTTTTATTGTGATATAAATTAGAATTTTGTATAATTTTATTCATAAAAACGAAATGGAAAATCTATCATTTTATTAATATTTAATGACTTTTATGTTTTAAAACTTATTTAATATAATTGTATTTATTTTAAAAATTACCAAGTTAAAGTTTTACATGTAAAAAGTTTTAAAAATTTAATATTTATCATAGTATTATAAGTAAAATATGCTGAAACACAATAGACAAATGATAATCAAGACATTTTTTTGGCATGAACAGATTAAATTTTTAATAATGTTATTATAGTCTGCCCCCGTATTCGTGGTTTTAAAATCACCAGACACTAAAAGCTATAGTATGGAAATGTAAAAATATAATATTAACAAAAAAAATTTATTAAATTCAAAATTAAATTTTTTTAGAGAAAAAAATAGTTAAGATGATCAAAGATTATCTACAAAAAGTGCAATTAAAAGAAAAAGATATCTTTCTAAAATATTCAAAAATGCACTTTTATAAAACAAGAAAAATCATTAATTGTATTTGAACGATTAATAAATAAAATAAATCTAAATATGAAAAAAACATAAAATAAAGAAAAATAATCTTTTATCAATTACACAATATAAAAAGAGATCAAGAAAAAGGAAGTTAAGTTATCCTGGATGAGATATCACCCACGAATTGTCCAGATAAATATAAATTAATATTATTATTATTGTTATTATTATTTGATATTTAAATAAATAAATATTTTATTTTGTCTATTTTATTGTTTTATTATTAGAAATAATTTTGCTACACCAAGGTGCCACAACGAAATGATTAAATAGGGAAGAAAATGATGAGATTGTCTCTTTGTGAAATTAAAATATTTATTATAAAAAAAATGGCATTACAATAGATATAAATATAGTTAATAAATTATTTTAGGAGGCATCTAGTAAATTTTTGTTTTCTTCTACATTCTTTTCGTCTATTTGTTCTTTAAGGAATGATTTTTTATATAATAAAACATTTTTTATATTATAGGTAACAAAATGAAGAAATAGGTAACAAAATGAAGAAATAGGTAACAAAATGAAGAAATAGGAAACGAAATGAAGAAATAGGAAACAAAATGAAGAAGTAGGAAACATTTTGTGGAAATTTGAATTTTAATATTTTTTGGGTAACAAAATGATGGAAAAATTTTTGTGTGTACTCAAAAATTTAAGAAAAATAATTTTTCGATATTTTCAGATTATTAACTGCCAATTCATAATATTTTGAATAACTATTATTTTATATAAATATTTTAAAATTTTTTTAAAAATATTGTATAATTAATTTTATTTCTACACTTTTTATGTTTGAGATGCGTACGGTTAATAATCAAAGATAGATCAATAACGTAAATATTTTTGTTAAAAAAATATTATCAATGACAAAAAATAAAATAAAAAGGTCATAATCTCAATATTGATAATGTACTTTGAAATTAATTAATATTTGACTGATCATAACTCCCTCTAAATTCTACTGCAATTTATGATACTATACTAATTCGAAAGATATTTGTTTACTCTAGCAGAATAATGATAAAAAAACTTTAAATTTACTTTATCCAAATGCTATTGTTAAAAAAATTTAAAATTTTTGAAAAAACAATATGATTTTTCTATTGTTTAAAATCCAACATATTTGTCAAATTTTTATGCCAATGATGTTTTAAGATTTGTAATAAATAAGATGTTTTTTTATAATTATAAGCAATTTTAATAATATTTTTTGTAAAAAAAAAGTTGAATTTATTTGAAATTGAAAAATGTACCTAAATTTTAAATATCTGTGTAAAATAAAACCAATAGATAAGAAAATAACGCACAAGTCAATAAATTAACACAATTTATTAAAACTCTTTTTTTAGAAAATAATCTCACAATTTATAGACATTTTTATATTCAAAATTCAATATAATATTTAAAATTTCTTCTTTAAAATTCATAATTTATAATTTCTTCCCATTAATATTTATATTTTATAATATTCATATTTCAATCTATATACTTGCTCAGAATCTAAATTTCTTTATTGAAACCTGTAGAACAACAATGTTATATATTTTGGCTACAAAATAGTTATAATACTATATTTGTATTTCAAAAAAAGGAAAATTATACAAACGAATATTTGTAAAGTTTTTCGAAAAATATTCTGTTTTTTTGTTTATTTTACGATACCATTTTAAATATATTTTTAAATAAAAAAATGTAAGAGATATGTAAACCCCAGAGAAGCATGAGTCAAAGGAATACCAAGAGAAAGAGAAGGATAGAACTAGGAGGCACGATATATAAAGAACATACTTTTAAATATATCTTTATCTTTAATTTTTGTGTATGTTGTAACAGACAACACATATTATTTTATATTATACAATTATCTTAAATAAAAGTTTGAGTAAAACCTCAAGTGTAATTTATTATATTTGGAACTCCTTTAGGGGTTCCCCAGGATCCATATGGATTACAGATAGAATGAGAATCAAGGTTTTTTTGGACTGAATATTTATAAATTTACAACTGAACACACAGAAAAAAAAGAGCAAATTTTAACAAATCTATCTATAATGCAAAAAAATGTCCCACCATTTTAAAAAATTGAATATTATTCAAATTTTAAAATTATCAAACAATAGCAAAAAGTTTTAAACAACACAAAATATTGGGTTGTCGCATACATTTTGTCGTTTTTTTACAAAGACATATATGTTTAACTTTTTAAATTAATGTGATTTTTTTTAATTTTGATATTTTTTATGACATTATGCCCATTTAGATCTTAACTTGTTTTTTTATTTTATATAATATGCTATTAAAAGTCAATTTCGTGTAAAATTATTGATGTTTTAATAAAAATCATTATTTTAAACAATCTATTAACGACAAAAAGTTTAAAAATTTCGCAACAATAATAAAGAAAAGCAGTAATTATTTACTCACACAAAGTATTATTATTTAAAAATATTATTTTAGTATTCGTTCTTATTTTAAATTAAAATATGTAAAAGTTATTTTTTTTACTATAAATAAAAATCTATATTATTTTATAACTTTTCATAATTTTGATTTTTAAAGATGATCTTTAAAAGACATGGAAAATGAAATTTGACAGTCAACTACATTAAATATGCTACATATTTGTAAAATTTGCTACATCTTATGACATTTTACGCCATCTTTTTTACCAATTTGCACCATCTTAGTACATTTTGTGCCATCTTTTTTACCAATTTGCACCATCTTAGTACATTTTTGCGACATGTATCTTTCATACCAAATAAAATATTCTTTAACATAATTTAGGTATGTTAAAGAGTAAAATAATATCATTAAAATAAAGTGGAATTGAATTGAAAAAAGTGACTTTCGCTTGTCTATTGGGTAACAAAAATAATTTTTTTTAAGAAACATAATAATATGGGCAAGCGAAAAAGCATTCTTTTTTATTTTTTACTAACTTATTTTTTGATTATTCCATTAGATTCAGTTCACACACGGCAACGCACTTTACAGCGACCCCTACCCTAATTAAGTTAAAAAAGAGACGATGGAAATCAACTTGCCCGTGGTCACCTATGATCAAGCGAAATGACATTAAAAAAAGGAAAAAATATGAATAACCACGGACAAGCGAATGTCTACCGTCTGAAAAAAGATGGCGCAAATTAGTCAAAAAGATGTAGCAAAAATGATAAAAATTGAGCAAATTGATAAAAAAGATGGCGCAAAATGTCATAAGATGTAGCATATTTGATATAGATAGCTCTTAAATTCTGGGGTTCAAAAGACATTATGAAAACAATTTAGAGCATCAAACATGAAAATTTTATAAAATACAATTTATAATAATTCAAACGATTGAAAAATATTTAAAAAATGTACTGTAATATGTTAAAAATGTTTTTTTTTATAAAAGTGTTTGTAGTTTTACATAGAATTAAATTCTAACCTTGTATTTTAAAATGTATTGTAGAAAACAACTTATGTTCTAAAATAAAAATAGTATACTAAAAAAAGAGAAACTTATTTTAATAATTCATTAATTATTGTTTTAATTTTTCATGTACAAAATAATTGTGATAAAATTAATCGCAAATAAAGAAAATTTGAATTTTATTTGGTGGGACAAATTTATTACATTTTATGCAAACCTGTGTCCTTTTTTTTTCTGTGTGAAGGAAATAGTAAAAAAATTTTTCTAAAAGCAATTGAAATTGTAAAATTTTAAAACTTGTTTTTATGTAAAGTTTAATAATGTATTTAATAAAGTCCACAAAGTTGTAAAGTTTCTATAATCTAAATTAAATATAAAGATTCTGCAATCCGTACGTTGATTGGTCAAAAATCAATCTTTAATTTTAAGAAAAAAAGTGTGAAATGTAGATTTCAAATAAACTACATGAAAACATTTCACTGACTTGATTTCATTTATAACTTTGTTTATTACGCAAATTATCTTTTAATGCTAAGCGTTAATATTCTTACTCATATTTAATAAATACTTATAAGCTTATATTATATTGTTTTAGAAAATATATTTATAGAATATAGTTTTTGATGTCCCCCTTTCAAACAATTCCTAATGCCTTCTGGATTACCGTTTGATTATTGAAGTCTTTATCAACAATTTACTTTTATTTGTCCAAACTTTATTACAATAACACACACAAATAAGATTAACACAAAGTATAGTGAAGTAAAGTGGCCACCTAGGGATAACATTTATAAACTACAAAATTATACTTACTTATACTTATCCTTCGATCTCTTAACAATTCCTGAGATCTCCCTCAACCGTCTATGAAACCCCTAGTGGTCTACAAACACAAAATATTAAAATTACAATATAATTAAGATAATTAATAACATTACAATATAACTCGTCATACATATAAAATTTTGATTACATAAAAAACGACTACAACTATTACCTAAGTTAATAAAATGAATAATTTGATGACTCTCGCCACCTTATATAATAACAAAAACAATGTTCTCGAATATTCCAAACAGTTTCCCAAACTGTCATATTTTACTTTTTTAAAAAATTTATGTTTTTTCATTTAAGTCTATTAAAAACTTTACTATATATTCCAATTGATTGGTCGTTCTTTCCTAGTACACTTTAAAAATAGACAAATCATATAAATTTTAATTATTTAAAAAAAATCTGATTTCTATAATATTTTTATTTTTTTAATCCATGCAAAAATAATTTAAATATTTATCTTTAGCTGTATTTGTTGTTCTCTGATTCTTAAGAATTTAAATATTTATTTTTCAATAATTTTTGTATGGCAATTTTTAGTATTTAAGGATAATTTATCTCCAAAATATTAAAGTAAAATATTCAAAAATGAAAGTTTTTATTACATTAATACTATTTAAAATTATTTTAATATCTAAAACGTCTAAATTCCCTATGGAAAATCCTATTTACTATGTTACACTTGATTTAACACCTAAATGTCTTTGTGGCAATGAACAAGTGTCAGTAACATTGCAATCTATTAAAGACGGTCAACCTCTTGTTAAGGAATATTACCATGGTTTTAATATAACAGAAAGCTGTAAAAAATTACAAAGATTTAATGGATTACATATAGCAAAAAATCTTTTTCAATGTAAGTAAATTAGTAAGAAAAATAATTAATTTATTTAAAAGATTTTCAAATTACTATTAGTCATGATTGTAATTTACCAGAATCAATTTATTCAATAGTAGACATAATGAATGTTAGTAAAGATTGTATCCCCAATCTATTACAAAAGTATTTTTTTTTAAGTATAAATGAATTTCTTTTTCCTGTATGTAATGAATCTCAATTTCTTGAATCTGGAAGATAATATACAAAAACTACAAAAAAGAAAAAACGCGCATTTTCTCTTTAATAATGTAAATAATTTTAAAATACTTATTTTCCATTCAGTTAATTTTAATATTTATTTTTTTTATTCATATTATGTTGTTTTTCCCTTTATATAGGGAAGAAATGATTTCGAAAAAATAATTTTCGATTTCTTTTAATAATAAAATTTTGATAAAATTATTTATTTGTTCTTTGATATTGTCATACATGGGCATTTTCAAGCTAAAAATAATTTTCAGTATCATATCATCTTACCAAATTTTACCACTGATCAAATTTATATCAACTCATAATAAAAATTTTTTCACTGAAGTTAAAATTTTTATTAAAGACAACGAATGAATGAATAAAATAATATAAGATGAATAAAATTTAGGTTAAAAACTGGGAAATTTTTCCTCTAAAAGACAGATTGGAATAAAATCCGGCGGCACGTCGTTTCACCACTCGTTTATATGGCGCATGACAACAAGTTGTAACGGCTATTTTGCATTTTTCGACATCTGTTTTAACAGTATAATATACAACAATATGGGGTAAAATTACTTCGTTTTGTATATAATAATGTATAAAAATGCAAAATAGACATCGTACAATGTATAAAAATGCAAAATAGCCATGTAGTTAAATAAATAATACTGGTTAGGAAGCAATATACAGAAGTACAAAAAATGCAAAATAGACATTGTACAGTGTATAAAAATGCAAAATAGAATTACAAGAGGTTGTTGCAATTAATAAACTGCTTTATATAGTACTACTGATATTATTAAATATATTTTAATAATCAAAGCATGATTAATTAATATTTTAATAAAGTTACATAAATTACTATGCTGAAAATTATTTATATACTTTATTTTAAATTTACAGCACACAAAAAAATTCCCGGAATTTCAAAATCCGGAAAAATTTTTGAAGGAATTTTTGAAATTGCAGGAAAAAAAATGCATGAATTTCTTTTGTAGGAAATTAAAATGCAGTAAAAAAAATTGTAGGATTTTTGAATGTTGGAAAATGGACTAAAGGATTTTCAAATGCAGGAAAAATAGATCGGGGGATTTTTAAATCCAGGAATGCGAATTACAGGATTTTTAGGTGCAGGAAAAATGAATTTCGGGATTTTTGAATCCGGGAAAATGGACCACAGGATTTTTAAGTGCGGAAAAATGGATTGGGGGATTTTTGAATGAAGGAAAAATGAATTACAGGATTTTCAAGTACAGGAAAATTGACTACAGGATTTTTCAATGCAGTAAAAATGAACTACAGGATTTTTGAATGAAGGAAAAATAAATTACGGGATTTTCAAATACAGGAAAATGAACTACAGGATTTTTGAATGAAGGAAAATGAATTGGGGGATTTTTGAATGAAGGAAAAATAAACTACAGGATTTTTGAATGAAGGAAAAATAAATTACGGGATTTCCAAGTACAGGAAAATGGACTAAAGGATTTTAGAAAGCAAAAAAAGCAAGTTGCAGAATTTTTGAATGCAGAAAGTTTCTTATTAATTAAATAAAAGTTATTTATAGTTAAATAACAGAAATTTTTTATTGTTGGAACAATGATTTTTTTTAAAATAATTACACAGAAAAAAAAAATGGGAAAAATTTTGACAAATCTATCTGAAATGCAAAAAAAATTCCCACCTATTAAAAAAATCAACATTTATTCAAATTTTAAAATTATCGAGCGACAGCAAAAATGTTTTAAACGATAAAAAATATTTGGTTGTCGCAGAATTTTGCTGTTTTTTTTACAAAATTATATATGTTTTATATTTTAAATAATGTAACTTTTATTTAATCTTAATGTTTTTGATATAATGCTAGTCTTAGGATCTAATTTTTTTTCTAATATACATGAAACATGTTGTAGAACTCAATTTCGTGTAAAGTTGTTAAGTTTTAACAAAAATCATTGTCCTAAACAATTCACTGGCAACAATAAATATAAAAAATTCGTAATAATAATAACAAAAAGCCAAAAATTATTATTTAACCACACAAAGCATTAATAAATAAAAATATTATTTTTGTATTTGTTTTCATATTAAGTTTAAATATGTAGAAGATATTTTTAACTATAGATAAAAATCCATATATTACCATAACTTTTCATAGATTTAATTTTCTAAATAGTACCATTAAAGTCATACAAAAACTTTTCGGCCTTTAGAAGAGTGTAATTTTATAATAAAAAATGTAATTATTAATAACTCAAACTATTAAAAATTATTAATAAAAATATTTTCGTTTGTTCAGAATTGCTTTTTATAAAAGCATTTACAATCTTACATAAAATTAAATTCTAATTAAATATTTAAAAAGTATTGTAGAAGACAATCTATGTTTTAAAATAACAATAAAATAGTAAAAAATTGAAACTTATTTCAATCACTACTTAATTATTGCTTTAATTTTTAAGTACGATACAGTTGCGATAAAATTAGTCGCAATTCAAGAAAATTCAAATTTTAATAGGTGGGAAAAATACATTACATTTTACGCAAAAATGCTTCCCACTTTTTTTTTGTGTGTAGTATGTTATATTTTATCATATATATTTGTAAGAATGTAAATTTTTTTACCTATGCATTGCTTATTATCTGGAAGTATTATCTAGTTGTTAATACTACATTATATAAAAAACATGCAGCCTTTTATGAAAAGAAAAACAACTATTAAATGAAACGCTTCTTTTTACCATGAAAATTTTCTTTTAATTATTGTTGATTTTAATAACTAGCACTTTTGTCAAAAAAGAAGTTTTAGTATTAAATGTTATACATTAGATTATAGAGGCGGTACTTCTTTGGAATTTTAATATAATTTTTGATAATAAAGACAAAACTATTGAAACTTATCATACTATAAAAAAATGTAAAGTAACAATATTTTAAGATAAAAAAATTGTTTTTTATAATAAAATCAACAAGTTCTTTAAACGAATTTGTTATTCTAAATCAACCAGTCAATTGGATTTTTTTTTCTTGATAATTCCTAACATGATTCATTTGAAAATTAGAAGACTCAAATTTTTTAGAAACTAGATAATCAAGTATTTAAAACTTTTATTCATAAAATTATTCTTAAATAAATTTACTTTCTTAACTAAATAGTCAAATTAAAACGCAAAAAAGAACCTAAAAATTTTGAAGGTATTTTATTGCTAGAATTATGATTGAAGATAACTGTTCCAAAGCAACATAATATGACGTAATTAAAGAGATAAAAGTAAAGTCTCGGAGTTTTGTGGAGATTATCGACTAGGAACACCAACATAATTCAATTATTAGTGATGGAAATTACTATTTATCAAGATTACAAGTCAATTTAAAACAAAATTTAATCTTTAATCAAACGATATTCAAAAGAGAATTTTTGTTCAAAAAACGTTTTTTAATAGAAATAATAGTTTCTAAAGAATATTTTTCTTTACTAAATGTTTCAAATGATTTCAATGAAAGAACCGTTCATAAATTCCAATTTGAATATCTTATTAATTATATTATTAAATTAATTAATAAGTAAAACTATACCATATTATAATTTATTGGTAAATAAAATAAATTTTAATTTAATCTTACATTTGTCAATTATTTAGTTACTTTTAATATTTATTGGTTTTTTTTGAAGCTACATAATTGTTATTGATACTATAAATAAAATACTAGAAAACATTTGGTAATAAAACCTACCAGTAAATATCGTCATCAGAAAAAAGTATATGAATTGTAAAACTGTTACTAAGGTGTATCAAAAACCTTACTTTTTAAAAGTAAACAATTTTTTAGCTTCCATCATACAATTAATTCTAAATGAGTCAATTTTAAGTAAACGTGGTTAGATAAACAATCAACTGCTTCCTTTCCATTAAACACATTATCATATTTTTTAATCACCATTTTATGTGTTTTTCTTTGATACACCATTCTTAAAAAGACCATAAAGTATAACAAACTACAATTATTAGATGATTAAAATATACTAATAAACAATAAAACATACTTTCCATATTGCTTTGGATTTTCCACAATTTTAATTCTCAATATTTTCCTTCAAAAACGTTAAACCATTTATTTTTTAGATTCCATAGACATTGTTTTTCTTTAATGATAAAAGTATCAGCAGTTGATGTAATTTGGGGATTCCATTAAAACGATCTACAAACATCACCAATACAACAATCTTCATCATCTTCAACATTTGTAAATGACTCCCGCCTTTGAGAACAAAGATATCTTAAACGTAAAAAGTGTTATTTAGATAGTTATCTACTTTAGGTTTTATCTTTTTCTGGACAGAAAAATTAGTACTACACAAGCAACCTTTCCAACAGCTGTTGATAAATCTTCTTGTAATCCTCTTGGATATGGGCAAGTTTCTGGTTCCTAAAAAATGTAGATAAAGATAAGGTATAAAATTATTCCATCATGAATATTACAGAAATAACTAAATAAATATAGTAGGAAACATTACACCGAAAATGATTTAAGGTATGTATAATTTATTATATATGTATATATACATAGTGTAAATGACATCATTAAGCAATAGATAATTAAGATTATTATAATTAAAGATTGTGGATTAAGAATACTAAGGAAATAATATGATTAATAAACATTGTACCAAAAAAGTACAAAAGACGATATTACATAGTACGGTATAAACAATATTTTTAGATATGAATGAACATTTTTTTAAAAGGTATTTTAAAATTTTTTTAAAAATAATAATTAAAACTTTGTAATTGAACTTAATTTTATTAAATGCAAAATGTATTTTACTTGTAAATGATATAACAAGTACTACAAAGATTTTTAATTATATTTTTTTATTATATTATATTATTTATTATATTTTTTATCATATTAAATTCTAATTATTATATAATTCTTTCGATATAAAGAAAGACAATTTAATATTTCTTTAAATTAATATATTTTTAGTTTATTATAGAGTTTGAGAATAGCAATGTCATTATTTTTCTATGAAATTCTTTTTTTTGGACTATTGTTAATTTTTATCTTAACAAGTTTTGCTGAAATATATCATTCATAGTTAAACTTCAGAAGTTAGGAAAGATACTACCAGTGTAAGTGATGTAAATTACTTTTAAGTCATTTGTTTTTTAGTGTCTTAGAAGAATCAGAAGTTCTCGTCCTCCTTTCACAAAATTTCGAGTTGGGCAGGTTATGGCAACAAAGAAATATAACATACGAGGTGTTGTTAGTTGTGATGGGAAAGAATGCGTTCCAGGGAAACGGTTAAAAGAGTATGGTCTAGAAGAGTATTGTAATTTACAAACACTCATAAATACTAATATGTTTCTTAAAGAATTTTCTTTAACAACTATTGATCAAGTAGGTCAACAAAATTATTTGGTTTTCAAGGAATGTGTTCTTAGATGTTTTAAATCATTTTATACACATTTTAATGATTAACTGATTCCTGATTTTTCTGATATTGATATAATTCTCTATATAATATATTTTTTGCAGGATCATGAAGTTAGAATATATTGATTATCTTGGTCGAGTCTATTAAACGTTTGCCTTCTTGGGAGTCTGTTAAAAACATTTTTAGAAATGAATGTAAAAGGCATGTATTTACTTCAACTGGAAATTTTTAAAGCAAAAAGTATGATTCTGTAAGAATGCTGCTATAAAAGAGTTAGAGAAGCTTGATGAAGATATAAATGAATCGAATTTTTATCACCATAAACATAAGCCATTATGTTTTAATTGTCTTTTTTGGTTATGTAGTATGGATACATTAATTTCCCCATCAAATAAATATGAAAAGATAATAAGTCAAATACAAAATGCATGGATCCATGAAGACCGTTTTGACGACAATGGTGATCGTAAAAAAAGGATGACTCAAAAGGAGGAAATTTGATTTCTGATCTAGAAAAAGAACAAGAAATCTCAAATCTAAACGTCGAAGATTTAGAAAGATTACTATATTACTTCTCTACTCCCTGTTGTAGTTAATAGAATTGATGGTAGCTATAATGACAGTCGATGTTCTACTTGGAGTTTTTGTGAAGACATTGTTAGTTGTTGTATTATGCCAAGACTTTAAGTACCCAGGTATGAGTCATTTTATTTTATATATTTGTTAAAGGAATTTATGATTTATCTTTTACAGAGATATCAACCAAAGAAATTCTTCATGAAATCCCAGTAGGTATATCACAATATTATAGTGATGAATGTGCAAATTGAAAATCATTGCATCTTAAATCTTTCGGAGCATCAAAATTTTGTTCCAATGAAATTAAGAAAATCGAACATGATAACAGTAAATAGTCTGAGAGCAAAGATGACAAAATGAAGTAAAAAAACACTTAGAAATAATTTATTAATAATTTTAAAAAAATTTTAAATTTATCAAATAAATTTATGATTACTTTATAAATGATTTATAAAATAAATTTATTATTATTTTATTAATAATCTATAGAAAAATTATAAATTTATAGGATAAATCTACACAATTTCTGAGAAATTGTTATCTTGTTGCTAAAAATTCTCGATAGCGTCTTTTAACTATTCGACTGTACTCGGTTTTTGATTTGTTATAAACAAATCTTTCTTGAACTTCACAGCATAAGAAATACATAAAAATTTTTAGTTTGAGCATTCAATTTAAACTTGGGGAAAATTTGTAGAATTACTGAGTTAAAGAGTACATCCGTAATATTTAGATCTTCGTAAAATTCATACTGTTGGAACTCAGTACATACTTTCCGTCAATTCCACGGATTAATACTTTATCCCTACTGTTATAGTTTGCAGTACTAATTATTTCTCCTATATTTACGTTAAGGAATTTTAAGATCTCATTAAATCTGTCATCATCATTTGAACCTTCGAATTTATGGGAACTTTTTAAAAAATTATCCAAATAATTTTTCTTATCCCCTGAATCTCTTGTTGATTACAATTACTATTATTATCTAGAGATTCTTTTTCCTCCTTTTCAGCCCTATATCGATGAGTTAGAGCATTTTGAGCATTATTCACCGGTACAAGCTCTAACAATGTTGGGATCTCATGTTCCTAACTTAAACAGCGGAGAATGTGTTTCATACTTCCATAAATTTTTCTGTGTTTATCCGTTGTTTTTAGAGCAATAAGATCGTATATAACTTTTATAAAAACTGGGATGTCTTTATTCTTTAGATTTTTAAATTAAAAATGTCTATTTTTTGAAGTTAAATTTATGGACTTTGGAAGAAAGCTTTCTTGGTTGAGTGGTTAGCGGCGAGGACCTCAGGCAGTTCGATATAAGTTCGATCCCCGTTAGTAATTTCGTTTGATTTCAGGCGTGTTAGCAGCATCAAGAAGGATCACGGTGGTCAGTTGGGCGGTTGGATTAAGATTTGTGGGTTATAGTTGTAGTTGTGTGTCGTAGTTTGCATGTGTCTGTGTGGTTGGTAGAGTTAATTATCCATCGTTGACTTAATGGGCGTGGATGATGTGAGTTGGTGTTAGGAAGATTTTCGTTTTTGATTTCAAATTTTTTAACAATTTGGCAATAATTTTTTGTGAATCTTATTCCTGTATTGAAGGAATCTCATTCATGTGATAGAGAAATTTTATTCCTGTATGGGGGTAATTTTATTCCTGTATTGGAGGAATATAATTCATGTGATAGAGGAATTTTATTCCTGTATGGGGGTAATTTTATTCTTGTATTGGAGGAATCTCATTCATGTGATAGAGCAATTTTATTCCTGTATTTGAGGAATCTTATTCCTGTAGTGGAGAAATTCGATTCATGTGTTGGAGGAATTTTATTCTTTTACTCCAGGAATAAATTCCCTACATTATGACGGAATCTTATTCCTGTATTGGAGGAATTTCATTCATGTTTTGGAGGAACCTTATTCTTGTATTGGAGGAATCTTATTCTTGTATTGGAGGAATCTTATTCCTGTATTGGAGGAATCTTATTCCTTTATGGGAGGAATCTTATTCATGTACTCCCGGAATCTTTTTCTTTCAAATTACAAGAATTTTAAGGGCTTTTTTCCTTCAAAAGTTCAGGAAAATATTTACTTATTTTGTAGGATTCTTTTTACTACAATGCAGGAAAATTTTTCCGGCAATTGAAGGATCCACCAGCTTTCCTGCAAATTGCAGGAAAGATTTTCCTGTTTTTTTTTGTGATCTTTCTGTATAATTCACATTAAATTTGTTGTAAAATTTATGAATTACCTTAAGAGAAATAAAATACTTTAAGATTCGTACAACTTACTAAAACGATTAGCGATTATCCATATTCCAAATAATGTGAAATTACCAGTTTGATTAGTTACAGCCACATTTGATTTTATTTTTTCTGTTAGGTTTTTATTTTTTGTAAAGTTTTATTGTAACATTAGACGCTGACGTATCATTACAACTGACATTTTTTACAGCATAAAGATATTTTCAGCTACTATTTTTTTGCACTACTAATTTTCACAGATTTATTAAAATGTAAATCTTATGCAAGGGAAATTTTATCAGAAATAATTATCAAAAAGATATTCGATTTGATTCTTATATATTTAAAAGGATATATAAAATATTTTAATTTTTTTATAGAAGAAATTAATAAAATAAAAAATTATATTGCGATTCTTGCAATATTTTAGCTTTATTTTAGAAATAACTAGAAATTTTATTAAAATTGGTAATTGAAATTTTATTCATCATATAATATACTAATTCTATGATATAATAGAAAAACATAATTATTTCATAAATTAAATATCTATATTACATTAAATATTATGATTTAATAACATTAAATAGATTAAGAAAACATGTTCAATGATGTGTTCATAAAAAGTACAAAATTAAATCACTATTTATTAATATATAATGAATAACTCTTGAAATAAAAATCACATTTGTAAAATATGCTTTTATAATTATCATTCATTATTCATATTTAAACATTTTAAATATATTTTTACCTTTATATAGTTTTATTTATAACTTAAAATACGTACACGCTAATAAAATACTACTATAATCTTAATTTTATTTAAGACAAGGAGGAAGATTTTTTAAGTGTAGTATTTATTCAACAAAAATTTAAACTAAATATAATATTTTTAAATCTTACTATTTAATAGTGATTATTATTCATAAGAATTTAATATTGTTAAATACTTTTTGTTAGTTTAAAAGTTGACTAATAAATCTTTTCAAAAAAGCAATTGAAATTAGTTGTATTTTTACTAATTTATAGTAAATCACGAAACAAAAATTAAAATTATTTTATATTTCTTTTAAGTTATTGATAGGATAATTTTTTTTAAAAAACAAAAATACAATTTTAAATTGGATGATAAAAGTCATGTTCCAGTAATTCCAGTTTTTAATCATTATTTTAAAAATGCTAGAAATATTTATTATTACATGTTAAAAAAAATTATTGATGTTCCCTGAAATGTCACAAATTCTATGTAACAAATGCATCAATAATTGATATTTGATATCATTCGATTAACAATAAAAAAAAGCCATAAATGAATTATTGATCTTTATGTGAATAAATTTTATTTATTGGTATCAAATTGTAATAAAAGATCTATTAGATAGACATAAAATATATTAATTCGGCATATAAAAAACTATTTAAACACATAAATAATTTATATTCATAATTTAATTCAGTTTGAGCTGTGAACAAGTTCCAGATCAAACATTCATTCGAAAATTATTCTTTAATTATCTGTATTTCTCAACATCTGGTTATATTTAGTGAGTGAGAATTTGGTGAAAAAATTGTGCATTCGGTATTAGAAAACAAACAATTGACTGAAAGATGTACTCCTGGTAGTGGATAGTTAATTTAGCAGTGTAAAAATCTGTTAGACCAAAAAGACGAGGAAAATAGTGCCAATTCTGGTGAAGTTAAGGAAACGAATTCTTTGATCAAATTTAGTGAAGAGGAGAAGAAATCCTACGATTTGGAAGAAACTACAGGTGAAGATATCCAGCAAATTTCATCGACGTTGATAGAAATCACTGAGAAGTAAATAACATTACGGCAGTATTACAGCAAACGAAAATTAGCATGGGAAAGAACAAGTCATATTGGAATAACCTACCTATATTTGATTGTGATCAAACAACATCTATTGAATATTGGTTGGATGATTTTATGGGTTGTCTCAAGTTAGATAGAACTGATGAAACTGATTATCACACTTTATTGAAGATGAAGTTATCACATGAAGTGAGAGAAGAACTCAGAAGTTATGATACTGAGGAGATTGATACATTTGCTAAGTTGTCATCAGTTCTCAAGAATAAATATGATGGTAAAGCCCAAAGAGATGATGCTTGAAAAGAATCGCGTAATTTTGAAATTGACTTCAGATCTGATCATACGTTGGAATCTTTGAAAAACTATGTCAATTATTGAAACGTGGTTATCCTGACTTGTCTAAGAAAGAATTGTTAGCTCAAACTATTGATACGATGATGATTAGATTGGAAAAGAAATTTAGATCACTGGCTGAACGTTTAAGAGAACAAAAACGAAATTTTGAGAATACTTCTGACTTGATTCACACGGTTCATGGGTTGTTAAAAGATAAAACAAAATATGGTTATCAAAGAGATGTTAAAGATAGAAATGATAGTGATGTAACTTGTTTTAACTGTAAGAAGAAAGGTCATAAGAAGAATCAATGTAAAATTTTGAGAAAGAAACCATCGTTTGGAGATAAAAGTGATGGTAAACTAATAGTTAGAAGAATTGACATTTGTACAGGTAAAGGAATTATTGTATCGGTAAGCATAAATCAGGTGAATGATTTATCCGCTTTTTTCGATCCAGGTAGTGGTGTGTGTTTAATGGCTATTGATAATGTAACTAAGTTTGGTGTTAAAAATATTATGTTATGTAAAGAACAGCTTAAAGTTGGTGACGATCAAGATTGGGATGTTATTGGTACTGGTAAAATTACGTTGACCTTAGGTAAAAAGGACTACACTGTTAAATGCCGTTTAATGAATAATATGAATTTTATACATCCTGCTGATATACTCTTAGGTGATGATTTCTTGAAGAAAACTAAAGGCTATGAGGTTGATTATGAAAAAAGTACTTTTAAGACAATAAGAGGTGAATGTGTTCAACTAATTAGAACTCAAATAGGTGAAGAGAAAGAGTTGAAAAATGCTATTAGAAGAATTGCCATTGTTGATGAAGAATCTGCTCACTTGGAAGCAAAATTTAAAGATGATCATGATTATGTTTTTAGTAAAAACGAATAGGATATAGAGAAATGCACTGTTAAAGCTAAAGAAATGTGTTTAGTTGAAAATAAATCATTTCCAAAGGTTGTAGGCTATGTCAATATTCCTCAAAAACAATCTATCATTAATGAATTTGGAAAAACGGTTAATAAGAGATAAAATTATTGTTATGGACAGTGAAGTTTCTTTTATTTCTAATCATGTTCTGGCTAAGAAAGGCGTTGATAAGTGGAGATGTTGTGTTGATACTAGAACTTTAAATAAATTACTTATTTCACAACAAGTTGCTTTACTTACCTTCAATGAAATATACTTTAAAATTGGAAAAGCACGATACTATTTTACTCTTGATTGTACATAGGGATTTCTCCAGATAAAATTATTGCTTCAAACATCGAAATTGTTCGGAGTCTTCACTCAGGTGTAGGAAGATATACGAGATTAATTTATGGTAGTAAAAACTCAACTATTGCTTTTGTTAATGTTATGCAAGAAGTATTAAGTAAATTTATGTTTAGTGAAGAGAAAGATTCTGGTGTTATATTGTATGTAGACGATATATTTGGGTATGCGTATTTCATTAAAGATCTTGGCGAATTAACTGTTAAAGTAGTGAAAAAGTTACATACTAGTGAACCAAAATTGAATAAAGAAAAATCGAGATTATTTGCGACAAATATTGACTTTTTATCATTTGAATTTGGAGAAAAAGAAATAAGACCTTCTAGTAAATATATTTAAAAAGATTATGAATTATAAAGTTCCAACAAATACTGCACAAGTTAGACGTTGTTTGGGCATGTTACAGTATTTTAAAAATCATATATAAAATACTTAAATCACATTAATTCTTTTGTATGACCTTTTAAAAAATTAAAAAAATAAGATATTTAACTTTTCTGAGAAATGTGTTCAAGCTTTCAATAAAGTAAATGAACAATAATCTCGTAGACCTGTTATTGCTCTACCAATATTTGGATTACCTTTTGATTTAATGGTTGATAATTGTAAAGATGCACTAGGTCAATTTTGTTTCAAATGCAAGAAGAAGAAAAAAAGTCATTGGGTACTTTTCAAAGCGCTTTAAAGAGTGGAAAAAGAAGCCATGTGCTTTAAAAATTCCATTAAGAAGAATTACAATGGCATTAAATCATTATATGGATCTATTGACTGGCTCACGTTTGACAATTTTATGTGATCACAAACCTATGTCTTCGTTTGTGAAAAATTCTAAATGTGCAAGAGTAATGGATATGCTTGAAACAATTAATTCATTTGACATTGATATTAAGTACAAAAATGCTGCCTCCATGAAACCTGCTGATTCTTTAAGTCGTCAATATGTACGTCGTATAGTTTTAACTGAAAATGATAAACTCATAACATCTCGCTCTGACAATGGCACGTTAATGAAGATATTTAAAAGTTTTCACAATAATATTGGTTATCTTGATTACAGTAGAACGATCAGCTTGTTAAAATTACGTATTAACTATGATGGTATTGCCACTAATTACATAAATTACTTAAAATCATATGAGAAATGTATGGCAGTTAATAATAAATTATATAAGAATAAAGTTGATATGAAAATTGTTACAATTAAATTGCCATCAGAAATAGTCTGTAGTGATGTTCTAAGAGCATTAAATGGGGCAATGAATGAGCATAAATACCTGTTATATTTTACGGATACTCTGTCACGTTTTGTTTGTTTATCACCCTTAAAAACTATAACAGATGAAGAAATTTGGAATAAAATGCTAGACAATTTTATTTATGTTCGTGGTATTCCGTATACATTATTAACGGATGGTGTTACATATTACACTAATCGATATTTTATTGACGCTGCTGCAAATCTTGGGATTTCAATAAGAGTAAGAAATATTTATTACCATCTCAACAATTGCATAGCTGAGAGACAATTTAGAAGTATTAAAAAAATTTTGTGGAAAAAAATGGCTCTATTTACTTGTCAAAATGCTTGGGATGATTTTGTACCGGCTATTCAATTTGCTTTAAATAATATAATTTACAAATCTATAAAGGCTACTTCTCATCAAGTATTTTATGGGTGGAAAAGTTTAATGCCTGATGAAGATTTATCAAATAAGTCTGCTGAATACATTGTGGATTATATTAAAGATCCAATAAGTCGTAAAACAGTGTTTGATTTTGTGGCTAAAATCACCAAACAACAACAAGGAGAGAAACGTTCTCATGGAAAGTAGAAAGCTGAATCTATTCCAGTAAGAAATTTGCCGAAATTGAAAGTTGATGCTGATGTGTGGATCAAGCTACCTTCTAAGAATAAACTGGATACTAAATATATTGGTAGATATAAAATCATAAAAAGATTAGATAATAATTGCTTGGTTAATACTAAATCAAAAGGTAAACCTAAAAGATTATGTATTACACATTTAAAGTTAGACAACAAAAGAAAAATACAACAAATAATGATTAAAATGGTATGGATATAGTGATAACTTTAAGTTCTATTTTAAGAAAGAAGGAATAAGAATTTTGATAATTCTTGTAATAATTGAATATAAGGTACTACACTGAGAAAAATTTTGCGGATAGAAACCGCAAGCATTTGCGGTTTATAATCAGAAATGGTAAACCGCAAAATTATTATAAACGCAGTAAAATTATGTTTTCTTCTACCACGACATTTACAACTGTTGATACTTCTTCAGTAAAAGATACCACATTTTATATGATGTATGGTTTTTGATTAAATGTAGGAAGAAACAAATAGTTATTATAATAAAAAAACATTATTCAAATGTTTATTAAACATGTTTTACCTTTTTTTTTAAATTTTAAAAAATTTAAAATTTCTTTAATTGATAAATAATAACTTCAACGGTAATATGAATATTTATTTTACTAATAAAATTAAATACATTTCATTTATAAACAAAATATCTGCAAAAATATAAATTTAACTAGGTCAAATTTTCTATCAACCGCAAAAAGCCGCAAACTTTTGCAACCGCAAAGAGCCGCACAAAAAATTTTCCTCAGTGTATAAATGAGTATAAATATGTTGAATTAAATAATAATTATCATTGTGTTATTTTTATATCATTTTACATTGTCTTATGTTATTAGACTAATCTTATTTCTTTATAGAGCCGGTCACCAATAGTAAAATTTTAATTCCAATGAAAAATAATTTATATGTCCATAACTATGAAAATTTATTAAAGCTAACACATTAAAAAAATATGCACTTTCTTTTATAAAGTTTTAAAGATTTGGAAGATTAAAAATATACGAAATTAACGTTGTAGAATGATCAATAATGTAAATATTAAAATGTGTATAGCCATGGTAAAATATTTGATATTGATCTCTACTTTCAAATTTCATACTAAAAATATTGCAATTTTTCGTATATTTTGTTGAATTGACTATCTTGAATACAATTTTGACAAATAGTGATTCCACAAGCCACCGCAAATTACTTGGAAACCAAATTAAAAAACCAGAATTTGTTCAAATTTTGTACAGTATAAGTAATGCAAGCATGAAAATTTTTTATCAAATACAGAATAAAATCATATAATGTTTCAGTTAAAAAATAGTAAAAAAAGGTAGATACTTCTATTCTAAACTTTAATAATAACAAAAGAAATGCAAAAAATTGCAGGATAATGATTTCAACCTAATGAGAAAAACAGCAAAAATTTCAAAAATTCATGAAGAACATAAGTGTTTGAATTTTATTCATAATGAATATTATTGAAATATTCATAGCCTTTTAAATTCAATATAATTACAGATTTAAAAGACTTTTTAAATTAGATGTAAAACTCGCAATGTTCTTGATTCGAGTGGCGAATGGAGAAATTAACAAACAAATAATTCTTCATATTTACAAAACGAGGAAAAAATTTAAATACAGTAGAAGCCAACGAAGTAATTAAAATAACTTGAAGAAGTATAACTTTTTTCAAGGTCAAGACGTTTAAATGATCTTATAACTTTTTTAAAGCTTAATATTTATTTAAAAAGTATTTTAAGAAAAGTAAAAAAGATTGATTTATGATCTAGTTAAAAGCGTTTATATGGTCTCTATTTTTTTCTGATAATTTTAAAATTTGCTAATTATTTAAAATTATGTAATTTTTCCAAACACAACAACTTTTTAAAATATTATACTTATCTAGTAGTTCAAATTCCTTTATACAACATATTTCAATATTCTTTGTTAGATATCTATTGTAAGTAAAGTTATGAATACTTTAAAATGAAAGTTATTATCAATTATCAAGCTATTAAATTTAAGTATTTAAAAATATTCATATTTGTGATAATAAAGAGTAGCAAATAATTATAATAATACTATTAATTTGAGATTGTAGTTGTAAATTTGCTCTCAGTTTTTTATAAAATAATTTTAAAAAAAAGTTATATTTAATATAAAAAATAAGTAACATTTAATGTTTCATAACTTTATTTAAAAATAATATTTAATAACTGATTTTAAAATATATTATAGAAAATAGTTTGAGCTATCAGATGAGCATAATATTATTTAAACATATTATGTTTAGAAGAAGTTTATACCCTTTAGATTGCTTATTATAATATGGTTGATGCTTGTAGATAATTTAATTTATGATCACATTCTATGGGATGTCTCGAAAGATACGTGATATTATTGAGCATCGAAAATTTTATTATGCCATATAAAATTTTATAATATAATATTATATTAATCTGATAAGCTTACTTGTTTTCCACAATATACTTCACGATTGTTTTTTTAATCTTAAGTTCAAAGAAAGTTTAAAGTTTTATGTGACGGCTATTTTTTCTATACTTTCTTTTTAAAAAAACAAACATATCTTTTTGTATATGATATTTTTTTATAATATTAATATCAGTCGACAGTCCAGTTCCTTATAAAGTATGGAAAGAAACATTGTTAAATGTCTATTATAAATAAAGCTATAGATTTTTTGTAGTAAGCATTTTTCCTTTAATATATTAACAATTATAAGTCTAGAACTTTAAACTTTAATATAATCTTGATAATACATACTAATAAATATTTAAACTTATAAAATATCAATTAATAATATTATTTAACTATTTGCTTTTCATTTTTTAGTAAAATATTAAAAAATTTAAAAATTTATATTAAATCTTTTTTATTATTTAACAAAGAAACATAATGTTTTATAACTTTAATATTATTGACTTTTAACAATGAATCTTTACATATTTTAAAGAAAAAAGTTGGGATATCAAATAACTATTATATTGTAGAAAGATAGCAAAGATTATAAAAGTTACAATGGTTTTTGTGCAGACAAGTTTTTATTTTTTTTACAAGGTAAGAAAAAATTGATACTCATATAAATTTTTACAGCTTTATTTAAACCGCTAAACAAACTTAAGATTTAAAAACCATTTTAGAGTATATTGTAGAAAACAAATGAGACTGTCAAATGAATTTAATATCCTAAAATTTTAAAAGTTTAAATAAAGCTATTGACACTCAATTGAATTGTCTATTTTTTTAAACACCCTGAATGTTGTAACATTAAATTTTTTAAATACATTAGTTTTTTCTATAATTTGATTTGTTTTTTATTTAAAACCTATTAATGTCTGACAAGCCAGTATAAAGTTTCATTTTAAATTACTAAAGTAGTGACTTATTAAAGCTTTATTCATTATCTAATTAAATTCATAAGAATTAAAATTAAGATCAGAAAATTGCATAACTTTTAGAGATTTTTGAAATCAGAAATTATTCATAACTATAATAGTTCAATTTGCCTAATTTGTTTTTAATTACTACTTCTTTTATATGTTTGTCATTAATTATTGTAGTAACACATTATGTAAACATCATATTAAGTTAAACTCAGTTTACGTAATAAAATATTAATCATTTTTATAAAGACAAAATCTATATCGTGTCAACTCAGAGGCGGTATTAGACATAATGCCAGATTATCAAAAAATTAAACAATGAATCAAAAGATAAAAACTAACCATTTTATTTACCATTTAATTCACATTAATGCATTGAATATTTCATTTTTATTTCTATTTAACTTTTATAAACGTTATATTTTTAATACCATTGTGTTATTTTAATAGTTTTTTAAGGATTTACTATCTATTCAGGATTACAATGGTAAATTAGTAGTTTTTATTTTATTGTTTTAAGTTATTATTCTTTAAATAAATTATATCTATTTTTTATTACTACAAATTAAAATTTTCTATTAAAAACTGTTGTTATAAATGCATTTGTGTAATCATGAAAAATTAGCAAACTTGTGTCATTTTCATGATCAAATACGTTTTCTTAATCATAAAGTATAAATAAATATTATATTAATTATATAAAAAATTATATACACTTTTAGAAAGTGTATTGCCACTTTAACAAAGGTTTATATACATTATTAATTTAGTATTACTCTTATAATAAAAAGTATCCTAATCTTCTTATAGAGCAATTTCAGTAAAACTCATAGTTATAGAAAAAATTCTAAAAGTGAAAATGAATTATAAGTTAGAATTTTTATAATGTTAATTTATTGCTAGTAATTTCTTTGTAATGTATTATAGTGAGTTTTTAAATTGAATTAATTGTTTTTTACAAAAGCTTTATATCATTTATCAATAGTATTTTATTTTGAATGGTTATTTTAAAATTAATGCACAACGTTTTAAAATTAAAGAATGGTTTTTAAGTTGTTGTTTTTTTTCATCTTAATGGTAAGATATGTTATGTTTATATTTACTTTTATTTAATTGTTTTTAAAGGTGTTACCAAGTATCAAATAGTATTACGAGTCATGACTTACCTTCATAATAAGTTTTTTTTATAAATTATAAAAATGTTATCGAAAAAAATTTAAACTAACTAATTTAAATTATTAGAACTACAGGGTGAGCCAAAGATCACATCACAGTTGAAAGAAAAAAACATTTTTTAACTTTTTTAGACGATATATTTCTATGGTATTACACGCATTTTGTAGAGGATGTGCTAAAGAATAATATTTAACAAGATAGTTCTCAAGAAGGAACTTAAAAAAAAGTTACATGATTTATTAATATTTGACAAAAAAAATTTCTTTAATTTTTTTTAAATTTAAACTTATTTTAAAGTTTAGAATGCATAAATACATATCGTAAAAGAACAATATTTTATACAATTATGTGTGAAAAATGATATCTTTTAGGTAATCATCACCTGACTCTTTGCACAAAAGTTGCTCTTTCTAAACCATTATTTAATAATCTTTTTAAAATGATTTCATCTGATTTTTTAAAATTGTTTACTATATTGCTAGATACACTTAATATTACAATAAAGTTTATTACACTAGCGATATAGAAAAGAAAATAATAATATAAAAAACTATACTTAAAATTGGGATCGGACGCTCTTCCAAACCAGAGAGTTTGTTCAAAATCTAGCATCCCCCTTGATTTGCTAATCCATCAATTAAATCATTAAGTAAAAAATTCGTATGGCTTTTGACTTTGATAACATGTAATTGTAATTGATGCTCATTGATAAGGTTATAAGTCTCCTTCCAAGTTTCAATATGTTTCGCTGGAGATCCATCATATTTTTTGAATTCTCTTTCTTTCCAGCTAAATATTTCAGCTACCTTAGAGGCTGCATTACTTGAATCAATGATCAAAGCTCTTTCATGCTCCATTAACTTATTTTTGACTATCAACCTTATAGCATTTTTAACAGCTAAGACTTCAAGTAATTGGGCTTTTGTAACTGGATCACATGTAGTTCTAAGTTCATTTTTTTTTTCAATTGTTTTAAGTTTCCCATCTATTTCAAAAAGAATAGTAGCTGAAGCTTTATCTTTTTTACAACCTCCATCTGACGCTACGGCAAACTTAAAATTAAATATTTCTTGGTATATTTGATCGTTAGAATCTAATTTCAAAAAGGGAAATGATTTCCTTTCTACCTTCATTTCATCTGAAATTTCTTCTATCTCAGATCCACTTGATATCGTGTTTTCATTTTCACTCGTGACTTCCCCCTTCGAAATTTGCTCCTTGACTTCTCAAATAGGCAAAGCTTTTGATATATTATCAATTTCCAATAATAACACATTAACAGCATCTTTATTTCGAAGAAAGTAACCACCCTCATATTCAATAACATAAAAATTTCCCACTTTTTGAGTTATCTTGCCTGGCAAGTATACATCATTTAAATATTTCTTTTTGAAGTAACACTGACCAACACACTGAATTTGAATGACAAAATATTTTTTTGACAAGGAAACACGAGATAATTTTGATGAAACAAGACCCTGTTTCATTCTATCTAAAGCATTATGCCCATTTATTCCAATTATTAAATTTGCTCTTTTGACACTTTCTTCTAAAGATAAATGTACTCGTAGACCTTGCTTGATAGTTTGAATGGCGTTCTCCACTTGACCATTACTGGTGGAGCGATATTCAATTGAAGTTAAATGTATAACACTTTTAGACGACAAAAAATCGTTTAACTCCTTTGAAATCAGCGGTCTATGATTATCTGACAACAACATATCTGGTAGTCTATAAGATTCAATATAATCTGAAATCACCTTAATGATATGTCTAGAAGAATAGTCTTTTAACGGACGTGCAAACATAATATTGAAATAATGTTCTACAATTGTGCAAAAATGTAAGTGACCAAATTGAGCATTATCAATTGAAATACGTTCATTGAAATACTGGGTATCTGGTAAACTTCCAATACAAGAATTCATATTACGTTTAGCTTGACAACATATAGAACAATTATTTATAAATTCTACTATTAAACGAGAATAGTTAAGTAATGCATATTTACTGGCTAATGCCCGCGTCATATGAATACGTGAAAAATGATAACCGTGCAAAAATGATAACAATTGTTCAGCTAACACTCCAGGAACAAATATTCTAGAATTGACATATAATATACCATCTATTATTTTTAATTCCTTGTTATACAACTGTACTGGAAGGCCGGTAAACTTTTCCTCTCTCACCCTTGTAACTACATCATCAGAAATTGACGCAGTACGAATCGTATCTAACGAAAACTCATTCTTTTCATCACGAATTAGAGATTCTTCCACCAAGAACGGAACATCACACACCATGTCATTATCCGACTTGTGGTTTCTATCTGTAATAAATTGAACTTGAAACGGAATAAGCCTCATCATTAACCGAGTAAACGTGGATGACTTGTAATTATAATTATCCATATAAGAAGAAAAAAATTTCACCATTTGTGTAGTAGGCACCACTACCTTAACTTGTCTGTGAGACATTACAGTTTTAAACAATTCTAACATTTCCACTGTTATCAATAGTAATTTGTTTTCCCAAGGATAATGACATTCAGAGTTCTGTAAAACCCTAGAAGATGAATAAAACAGTTGATTCTCACAAAAAATTAAAGCGGAAATCGTTTCTTCATCAGCCTAAGGAATTATTACCATCTGCTTTGTCTCATCGGAAATAGTATGCAACACATGCAAATTCTGAAATTGGTTGATCATACACAACCATGCAGCTTCTCTTCTATCATCCCAATAAAACTCTTCATTAGATTTAACATATAACGGGCGCATCGTTTTAGAGAAATCACTAAACATCTGCTTCAGATAAGTCATACGTTCTATGAAAGATAAGAGTTGAGAATTAGAAGTAGATCGCTGATATAACATTTTTTTATATTTTTCTTTGGCAGTAATAGAACCATCACAACGAATAATATATCCTAAGAAATCAATTTCAGGTGCTAAAATTTGTTCTTTAGATTCATTAACGGGTAAATTCCATTGTGCCATTATTTCTTTACACTTTGATAAAAAATAATTATGTTCTTCCAAGGATTCACCATAAATGAAAAGATCATCTAAATAACGAATTACTTGGAGATCCTGAAACAAATATGATAATTCTTGTTCAAACAAAATTGGAATACTAGAAATTCCAAAAACACCCCTAAGAGGCTTATAAAACCCAAACTGAGTAGTAATAACAGAATGATCCAGTATATGAGGAGGGAGAAGACATTGTTTGAATGCATTAGAGATATCCAATTTCGACAAGTAGCGCAACTTACCCTTAGGTATTGACAATACCGATTGAATATTAGCCAATTCCACAGAAGGTGGCTTCACAACAGACTTATTCAGATACGTGTAATCCCCACAAATTCGGACAGAATTTTCTTTCGGTACAATGACAACAGGATGAGCTGACTTCACTTCACTTCTAGACACCTTAACATAACATCCCATATCAACTTCTTCCTGAAGTCGACGTTTAGTTAATTCAGCTAGTTCAGGATTTTTAATTTTTCTATATGGAATTATCTTAGGAACATAAGTACTGAGAAGCTCTACATTTAACATAATGCGATTCGTATTCTCCACAGGAGTGATACTTCCACCATCCGATGTATTGTCACAAGAAGGTATTTTCTCGACCACCGGTATGTTCTTTTTTGAAGCTTTATCTTCAACCTTATGAATACTTGGAATCAATCCCATAGATTGGAGCGAAGAAAAACCAACAATCGTATCAGGAACTTCCCAAATATAAAACTTTGCCGATTTCTCCTCGTACTCTCCCACTTTAATGTCTAAAACCACTGAACCATAACACCGAACTGACTCGCCCAAAAGTTGTAAAATTTCTACTTTATCATCCTCATCGAACGAAATCTGCCACTCTTTAACTAAATCAATGGGTATGTAATTCAAACCTGCTCCACTATCCAAACATGATACTACAGACCATTTATTATTAAACCAAACCTGTTCACTCTATTTAGGTACTGAGGAAACCAATAACCCAGGTTTGTCCTCCAATTTAATTTTCATTTCCCCACAAAAGATTGTGTAGGATTTTTTTTTCTTTTCACCTGCTCCTCACTGTGTAACATATTGCGGTTGGCAAGCTCAAAGTGCTTCAACGACTCTAAATTGATGGTTTCTTCTTTTTTTACCCAATCTTGAATAAAAGTAGTAGGAGACCGTAACTCAGCATCAGTAAACACACGATCTCTGACTCTTTAGAACTACAATTAAAGAGACGTTTTATCAGAGGTTAAGCACGGTTACATAATTCTAAAACCGGTAGATAGTCGCTGTAGTCTAGTTTCAACGATTTTAATTCATTTGGTAAACTATCCATACTGTTACCTAAGAATTGTTTAAGAATTGACGACGCTTCATTCAAATTGGTGACGTCACTATCAGATATGATCAGCGCTTGCAAATCCTTTGCTAATAACGATAAAAATTTCTCAAGTTGTTGATCCGGATTCACAACTAGTTGAATAGGTGTAGTTGTAGATTCGATCCAAACCAACGGATCATGATTGCCTAACTTTTCAAATCCAATACTTGATTTACCATCATTAATCCTGGAGGGCTCCATGCTAGATACACTTAATATTACAATAAAGTTTATTACTGTAAAATAAAACCAATAGATAAGAAAATAACACAAAGCCAAATAAATTAACACAATTTATTAAAACTCTTTTTTTAGAAAATAATCTCACAATTTATAAACATTTTTATATTCAAAATTCATTATAATATTTAAAATTTGTTCTTTAAAATTCATAATTTATAATTTTTTTCCATTAATATTAATATTTTATAATATTCATATTTCAGTATATTTAAATAATACAAAAACTAAGTTGTTTGTCTATATTTTTAAATTAAAATGTCATGCATTTATACTTTGCATGTCTTTATTAAAAATACAATGTTGAAAGAAAAATTAGTTTTAATCGTATATCAATATTAATTCAAAATTACATTTATTTCATTATAAAAATGTTTATAAATACTAAACATTTTTGAATATCATAATATATAGAATTTTCTATAGCAATAAACAATATTTCACATAATAAATTCAAAAAATCTACCCTCATTTTGCATCAATATTGTTAAGAAAAATTGCGTATAATATGCATTAACAAAAAAATTAAAAATTGTATTACAATTAAAGACTAAATTATGGTACAAAAATGTTGTAAATTTGACTGATATTCTTTGTTCATTTGCTATAGTCAAATTGACAAAGATATGCTCTGTGTGTTGTCACTCAAACTTTAGAAAAAAAATAATTTTTTCAATATTTCTATACCATTTACTATCATTTTATACTATTTTGTATAAATATTAATCTAAAATAACACTTGTAATATGTCTTTTAAATTTTTTGTATATCCACTCGTAATCACATACCCTCTATTTTTAAAATGTAAGCGAGAAATTATCAAAATAGGACAATATTTTGAATATTTAAAGAGATAAAACATAATCCGTGCTCGAAAATTTAAAAAAGATTGACAAATTTTATTTTTTTACTAGGATTATTGTTAAAGATGGTCAATTTTTGAATATTCCAAACTTTCTTCAAACTCAATCAAATATAGTGACAGTTTACTTGTTCGACAAAGCTTTGTTTACTCTATCAGATTACCTATAGAACATTTTTAAAACTTATCTCATCGCTCTTTAATTTTGAAAAAACATCGAAATTTTGGCAAAAATCGTGATTTCTTTTCTTTTTCAAAAAATAAAACATAGTTGCTGGACTTTAAAATTTATAAACTTTTAGGAATAAGTACAAAACAAGTTGGGCTTTCATAATCAGCATCAAGCATTTAAATATCTTTCCATATAAAAAAGTTACATACCATATATTCCAAAAATGACTCTTAATTTTAAAGACCTATAACTCCGCCTAGAATCCGAATTTTGTTATGAAACCTAAATTTAATTTATGCAAGATTAAGAGCTACAAAATGACTGTATACCATTCTTGTAGTTAATCTACAAGAGAAGTTATATATGCTAATACCTTGTGAGCTACATTTGGCTTACCCTGCATATTATTGAGAAATAACACAGCAAATTTTTTTTTGTCATTTATTAGACAAAAAGAACCTGTTTGTCAAATAGCACTCATGAAAGACAAAGGAATATATTTTTTAAAAAGTGTATAGTATGTAAATTTTTTGATCTTAGACAAAAGCATAATTTGCAGTTTAAACAAAGATATTTTTTCTAATTTTACGCGTTTAATTTTAAAAATTACATTATAAAATCTTGAAATTCTATTGCAAATTCTAGAAGATTAGAAAATAGTTTACTAAAGTTTAAATCTCTTAAAAACACCGAAAATGTTTCTGTTATATTTTAAGCAAAAAGAACAAATATGTCAAATAGAACTCATGAAAGACAAGGGAATACAGTGTAACCCCTAAATAAAAAATCTCTAATAAGAGAAATCTCTACTTAGTCACCGTAATGTCTAGCCCAAATTTTTTTTTAGATTTTCATACAAAAAACCTCTTAGTAAGGTACAATTAAATAAAAAAAGCTTCTACATAATCATGGTAGTAAAGAAAATCACATGCATCTTTGCATGTACTTTAACACTTAAACAGTTTCCTAGTCCACAAGAGGAATAAGTTTACTGAAAATTTTTTTCAAACTGATATTTTAGAGAGTAATGAAAATACGTATGGTAATTAAAAATTAGAAGAGTGTTCAAATCTTTATAATAATAAAGTCGATGATTATGATAGTGATAAAAAAATTACTCAAGAAGAAACAAAGAATAAAGTTTTAAAGGGTCTATACAATTTAAGAACTTATATTAAAAATTTAAAAATAGATGATTGTTTCCCTCTTATAGCACGTTTAGAAGATAAAGTAGTAAATCATGTCATTATTTACAGTTCTCAATATTAGATCATGCACTGCTTTAAATAATGTACAGCAGTAATGTTTCCTAAAAAGAAAACTAATAGTACCTAAAGATGAGAAATCATCCCAAAAAGATAGAGTTTTTTCATTATATTTTCTAACTTTCAATATATTTTAAAATCATCATTTTTATTCTACTAATAAAGAATTATTAAGAAATTAGGGGGTTGATTTCAAAGTTCTTTGTATCCAATATTCTTTTAAAAATTAATACTGGAGACGTGAATTGTGTATGAAGAACACCAGATCAAACACCCATCTTAAATTAGGAGAAACAGAGTCAGAGATCTTTCAGGAAATTATATCCGAAAGTTCCACTAGTGTAAACACTACAAATATATTGAACATGGATGATCTGGGAAAGACACGAAACAGTGCAGGTCATACCAATAAAGAAATTTACAACATTGATCCTCCATTAAGTGAAGGAAGAGGAACTCAAAATCAACAGGAAGTTCACAACAATGTTCAGAATCTTACTATTGATAAGTTATTACAACGGATGGAATTGATGATGAAAGTCCATATAGAGACGATGACATCCATCCAGAATTCAATAAAAATACAAGCTGACAACATGCTGTCCCTCCGTGAGAAATTGGATAGTAAAGAAAACTTAAAGAAAGAAAAAGATGAAAGTCCCAGCATTTCTCAATTACCAGTTAATGAGGATTTAGAAGAAAATGCAACAAAGGAGACTTCACAAACGATTATAAGTTATGTAAACTCAGTTAATGAAGTCAAAAATAAAGAAAGTAAAGAGGAATCGGAAAGTGATGAAATTGAAATTTCATCAAAAAGAAACCGTGGGACACCCAAAGGATCAGTAAAGAGAAAACCTGGGAAACCCAAGGAATCAACACCAAGAAAGAAAGATACAACGGATAAGAAGTTGTTTCAAAAATATGCTGATTTATTTGGACAAATATTCAAAATATGTAATTCAAACAATTTATTACTCAACATACATAAATCCAAATTTTTCCATGCTGAACTGAAATATTTAGCTTATACTTTAAATCGAAATAGCTATACTCAATCTTTACAATGTGTAGCAAAATTGATAAGAAAAGCAACATCTACTATGACAACATTTCTTGATTCACTTATTGAATGTAAGGTCAATTGGATTGAACCATTAATATCAACGATTTATGACAACAAATTTAAAGTTGGAGACTACTTTAAGAAGAATGATTCTAACTCAAGCGAACTATGTAAAGTCAACTGGATTGATTACAGGAAAATTCCTGAATCACAAAACCCAGGTGGAGCAGTAATGTTTCCTAAAAAGAAAACTAATAGTACCTAAAGATGAGAAATCATCCCAAAAAGATAGAGTTTTTTCATTATATTTTCTAACTTTCAATATATTTTAAAATCATCATTTTTATTCTACTAATAAAGAATTATTAAGAAATTAGGGGGTTGATTTCAAAGTTCTTTGTATCCAATATTCTTTTAAAAATTAATACTGTACTTAAAGAAAATAATTATGACTAGACTATATTTAATAGTAATTTCTTTTTGTTATTTACTTTATATAGCACTTTTTTTATCATTTAAAATTGTCAAATAAATATTTATACATATTATTAGATTTTAGTCGTAATTATTAGTAATATATTAAATAACTTCTAAATAAGTAAAACCTCTAAATGACCACCAAATTTCTTGATCTCGGCAAGGCGCTGTTTTAGAACTTACGCTGTACACTTTTTTAAAAATTGTAGTGTATGTATAATTTTTTGAATTATCTAAGGTATTTCTGCATGTACTTTTGCATTTTTTTTATTAAAAACATATACACATTAAACAATTTTAAAATTCATATTTTTACTAATTTTTATCACAGACATTTAAAAAATGATATCAATTTCGACAAAAAAAATTCTCTATGAATATGTAAGCCAGTCCTTTTTTTCTTATAAAGGCCAAAAATTAAATCTCTCTTATAAAAATTTTTTTAGTAACTAGTAAAAAAAGTTCCGTGTATGTAAAATATGTTTATTAACATTGTAGCTGGAAAGATTTAATTAACCACCCATTAATGATAAATTTAATTTTATAATAAAGCTTTCCCTTTTGATATAATGTACTGTTGCAGATATGTTGTTTCGTTTATAGCAAACAATTATTTTGCTAAACAAATCTTACCTAATACTATTACTACTTTAAATTTAACAAATGTAGAAAATTGAATTAAAAAAATTAGTGTAGCAAATTAAGAATTTCTAAAAATGCTTCAAAGTAACTCAAAATATTTAAATTTCCCTTAAAACTACTACTGATAAAAACAAAACAATTGTTTACATACGTCTAATGCAAAAAAAGTTAGTAAAAAATAGTCGATGTAGCAAAAAAATTTTTTTTTCTTTAAATGCTACAAAATACATCTAAATAAGTTTATTTTTGTATAACTTACTAATAAAATATTTTTTTATTGCTTAATAAATGATTTTAATAGTGATTTGATAAAGGAGACCCATGTTCTAAACATTCTCTTTTTTATTTATTAATTATTCAAAACATGTTAATTGTTTTTTAGTTGAAAATAAAGTTGTTTTTTTTTCAAATTACTTACAAATTTTTTTTTAAATCCTAATACAAAAATATTAAAGATAAAGTAACTCGTGCATTATTATTAGTCATAATGAAGCTTTACATTTTTTTATCACCATTCATTGTTGGAAAAACGGATTTATCACGGAACAGATAGTATGTTGTAAAATAATCAATGAATTTTGTCAAAATATTATTACTGATAAATATATCACTGATCACATTATCATTGATAATAAATAAATGGCCATGTCTGGTTATGAGAGAGACAATTTTTTTTCTTATTTCTTTTTATTATAGATAATTTATTTTCCAGATTTTATGTTTAGTAAAAATTTTATTAGTTGGTTTAATAAAATGTAAATATTATATTAAAAAAATCATATAATAAAATAATGAATTATTTTGAAGGAATAGGCAAACCTCTATTAGGTTCATGAGAATTTATATATTGCAACAACCACTGAAGATGTCTTTTCTCGCCTCTCGGTCTGTCTAAATTTGGATTGAGTTCACCAAAATCACAAGGATATGTCCATCCATCAAAAAGTTCACCGCGAACACAATCTTTTGGAATCTTTTTTTCAAATTTTCTACGAGAGTATTCATAAGTATATTCAACATAAAAATCTAAAAATATATAAATAATCTTTTTTATATTTTTTTACCTCCGCTTTCTATATCATCATAATGAACCTTATCTGCACTAACAGTAATTGTTTTATTACATAAGTCAGTTACAGATGCCAAAATAGCATGTTTTTTAACGGATTTTAGTTCTGCTGTAACATTTTCTTTAATAATTTCAATTTCTGATTCATCATGTAGAGAAAAATATTCAACAAAATTAAATGGATCATAACATATAAGTTTTGCCTTGACAATAAGAGTTTCATCACCAAGCATTTTAACAATCTTAGATATTGAAATAATTATAAATATTATTGATGTTTCAAAAACTATCATTTTAAAATATTTCACTTTGATATTTTAAAAGTAAAATTTTCTTAAATGTTAAAAAATACTATGCAACGTTATTGGAAAATAAATATTTATTTTTTGAAGGATCAAAGAAGAACAAATACATGGTGTTTCAAATAGGTGTACTCTCATTTTAATTTTTTTAATTTTGTTCATTGTTAACTGATCTTAACAAAATTTCTTTCATCTGAAGCTAAGACTTTGGAGTTTTACTACTAAAAAAATTTTTTTTTCAATTTTTTGATTTTTTTACTGCAAAAATTGTATTCAAGAATGATGAAAGTTTATCTAAACTTTTTAAAGATTTTATTTAATTTTTATTTAAAAAAAAGACTTAAAGAGACGTACATTTTAACTCAAACATGATTTAAATCTTTTTTCACAATTTTAAAAAACATTTTCCAAGAACTTTCTTATCAACATTTATCACTTCAAAGATTTTTTAAATTTTTTATTAAATTCTTTTCTTATTTTCAGTTTGTATGATGTAGATGAGTGACTTAACATAGCTTCAAAAGAATAAACCTATTAGTTATAAATCATATAATCTTTGAAACCATACCAAAAATGTTTATTTTCCTAAATAAACATTATTTCATAATTAAATTTAACATTTAAAAACGGTTATTTTTTTAAAAATATTTTTATGATAAACAAGGTTTAAAGTCATAAATAAGGATCAAAAAATGTATTTAAATGGGGTTAAGAGTGGACGAAGTTATAAAAGTTTTAAAAAGAGTAAATCTATTTGAAATATTTTGTATTAGAAAACTTGAAGTACCGTAATTTTTTTAGCCCTGATATATTTTTTTATGGTATCTTGCTCATGTTAGAGTCTAACTTTTTTTATAAAATTTTATGAAGTACGTTTTTATAAGATAAATTCATGTAAAGTTGTTAACGTTTTAGCAAAAATCATTCTTTAAAACATTCTACTAACAAAATATGTTTAGAAATTTAATAACAATGATAATGAAAAGCAATAATTATTTACTCTACAAAGTATTATTAATTAAGAATATTATTTTAGTATTTCACGGAAAAATTTTATGTCAAAATTGATGTTATTTTTAAAATGTCTGTGACAAAAATTAGTAGAAATTTGACTTTTAAAATTGCTTCTAATGTGTATACGTTTTTAATAAAAAAATGCAAAAGCACATATAGAAATATCTTAGATAATTATTTAGAAAATTTAAAAATTTGTACATACAAACAGTTTTTGTTAAAAAAATGTATTCCTGTGCTTTTCATGAATGCTTTTTGGCAGTTTTTTTAAATATGACAAAGAAAGGCTTGTGTTTTGAATATAATCTCCTTCTATAAATTCTTTAATTAACAATTTAAATAAAAGTAAATGATATTTTTATAACAACTATTCTTAAAATAAGCATATTTAATAACATTTAGTAACATTTGCAGCAAACTTTTTTGCAACGTTAATATTTTTAAATATCAATCGCGCAATAATTATACTTAAATAATTTATAGTGATGTAACAAGCATATATAGCAATATTCATGACATAACATTAAAAAATGTCTACATATAAGGCCACACAGGAAATTAAAAAAAATTTTGTTTACATCTGACTTATCAAATTATCAGCTTTTACATTAAAATAACCTAAATATCTTCAATATCTCTAGTATTGTTATATTCACATTAGTCTCTGGTAAAATAAAAGTTCTGCGTCTGGAAAACATGTTTTTTAACATTGCAGTTGCAAAAGGTTTTATTGAGCACTCATTAATAATAAATTCAATTTTAAAAGAATTTTTCCGTTTTTATATATTGTATTGTTGCATATATGCTATTCCGTTAATAATAAGTAATTGTTTTGCTAAATAAATCTTACCTTAATACTATTACAACTTTAGATACAAATAATTTAGAAAATTGAATTAAGAAAACTAGTTTTGAAAATAAAGAATCCCTAAATAAGCTCTAAAATACCTTCAAATATTTAGATTTCTCTTAAAAGTACTTTTTATATAAACGAAGTAATTGTTTAAATACGATTAATGTAAAAAATTTGGTAAAAAAGTCAATGTAGCAAAAAAATTTTTTTTCTTTAAATGTTAAAAAATACATTTAGACAAATTTATTTTCGTATACTTACTATTAAAATATTATTTATTTGACGAAGAAATGACATAAATAGCGATTTGGTGAAGAAGACACGTATTTTAAACATGCTTCTTTTTATATATTAGTTAATCAAAACGTGTTTAATATTCTTCAACTTAAAAAAAAATTTTTTTTCACAAATTACTAATAAATTTCGTATTCAATCTTAATTCAAAAATATCAAAAGTTAAAATAACTCTTGCATTATTATCTGTCATAATGAAGCATTACATTTCTTATCATCATTCATTGTTGAAAAAACAAACTTATCACTGGTCAGATAGTATGTCCTAAATGATCAATGATTTTTGTCAAAATTTTATCACTGATAAGCTTTATCACAGATAAATATATCACTGATCATATAATCATTGACAATAGATAAATGACCATGTCTGTGCAAAATGCAAAAACTTTTTTATATCAAATTGCTCTATACATTTTTATTAATTTTGGAAGGGTAGTCGTTAAAAATGCACGTATGGTCTATAATTATTTGTATTGTGGTCTATCAAAACGAAATAATTAGGTTTGATGAGTAGTTTGCATTTTGTAAAAAATATAAGTAACAAAAATGAGTAATATATCTAACTTATTTAACAAAATACAATAGAAACTCGATTATCCGGACTAATTCTTTTAGAGAATCGTCTGGATAATCTAATAAATATAAAAATCTCTAGCTAAACTTTATAATAGGGGTTTCCACTTTAAATAGCTAAATGAAGCATTTCATTTGCTTAATTTATTATTTTTATAACGGATAATGATACATAAGCATGTTTAGCGGTAGTTTATAACATTTGGAGAAATTTTTTGTAGTATTAATTTTTTTGCTTAAATTTCGGAAAAAAATTATATTAAATTATACTATAGAGGTCAAATAAGAAATTATTTGATGAAATAATTAGTTTTCATAGTCAACTGACACAATCGCAACCATATATAAACTTCAAAATCAAAAAACTTTGTAATACTCAATTAGAGAAAATTTTCTATTTTCAGCTGCATTAAAATCCACTGTTAGGCTATTTTTAAACTTATAAATTCTTTTTTATTTTTCTAAATTGCTCAATAATGTTGCTAAATATATATTAATATTCAAGAAAAAAATAAAAAAAAGCAAAAAATTCAAAGTTAAAAGCGTTAAAAAAAAGAGATCCTTATTCTAAAATTTCTCCCAAATCTAAAAATCCTGATCCGGTTACTCAAATATCTAGATAATTGAAATTCTGATAATCGAGTTTCATCTGTACAGTATTTTTTCTTTTCACATAATTTTATTAACTAAGTTCAATTACTTAAAAACAAAAAATAAACAATTGTATTTTCTTAATTTTTATAAGTCATACTTTCTTTTAAATAATGCAATAATCATTTGTGTATAAAATTTTTGATACTTTTTATTTCATTTAACAAAAGTGTTTTTATTAATAAATTTTTAATTAAAACTATATTGAAATACTAAATATATTATAAATGTTTATCAAAAGAATGTGCTTATAATTTCTAAATGATGAATTACTTTTTTTGTGATTTTATTTTTAGTATTTTAAACTTCTAGACATAGAAAAATAAAAAGAACAAAGGTTTACGTAAAATATTGTAAATTTGTTCCACTTGATAAAGTTTGAATTTTCTTAGTTTGCGACTAATTTAATAGCAATTATTTCGTTCATAAATTTAAAAGCAACAGTTAAAAAATTATTAAAATAAGTTTTTATTTTTCTATTACATTATTTTTATTTTTAAATTTAAATTGTTTTCTACGATACCTTTTAGAGTACAGGATTAGAACTTAATTTTTTGCAAAATTAAAACATTTTTAACATATCACAGTACGTTTTTTAAATGTTTCAATAGTTTGAATTGTTATAATTTATACTTCATTATAGAATTTTACTCATCTAATAGTCCAAATTTTTTATACTGTTTTTCAAGATCATCTTTAAAAATCAAACTTATGGAAAGTATAAAATAATATGAATCTTTATTCATAGTAAAAAAATTACTCTTACATATTTTAATATAAAATACTAAGGTAATATTTTTAATTAATCATACTTTGTGTGAGTAAATAATTATTGTTATGAAATTTTTTAATTTCTAAACATATTCTTGTTAGTGGAATGTTTGAATGAATGATTTTTATTAAAACGTTAACAACTTTACACGAGATTGAAATATAAAAATGTACTTCATATAATTTTTTAAAAAAAACAAGTTAGACTCTAAGATGAGCATAATATCATAAAAAATATCAAAGTTAATCAAAAGTTACATTACTTCAAAATGTCAAATACTAGGTGTTTCAAATAAGTATATCATTTTTTTAATTTTTTATATTTCGTTCATTCTTAACTGATTTTAATAAAATTTTTTTAACCTGTAGTTGTAACTTTGAAGTTTTGTTTGTCATAAAAATATTTAAAAAAAACAACCGTTTTTAATTTCTAAATTTATCCAGAAAATAGTGTTTATTTAGAAAAATAAACATTTTTGATATGATTTTCAAAATCATCTGATTTAACTCTAAAAGATTTCCTCTTTTGAGACCATGATAAATCACTGGTCTACAGTACAAACTGAAAATAAGAAAAAATTCGAAAAAAACTTAGGTCTTTGAAGTGATAAATGATAAAAATGAAGTTTTGGAAAAAAACTTTTTCAAATTGTGAAAAAAGACTTAAATAATGCTCAAACTAAGATGGATGCCACTTTAAGTTACTTTTTAAAATAGAAATTTAATAAAAACATAAAAATTAAAATTAAGTGTTTACCATCATTTTGCGTAATTCTTCAATCAAAAAAATAAAAAATTGAAACATTTTTTTCATGTTAAAACTCCAAAGTCTTACTTAAAGACTAAAAAAATGTTCTTCTTAAATCGATTAAGAATGAACGAAGTTACAAAAATTTAAAAAGAGCACACTTTTTTTAAACATCCTGTATTTGCTGTTCTATGATACTTCAGAAATTAAATATTTATTTTCTAATAATTTTGTATGGTAATTTTTACTATTTAAGGAAATTTTACTTTCACAGTATTAAAATAAAATATCCAAAAATGAGAGTTTTTATAACATTAATATTATTTCTAATTATTTTAATATATGTTTTCGTTAAAATTTGTGCCCAGAAAGTCGACCTTCGTGTTAGCGCAACACCTGGATGTCCTGAAGGTAGATATATATTCCGTACACAAAATGTTACTGCGAAACTAGGAATGAATGGCCGCAAAAAACCTAAAAATAAAACGATTATTCCATGTGGTTATCTATTTACTATTTCTGCAAATGTAACAAATGCTAAATTAAAAAAAAATGGTAAAAAAATAAAGAAAATTATTTAATTTTATATTTTTAGAGGTTTATGCTAATTTTACTTATAGTAATTCTAAGATAAATTTTACAAAACAAATTCCACGTGATTGTGAAGACAGCGACGATCATATACAACTCAATTTAGACGGAACATATCATTTTTTATGTTATCTTGGATATCTCGATCCAAATCCAAAAAATAAATCTGAACATAGAAAACTTAACAGTGACGAAATTTTTAACTTTAAAAAAAACTGTAATTTTTGCAAGCATTAATGACAGTCACTATTAAAATAACATAGGTATTTTTTTTTTGTCACAAATAATGACAAATTTTTTTTTATAATAATATGCAAAATTTAATAAAATATTTTAAAAATTTTCTGATATATAAGAAATTTGTTTGTCAACATATTAAGTTAGAAAAATAGAGACCTTGGTAATATTAAGAAAAAACATTAATAAATAGCCTTTTTAAATATAAATGAATAATTTTTACAAACATAAATAAATTTTTTATCTTAAAGCTTATTTTATGAGTTAATCAGACATTGTATGGAGACGGTAGATATTCGTTTGTCCATTATTAACTATATTTTTTTTTATAAAATATTTGGCTTGTCTATGGGTAACCATGGGTAAGATGATTTCCACCGTCTCTTTTTTAATTTAATTAAGATAGGGTCGCTGCGGAGTACATATTCGTATGTGAAGTAAATCCAATAAAATAATCAAAAATAAGTTACATATAGTGGCAATCTCATCATAATTTTCTTTGAATAATTATTTTATTCCTTAAAAAATCATTTTTTTCTCCTACACAGAAAAAAAAAGACGCAGGTTTGCATAAAATGTCATTAATTTTTCTCATCTAATAAAATTTGAATTTTTTTAATTTGCGACTAATTTTATCGCGATTATTTCGTTTATAAAAATTAAAACAATAATTAGAGAATTATTAAAATAAGTTTCTCTTTTTTAGTATATTATTTTTATTTTAGAGTATAAGTTGTTTTCTACAATCCATTTTAAAATACATGGTTAAAATTTAACTCTATGTAAAATTACAAAAACTTTTATAAAAGACATTTTTAAAATATTTTTCAATAGTTTGAATTATTAACAAAATTGTATTCTATGAAATTTTCCCATTTGATACTCTAAATTTTTTTATAATGTCTTTTAAAAATCATCTTTAAAAATCAAACTTATGAAAAGTTATAAAATAATATAGATTTTTACTAATAATAAAAAAAATAACTTTTACATATTTTAATTTAAAATAAGAACGAATATCAAAATAATATCTTTATTAATGATACTTTGTGTGAGTAAATAATTATTGCTTTTTATTGTTATTTTTATAAAATTTTAAACTTTTTGCCGTTTGTAGATTATTTATAATAATGATCTTTATTAAAACATCAATAATTTTACACGAAATTGACTTTTAATAGCATATTTTATAAAATAAAGAAACAAGTTAAGATCTAAATGAGCGTAATGTCATAAAAAATATCAAAATTAAAAAAATTCACATTAATTTAAAAGTCAAATATATATATCTTTGTAAAAAAAACGGCAAAAAGTAAGCGACAACCTAATATTTTGCTTTGTATAAAAATTTTTGCTATCGCTTGATATTTTTTAAATTTGAATAATATTCAATTTTTTAAAATAGTGGGACATTTTTTTCCATCGTAGATAGAATTGTCAAAATTTGTCCTTTTTATTTTTTGTGTCTAAAAAATCATTTTTTTTCTTGAGTGTATATTCTTTGATTTTTAAAATCATAAATTAATTTGATCATAAAATATTTTAAGACAGTAGGACATTTGCTTGTCCATTTTACATATACTTTTTTCCTTTTTTTTAAATGCCATTTCGCTTACTCATGGACAAGCGAATGTTCTCTCTCCCGAAACTAAAGATTTGAGTAAAAAAAATCCATAATTCAAAAATCATTTTTTGTTTAATTTATTTAGTGTAATTGTCAAAAAAAAAATGGTTTTTTAAACTATGTCAACAATATAACCCTACTGATGTTTGTTAAATTATTTTTTCTCAATATTTGCATGTAGAGCAAATAATTGATCACTGAACAAAACCATTGAAAAATAATATCGGAGAGTATTTTTTTATTGTAAATTGATTTAAGTTGATCATTAATAAAATTTAATAAGATATTACTGTATTAAAAATAGTGTTTATCTCTAAATCTTCATGTTTGATCATAATGAAAGAAAAATCAAATTATTATTAGTATCTTATATTACTACTTTAAAAATAATTACAATTTTGACAATTTGTTACGTACATAATAGCGTTTTTAAAAGGTATAATGTCGGGCAAACAGTAAATCTTAATTTTAAATAATAAAATTTCTTCTGTATGAAAATTTGAAAAATTTATGGGCAAACATTACAAACTTTTGTGTAATATTAAATTAAATATAAATAATTCTTCAATCTTAATAAGAAAGAATGACAAAAAGATATCATATGATTCATTTGAAAAAAAATCCTCACCAATTACATCTTATTTATGTTTTATTTTATTATTTTAACCACTTTCTTATACCGAATATTAATAATCATCACGCATTTTAAACTAATACTTGTATTTTAAAGTTTATTATTTTACTTATTTTAAATATTATGGTACGGGTAACCACAAGCATTGTTTTAATAAACATTTTTTATATATCGCAATTGATCGTTTGTTCTTTTTTAATGTATGTTGATATCAGACGATATTTTATGAATTTACTCATCTACTAGAAATCTGATTATATGATGTTAAAATTTTTGCAATCTATATTAAAATTAATATTAGTATATAATTGTTTCATATTTATTATTCTTTGATTCTTAAAAATATGAGTTTAAATATTTATTTTTTAATATTTTTAAATCATAATTATAAGTATTTAAAAGAAATTTTATTTCTATAATATCAAATTATTTTGTAATAATTTTTTTAAAAATATTTGCAGCATTTACAATCATTTCAATATATAATATTAATTCTACTGAGTATTATTATAAATATTTTAATGTTGATGTTATTGGAAACACTACGTGGAGCGATCCGAATATAAAATATGTCATTGCAGAATTAAAAAATAAAACAACTTTAGAAGTTTATACAAATTGTACAGTAAAAAGAAAAAATGATTCATTTCTTCTTCATAAATTTTTTAATGGAAATTTTCCAAAAGGTAAATAAATATATAAAAAAATAAATAATTATTTATTTATAAGTTTTTCTTGTTACCGTCAATTATACTATAAATGATAATAATAAGTCGAAGGAATATAAAATTCCAGAGGAATGTTTGGATAAAAGTAGTTGTGAAGAAAACAGTAGATATGAAGATAAAACTGATTGTACCTGTCATCTTGGAAATATTATTTTAAATTAAACTAAAAAAAACAAATTATAAAAAAAAATATTTTAACAATATTTTTTTATCAAGAAATTAGTAATTACAAAAAACTGAAATTTTCCCATTTTTTTAGGTTTATGGATTTTTTATTTGTATTATTACAATAGCAACAAATCATCTTGACTAATTCACCATTTTTAATTATTAATAATCTGACAATTTATATATGATTAAGTATAATTAAAAAATCATTTTATGTTAATAAATTACTTACAAAAACAAGGTTTTTTTAATTTTAAATAAAAAAATATATAAATTCTGGCAGATATGCTAGATATCAAAATGCAAATCTTTCAAAAAAGAGACTTAAAAAAGATGTAGAGAATATATTCAGTTTATACACACATAAAAAAGACAAATTTTGACAATTCTATGTATAATGAAAAAAAATGTTCCACTATTTTAAAAAATTGAATATTATTGGAATTTAAAAAATATCAAGCGATAGCAAAAATTTTTAAACAACGCAAAATATTAAGTTTTCGCTTATTTTTTGCCGTTTTTCTATAAAGATATATATGTTTGACTTTTAAATTAATGTAACTTTTTTTAATTTTAATATTTTTTATGACATTATGCTCATTTAGATCTTAACTTGTTTTTTTATTTTATAAAATATGATATTAAAAGTCAATTCCGTGTAAAATTATTGATGTTTTAATAAAGATCATTATTCTAAACAGTCCACTAACAACAAAAAATTTGAAAATTTCATAAAAATAATAATGAAAAGCAATAATTATTTACTCAAACAAAGTATTAGTAATAAAAATATTATTTTAATATTCGTTCTTATTTTAAATTAAAATGTGTAAAAGTTATTTTTTTTTCTATAAACAGGGATTACTATCTAGAAAGCGTATGCAAGCCTTATTTTTGGATTATTTATATTAGGTTGTTCAATTGAAAATGTCGCTTTTTAGATCATCAAATTTTAAATGATTACAACTTTTTTATACGTTCACGTATCGCTACAAAATATATATCATCTTGTAGAGCAAATTGGGGACCATTATTGTCATTTTTTTGCATTTTGTTCGCAATTAATAAAAAGTTGCTATTACTCTAAAAAGAAGTTATGTCAAAAATGGATTTTCAACCAATCTACTTGTACGAGTTCAAACTTGGCAAAGCAGAAGTCAAAACTTAAAGGAAAATTAATAATTCACTTGGCCAAGGATCTACTTACAAACGAATTATACAATGTTAGTTCCAGAAATTCCGCAATGGAAATATAAGTCTTCAAAGAAAGAAGAGTTTTCGTGGAGTAAGTGTTATTGAGAACGAAAAATTAAAAAGAATGGTAGAGTATAATCCAAGAATAACTGTTCGGGATCTCGCAAAAGAATTGGATGTCAGTGTTGTAACTATATCCAATCACTTAAAATACATAAATGTGAAGAAAAAATGGATTCAATCAAACCCCCCTTGATTTAACTTCCGATCAATGTTTAAGGAGATTGAAAATTTGTTCTTCTTTGATTCTTAGAAACAAGAATAATCTATTTTTTAGTAGAATTGTAACGTGCGATGAAAAATTGATCATGTTTGACAACCGTAGAAGGTCATCGCAATGGATGGGCAAAAATGAGAACCCTAAAAACTTCCCGAAACTCAGGTATTCAAATAAGAAGGTAATCCTAATTATTTGGTGAAATTGTGATGGAATCATCAATCATATGTATCTAAATCTTAGAGAAACTATGACTGCAGACAGATACTGTAAGGGAGAAGAAGAAATGCGCAAAAAATTATCTGTTCTGAAGCCTGCATTGGTCAACAAAAGAAGCCCAATATTACTTCATGATAATGCTAAACCTCACGCTTCAAAAACGACGATGCAGAGGCTTAAAGAATTGGAATATGAAACTCTGCCACATCCTCCTTATTCATCGGACTTGTCTCCAACAGATTATCATTTATTTAAGAAATTAGAGCTTCATTTGTGGCAGAAGAATATTACTAAATCTGATGATCTGATGACCTAAAAAATGACGTCTTAGAGTTTTTGGATTCTAGAGACCGGAGTTTTTTTTCAAATGTCATAAATAAACTTGTATCACGTTGGCAACAATGTGCTGATTCCAACGGTACTTATTTCAAATAAAAATATTTTTTTTTGGCTGAGTTATAACATTTTAAAATTGAATGTCAAAAAGCGACATTTTCAATTGAAAAACCTAATATAAATCGTATTGGTCTAAAAAACATATTTAGGTTTTTTGTGTACATTTTTCGAAAAAATCATAAAAAATGGGTAGTTATAATAGAAAACTATATTAATATAAAATAGAAAAAATGCTTCTTTGCTTGTCCATATTTTGTATACTATAAAAAAAAACCATTTTGCTTGCCCATTGACAAGCGAATGTCAACTCTCCCGTAAAAATGATATTTTATGGAACTTTTTAAGGAATGCCTTTTTTTGATAAATTGATTGTTTGGAAATATGTGTTTATATTTTAAATCTCTAACATTACTACTGTGATTATTTTATTATAAAATTGAAAAAATAAAAATAGTTTTTGTGTACATAAATGTTTATTAAAAAAAACAGGAAAAAATGACGTTAGCAAAAAATCTCTACAATTTTTTTTGTACTTGAAATTTATGAACGACCTTGAAAAACGTTTTAGTAGAAAAGAGAAACTACCAAATGCGCACGATATTATAAAAATAGACTAAAGATAGAAAAGTTATTAAACATTTTATGCAACTGCGATTTATATTTCAGTCCACATTGTAGAAAATAAAAACCTTAAAACCCATAAGAAATAATGAAATCGCAGTTTTTTGTAATTATTTGTTTTATTCTGATAATTTTCAATTTTTAATTTCATCTAGAGTAATATTTCCTAGATTACACGCATATTCCTCTATATCCAAGCGTATTGGTTTTTGATAATCAAAACTGTCTTTGTTCGTACAATTATCTGGAATTTTTTCTACCAAAGATTTTGGTTCACCTTTATTATTATAAGTGATGTTAACAAAAAAATCACCTAAACAAACATATTATTTTTCTATATATTTATTTACCTATATCATCATAATTACTACCTCCTGCATATAAATAAAGAAAGAATTCTTGATTTTTAGTTACATTTTTAACATAACTTTTTTCTGGATGCTTTGTATTATTTAATGCTGCTTTGACAGAATTTATACCTTCATCAATCCATGTAACATTTCCAAAAGCACTAATATACAAACCTTGTGGAATAATAATTGTCCGATAAGTATAAGACATTGAAATTCTATATATTAAAATGATAAAAAATGTCGTGAATATCTTTAAAAACATTATTATGAAATATTTTGATTTGATAAAAATAAAATTCTCTTAAATACTGAAAATTATCATACAAAATGTTTAAAAGTAAATATTTAATGCTATATTTTTAGAATCAAAGAATAATAAATATAATTACGATCATATAATAATATTATTTTTACTGCAGATTACAAAGATTTTAACACCATAAAATCAGATTTGAAGTAGATGAGTAAATTTATAAAATTTTGTCTGATGTCAACGTACATTAAAAAAGGCAAATAATCAAGTACGATATATAAAACAAATGTGTATTAAAATAATACTTGTGTTCACTAGTAGAATAACAACATTTAAAAAAAACGATAAAATATAAACATCTAAGTATTAATTTAATATGTATGATAAATATAATACTCGGTATGAGAAAGTGATTTAAATAATGAAATAAAACATAAATGAGATCTAATTAGTGAGAATTTTACTTGTTTACAAATAGTCTGTATCTAAATTTTTATGCAATTTTTTCTTGTTAAGATTGAAGATTGATTTTTAAACTAATCAGAGGACGGCTTGATTATGTTTTATATTTGATTTAATATTACTCAAAACTTTTTAAAGTCTATCATAAATGCTATCAAATTTTAATATTCAAAATCAAGATGTAAATTTTATCCGGCATTTTATGTTTTAAAATTTAATTTTGTGCATACACACAAAAAAAATGGGACACACATTTGTGTAAAATGTAATAAATTTGTCCCACCTAATAAAATTTGAATTTTTTTGATTTGCGATAATTTTAACGCAATTATTTTGTACAAAAAATTAAGACAATAATTAAAATTAGTTTTTATTTTAAAACTTAAGTTATTTTTTACGATACATTTTAAAATACAATATTAGATTTTAACTTATTATAAGATTAAAAAATGCTTTTATAACGAGTATTTATCGATATATGATAGTATTTTTAAGATATTCTTCAATTGTTTGAATAACTATAAATAAGATTTTTAAAAAAAGTTATATTCATCTGATGATTCAACTTTTTTATACTGTTTTTCAAGATCGTCTTTAAAAGTCAAACTGATTAAAAGTTTTAAAACATTATATGTTTTGTTCATAGTAAAAAAAATTTTTAAATATTTTAATTTAAATAAGAAAAATAGCAAGTACTAAGATAATATTAGGTTGTCGCAAAAGTTCTGTCGTATTTTTTACGAAATTTTTAAATGATTATAATTTTAATAAGAAATATGTCGAATTTACAATATATTATCGAATATAATCTACAACTAGTCTCCATTAAGTAGCCACTTTATCGATTCCAGATGTGAAGAATTTCCCATCCTTTTTGAAGAAAGTTTCAAAAAAACCAACATTTGCCTTGCCAACTTTACTAAAGTATCAACTATCCTAGAAGCTATTTAGAGATAAGAGTAAGTAGTGATTAGTTAGAAAAACATCTGGAGAATATGTTGTGTGCAAGAGAAATTCATAGCTTCTCTCATCAAAATTTTTTTGAGTCTTCAATGTCACATGCCGTCATATTGAAGAACAACATTTTTGTAATTTTTCGAATTTCTTAATTTTTCTAGAATTTTTTTGTCTAATTTTTATAGAATTCTATAATAGAGATCATTAAAAGTAGTTTGGAATTGATAGAATTAAAAAAAATCTTCATTGGAAGCTGAAGCCATACAAATGCATGCTTCATCTTCAAGATTCATTTCTTTGTCTTGAAACTTTGAGAATGAACTTTACATAGTTCCAACATTTACTATATTTCTCCCTAATACTACACAAAAATTTGTGGAAGGATCAGTTGTCATTTGTCTTAGTTGAAGCTTTTAGAAAATACAGTGTCAAAAATGACTTCTGACCACATCCATGTTTAGCAAAAGAAAATGTAGCATAGACGGTGTAACAAATTGTGATTATACGAATTTTAAAGTTAAGAAGTGGTACTATCTAATTATTAAAATAGCTTAATTTTTATCAATTGTAATCATTTTTTTTGATGATTAAAAATGACCATAAAAAATACGACAGAACTTTTGCGACAACCTAATATTTTCAATAAACATTACTTTGTATGGTTAGATAATTATCACTCTTTCTTATTGTTGTTGTTAAATTTCTAAATTTTTCAATTTACTGGTGTTAACGGGTTGTTTAAAAGAATGATTTTTGTTAAAATGTTAACAACTTTACACGAAATTGACTTCTGATAACTCACTTCATAATATATTATAAAAACGAATTAGATTCTAAAATAGGTGTAATATTTTTAAAATTTCTAAGATTAAATAAATGTTTCATTACTTCAAAATATTAAAAGTATATATTTTTGTAAAAAAAGGACCAAATTTATGCGAAAATCTAACATTTTGCATCATTTAAAACATTTTTGTTGTCGCCTGATATTTTTAAAATTTGAATAAATTTTGACATTTCAAAGTGGTGGGACATTTTATTGCATTTTATGTAATAATGTCAAAATTTGTCCCATTTTTTTTGTGTGTAGAAAATTATCAAAATTGTAACTATTTTTAAAGCACTACAGGGTGTTTCCAAAGTAGCTCCTCACTTGCGAACGCTTATAACTTTTTTTCTACTTGAGATAAAAGCGTCAAACTTTGTGATTTAGTGAATAAGCGAAGTAATAATTTTTTATTTTTTTTTATTAAAAAATAATGGTTCCATCAGGACTTATGGCTTCTTAAAAAAATTTTTTTTGTTGCCTTTCTATGCACATAACTTCTTTTGACGAAGAGGTATCGAGATGATTTTTTTACAGATCGAAAGTTCAACTTCTTTTGTAATAAAATTAAAATAGCATAAATGTTAAACTTCATTAACATTATTTTATTTCTAATTTAAACAAAAAACCACGGTTTTCGGCAAAATATCGTGGTTTTTTCAAAATTAAAGCTCATTGGGAAAATTCTCATAAATGTGTTATTATTATTTTGATAGAGTTAACGAAGCTCTATCGAATAGGTATAGTGGCATTAAAATTAGATAAAATTGACGAAAGTTATGATCTAGCAAAGACTCCTAATTTCGTACTTTTGTTAAAAAATTAAGTTACAAACATTATTTTTTTCAACATATTTGATACCTAATAGCATTATTATCATAAATAAAGTTTGCTATTTTACAGTATATTGCTTATTTGTTTATATATGGTCAAAAAATTTCATTAATTTTTACCACTTAAATTTTTAAAAAAATCATTTTTCTTAACATTTATTACAATTTATCTACATTTTGTACTATTTTACATAATAATTACCCTATAGGAGCATTTTTATGCATCTTTCAAAATATTGTATTTTCGATCTTTTTTTCACTGGATTTATGTTTGAAATATGAACTGTTAGCAATAGAAAATAAAATAATATTTCAACTACTTTCAATAAAAAATCATTATCGACGTTGAAAAATTTAAAACAATCGTACTTTTTTTCAAATACTAAATAAAATGAAAAATTAGACTATTTTTGAAGTGTCATAACTTTCTTGAATCTTAACCTAAACAAATATAGTTATATTCATTCGATAGAACTTCGTTAACTCTTTCAAAATAATGATAAAGCTTTTGTGAGATTCTTCTTTATGAGTTTTAATTTTGAAAAAACCACAATATTTTGCCGAAAACCATGGTTTTTTGTTCAAATTAAAAATAAAATAATGTTAATGAAGTTTAACATTTATGCTATTGTCAATTTTATTACAAAAGAGGTTGAACTTTCGACCTGTAAAAAAATCATCTTAATATCTCTTCATATAAAAAAGTTACGAGCTCAGAAAGGCGAAAAAAACACATTTTTTTTAAAAATAGCCATAAGTCTTATCAGGACCATAATTTTTTAAAAATAAAAAAAAATATTGTCTCTTAGTTCTATTAGTCTGCAAAATTTTACGTTTTTATCTCCTCATAGAAAAAAGTTATTAACTTTCGCAGGTGAGGAGTTAATTATGAGACATCCTGTACATATTATAATGATGATGAAATCTCATAATTTATGCTAGTAAGTTAAAACTTCTAATATAACGCATAAAAATTCAATTTTATAAGTAAATAAATAATAGTTAAAGATAATTGTAAAATTGTACGATAACATATATGAATCTTTGGGAGTAATGCCTAAATTTATTAAAATTTAAATCGTCGTAAGCCACATTATGTAAGAGAGACATAACGGAAAAGTACAAAATTTAGTTTATAAACAGAAAAGTTTAAAAAATAATTTGTCATGCAAAAGCTTTTAATAGTTATAACAGAATAACAATTAATATCTTTCTAAATATGTTCTAAAGTTTACTAAAAGAAACTGAATATTTGAGTAAAAAACATTTATAATTCAAAATCATTTTTTGTTTAATATATTTAGTGTAATTATTAAAAAAAATGGTTTTTTAACTATGTCAACAATATGACTGTACTGATTTTTTATTACATTATTTTTTCTCAATATTGGCATGTAAAACAAATAATCGATCACTGACCAAAACAATGAAATGCAATATCTGTAAGTATTTTTTTCATTGTAAATTTATTGAAATTGACCATTAATAAAATTTGATAAGATATTACTGAACTAAAAAATATGCTTCTCTTTAAATGCCTATATTTAGTTATAATGAAAAAAAATCAAATTATTATTACTACCTTATAATAATACTTTAAAAATAATTACAATTTTGTTTATTGTTTATGAACAAGAGGCTTTTTTAAAACATTTAATGCCAAATAAAATGGACATTTTAATTTTAAAAGAAATAAATAGTTTGTTTTTAAAATTTGATAGGATTTATGATAAACTTTAAAAATTTTTAACTAATTTTAAATTATATATAAACGATCTTAAAGCCGAACTATGATTGGTTTAAAAATCAATCATCTATATTAATAAGAAAGAATGGTATAAAGATTACATATGAACAATTTGGAACAAAACTAAGTCTCACTAATTAGATCTCATTTATGTTTTATTTCATTATTTAAATCACTTTCTCATACCGAGTATTATATTTATCATACATATTAAATTAATACTTAGATGTTTATATTTTATCGTTTTTTTTAAATGTTGTTATTCTACTAGTGAACACAAGTATTATTTTAATACACATTTGTTTTATATATCGTACTTGATTATTTGCCTTTTTTTAATGTACGTTGACATCAGACAAAATTTTATAAATTTACTCATCTACTTCAAATCTGATTTTATGGTGTTAAAATCTTTGTAATCTGCAGTAAAAAAAATATTATTATATGATCGTAATTGTATTTATTACTCTTTGATTCTGAAAAATATAGGATTAAATATTTATTTTTCAGTATTTTTGCATGGCAATTTTCAGTATTTAAGAGAATTTTATTTTTATTAAATCAAAATATTTCATAGTAATGTTTTTAAAGATATTCACGACATTTGTTATCATTTTAATATATAAAATTCCAATATCTTATACTTATCGGACTATTATTATTCCACAAGGTTGGTATATTAGTGTTTTTGGAAATGTTACGTGGAATGATGAAGATATAAATTCTGTCAAAGCAGCATTAAATAATACAAAGCATCCAGAAAAAAGTGATGTTAAAGATGTAACTAAAAATAAAGAATTCTTTCTTTATTTATATGCAGGAGGTAGTGATTATAATATAGGTAAATAAATATATAGGAAAATAATATGTTTGTTTAGGTGATTTTTTTGTTAACATCACTTATAATAATAAAAGTGAACCAAAATCTTTGGTAAAAAAAATTCCAGATAATTGTACGAATAAAGACAGTTTTAATTACGAACAACTAAAGCTCCAAGATATAAAGGAATATGCGTGTAATCTAGGAAATATTACTCTAGATGAAATTAAAAATTGAAAATTATCATAATAAAAAAATAATTACAAAAAATTGCAATTTCTTTATTTCTTATGGGTTTTAAGGTTTTTATTTTTTACAAAGTGGACCGAAATATAAATTGCAGTTGCATAAAATGTTTAATAACTTTTCTATCTATAATCTATTTTTATGGTATCATGTGCATTTTGTAGTTTCTCTTTTCTACTAAAACATTTTTCAAGTTCGTTCTTAAATCTTAAGTACAAAAAAAATTTGTAGAGATTTTTTGCTAACGCCATTTTTCCCTATTTTTTTTAAATAAACATTTATTTATACAAAACTATCTTTATTTTTTAATTTTATAATAAAATAATCATGGTAGTAATCACATAGATTTTTTGAGTGTTATTTCGACACCGCTTGCTGGGCCCGATTCTCTAGAAGTAAATTAAAAATTAAAATACTTCATTAATATGAGATAAAAAGTTAGGTCATGCACTCTTTTCAACAAATTTTTTTTGAAAAAAGTATATCAAAAGTATCTATATAAAATCAAGAATTTTTTATTATTAAACTTAAAAAAAAATTGAAAAAACAATAATAATTTGCTGTTTTAATAATTCATATTTTAAGTTTCAATATTTTTCAGACCAAACGTTCTTAGATAATATTTTTGGTATTAAAACTGTCAGCCATCAGCTCCATCAGCTTCTGGCTCGTGGTCATATTGAAAATAAATTTATATTTTATTAAATATTAATAAGACAATTATTTTACAATTTTAACGATATATATATTAATTGTTTATATTAAAATTTATATGTTATGTAAATTTTTTATAGGTAGTTGATATAATGCGTCAACTGCCGACAACTCCCCTCCAGAAAAAGAAGTTTTACATTTTTCTTTGTTCGTCTAGTTATATTGCCATTTGTTTCTTCTATCTCTATGATACTATTACCAATTTGTCTAATTGCTTTTCCTTCTGACCATTCATTATTGAGATCTGGTCTTTGGCGATAGAAACAGAAGCGATCTAATTTTATAACTTTATCCTCTTTGATATTATCCACTTTACTCTCTAAACGGTATTCTAACATACGATCATAATCCCCTAGGAGTAATTGAAGCGGAGTCCATTTTTTATTTTCAATAGTTTTGTATGGTGTCATTCTAGTTTTAGACAAGGCCATCTGTAGAGCTGTCGTTTTGGGTACTTGTAAATGTTGGAGACGAGCGAGATTTGTTTTCAGTGTCTGTACTGCTCGTTCTGCGGGTCCATTTGTTGCATGTTCGAATGGGACTGAAAAAAATATTCGAGACCCATGATTATCAGCGAAGTTTTGTAATTCTTGTGATTTAAATGATAGTTGGTTGTCAAAAACCATCTCTTTCCATGGACCAAACATCTGTGCAAGGTGAGTGAACATTGCTAAAACTGGTTTGACGCTCATATTAGGTACCCATTTTGCGAACAGGTAGTTTGAGTATGAATCTTTGACAACTAAAAACCATTCACTATAATCATCACTAAAACCATAATCGACATGACATCTTTGAAAAGGTTTATCACAAGTAGGCCAGGATGTTCTTTCAGGTGTCTTTTTCGTCTTATATTTTTTACAGGCGATACAAGAATCTAAACATTTTTGTATGATTGGCGTAATGTGTGGAGTGAAGAAACGTCTTTGTAACCTATCAATGATTGCTTTTTCTCCAATATGATTGGTATGAAGTAGTTCTATTAATTTTGTATAGAATGAAGGAGGAATAGCAATCTTTCCACATTTAGTCATCAATAAACCTGTTTCCTTACATGTTTTTAGTCTGTAGAAGTTTTTAAAATATGGTGATAATTCAGGGCTAGGAGATTTTTTGGGTATGCCATCTTCCAACCAAGTAAATACTGTTTTTAAAATTTTATCATTTATTTGTAGTTGTAGCCATTCGTTTTTTGATGGAAAACGATTTAACATTGTCGATTCTAGATTGCATATTATTGGACTATCAAATTCTTCTTGCAATTGTTCAGGTATTGGTCTAACACATCTTGATAACGCGTCTGCTAAGATGTTTTCTCTACCTCTCACGTATTTGAACGAAATATCATACGTCTGAATGAGAAGTGACCATTTCAGAAGTCTTAGGCTTAGATCGGACTTTTGAAACAGAACACTAAGCGCCGAATGATCTGAATATACTATTATTGGGGCTCCGAATAATATTATTTTCAGATTTTCTAGTGCCGAAACAACTGCAAGTGATTCTAAATCAGTGGGAGGATAGTTTTTCTCACTTCCTCGAAGACCACGGTTATAAAATGTTATTATTTTTTTATTTTGCATTAATACTGCTCCAATACCTGTTAAACTGGCATCTGTATATAATTCGAAAGGTGCCTCTCCAGATAGTGCTTTTTTTATGTCTGGAGCAGAGAGAATGGGAGCATTTAGTAATTCATTTTTTATTGTGACAAAATCATTTTCTAACTGTGGTGTCCAATTAAATTTCTCGTTTGATAGACTGTCGTATAGTAACTTTGATAATGACGAAAATCTATAAATAAACCGTCTAAAATAGTTTGCCAGACCTAAGAACGATTGTAATTGTTTCTTCGACCTAGGAGTAGGAAAATCCAAAGTCTTTTTGATCTTTATCGGATCTGCTGACAATCCTTTTTCTGAAATTATGAAACCAAGGTATGGTGTCTCTAATTGGCATATTTTACATTTATTTTTGTTTATTTTCAGATTTGCTTTCTGTAGTCTGATAAAAACTTCATTTAAGAGAACCCAATGTTCCTCCTCAGTTTCTGTAGCAATGAGTAAATCGTCCAAATAAATGAAAATTTTATCTGGATCTAAATCTTCTAAAATGTCATTCATTATGGTCTGAAAGATGCTTGGACTTATAGACAGGCCAAAGGGAAGCACCGTGAACTGATAGTGTTTGTTGTCGAATGAAAACGCTGTCAGTTCTTGTGCTGAAGCATGTAACGGTAACTGCCAATAGCCTTTATGAAGATCAATAGTTGTGAATCTTTTTTTTCCAGCCAATTTATATAATATGTTATCAATGTGAGGAAGAGGTCTAGCGTCTTGTTTGATATTTTGATTTACAAGACGATAATCAATGCAGATTCTTAGGGATCCATCGGGTTTTACAATGGGTACTATTCTAGAGTTGTATGGACTTTTACTTTTAGTTATAATACCTTTAACATACATGTCTTTAATGACATCTCTTAATATTTCTAATTTTGGTAGAGGTATTTGTCTTATTTTTGATTTAACCGGTGTGTTTGTCAGTAATTCAATTTTTATAGGTGTAATATTTTTTGAAGGAGTCAGATCTAAATCATTACCAATTATTTCTGTAAATTTTTTTAATAAATGTTCAGCTTTATCATGACTGTTCAAATTATTAATTTGAAATTTCTTTTGTAATTCTTTAAGTATAAAATCATGTGAAGTGAATAAATTTGTACCTAATATGACTCCTGTATTTGTATTTATATCAGCTATTATGAACGTTGTAGGAATTGTTGTATCTTTAAACATGAGACTTAATTTGCATATACCTCGTACTGGTAATAAATTTCCTTGAGCATCTTTAATTTTAATAAAATTTTTTTCTGATAAAAATTCTATGTGTTGAGATTGTTTTGCTATCTTTTTTAACGTATCTGTTGCAATTATTGAAATATTTGCTCCAGAATCAATTAATGCTTCAACTAAAAAATTATTTAAAGAAATATTGATAGAAGCTACAGGGCCTTTAAGAGAGACAGGTGAACAATCTTTAATTTCATTTATTTCACTATTTAACTCATTTATCAAAATTGAATTTTTATTATTAAATTTATCATTACTTTTGAATTTTTCTCTTTGTTGTTTTGGAACGTCTGTTTTGGTTTTTGTAGGTAATTGTGATTCCATTTCTTTAGTTAATGCAGATAGTACGGTCTTTTGAAATTTTAGATATGCTTCGTGCGTATCTTCAGATTCCAAGTACTTTTCTGTTAACTCTGGGTGACGTTTGAGATGGCGTACAGCTGACAAAACATATTTCATTTTCGATCTATAAGATAGTGTTTCTTTTAATTTTTCAAGTTCACGGATCCAAGCAGTAATTTTATTCATGTAAATATTTGGAGTATCTTTAGTAAACGGGGCTGCCGTTGCAAGTATCTGCTCCAGTTTAATTACACGTCTTTGAGGGGTCATATTTGGATCATAACGGGAAATCCACTCTTTAAGTACAGCATCTAAAGTTACCATCTTTTCCGTTTCAATGGCTTTATAAGCTATCAATGCAGGTCCTTCTAAGAACTCAGGAAACAATGCAATACCTTCTTGTTCTGTAAGTCCTGCAAACCTATTTTTAAACTTTTCTATAAAGGTAATAGGGTTTTCTTTTTGTTGTAATATTGGTAAAGGTGGTAATTTTGGTTTGGTAAAATTTAAATTTCCCATTGATGACGTTGTGTGAAGTGAATTTTCAGATACTGTTCTTATAGTTTCTATAAGCAATTGAGAAAACTTTTGTGGGGTGAACATATTTTCATTTTCCTCCTTTATTGTTATAACTGAGCTCATAGATGTTTTAAGATCAGCATATTCTTTTGCTAACATCATAGTCATTGTTTTGAATATAGTGACATTATCGTCAGGTAATATTGTTTTGATAGTTGATAGGAGACTGTTAAGATCTAAGTGTCCTTTTGTATCTCTTTTTAGAGAATTTAGAGTCGGTGGAACCTCCATGTCAGCCATCAGCTCCATCAGCTTCTGGCTCGTGGTCATATTGAAAATAAATTTATACTTTATTAAATATTAATAAGACAATTATTTTACAATTTTAACGATATATATATTAATTGTTTATATTAAAATTTATATGTTATGTAAATTTTTATAGGTAGTTGATATAATGCGTCAACTGCCGACATAATTAATTAGTTTAGTTCTAGGAACACATATAAGATTCTAGTAACGACTATAAGGAGTTAGTAAAAATAATAATTTTTATATAATAGTAAGTAAACAGTGTAATCCTGGTGGATTCTTCGGGAGCCGTAGAGGCTCCCGGGCTTTTACAATATAACACGAGACTTTGTTTAAGAGTTTATTTAAGCAAAGGGGAATTAGAATATAACAATAAAGTGAATATATATATATATTATGAAAAAGGTATTATTTAACTATGATGTAAAATAGTCTTCATCCGTTCCTTATATAGTCCTTGAGAGAATGGGCGTGTTCTTATTGATATGAACGTACATACATTTCATCCGACACAGCTTCCCATGTTCACAACGGCAATGCGATTTTAAATAAATAAAATTTAGGTGGCCACTATTGTTTGTGTAATTTTATTTTTATAATAAAGGCTTCTACTAATTGTGTTTATCGCACCACTAAAACTTCTTAAAATTTTTACTTACGTAATTTAATGAAACAATTTTTTATACACATACTTTGATTAATAATTTAGTATAAAAATGCTTTTATAAATAATATGCTCTGCGGACTAGCTCTGACATGCAGAACGCGGGTCTAAGGCTGGTTATTATAAAATTAAAAACATTATAAAACAACAGTGGTTACTTAAATTTTATTTATTTAAAATCTTATTGCCGTTTACTTACTATTATACAATTATTAATATTTTTACTAACTCCTTACACACGTTACTAGAAATTCCTATACACGTTTCTAGAACTAAAATAAGATTAATTAAGAATAGAATACAGCATGTAATAAGTAACTCTAAACTAAATAAAATAAAATTTAGATAACACGTAACGGTTATATATTAGTTTTTTCAATGACATTTAAAATTGCATGGCAAAAACACTTTTATTTTTTAATCATTACTATTTTACTTAATAATATAAAATAATCGTAAAATTGTAAGATATATTTTATGAATCTTTGTGAGGAAACGCCTAAATTTAATAAAATTTAAACTGTCGCATGCCACATTATGTGGAAGAGACATAACAGAAAAGTAAAAAATTTAATTTATAAACAAAAAATTTTATAAAATAATTTGTCATATAAAAGTTTTTTAGTGGTTAAAACAGAATAACAATTAAAATTTTTTTAAAGATGTTCTAAAGTTTATAAAAGAAACTAAAGATTTGAGTAAAAAACATCCATAATTCAAAAATCATTTTTTGTTTAATATATTTAGTGTAATTATTAAAAAAAATGGTTTTTTAACTATGTCAACAATATGACTGTACTGATTTTTTATTACATTATTTTTTCTCAATATTGGCATGTAAAACAAATAATCGATCACTGACCAAAACAATGAAATACAATATCTGTAAGTATTTTTTTCATTGTAAATTTATTGAAATTGACCATTAATAAAATTTGATAAGATATTACTGAACTAAAAAGTATGCTTCTCTTTAAATGCCTATATTTAGTTATAATGAAAAAAAATCAAATTATTATTACTACCTTATAATAATACTTTAAAAATAATTACAATTTTGTTTATTGTTTATGAACAAGAGGCTTTTTTAAAACATTTAATGCCAAATAAAATGGACATTTTAATTTTAAAAGAAATAAATAGTTTGTTTTTAAAATTTGATAGGATTTATGATAAACTTTAAAAATTTTTAACTAATTTTAAATTATATATAAACGATCTTAAAGCCGAACTATGATTGGTTTAAAAATCAATCATCTATATTAATAAGAAAGAATGGTATAAAGATTACATATGAACAATTTGGAACAAAACTAAGTCTCACTAATTAGATTTCATTTATGTTTTATTTCATTATTTAAATCACTTTCTCATACCGAGTATTATATTTATCATACATTTTAAATTAATACTTAGATGTTTATATCTTATTGTTCTTTTTTAAATGTTGTTATTCTACTAGTGAACACAAGTATTATTTTAGTACACACTTGTTTTATATATCGTACTTGATTATTTGCTTTTTTTTAATGTACGTTGACATCAGACAAAATTTTATAAATTTACTCATCTACTTCAAATCTGATTTTATGGTGTTAAAATCTTTGTAATCTGCAGTAAAAATAATATTATTATATGATCGTAATTGTATTTATTACTCTTTGATTCTGAAAAATATAGGATTAAATATTTATTTTTCAGTATTTTTGCATGGCAATTTTCAGTATTTAAGAGAATTTTATTTTTATCAAATCAAAATATTTCATAGTAATGTTTTTAAAGATATTCACGACATTTGTTATCATTTTAATATATAAAATTTCAATATCTTATACTTATCGGACTATTATTATTCCACAAGGTTGGTATATTAGTGTTTTTGGAAATGTTACGTGGAATGATGAAAATATAAATTCTGTCAAAGCAGCATTAAATAATACAAAGCATCCAGAAAAAAGTGATGTTAAAGATGTAACTAAAAATAAAGAATTCTTTCTTTATTTATATGCAGGAGGTAGTGATTATGATATAGGTAAATAAATATATAGGAAAATAATATGTTTGTTTAGGTGATTTTTTTGTTAACATCACTTATAATAATAAAAGTGAACCAAAATCTTTGGTAAAAAAAATTCCAGATAATTGTACGAATAAAGACAGTTTTAATTATGAACAACTAAAGCTCCAAGATATAAAGGAATATGCGTGTAATCTAGGAAATATTACTCTAGATAAAATTAAAAATTGAAAATTATCATAATAAAAAAAATAATTACAAAAAAATGCAATTTCCTTATTTCTTATGAGTTTTAAGGTTTTTATTTTCTACAAAGTAGACTGAAATATAAATTGCAATTACATAAAATGTTTAATAACTTTTTTATCTTTAATCTATTTTTATGGTATCATGTGCATTTGGTAGTTTCTCTTTTCTACTAAAACATTTTTCAAGGTCGTTCTTAAATCTTAAGTACAAAAAAAATTTGTAGAGATTTTTTGCTAACGCCATTTTTTCCTATTTTTTTTTAAATAAACATTTATTTACACAAAAACTATCTTTATTTTTTCAATTTTATAATAAAATATCTATGGTAGTAATCACAGAAATTTTTTGATTGTTATTTCGACACCGCTTGCCAAACCCGATTCTGTAGAAGTGAATTAAAAATTAAAATACTTCATTAATATGAGATAAAAAGTTAGGTCATGTACTCTTTTCAACAAGTTTTTTTTGAAAAAAAATATGTCAAAAATATTTATATAGAATCAAGAATTTTTAATCATTAAACTTAAAAAAATTTGAAAAGATAAATAATTTACTGTTTTAATAATTCATATTTAAAGTTTCAATATTTTTCACACCAAACGTTCTTAGATGATATTTTTGGTATTAAAACATTAAATATACAAAATAATCACCTGATTTAGCCGCATGATTGCTATTTTTTATTTAAAAAATTTTAATATTCAATTAAAAATATTTTTTATACCATTCATGCACTCATATCATTTGTTAATTTAGTTTTTTACAAATGTTATAACTTTTTATAATTTAAAAGAACTAGTAGATATCGCTGTTTCTTTTTCAATTGACTTTACAAACATTTTTAGTTTTTTGCATATGCAATTTCTATAAAATGCAGTATAAAACGACACCATAATCTTTGATCTCTTAAATGCTTTTTAACTTTAATCTTAACTTTTTGAAAGAGTTTTTAATAAGAAAAATAACTGTTTTTTACAGTGTTTTTAATAAATATTCTTCTAATAATTCATATATATATCCGAAAACAATTAATATCATCATCTTCATTTTCTTTTATTATAATGATACGTAAACAAAGTAAAAATTAAGTTTTCCTTATCTAATATCATAAATTTCACTGAATATTCGACTATATGAAATACGAAAAATAGTCCTTAAATAGCTGGTTTGTGTACAAATAATCAAACAAATATTATTATTATTTATGCATAATTAATTTTTGTTTTGTTCAATTTTTAAAGTTATTTTACATCAAAAGTTGAATACTTTTGGCTTTTTTTTGTAACAACGCGTCTTGCCAATAAGTAAAATTAATATCATAATTATTTATTTTATAAAAGTGATTTAACATACACCAATATTGTGTCGAACACGTCTTAGTATTTTATTGTGCTTTAAAATAGTTTTCCTCAAGAATTTTTTATCTTTCATTATAATTTTACAGGTTCGATACTCCAAAATTGTCTTGTATGGAAATATTTTCAAATTTTAAAAAGTAAGATATTCAGCATGGCAAAAACTTAAAAGACTAATTCGTTTTTTATTATTTGTTTGAAAAACAATAAATTATATAAAAGAAGTTAAAAAGCATTTAAATGACAACAGTGTTATCTAAAATAACCTGTAATTAAAGAAAAAATGGGTGCAATTTTAATTAAAAGGTCTCTTTTTTAACAGTTTTTACTTAAAATATCACCTTTTTGAGTTTTTTAATGTTAATATGAATTTAGTAACATTATTAAGCAATTTGGCAAATTAAAAAAAATTTTAAGTTAAAAAATAGGTTAACGACATTCTTTAGTACAACTAACAGTATTAATTTTGCTTTAGTTGTGTATAACAAAATATCTTCACTTTTTACGTTAATAATTGGTCTTAATGTGCTAATTGATCCTAAAAAAACTAATTTCTTTATTTATTGTCTTCTTATTCAACCACTATAATTAATCGATTATAAAGTTTATTCGAAATTTAAACAAAAAAGTGGATGTTGCAAAAAAATTCTTTAAATGCTACAAATCATCTTTAAATACGATTATTTGTCGTTATAACTTGCCATTATACTCATTGTATCGAATTAAAGGTGTATTCCCATTATATCCCATTCCCATTATATCTCATTCCCATTATCTCCCATTTTTGGAAAAATGTTCAGATATAGTTTTGAATAACGGCAATCATCCTCGAATTATTATTTAGAGTGATTTTTCTTTAAAATCAAGAGTATTCTAAGTATGAATAACAATAAACAAACATATCTTCTAAAAAAGCATATTATTTTTACTCATTTACTGAAAAGACTTGGCCTGTGGCCTCTCTTTGACTGACATTGCCATAGTCAAGCCCTCGTATAAGAAATAGATAAGAATTCTACGAATTATTTAGTTATTTATTAACAAGTTGGTCGCTATTATTCCGAACTAACTCCTTACTAATTTTTATAAAATATTATTTGTAAAAAAATTATCATCAACGATATTTTTAAAGAATATCTTACATGAACATATTTCTCAAAATAAAAAAAACATCTTTCCAAAAAGGGGAGATAATGGTCCGGAACCCGAATTAAATACTTTATTCTGCTTTTTAAAGAGAGGCCCTCTCAACTAAAATTTAGCAGGAGAAAGCAAAGTCTTAGAAATATAGTAAATAATTATTTGAACAAAAATCAGCTATTTAAGGACTATTTTTCATATTTCATATAGTCGAATATTCAGTGAAATTTATGATATTAGATAAGAAAAACTTAATTTGTACTTTGTTTATGCATCATTATAACAAAAAAAAATGAGGATGATAATATTAACTGTTTTTGGATATATATATGTATTATTAGAAGAATATTTATTAAAAATACTGTAAAAAACATTTATTTTTCTTATTAAAACTCTTTCAAAAAGTTAAGATTAAAGTTAAAAAGCATTTAAGTGATCAAAGATTATGGTGTCCTTTTATACTGCATTTTATAGAAATTGCATATGCAAAAAACTAAAAATGTTTGTAAAGTCAATTGAAAAGGAACAGCATTATCTACAAGTTCTTTTAAATTATAACAAGTATCTAAATTTGCAAAAAAACAAAATTATTAAATGAATTGAGTGTGCGAACCTTATAAAAAATATTTTTTTTCGAATATTAAAATTTTTAAATAAAAATTGGAGGTCATGCGGATAAATCAACTGATTATTTGTATATTTTTAATGTTTTATACCAAAGTATCATCTAAGAACGTTTGGTCTGAAACATATTGAAACTTTAAGTATGAATTATTAAAACAGTAAATTATTATTGTTTTTCCAAATTTTTTTTATGTTTAGTGATAAAAATTCCTGATTTTACATAAATATTTTTGACATATCCTTTTCAAAAAAAATTTGTTGAAAAGAGTGCATGACCTAAATTTTTATCTTAAATTAATGAAGTATTTTAAATTTTAATTTACTTCTACAGAATCGGGTCCGGCAAGCGGTGTCGAAATAACACTCAAAAAATCTCTGTGATTACTACCATGGTTATTTTATTATAAAATTGAAAAAATAAAGATAGTTTTTGTATAAATAAATGTTTATTTAAAAAAAATAGGGAAAAATGGCGTTAGCAAAAAATCTCTACAAATTTTTTTTGTACTTAAGATTTAAGAACGAACTTGAAAAATGTTTTAGTAGAAAAGAGAAACTACCAAATGCACATGATACCATAAAAATAGATTAAAGATAAAAAAGTTATTAAACATTTTATGTAATTGCAATTTATATTTCAGTCCACTTTGTAGAAAATAAAAACCTTAAAACTCATAAGAAATAAGGAAATTGCATTTTTTTGTAATTATTTTTTTTATTATGATAATTTTCAATTTTTAATTTTATCTAGAGTAATATTTCCTAGATTACACGCATATTCCTTTATATCTTGGAGCTTTAGTTGTTCATAATTAAAACTGTCTTTATTCGTACAATTATCTGGAATTTTTTTTACCAAAGATTTTGGTTCACTTTTATTATTATAAGTGATGTTAACAAAAAAATCACCTAAACAAACATATTATTTTCCTATATATTTATTTACCTATATCATAATCACTACCTCCTGCATATAAATAAAGAAAGAATTCTTTATTTTTAGTTACATCTTTAACATCACTTTTTTCTGGATGCTTTGTATTATTTAATGCTGCTTTGACAGAATTTATATTTTCATCATTCCACGTAACATTTCCAAAAACACTAATATACCAACCTTGTGGAATAATAATAGTCCGATAAGTATAAGATATTGAAATTTTATATATTAAAATGATAACAAATGTCGTGAATATCTTTAAAAACATTACTATGAAATATTTTGATTTGATAAAAATAAAATTCTCTTAAATACTGAAAATTGCCATGCAAAAATACTGAAAAATAAATATTTAATCCTATATTTTTCAGAATCAAAGAGTAATAAATACAATTACGATCATATAATAATATTATTTTTACTGCAGATTACAAAGATTTTAACACCATAAAATCAGATTTGAAGTAGATGAGTAAATTTATAAAATTTTGTCTGATGTCAACGTACATTAAAAAAAAGCAAATAATCAAGTACGATATATAAAACAAGTGTGTACTAAAATAATACTTGTGTTCACTAGTAGAATAACAACATTTAAAAAAGAACAATAAGATATAAACATCTAAGTATTAATTTAAAATGTATGATAAATATAATACTCGGTATGAGAAAGTGATTTAAATAATGAAATAAAACATAAATGAAATCTAATTAGTGAGACTTAGTTTTGTTCCAAATTGTTCATATGTAATCTTTATACCATTCTTTCTTATTAATATAGATGATTGATTTTTAAACCAATCATAGTTCGGCTTTAAGATCGTTTATATATAATTTAAAATTAGTTAAAAATTTTTAAAGTTTATCATAAATCCTATCAAATTTTAAAAACAAACTATTTATTTCTTTTAAAATTAAAATGTCCATTTTATTTGGCATTAAATGTTTTAAAAAAGCCTCTTGTTCATAAACAATAAACAAAATTGTAATTATTTTTAAAGTATTATTATAAGGTAGTAATAATAATTTGATTTTTTTTCATTATAACTAAATATAGGCATTTAAAGAGAAGCATATTTTTTAGTTCAGTAATATCTTATCAAATTTTATTAATGGTCAATTTCAATAAATTTACAATGAAAAAAATACTTACAGATATTGTATTTCATTGTTTTGGTCAGTGATCGATTATTTGTTTTACATGCCAATATTGAGAAAAAATAATGTAATAAAAAATCAGTACAGTCATATTGTTGACATAGTTAAAAAACCATTTTTTTTAATAATTACACTAAATAAATTAAACAAAAAATGATTTTGAATTATAAATGTTTTTTACTCAAATATTCAGTTTCTTTTAGTAAACTTTAGAACATATTTAGAAAGATATTAATTGTTATTCTGTTATAACCATTAAAAGCTTTTGCATGACAAATTATTTTTTAAACTTTTCTGTTTATAAACTAAATTTTGTACTTTTCCGTTATGTCTCTCTTACATAATGTGGCTTACGACGATTTAAATTTTAATAAATTTAGGCATTACTCCCAAAGATTCATATATGTTATCGTACAATTTTACAATTATCTTTAACTATTATTTATTTACTTATAAAATTGAATTTTTATGCGTTATATTAGAAGTTTTAACTTACCAGCATAAATTATGAGATTTCATCATCATTATAATATGTACAGGATGTCTCATAATTAACTCCTCACCTGCGAAAGTTAATAACTTTTTTCTATGAGGAGATAAAAACGTAAAATTTTGCAGACTAATAGAACTAAGAGACAATATGTTTTTTTATTTTTAAAAAATTATGGTCCTGATAAGACTTATGGCTATTTTTAAAAAAAATGTGTTTTTTTCGCCTTTCTGAGCTCGTAACTTTTTTATATGAAGAGATATTAAGATGATTTTTTTACAGGTCGAAAGTTCAATCTCTTTTGTAATAAAATTGACAATAGCATAAATGTTAAACTTCATTAACATTATTTTATTTTTAATTTGAACAAAAAACCATGGTTTTCGGCAAAATATTGTGGTTTTTTCAAAATTAAAGATCATAAAGAAGATTCTCACAAAAGCTTTATCATTATTTTGAAAGAGTTAACGAAGTTCTATCGAATGAATATAACTATATTTGTTTAGGTTAAGATTCAAGAAAGTTATGACACTTCAAAAATAGTCTAATTTTTCATTTTATTTAGTATTTGAAAAAAAGTACGATTGTTTTAAATTTTTCAACGTCGATAATGATTTTTTATTGAAAGTAGTTGAAATATTATTTTATTTTCTATTGCTAACAGTTCATATTTCAAACATAAATCCAGTGAAAAAAAGATCGAAAATACAATGTTTTGAAAGATGCATAAAAATGCTCCTATAGGGTAATTATTATGTAAAATAGTACAAAATGTAGATAAATTGTAATAAATGTTAAGAAAAATGATTTTTTTAAAAATTTAAGTGGTAAAAATTAATGAAATTTTTTGACCATATATAAACAAATAAGCAATATACTGTAAAATAGCAAACTTTATTTATGATAATAATGCTATTAGGTATCAAATATGTTGAAAAAAATAATGTTTGTAACTTAATTTTTTAACAAAAGTACGAAATTAGGAGTCTTTGCTAGATCATAACTTTCGTCAATTTTATCTAATTTTAATGCCACTATACCTATTCGATAGAGCTTCGTTAACTCTATCAAAATAATAATAACACATTTATGAGAATTTTCCCAATGAGCTTTAATTTTGAAAAAACCACGATATTTTGCCGAAAACCGTGGTTTTTTGTTTAAATTAGAAATAAAATAATGTTAATGAAGTTTAACATTTATGCTATTGTCAATTTTACTACAAAAAAAGTTCAACTTTTGATCTGTAAAAGAATCATCTTAATACCTCTTCGTTAAAAAAAGTTATGTGCATAGGAAGGCAACAAAAAAAAATTTTTTAAAAAGCCATAAGTCCTGATGGAATCATAATTTTTAAATAAAAAAAAATTAAAAAGTATTACTTCGCTTATTTACTAAATCACAAAATTTCACGCTCTTATCTCAAGTAGAAAAAAAGTTATAAGCGTTCGCAAGTGGGAAGCTACTTTTGAGACACCCTGTAGTGCTTTAAAAATAGTCAAAATTTTGATAATCTTTTATGCACAAAATTAAATTTTTTAAACATAAAGTGCCGAATAAAATTTACATCTTGATTTTGAATATTAAAATTGTTTTTGTATAAAATTTGATAGCATTTATGATAAACTTTACAAAGTTTTGAGTAATATTAAATTAAATATAAAACATAATCAAGCCGTACTCTGATTTGTTTAAAAATCAATCTTCTATCTTAACAAGAAAAATCACATAAAAATTTAAATATTAACTATTTGTAAACAAGTAAAATTCTCACTATTTGGATTTCATTTATGTTTTATTTCATTATTTTAATCACTTTATCATACCGAGTATTATATTAGGTTGTTCAATTGAAAATGTCGCTTTTTGAAAGTAAATTTTAAAATGTTATAGCTCAAGCAAAAATTAATATTTTTATTAAGAGTAGGTTCCGTTAGAATCAATACATTATTGTCAATATTATACGAGTTTATTTATGCCATTTGACTAGAAACTTTGACCTCTAGAATCCAAAAACTCCAAGACGTCATTTTTCAGACCATCAGATGTAGAGAATTTTTTCTGCCTCAAATGAAGCTCTAGTTCCTTGAACAAATGATAATCTGTTGGAGACAAGTCCGGTAAATACAGTGGATGTAGCAGAGTTTCATATTCCAACTCGTTAAGCTTCTGTACCGTGGTTTGTGAAACATGAGATTTAGCACTATCATGGAGTAATATTGGACCTCTTCTGTTTATCATTGCAGACTTTATAAAAATTAATTTTTGATTTTGTAATGGAAATTGATTGACATGAAAATAATAAATAAAAGAATATCAATAATCAAGACTGAAGACAAAAGAATGTTTAAATAATTTATACATTTCTTATCTATTCTTGAGTATTATAAAAGTAAAATAAAACATATGATAGCCGGGCATTTCTCGGTTGTTAAATTAACATTATACATACTTGTGTGTACTATATTTATATTTCATAACAATTTATTTCTTCCAATTTCTTACAGTATCGGTCTGCAGTTATAATTTCTCCAGGATTTAGAAACTTATTATGAATGATTCCATCACAATTCCACCAAATAGTTAGCATTACTCTTCTTATTTGAATTTTTGAGTTTCGGGAAGTTTTTAGGGCTTTTATTTTTGTTCTTCTATTGCGATGACCTTCTGCGGTTGTCAAACATGATCAATTTTTCATCGCACGTTACAATTCTACTAAAAAGTAAATTATTCTCGTTTCTAAGAATCAAAGAAGAACAAGTTTTCAACCTCCTTAAACATTGATCGGAAGTTAAATCAAGGGGGGTTTGATTGAATCCATTTTTTCTTCACATTTATGTATTTTAAGTGATTGGATATAGTTACAACACTGACATCCAATTCTTTTGCGAGATCCCGAACAGTTATTCTTGGATTATACTCTACCATTCTTTTTAATTTTTCGTTCTCAATAACACTTACTCCACGAAAACTCTTCTTTCTTTGAAGACTTATATTTTCATTGCGGAATTTCTGGAACTAACATTGTATAATTCGTTTGTAAGTAGATCCTTGGCCAAGTGAATTATTAATTTTCCTTTAAGTTTTGACTTCTGCTTTGCCAAGTTTGAACTCGTACAAGTAGATTGGTTGAAAATCCATTTTTGACATAACTTCTTTTTAGAGTAATAGCAACTTTTTATTAATTGCGAACAAAATGCAAAAAAAACGACAATGATAGTCCTCGATTTGCTCGACAAGATGGTATATATCTTGTGGCGATACGTAAACGTAAAAGGAAATTATCATCATTTAAAAATTTATGATTGTAAAAGTGACAATTTCAATTGAACAACCTAATATTTTCAAAAATTCCAAATTAATACTTAGATGTTTAAATTTTATTGTCTTTTTTAAATGTTGTTATTCTACAAGTAAACACAGGTATTATTTTAATACACATTTGTTTAATATATCGTATTTGATTGTTTGTCCTTTTTTTAATTTATTTTGACATCAGACAAAATTTAAAAATTTATTCATCTACTAGAAATTTGATTCTGTGATGTTAAAATTTTCGCAATCTATAGCAAAAATAATATTAGTATATAAAAGTAATTATATTTGATGTTTTTTGATTCTTAAAAATATGGATTTAAATATTTATTTTCCAGTATTTTTTTATGATAATTTTCGGTATTTAAGATAATTTTATTTTTATATTGTCAAAACACTTCGCAATAATGTTTTCGCAAATATTTAAAGCATTTGTGATTGTTTCAATATTTAAAATTTCAATTTCAATATATGAAATGACTTATGAGCAATACAAAATATCATTTGAAAGTGGTTACTATTTAAATGTTTTTGGAAAGGCCAACTGGAATTCTACAGAAATAAAAAATGTCATTGCAGAACTAAATTGTACACGTAATGTATTGGTTGATGAAAAACATTTAGAAAACCACATGCCATTCTATCTTACTACATATCTGGGAGGTAATAGTGAGCCAGGTAAATAAATAAACAAAAAATAATTTATATATTTTAAAGATTGTAATGTTACCATAGAATATGATAAAGGAAATGAAAAAATATCTGATGTATTTAAAATTCCAGAAAAATGTAACATGAGCCTAGCAGATTTTCCTTGTGTTAGGCATGCAGATTTGAACTGTCGTCTTGGAAATATAACATTAAGTTAAATTAAAAAAAAACAAAGTATCAAGTAATAAAAATGTTATTTATAATTTTTTTTACCAAGAACATTTTAATTACAAAGAATTGTAATTCTCTCATTTTTTATAGATTTATAGGCTTTTTATCTGTAGTATTATGATAGTAATACGCCATTTCGATTATTTTGTCATTTTTTATTATTCATAATCTAACAATTTATTTTTATTAAAGTAAATCAGCAAAGGTTAAAATAAACTGTTTTTGTCACACAATTTTAAAAGTCATCGAAAATTAATATATACAACCGTTGTGTCACCAAAATTTTATTTAGTTTAGTTTAGAGTTAATTATCCATTGCTGTGTGTTTATTAGAAATTAATTAATCTAGTTTAGTTCTAGGAACGCGTATAGAATTCTAGTAACGTTTATAAAAAGTTAGTAAAAATAATAATTTTGTATTATAGTAGGTAAAAACAAAGAGAAATTTACACAAAAAATTATCCTCAATTTTTAATTTTCATTCCCAGACTTAATTTTTCGTCCCGAGCATATAATTTCCTATCCTAAACTCAAAATTCGACTGTTATATTTATTATTGTCGTTTACGATATATTTTGTAGTATTTATTTGGAATTATGGTTTTTTATAAATATATTAAAACAATTTATATATGAAATTTGATAAAAGATAGATATTTTTACAAACAGAAACTCGCTTCACTCGTTTCACTTGGACAAGCTATTTGCCTTCTTTTCAATTACAAAAAAAAAATACATTAAAAAAACTTAAAAATCTTCTATTTCACAATAATGTTGTTGTAAATTATCAATTAACATTTTATTTATATCATGTTTTATAATATTAATGATTAGTATCCCCACTTTATTTAGAGGAGTAAGGAGCATGTGTAAATTATTTTCGATATTGAAACTTTTTTATATCTTAATATATGTAACTTTATGTGCTGATTTCAAAAAACGCAATATTTTTTTAATCTGAAGTCCCGTTCTTGAGATACAGCTACTTAAAGGTGTTTTGGTGTGTTAGTCTTGACCCCCTTAGAGTTATTCGTTTTATCTGAAATTTTACAGGTATATATAGTTTTAGATACTAATAATATAAAAATAAAAAAAAGTTAAAATTTCAAGTTCATTCTTGAGATTTTGAATTTTTTCCAAAATGGCCGAAAAAAAACCTAAATTCTTACATTTTAAAATGATATATCAGGATTCAGAGAAGGAAATCGAAAAAAAGAAAAAAAGCTATCCTAAGTTTCTCTTTAACTTACATTTTGAGTATAATCCCAAAAAAATCGAAAAACTTTAAGTACCATAAAACCGTTGCAGAAATTTTTTGTGTTTTTTTAAAAAAAGTATGTCAAGATGAAACTTTTTGAATAAAGTGTTTTTACAACTTTTATGTAGAATTAAATTATCTATCGAATGATATATATATCATGTTGATTCATTTATCCGTTCTCGAGATATAAAGAAAAAAGTGATTTTTTAATTTTTTAAAAAAGTGGTATTTTTTAGTTTCAAGAAAGAAAAAAGTTTCAATACGTCCATTTTTTTAAAATGTCTTGAATTTCCCCTCTAGAGAAATTTGTTGCGAACATTTTAAGATATTAACCGTTCATTTATCTTTTTTCATTCTTGAGTTAGTCAAAAAACAAATTGGTCAATTTTTTTTTCTAATTTTTAAATTTTAAAAAAAAAGTATGCAAAGATGAAACTTTTTCGATATAAAATATCCACAGAACTTATGTGAAATTTAATTCTCTATCGAATGACATATAGATCGTCTTAATCCCATTATCCGTTGTCGAGATACATCTCATTAAGTACCATATTTTGAAATTTAGTACCTCCATTTTTCCCTCAATACTAATTTTTTTATTCAAAATTTCACACATAGATGTAATTTTTAATGCTTATTACATAGAAACAATAAAAGTTACCAAAAAAGTCCGATCCTAAAAATAGTAAGTCATCGAAAATTTCCCTATATCTCAGAGGAAAAGTTTAATTCTTAAATAGTTTTCGTTATATGCACTTTTTTTTATTAAAATAAAAATGTATTTTAAACATGTTGAACAGAAAAAATAAATATTAGCTTCATTTGAATTTTTGCTCTTGAGATACATCTACTTCTGTGAGAATAATATTAAAATTTGTAATCTCCTAAAATAAAAAATTACAAGAACAATTGATTCTTTGAAAGAAGAACAAAAAACAACAATTCATAAAAGTCATTGGATTAATTGTATTAACAATTTTTAATATCAATTTATATTTTTAAATGCATAGTAGATAAGATAGGTGGAAAAATTGGTTTTTATTTAATTATATGTAATGTTAGTGCCGATTAAAATTTTTTTTAATTAGTGCAATATATGACATATGACAATTATTAAGATATGATAAAAAAAATTAAAATCAAATTATATTTGGCTTTTTGAGATTTAACAAAATTTTCATTAAATATCATTTATTCTAGAATAGAATAGGTTTTTCCTCTAAGTCTTTTTGTGTTAAAATGATCTAAACTAAATTGTCTCAAAATACCGCAATCTAGCCACGCATTTTAAAAATTTTGAAAAAATGTTTACAAATTTATGATAAAGCGATGTACATGCTTAGTTTTAAAAGAATGTAAAAATATCTAAAAGTTTTGCTATGCTTTATAAGAACTGGAAAAAAAAAGTCACCTAAATTTCTAAGTCGAAACTATTCATCAATGCATTTTAAAAAAAAATTTTATAATATTTTATTAAAAAAATCACCAATACTTTCATTTAAATATATTTATAGTTTTTTAAAGCTTATATAAATTTTTTAATACGAAAAGTGTTCGACTAATTGTTTTGATCTATTTTTTATCTTATCAACTTAGAGAAATATTTTTACCACTTTGAATACATTCAAAATTTGTATTCTTATTTTTATAATACATTTTAAAAAGTTTTTTCAAAAAAAAATATAGATTAAAATAAAAAATATGCATTAAATTCGTAAAAGTACTCTTTTATTATGTAACAAAAATGCGAAATTATAAAATAACAATCGCAAAAATTGGATTATTTTAAGTTAAATAATTTTGAAATATTTATGATCAACCTAAAATATGATTAATATTTTAAAAAGTTAGCCAAACTTAAAACTGATCTCTATTTTTAATTTTCATCATATTTAATAACCTAAAACTTGCATATTAATATTAATTAGAAGTCTAACGTAAACATTATTCTTTATTTTTTATTTTTATATTAAAAATTCGTAAAAAATTATTCAAACTTAGAATATCAAATGAATTTAAAATCATAAAGATATGTAATAAAACAATTTTGATAAATATGTTTTAAAAACTTTTAATGTTCAAAAGCCTATAGAATTTTAATAAAATTATGAATATTATAAAATACAAAAATATTACTTGGAATTTTAAAATGTATGTTATTATAAAACAAAAGATTTTAAAGTTTTTTAAATTCTAAATATTTTAAAAATTTTCTGCAAGTAGCGATGAGCGCAGGGAGTTGCTGTTTATGGAAAAAAGACCCAGCCCTGCGGGCAAGCAGCGACGAGCGAAGCGAGGCTGCGGCTTGTTAAAATATTACATAGGTTTTTGAATGTTAAAAAATTATAAAAATTCTTTAAAATTTGTTTTATTATATATTTTAGTGATTTTAAAATAGTTTGATATTTAAATAACTTTTCTTAAATTTTTAGTAATGAAATAGTAAAATAAAAAGAGTACTTAAATTAAACTTCTAATTAGTATAAAAGGCTAGGTTTATATTATTAAATATTATTGAAATTCAAAGTATAGATTAGTTTTCACTTTCGTTATTTTTTTTAAACATTAGTAATGTTTGAGAATTGGCATATAAAGCTACGTATATTAAGATAGATAAAAGTTTTAATATCAAAAATAATTTCTTGATCTCTCTTCCTCATATTTTAAATATAGGAATTATCTAGCATATGTTAACTTAAAATGTATGGGACTAAATTCTAAATAATGTTTATCTAAATATTTTAGATATTTTATATATTATTAAAAAAAATTAATAAATATTTTTAATTCTATCCGATAAAAAATAATAATTAATAATCTGTTAAAGAAAAAATATTGTAAAAAAAGAAGAAATATTTTACGATCTGCGACAAAATGATATTATGGTAATTCATATATTTAAAAATGAATAAAATTCTATGCAATTTTATTTTGAGGACTAAAAATTAAGGCATAAGAATGTTTTTTTTACGTAAATTTCTCTGTATGAACGACAATGAGATTTTTAAAAGAAATAAAAATTTAGATGGCCTCTATTGTTTTGTAATCTTATTAATTTCATAGTAAAAATTTTTATTCTCTTGTACATACGCGCCACCAAAACTTCTTAGAATTTTTACTATAAAATAGAATTAAAAATAATTTTATATGAATAAATCACTCTCAAAGATTAAGTTTTTTTATTTTAAATAGAACAACATATAGGCTTTGGCAGATTTGTTAGGCATCAAAAATACAAAGATACAAACATTTAAAAAAATATAAAAAAGACAACATAGAAAATACATTTAATTTTTATGATTTATATATAATAATTTTTTACTTCTTATTGTAATTTACTTCTTTATATTTAATAAAAGATAAGTTTTAACTTTTGATAATTGATAAATATTAGGTTGGTGCATAAATAATGGCCGCGGAGAGAAAAAATGAATTAAGACAATATTTCTTCAAGTTTATGTTAAGTAAATTAATCAAAAATATATTCGTTAGAATCTGCACATTTTTTTCAACGTTCTAACAACTTTTAAATCCCCGTTTTATAAGATTTAGGACTTTTTGGATCTAATAAAAGTCGCCGAAATTACTTTCTGCCGACTCCTGATTCTTAAACAATTAATCATTAAAAAATGTATCCAAATTCTTCAACAAATCGAAAATTGTAGGAAAGGGATCAGGAGAGTATGGAGAATGAGATAGAGTTTCATACTTTAATTCAACAAGTTTTGTTAAAAAATTATTTTTGAAACATGAAATCTTACCTTGTCATCATATAGTATTGGATTATTTCTACTTTTAAAGCCCGATAATTTTTTTTGGTTTTTCATTTATTTTCTCAAGCTCCTGTCAATATATTTCAACTCTCTTGGTGACTGCTTTAGATTTAGTTTTACAATCTTTTATTAATTCTTAGTATTGGTAGTAAGGGGCCCTCTTTTATCCTCTTCATTATTGAGGGCAAAATTAACCTCTTGGAATTTCTCAAACCACCGACGCAATGAGTGTTCAGAAGTTGACTCTTCCTCCTATGCATTCACTATGTTTCGATGAGCTTCAACTCTATTATGTCTAAGTTTGAACTCATGCAAGAAAATTACCCGTAATTTCCTTTTTGACAACATTTTCAAGATCTGAATTTTTTAAAAATTAATCAAAAAATTAAAGTAATATACAAAATATTATCAGAGCAAGTCTCCCTACATTTCTACATTAAAACCGTTTTAATATGAATTTATTTATATTAAATTTTTACACTATAAATTTGTAGTAAGAATTTGCAGCCATTATTTATGTACCAACCTAATATTATTATTATAAATTATTAAACAATTTCAACGTAAATTTATTTGTAAATTATAAAACTAAAAAATATACAATAAAACATTATAAAAAAGAGCCACTTACTCCAACTCCGCTTGGGTTTATTATGACTATTTTATTGAAACAATCTTATTTATATAATTTTAATTTTGATTACATTTAAGTTTGATACATTACGCGTGTAATGTATAACAATTATATTAGTGGTTCTTTTATAGACTTTCATGATTCATAAAAATTATAGATGATAGCATGTATAGAAAATCATATTTTTAGTTATTTGATTTTAATTATATTAAAGCCTAAAAATTTATTTATTTTAATTTTTATGATATTTTTCATTTCTTATAAGAAATTTATTTATAAAATATTGAAGTAATTTCAAATAATTATTATCAAAATATCAATAACATTTATGTTTATATTCATCTATAAGTAGTTGAAAAACAATTTCCTTATCTTATATATCGTAGAAGAGCTACAATTACTCTTATACGTAAATATTAAAAAACTAGTCTTACTATCATTTTTGTTAAATAGACATAATCTATGTGAATTAGCGATAATTTCTTCGTCACATTTGAACTCTTGTATTCTACGTATGCTTATGACTATTATGAAAAAGATCTTATTAAAAGGTAATTAATTGCTCAAAAAGAGATAAGTCTGGTTAACTAGCAAATTTGATGTTAATTTAACTTAATCTGTTAGAATTTCTTTTTATGTACTTTTAAAATTCATGACACTGATGTGCCATATTTAACATGTTTCTTCAAGTCAGCTTTAATAATATCTCTTCATTATGCAATCCAAACGTTGTTAAAAATTTGGTTTCAAACAATTTTCAAAGTTAGCTTAATTCTATAAATTCTTTAGGTTTAGATTTATATTTTACTACATTTCTTATTAAAATTTGTTTGCATGCGAGGCATTAAACAGAATTTTTCACTTTAGAAGATAATATTAGTAGTGATACATTATTTAATTTCTCTAGATTTATCAAAAAATACGTTAACTTTATCTATCCATAATGGAAAAAATTTGTCTTCAACATAACTCTTTCTTAACTTAAACGATCTTTACGATTTAACAGTCAAAAGATGTGTTTTTTGTCTAATTTAGGAGTCTAGATAGATTTCATTTTTTTTTTTGTTACTAAAATTGACTAAGTTGTTTATTTGATATTTTACAAAAATAAGTAAAAGACCGTTTATCTATTAAAAATAAAATGCTATATAGAAAGAAACATAATATAAACTGGCATATAATGTTGATTAATATTTAAGTTTCTGTCATTATTTTTAAGGAAAACTTTTTTTTGGTTCTTTTTTAAATGGCTTTGTTACTTGATTAACTTTTTTCCAGTGTTAACGAAATGAAATATTTTATAAGTCATTCGAAATGATAAAATTTGAAATCGTGGGGAAGCCTAATAATATTGAGATTGATTAATAATTTGTTGAGTTATAAATCAAAGAGTGGGACCATTTTCTTTTTTAAATTAAAAAGTTAAATAGTTATAACTTAGTAAAAATAAATACAATAAAATCAATCAAATATACCTCCATCTAACCTAAAAAATAGAGCTATAACGAACTTAATTGCTGAACAAAAAAACGAGTTGTATTAATTTAAGATTCAATTTTTTCATTTATATTTTATTTTTTTCGTAAAAATCAATTTTATCACTACAACAACCTTCTTTAACCTTTATTAATTTTTGTGACTAAATAGTCAATAGATGTATTTTTTCTCAATTTAGTACGGAAAAAAAGGCCTCAAAAGCAGTAGTCAATAATACATAAGTTATCTTCAAAAAACATCCCCATTTTGATAACTTTTCTTTATAGCTTTGTCTTTTACATAATTTTTCTAAAAGCAAACGGAATAAAATAACTTATAAGTAATTTGGTAGATTAATTTCGTAAATAGAGGAAATACTTAATAATTAGAGATTAATTAATAATATTCCAAATTGTAGATTAAAGAGTTGTGATAGCTTTTTTAAAACAAATTATAAAAAAAGTGCGTTGAAATGTTTAACGAAACAATGGGAAGCATAGGCTTTATTGGTATATTAAATAATATCAAGTTTGCAAAAAGATTACTGAGAGAAATGAATGTGGTTCTAGAAATATTTTTTAATTGTAATAAAGAAATGAACATTTGAAAAACTATTTATTTGACAATGGCCTGAACTGATAAGACTAAACACTCTAAAAATTTTAAAAATTATTTTAAACATACCAAAATAACACAATTTCCGCTTCATGTTTACAATTTTTAACATCAAACTAAGATAAAACTTTTAATTATCATTAAAATAAGCCTTCATTAGAATATTTAGAATCTCCTAAATGATTAATTAACTTTCATATATTTTTACTAAACAAATAATAACTACCATTCAAATATTATTATTTAATTATAAAAGTTTGCATGAATAAATGGATTATAATGCACTTTTATTAATAGTATTAATTTTGTTTTTTTGCTAAAATGCAAGGTACTTTGAATGAATGTTAAGGTAAATAAATTATATTATGGTTAGGTACACTTTTTTTTACTGAAATAATAGTTATCTTGATTTATTTGCTTTGTTATAATTTAAAAATTGTTAAAACTATGAAAAATAAATATTTTCATAACTTTTTACTCATATTTTATCATGAAACGTTCAAAATTAAAAAAAAATAGTATTTAATAAAAATTAATCCTTTACTAAATTTAAAATTCCACATCATTATTAAACAAAATTAAAATCAAATAAAATATCCCCAAAACTAATAAAACAATTTTAAAATAAATAGATCCTTTAATTAAAAGTAATTACACTATCAATTTCTTTTTTACCACAATTTCTTGATAATATTAAAATATTTTACTACAACATTAACCACAACACAATGTATTATTTTTTTCGATGATTATTAATAAAAAAATTAGGTAATTTAATTGTAAAAAGAAAATATACATTTTAGATAATTGTGACATTTTTCAAGTGCTATTGTTTGATATCAAAAGATATCTCAAAATAATATTGTATCAAATTTTTAAAAGTGGTATATAATTTTTTGTTAAAAGTTACTATTATATATTTTAAAGACAGGAGAGAGAGGTAAAAGGATTTATCTTAATAAAATTATAATTTGTCAGGTTTTAATTTTGTTAAAAATACATGAAATAATGGTGTGATGGATATATTAATGGAAATACAATTGGTCTTTAATAACTTTTTTTGTTAAATATATAATATATTTATGTATGGTAATTATTATTTGGAGAAAAATGAAGGAGATTGATTTTTAACTTGATTGTTGAGTTCTTTACTCTCTTTTTCAAGTGGATCCTATTGCAATTATCATCTTTTAAATCACTGTCTTTTGTTATTATAGGTGTTTAATTTACGTATTTTGTATCAATACCCTTTTATATGGTACTGTAATTTGAAGTAGATTATTAAATTGAAACCTATCTTTGAAATCACCTTATTTGGTATTTGTTTATTATATTTTTTTCTCTCTCTTTTATAAAAGAAAGTTTTTGTTGAAAATTACGAAAAATTATTATGTACTTCTATTTAAAATCCCTTTTATCTCCTTTAAAATATTTAACAATCATAACTTAAACCATCGGATACTTTTTCTTTCATCTCCCCTGTGAAAAAAGGAGAAATTACTTGTGAGATAATTAATTATTTCTAATGAGGTGTAAATATATACAAGGTAAAACAAAATGATAATTATTTCTTTTTACAAAAAGGAATGGTAATGAGTGTAATTAATAATAAATTGACATCATGTTTTATAAAGGATATCATTTTATCTTCTCCATACAAATTATTTAAAGATCATTTTCTTTTTCGAAATGTTTGTAAATATATAATATTGTATTACAATATAATGTAACATATTAAAATTATTATTGAATCTTTGGATGTTTAAAATTATAATAACCTTCGCATGGTCCTCTTTTATCTTCCTATTTATTAAATATTAAGATGTAATATGTCTCTATCATATCTTGTAATTGTCTTTCTAAAGACCACTTGATTTATATTGTTTTTATTAATATACAGATTCTTTGTATTTTGTGGATGCCGAAATTGCGTGATAAATATATTGAACAGCTTGTTAATAAAAATATTTCGCAAATTAATAATTGAAATATGAGTGAAAACAGAAGTTATGTGTTAAAAAAAGAGATACTTAAATTTATTATTAGTTATTTATATCAATGTCAATTGGATTAAAAGATTTCATTTTCCTTAATCTATCATTATCACATTTTTAGTGTTGGTAATTACATTATAAGAGTTTATAATGTTATTGTATGAGATCATTTTCTAATAAATATCCCTCTAATAAAGTATTACATGATGTTAATACCCTTCAAGAGTTAATTCATTAATCATTAACTTAAATATATACATGTTATTGGTTTAAATATACTATTAAGCCAATTACTCTATGTTAAAGAGGTAATTGATATTATATTGCCATTGTTGTTAATGATGGTAAAGTTACTATTTAGGCATGTGGTATACTTTACCTGGTTAAACTTGATGTAAAGGATAAAGGGATTATCTAAAAATAACAATTATATCTCTGTACACCTAAACAATAGAATATGGTATTTTGTCAATTACTCTATTTTAAACTCAAGTTCAGGTGTCAATCAAAAGTATTAATTAAAATTTAAATGATCATTATAACAAGATATTATATATCTTCACAAATATATTATCCTTTTAATAACATTTCCTTTCTCAATAATTCACTCTCTTTAAATACATGTATAATCTTCTGGCTCCATGTATCTCTTTTAATTAAACAAAAAAAATTATTATTATCTTTAAATCTTATTAAGAAAGGGTGCCGATATGAGTAATGTTCTTCAAATGGAACGTTAATAATTCACACCTGTAAAGTTATATTTAGTCAAATTTCTTTATTTACCTCATTAAAAAATAAAGATCATCACCTGTCAATGTAGATCAAATTGTATTGTGGAGGAAAAAAGTATGGTAAAAGATGTAAAAACATAATTAAGAGAGTGATGAAATAGAGGTGATTGGATGTTAGAAACAATATACAGTTTAACGTTAGCTAAAGTTAATGTTTACAGTGACAAGGTCATTTCACTAAACCAAAATAATAATTATTTAATTGACAACTTTTTTTGCGCAATATAATTAGTTTCCTCATATCAAATAACAAAACATACCCGAATACCTTCATCCAATACCTAATATTGCAACATCACTACTTTCTCATTAAAGCATCTGACGGGTAACTGTAGGTGTAGTGTATAATGACACCTGTTGTTGGAGTTTAAGACATTGCAACATTAATATTAATATGCGATTCTTGATACAAAGTTAAGATAATATAAATCCCTATTATCCCCAATTACTATTTTCACAAAAGACATAAAAACATATTTTACAACTTTGAACTTTATTTACCAGATAATTAGTTGTTTCTAGATATATACATATATATTTATTTATTTATATATATTATATCTATTGTTTAATTGTATCATGACAAGTTGTTTAAAATTATATGTTAGTGATAATTGGAGACAATAAGGAGGACAAAATTTTAACAACTAACACGCAATTGTTAATTTAGTTTTACTCTAGAAATTGACTTAATTAATTATCTCACTTTCAACTTTCTGATGATATAGAATAACAAAAAAATTAAAAATTCTTTTCTACCCATTCCATGGTGATTGAGTAAGATAAAAAGAATGATATATGGTAAATAGGAAAGATAAAAATATTATATCACTTTTAAATTAAAAATAATCACTATCCCTCTTACTATATAAAAATTTTATACACTATTTTTGGTTATCTAATAATGAGGATTTGAGAGAAAATGATAGGAAACGGCAAATTAAGTTAATCAACCCTAACACATATCAATAGCTCTTTACATGGAAATCATATTAAATGGTTTCTTGGATGATAAATATCCTCTCCCAACATTCATTTCTTTCCATTTCTTATTCCTCAAAACAAAAACTCATATAAAACAATAGTAAAATTCTTTTTAATGACAATATTAACAAATTACTTTAACAACTCTAAAGTGCTTCATTTATTATGTAGATTACTTATACCATATAAATATATATTATTTATATTGAGGGAAAAATTTAATTTACAACAAAACTGTAGTTTAAGATAAAATATTACTTAACATTAAATAAAAATCTTTTTATTTAACTTCTTTTTTCCATGAAATAATATTTTTAAACAACAAATTACTATGTCTCTTTTTTTCCTCCATTAAAATATTATAAAATAGATCCCTTAAGATTTGAAGAAACATCTACATCACACACAATCTTACCCCCTTTATCTCCATTTACTTTTTGAAAAGTTTAATAAAAATTATTTTAAGACATAAAAAAAGAATCCATTACTTTTATTAATAAAAATAATCTAACACCAATTGATGTTAATGAAAGATAATGGTGTAAGTTGTATGTGTTTAAAAAAATAACAATCCCTCTGTTGACATATGGCTAATTTTTATACTTCCTTTCTCTTTTATTATACAAAAAGTAATAGACACATTATTAATTGGAAATCACACATTTAACACTACAACACCATTTAGATGTGTCATGGCATTTGTGGAAATAAAAAAATGAAAACCTTTAATACAGGTACCTTATAATATTTAAATAATTCAAGGAACGGGTAAATAATCTATAAACTCCTCAATAAACATATACAAAAGAACTTAAACACTATCTCCAAAAGTACCATAAGTAATTAATTAAAATAAAAAATATGTTAAAAAAAGTTCCACATTAAATAATCTTCTCCATAAGTTGTCAGGTGTTTGATAATATATTTGGTTCTTTTTATTAAAGATAGATATACATGAAAAAGAGCGAATGATGTAACAATATAAAAGGTGAATATATAATAAAATTAATGAGATTAACATTTAATCAAGATCAAACTTATTTTGTATCTCTCTCTTTCTTTAAACAATTTGTTTTCCTTTTCACTTTTTTGATTAAATATATATTAGATAATATACCAAAGTTAATATAAGAAATATTTTGAAAGATAATCATTGGCAATATAATAAAAAAGAAATATTTTTTATCGATATTACTATTAAATGCCAATGATTTGTAATTTCATTTTTTATTTATATATTTAATTTTCTTTTATCTTGAAAAGGTTTGTAAAGATTATTGAAGCACTGGTTTAGGAAAAGAAAAATATTTGGTTTTGGTTTAATTTATGGTGATTCATCACTAGATTCATCTTTATTATTTTTCTTCCCATCCTTCTCCTCATCCTCCTCTACCTCATCTTTATCAACATTCTTCTTATCCTTTATTGGTGATACCTCCTCAGATGTCGTAGAATTATTTGTACTAACAGTTGAAGCTGTATTTGAATTAATAACAGGACTACTTAAATCAACACCTCCAAAAGATCCAGGCATCTGAAAGAATATTGGCAAGTTCGGTATCCCACTATTACCACCACAACTCAATCCCTGTTCTCCAATAAAAGCAGGATTAGGAAAATTCAAGAAATTCCCAGCACCCCCAATACCAGGACCACCAAGGATAGTTGGAGTCCTTATAAAACCAGTATTATTACTAGATAAACCATTACCTCCAATAATTTTACCTACCACTATTAATATTATTATTACCTCCTGTCCCTCCTGCCGCTAATGCCATCATTTGGTGATTGGTAAAATAATTAGCCCAATAAGGATTTGTTCTTATTAAATTCTGGACAGCAGCAACATTACTTGCCTCATTTAACAACTCCATACCCACAGAAGCTTGCCTCTTCCATTTTGTTCTCCTATTCTGGTACCATGTCTTTACCTGTGTATCACTTAGACCCATCCTTTGTGCCAAATCCATACGATCTTGGACAGAGAGATATTTTTGTTTCTCGAATGTATTTTCAAGTTCTTGTAACTGTTTATCTGTGAATATTGTCCTAGCTTTCCGACATTTTTTGTTACTTGAAAATGAATTGTTTCCAGAATCTGTCTGTGAGGGACTATTTGAACGGAGGGAAGCTGGTGAACGTGTCGGAGACCTATCAATAGATACACTTTCCCTATCTAAATCCTTTGAACAAGACAATAGAATATCTATAAAGAACAACAATTGTATAAGAACAGAAATTTTTAATTACTTTTAAATTGTTAATAAATTAAGGAAAAGGGGGATAATTTTTAAAATAACTAATTAATTAATTACCTCCTCTCATTGTTACGGATCAGTTAACTCATCAAAGGAATGTTTATCAAAAAACAATAAACAACTCCATTAACTAATAACAATTACCAATTTTAGGTAATTAATTAAAAGTCGCTTTATATATTATAGGTCATAAAGAGTTAAAAAGAAAATACAATTGATGATTTATCTTTTTATAGAAAAGGTAAATTTGGTGACAAGAAAAAAGATCTTTTTTATCATCTATCTTCTTTCTTTCTCTTTTACACCTCTATCGTTAACTAATCGCTATCTTAACAAATTTTTTCTTACCTTTATTAGATAATGATGAAGAGTTATTAAATTGTTGGTTGATTTTGTTGTTGAATAGTAATTTTGACATTCCATCATTGAAGCATTTGGTTCTAGGATATCTAGGATTCTGAATGAATTTCCACCACCATTATTGCCATTCCCTGACAATCTATGAGAATTATTTAATGAATTTTGCAGTATACTTAAAGCATTTGGATCAGCACATAGGAATGGATTAAGAAATAAACTTTTAGGATCTATCATCTTATCAAAAGGTATTTCTGAAAATAGATTAATATATATATAGAGAAATTAGGAGAGAACAAAGATAATAAAATAAAAATTAAAGTATGTTTTTTATGTATAAATATAAAGGAAGTAATAATACATTGAACATATATACAGAGGTATAGTATTATTTTAAGTTGATGGCTATGAATATTAAAGAACATAAAAAAGCTAAACTCTTTGTCAAATAAATACTATGTTTTTGATTAAATTATTAATATATAACTACATCCCAAATGGGAATAGTTTAAGGTTCTCCATAGAAGTATTAATAAATTTATGTACATGTAATATCTATATATTATATAATGAGTAAAATATATATATATATTTTTTATAATATAAAGATAAATTGAAATTAAAGTGTCAGTTAAGTTTTTGAAAGAATGAACCTCAAAGAAATAAATAAATGAACATTAAATTGACTGCCTTCTTTTAATAATACTGAAACAGAAGTTAATTGAAGCAATAAAATTGTTCCATCTATCTATCACACTATTGGTTAATTTTATTGTACAATATTTAGATGAATGAGTATAATATAAGTGAGGAGATAAATATTCAACGAGAGAGGTGTATGATATGAGATTATTTTGTTACAAGGAGGCGGGATGGTTTGAAGTTACATTCTATGGTAATTGAAGCATATTAGAAATATATATTTATTTATATTGTTAAAAAGGGACGGCCTTGAATGAAAGTTACATGTATATTATAGATATAACATGCTAGAAGTGGATTGTTGGATGGAATGAGGAGACAAAATAGATAATGAGTATGGGTGTGAGCTTTAAATTAATTGTCAAGAAAATGATTTTAAAAACATTTTATGCCAAAATAAAAGGCTCTATCAAAGTGGGTGTGGATTTTAGAGGCTTTTTTCCTGTAATATTGGCTTCCATTAATCATCTTACTCCCACCACATCTCCGGATACAGAGAATCTTAAGTGTGATGCCAGGAAAATGAGTAATATTAATTTAATTAAGCTTAAGGGATTATCGAAGATCATACAAGGTTAATATTACCTTAAAATAACATCTCACAGTTGGTCTAACAGTCACCTACAACAAGAGGAAGTTGCATTATCCTTTAAGTAATATACTCCTTTAACTTGGAGGAATAAAACATATCTTTCACATTAAAATACTATTACACATTTTCGTCCATCACGAAATAATTTGTATCACCATTAAATTATCCTCTTTTTATCAACAATGATTTTGTTTTTAGTATTATTAAATTTATCAAAAAATTATTTCACGCTATCATCCCAACGACAATAATGTCTTTTCAACTATCAATTATCAAAGCAAAATATATATAAATTATGTATTTAAATACACATTTTCAAGGAAACAAAATCAATTGAATGTCCATTAATAAATATCATACACATTGATGAGTTCCCCTCATTTATATTAACTCCTCACTTTATGGAATTAATAAATACACAGATACCTCTTTAAAAATAATATATCTATATTGTAATTTATTTATATCAAAGTGAAGAAAAAAGTGAATCATTTGATTTCCATTAACAGGTAACATTGACAAAATTTATTGTGAGGAATCAAATTGTTAAAAGAACCATCCGCTAAAATAATAATGATCATTTTAATGTGCTACATATTAGGTCTTTTCTATAGTAATAATAATATATATTTATAAACTTTTAAAATATTTTAATAATTTCTTCAATTTCTTTCTATTGAATTAGTTAATATGATTTTAATTGACAGATTGGATTACCAATATTATTAAAATTATTTAGAAGGAAACATCATTATTATGTAAAAGTACAATAGATAATTATGAGGCTGAGGTGTATTATAATGTTTTATGAGGTGAAATTGTGAGGAAAATAGTTACACTTACATAACACAGATATACAATTTCATTTACCTTCTATTTAACACTTGATTTAGATAAAAAGGTACATTTAAAAAAAAGGTAAAAGTTTTTTATTTAACCAATTAAAAGTACACTTAATAATATTTAAAATGTATAAAGTTATATTATGTAAACAATTCATTATTGAGGAGCATCTTATTCACAGCTTTTCATGTAATTAAATGACCGCGGTAACCTTTTGTAGGTAAAATTAACTTCTTATGATGCAACAGTCATTCTTGGCAATCTTCAAAGTCCATTAAAAGGTTATAAAGAAAGTGACAACAAGTATGTAAAATCACATAAATTATCAAACTATTTACAAGTATAAACCTAATAATGTCGGTTCAAGTACCTCCTGTCATCTTCTAACAAAAAACGAAAGCTAAACCAAAAAAACCACAACAACGAACACAATACATTGGCAATAATAAGAAGCAATAAAAGAATAATTTATTTGATACAATATAAAATAATAATAACCTAACAACTATATCTTTTTTTACCGTAATTGCGTAATACACAATTTTATTATATGCCATCATCTTTTCATCTTCCTTTTTTTCAATTATACTGGAAAATATCTTTGAAGAGACAATAAAATAAAATAATTCTTTATTTTTTAATCAGAAACAATAAATAATAGTGTCTTTAAAAATTAATATAGTTAAATTATATATTGAAACATATATAATGTTAGTAGGAATCTTTAATTAATTTTTAACATCAAATTTATATATGTGCCTTTTGTATAATGTTAAACTTGAATCTTATGATATTCTTATGTTCCCATTCTGTTTATGTGGATGTATGTATTTATTATATGAATGATTAAATTTTTTTAACTTTCACTTAAAAATAAAGACAATGAATTTTACTTGTTATTATTTATCATTATTAAGAATAATAATAATATTTTCATAAATTTTACCAATGAATGAGGATACCAGAAACAAGAGAGAAAAGAGTAAAAAACATATTTATTACAAAAAGTTTACTTTCTAAAGAGAAAAGTTTTGATAATATCTAAGAGGGCTTGAGGTAAAATTTTAGTACAATTGTATAATAACCATATATAATAAATTATTATCAATATATAAAAATACATACAATATAGCATGTTGAATGAGGGGAGAAATAGCGTACATTCAAAACAAATAATAACTTTTCATCAAAAAATAGATATTTGAATGGAAAAACTTTAATATTTATTTTTAGAGTAAGACAACCTTTTTAATTATTTATTAGGTGTATTATTTTCCTTAACATAAAAAGTCTTTTTTTATTGTTTACGCTAGATGGTAATAAACTTGAGAAGGTTTATTAAATATTCTAAGTTTGATAGGTTTAAAGAAATCATAATCCCCAACAATAAAGATCATATATTATTATTTTTATTTAATTTGACAAAACCGCAAAAAATAGCAATAACAAAGAACATTAAATAGATTTCAAACAAAAATTAGACTACCAACTTCATTAACATTTTATTACCAACCGTTTCAATATACAAAATAAAATTTTAATCACACTTTGTACTAAAGTTGATATTACACATAAACTAAAAATACTTCGTGATAATTAAAAGGAGTGTCAAAATAAGATACAAATTAAGTATACATAAACGCATAATGATTATATAAATTGTATTTTTTTTAACCTAATATTAGAATACATATATTTTAGGGACAATATTCATTTGAAATATTGTATGTGTTAATCAAAAAATTGTCTTAATTTACTTTTTTTTTAATTAATATCGTTAAGATAGTAGTTTATTACTACTTAAATTAACAATAATTTTTTTTATATTAATTATGTTAATTTGCATGTATATAGTTATTATATTATTAGTAAATTATTCTGTAACGTGATTATAAAAGTTACTTCCATATCAATTAAAAGTATTTTAAAAATATATTTCCCATCTCCTCCGTAAAAATATCAATAATTTTTATATTAGTTTTGAGAATATCCCAAACATAGAACATCATTTTATTCTTCATCTTTTGATCATTCTCCTTTTTTCTCCCCTCCAACACATTCATTCCTTTTGAAGGCCTTTCCTGTTGGTGATTTTTCTTTTTTAAATACACTTAATATATATTATCATCATTAATTATTTTGTGTATGCATCTTATCACAAATCATTTTATTTCTATAAATATATTATAATTTTTAGTCACAATTATATTTATATGCATATGTTATATATAAGTATAATTAGGAAATAAGAAAACTTTTCATACTCTTAATAATCATTTTTCCTAGATAATGTATATCTATTTGATGATGTGACGTCACGGTATACAATCGTTTCTCTCACTTTATCATACAGTTATTATATTTATTTTTATTTCATATGTTTGTTGTTATATTTATAATAAATTGAAGTTATGTTATTTTTATATTAATAAATTGCTTTTTTCTCTCTTTTTTGTATGCTAAAAATAGGTGAATTCTTAAAATTTTTTGTAATCGGGTGATTAAACTTCCTTAATTAATTTTGTTGTTACAAATTTATACTTTAAGAAAACAATGAAGCTATATTACTACTCTTCCGGTACCATGTTTCTTCTCATAATATTTGTTCACATACAACATGTAAGGAGTGAAAAGGCAATTCTCCAGGCAGGTCGGATAACAGCAGATGCCTTGTTGACATCGACACTTAATGTAACGAGACACATTGAATCTCCTATTAAGGCACTTCCACTTCGAGGTTAGTTTTACATCCTAACACGTTTATGAGAAGAGAGAAAAGTTAGAAAATAAATAAAATAATAATATATATTTGAAGATATATATTATTTGAATTCTATACTTTCCAGATTCCAAAAGTAGATGGGGAAAATCATCGTGTTTAAGTGAGGATGGTACAATAAGAAGGCATGGTGAAGAATTCATTCCAGAAGGTAAGGAATTCTGGCATGCCTGTGATAATGGTAATTTCAAGATTATTGCTTGCAGGGGCAGTATTAAAAGTGGTAGAGCTAGAATACCATTAGACAGTACAATATACATCTCAGGATTTTGGTACAAATGCATAGATAGAGAGAATGGTGAAGTAGAGTATCAAGAAGGTATGCCTTTTTTTAATAAAATAAATTAAAAAACTTAAAAAATTTTTAAAACTTCTGTAGAACCAACGTGTGAAATAGGTAATCGCCATTATCATGATGGAGATTTTATAAATACTGGTGGTTTCCGTATGATATGTACTCGATCTGGACATGCTATAATAGGTTGTTATTATAAAGATGGTAATGGTACAAAGATATCAATGAATCCAGGTGATAGAATAACGTATAATGGTACAGTAATATTGTGTAGGCAAGTAAGGAATAAATTTTTTTTCCAAACAATGGAAACAGGATGTCGTAGGGATGGTAAAGTTTACAATAACGATGAGATATGGGTAAAAGGTAATATTGTTTTTAAATGTGAATTTGGTTTGATTAATATTGTGGCATGTCAAACTGGGGATGGTCAAAGACTTTCCGTTGGTAATAGAATCGTTCAAGATAAACATACACTTCATACCTGTACCAGAGAGAGTGATCGGGTTGTGCGTTATACTATGTCAACGTGTGGTAAACCTAATTTTCCAGCTTGTGAACCAACAGCTATTGAACCACCACAAATTAATTTAGAAACTGGTGATATAAAGGAATTAAATGAACATAAAGAGCAGTTGAAAGAGGTAAGTTTGGAGGTGTAGATGATCTCTTTTTATTTATTTTAAAGAAACTTAAAATACCATCATCTGATATGAGATTAATTGGTGCAGCAGGGTTACGTTTCTTGAAATCATCAGTGGTAGTAGGAAAATGATCTTTAACAAAACAATTATTTTCTTATCTAAATAATATACTTAACCAACACAAAAAATATTCTTTTTTGTAATTTAAATTTGCCTTTTTTATTTATTTAATTAATTAAAAATAATTGTTTTAAGAAAGCCATTATTTTTTCAATAATTAATAAACATTAATTTTAATTTCATTTATTCCCACTCTAAGTATGGATCAAAAATGAAGAGATGTGTGGACATTAAAGACAAACAAAAAATTATTTCCAATTAATGTAAACTTTATATCAGATTAGTTATAATTTATTTAAATTATAGGATGTGTGAATTAAGATTGAACACAAAAATTAACTTTTGATTTTTTAATAATTTGATTATTTTAAGAAATGTCGTGTTGTTTGCGGTGATATTTTGATTAATGAATGTAGAAAATAAATAAGAGAATGAAAGTGAATTAATGTTTTGGTGGTGTTTCAAAAATAAACATACAAAAATAGTTTGTTAGGTGTAGTTTTTTTTGCATATTTATAAGGTTATAAAAAATGTATTTATTTTATTTTTATGACAAATTATCAGGTGTATGATTTTGTTGAACGAGTTTGGGAGAAGAAAATTGTAAAAAAAATTAGTTATTATAGTAAGATTTATGTATGTTTAAAAGATATCGCTTACTTTGATAGAATCCATAAATTAATTTAAACTGAAAAATATAAGTATATTGTGATTTTACAAAAAATAGTAATATTATAACTTTAAGTTGCAGTCATTTTGCAGAGAATGCTCTTCATATAAAAATTAACATTTTCCAATAATTAGTTATGTCACTTCTAAAAGATTATCAATCAAAATATTCTTCAATTAAATATCAAAATATCTTAAAACTAACATGGTCAATTTACTTTTATAAATATGTCTATGAAAAATATTAAATTATCAGATTATTAATTTTCAAAAATACCAGAAAAAAAGCGAATTTTTTAAATTTATTTATATGTCTAGAAGGTGATTCCTTTTAATATAAATAATTTAGAAAGCCTAATTAATTATACACTAAAAGATAATTTTACTAACCTTTTATTATATAATAGTATATTAAGATTATCAAACTCATTGACACTTCAAATTTAGTTTAAAAAATTTAGATTTCATATCAATCAAGTTATTAACTTTTTCTACTTTATTGTATCACTTTAAAATTTCACTTAAAAAGTCACGAATAATTAACATTGTACTGTCTAATTGAGAGTGTTTACGTGTGATTTTATTTAAATAATATAGACTTCCGCTAATAATAAATGTATATAATTAAGATTTTATTATATTTTTTGGTAAATAAAATGTTATGGAGAGTTAAGAAAGAAGTAGTGGGCGGAAAGTGAGTGGGAAATACTTTAAAAGATTGATCACAACATCAAAAATATATTTGAAGATACTGACCCTGTGGAGATAATCCTCCACGGTTTAGTACGTTTTTTTGAAAGTTTAGAAGAATGTAAAAGTAATAATTTACATAAATTATTTCTAGCTTATCAAAAGGTTCTCGAATATAATAGAAATTAAAAATTACTACAATTATGTCATTAATGAATTGTTTTGAACAAATCAAAAAAGTGCTTGTAGAAATTTTGTGGCAACGGATGCTTAAAATACAAGATTATGAAATTCCTAATTACCACCACAGCATTCAATTACTTATAGTCATCATTTTTTAATTTTTGTTAAAAACTCATAATAATTATCTATATTTAAAAATTCTTTGATATTATTGTACTAATATTTTCTTTTAAAAAGTATAAAATTTAAGTTATATAAATATATTATGATTTTAAATATTTAAACTTTTTCTAAGTAAAAAAACAAATGTTTTTACTAACAGGGGTGTAATTGCAAAGAAAATTATTATTTAAAAACAAATTGGACATTATTTTTTATATTTGTTAAGGTCGGTTTTACTATAATAATACGATATGTCACAATAAAGAATTTTATAAGTGTTTTTATCACATATAATATCACTTGTTTCTTATAGTTACGTTAATTATTAAAAATTTAAAAACAAACGTAAAATTATCATAAAAGCAAGCGATTTTTTATGAATATAACAAATTAATTTTTAAATTTGGTAATGTTATATACTTATTCAAAATTGTATCACACAAAAACTTTATGTTTATTTATCATAAATTCGGATCTTCCATAATTGCTATACTCGCCTAGGAGTTAGTTTGTTTATCCAGTGAAAAGAATGTCTATGTATCAACTCATCACAATTATCTTATTGTTGGTACTAACATTGACTTGATCTTCATTGGTGATAATATAAAAGATAATAGAGAAACATGGTTTAATATATTAAATTTTAGTAAGCTGTTAAATGAAAATAGTAATAAAGAAAAAGGCGACTGATAAAATTTATAAAAAATGTGAGAAATTAACGATATTATATTTGGAAAAGTCAACAATATAGTGTAATTATAAAACAAATCTTAGAAATCTTTAGCTATCATACAATAAAAATAACACTAAAGTTAACGTAAAAGAAATAATGTGTGTTAAATATTAATAATTATAAAAAAAAATTCATTGGTAATAATAATAAAAAGTTATCAATAATTATAAAAATATTAAAAATAGTAATACAATCATATTAACAAGTATTCTATATGTTTGATGTACATGAATTTTGATCCTTCACATATTGAATAAATATTTTTTTGTACGACAACAATTACATGTAAATTAGATAATAAAATCATTGACCAAATATTAAATACACAATGATAATAAAAAATAATTTATGAATCAATTTTTTAAAACAAAATATACATTTTAGACCTAGGTTTATACTTAACCCATTCTTCAAAGCTTGAACGAAAAAAATGGCAAATGAATCATTCAAACAGCTTCTACAGCACCATGACCCTTCAGAAATAATGGCATCTATAACTACAAAACAGTCATCAATGAATAAACCTATTATACTTTAAAAAAAGGAATTAAATAATTGTATGACAAATAAAAAATGTGGGAAAGTATCCTCTCACAAGAAAAAAAATGTTTTTATTTCTCTTAAAAAAATAGAACTTCAGCTAGATGTTGTATTGTCTTTCTTCAAATTTTGTGTTAATCTTATATAAAAATGAAACTTCTTTTAATCTATAAAACTGTGGCATTAGAATTTAAGAAGATAAGTTTACCGTTGTATAATTATTAGACATCTCTTCATATTTATCTTCTGTCGAAAATACATCTTCTTAACATTAACTTTCAGTTAATTAGAACTAGCAATTATGAATTCCTAATTAGTTAATGAAGATTTAACATGACGAAAACTGGATGTATTTGAAATTCAACCTTTGGAGTTTTGCGATTGATCTGGTTGTTCTTTAGATTATTAAGAGTGAAGGAAAATGCTCTAATTTCAGCCTAGCATCTGTTGTTATTGTTCGTGACTCCTAAAAAAAGGCTTTCTGCATCATTTCAACATATTTATAACCAAAGAAACACATTATATTATAATGTTCTATCCATGGATTAAAAGAGATAAGACTAAAATAAATTTTTGACAAATAGCTTCAGATAAAAATTGCTGAAAGCAAAGATACATCAACTGAAGCCATTTATTTTTATAATTCTTATTACTGATATATTATTTTGCTTTTCTTTTAGACTTCCGTTGTAAACCCTTAGCAATAGTTGTCTGAATTATGAGTTATTTCAAAACTCGTTAAAACTTACTTTTTTGACAAAAATATAAATGAAAACATTGAAAATGTTTAAGATATTAGGATTTTCTAAAAAAATTTAAAACTACCACGTACTACCAAAAGTAACAAAGTAAATTATTTATGAAATTGATTTAGTAAATGGATAAAAATTATTCAATAAGAGGTTATTTACTTAATGATTTAATGTATGGGATTGTATAATATTTCCACTTTTTTTTATAAATAAATTATAGTATTACATCACATAAACGTGATATAAAAGAATTCTTTTTTGAAGATTATCAACCAAAAATCTATGGTTCTTTTATTTTTGAATTATGAATTAGTGCTAAAATGGTTTATTAATGTTTTAATTTTTATAAATATGCATACAATACTATATTAAATACTTATTATTTTCAGAAAGTATAATTAGAATCTTCTAAAATTTTATTCATTCAATGGATAAAGGTCCTTTACAAAAGATATTTTTAAAAATTGAGAAATTTAATACATATTTTTTACAAGCAAATTAAGAAATCATGTACGATTTATGATTTCCGGAAAGCCTTTCGATTATCCACCATATTTCTATAATTAAGAATATTTTAGAATCTAAAAATTAAGGAATTTTAAAATGTAAAATAAATTCAGCTACATTTTATTTAAAAATTTGTTATTCCTTTTGTGTTGTTATATAAATGGATTGTAGATTTAACCTAATTTTTATTATATACCAAAATTAGTAAAAAAAATTTAACTACATAAATAATTATATTTAAGTTATATGATTAGGTAATACTCTTTGATACCTCATATCTTTGTATTTTTATAAAACTTTAAAATAAATATTATTATATTACTTTCGGGAATAAAAAATTTTTTGATATTTTATTACTAACAAGTAACAATAATATTGATAACAAAGAAAATGTTTATAAATTAAGGATATAAAACAATTAAAAATTGAATGGATAAATATGAAATTATGTATTACAAAACAAATTTAATAATAACAATTGTATTTAAATAATTCACTTATTTTTAAATTTCATCTTAGCAAATTAAATAATTATTTAGTTTTATCTAATCAGCCTAAAGTTATGCCTTTACATTGCTTTGTTTAACTTTTTAATTCATTCTACTTGAAATTTTTTTAACAAAATCTACCATCATTCTTTGATTCATAACTTGATTAGTTTTGAACTAACTTTACCATTCTTGATTGTAGGTAGATATTATTAATTTTCAACAAAGCAGTTGTTTTTAACCCTTTCCCTGCCAGAGATTTTTTTCTTTGTATTACGCACTCAATGGTGTGTAAAATTGGAAAAGTACTTTTATATAGAAGAAAATGTTAATAAATAATTGGTAATATATTTCTTCAGTAGAAATAAAACAAATAAGCTAAAGTTACAATTTTTCTTCATAATTCTGTTAAATTCACTTTTAAATTTAAAATTAAATTGTTTTTTTTAATTTATTTTTTCTTTTCTAATTTTATTTCATATATATATTTTTTTAAAAAAATAGAAAAACTTTATTCCAAAATTTCCCACTTATAACATAAATTACCACTATAAATTAACATTTTTGTTTATGACGCATATACGCGTCATCCGGCAGGGAAAGGGTTAACACTGCATATTTTTAATGCCCCAGATTAATTGTAGCAAACATTATCAGTATATTTTTATATTTATCTTTTTTAAATTAATAAAATGATCTAATTTTTTTACTTTACAACAAGCATTTAAACAATTTGTATTTTTTAAAGACATTATTATAGTAAGAATATCTTACATGAATAGCAATACAATGAATAATATTTTATTTGAAGTAAAGTATTTAAGTTTATACAAAGAATAGATTAAACATGTTACAGAGAAAGATATAAATAAACTAAGACTAAATATTATACGATTTGAAGCAACTTTTATAGTATCTTAATTTTGAAAGTAATATGTTGAATGTGCTAGTTTTTTTTATGTTTTCCTGAATTTCTAGTAAGCTAATAATATGTTTTGTCTTTTAATAATTTTCATATGAAGTTATTTTAATGATTTCTTGTGTGATTGATGCAATGATTTTTTTATGAGATTAATAAAATGTGTGGTACTTTTCGGTTATATCGCCCCAAAGATATTGACTTTAATGGTTATCAATAACAGTTTTTGATTATTTACAATCCAGTAGTAGAAAATAAAGCTATTTAAATATATTTAGTATTAAAAAAATTTATTTTTAATTTTAAAAATTTATTTCTTAAAAAATTAAATTTTAAAATTTTTCATTTTTGAAATTTTTAATATCATTTAAGAATCACCTACTTTTAATAACCTCTCTGCACATAAGAAATGATAAGAATATCCTCATTAATTCTTTTTTTTAGTACTTTTATTATGTTTCGGGAAGTCTTATTATTCACAGATTCAATGATTTTAAACTTTCCCAAGAACCTTATCATTAGCAATTTTTTTACTAACAATTTATCAATACGAATCTATTTAATCAACTTACATGTAATAATTTATGAGAAAATAGTTCATTTTTATCTATTTCATTTTGGGAGATGGATATAACCGAAAAGTACCGATTGTAGTTATATATTTGCTCTTAATGTTTTTTAAATAAATTTAATAAAGTTACTTTAACCATGAAAAAAATAAGTAACATTTAATGTTTCATAACTTTATTTAAAATTAATATTCAATAACTAATTTCTAAATATGGTGTACAAATTATTTTAGCTATCATATGAAAAAAATACTAAGCTTTGAAAAAGTTACACTTTTAAAAATGTTTACAATGATGTCATTGATATTCTGTAGATAGTTTAGTCTATCATTTTAATGTACGGGATGTCTCGAAAGGTACGTGATATTATTAAATATCAAAATTTTTATTATGCTATATAAATTTTATGATATAATATGGATTCAATAGCCCTCTTATTTTCTACGATGTATTTCAATATCGTTTTTTTAATCCTAACATTAAAGAATGTTAAAGAAATGTACGCGAATGTCATTTTTCCTATATTTTTTTATTAAGAAAATAAACATGATTTTTTTAAATGATATTTTTTTACATTGTTATAATCATCTGTTAGTCCGATTTCTCATAAAGTATAGAAAGAAGTATTATTAAAGATCAATCATGGTAAAGTTATAGAAATTTTTGTAGTAGGCATTTTTCTATAATTTATTAACAATAATAAGTTTAGATAATTCAATATTAATGTAACCATGATAATACAAACTAACAGATATTTAAACTTAAAAAATATCATTTAATAATATAAGTTAGCTATTTGATTTTCATTTTCTACCAAAATATTTAAAATTTGTAGGTTTTTTGTTAAATTTTTTTTACTTTGAACAAAAACACTTCAAGTTTAATGTTCTATATCTTTACTTATTATTGACTTCTACCGATGGATCTTTATATATTTTTTAAAAAAAGAGATTGGAATATTAAATAACTGTAATAATGTAAAAAAATAAAAAAGTTACAATATTTTTTGTGTAAACAAATGTAAGAATAAATTATATTAATTAAAACTATTTAATTTTATTTAAACATAAGATTCAAAAAACGATCTTGAAATATATCGTAGACAATAAGTGACACTATCAAATGAATTTAATATAATAAAATCCTAAAAAAATAAAAAACTATTGATACTCAACTAAGTTGCGTATCTTTTGAAATACCCTGTATGTTGTAACATTTAATTTCTTAATAACATTAATTTTTTTTTATGATTTCTCTAAGATTTAAAATCTTGTAATATCGCAAAAACCAGTTTTAAATTTTATTTAAATCACTAAATAGTGGCTTATCAATGCTTTTTTTTATTATTTCCTTAAATCTTTAAAACAATAATATAAATATTAAAAAATGGCATAACTTTTAAATCTTCTTAAAACTAAAAATATTCATAACTGTAATAATACAATTACTTAAATCCTGTTTTTTGAGTCAGTCAAGCATTTTTTAAAAATTTGATACAACTAAAAATTTTACCCCTTACTTTTATTTTATAAATAAAAAGAGAAACTAAAATAATGTATGTTGTCATATTTATTCGGCTTGAAACTTTGCGATACAGCAGCTGGAGTAAGTCAAAGTTGGAGAAATTGATTTTTACAAGTTTCCAGTCAATAAAAAAATTTTTTTTAAATAAATATTGTTTCTATAATGAAAAAAATTGTTAGTTTTTAAATTTTGCATTTAATTTTACAAAATATGTGCAAAGCAAATTGTAAAATGCATAATTTAAATCTGTGGTGTTAAAAACACCTAATAAGATAAAGATGAGTTATTTAAAACTTTATAAGAAACTGAAAAATACAATAAAGACTTTATATATATATGATAGTTATTTCTTTTTTTGCGTCAAACATGCTGTTTGACGTGGCATCCGGGGGAGGGGATAAGGTACTTATTTCAACAGGCTCAGAAACTCTTCCGTATTATCATGTGAAGGAAGTGTAATACCAATTTCTCTCAACGGGTTGAATATTTCTGAGTTAAGACTTTCCAATTCGAATTGACCTTTGGCAACTTTATCAACAAAAGAGTGAAGAGGAAAAGCATCTCTTATACAGTGGTAAACCCAATATGATGGAGATTTAAGGTCTGATATTTGTTTCCATAAGCTGGAGTGGGGAAAATTCTCTCTCTCATCAAACCAATTTTTATACCATTCATTACTATAGGTATTTGATACATAATCACAATCAGTGATAACTATTAATTTTTTGACGTTAAGATGTTGAGCTATCTTTAAAGCAAACAGAAGTGCATACGTTTCCATACGTGGTGCAGTTGAGCGACCAACGGCAAATGATCTTCTAGATATAAGCAAAGGGGATTTGTTATAACAACCAACAATACCAACACCATGTCCGACCATCAAGCATTCCTGTATGTTTTTAGAGTTCGAAGCACTTCCGTCAATAACAGCGAAAGAGCAATCGGGATTTTGTTTTAATAATGTTAAAAGATCGATTTCGGACTTAATAGACGGCTGGAGAGATTTCAGCTCAATTTGTTGCTCATAATCAATTTCAACATGGTTTTCATTGAGAGACGTATTATCGACAGGGATCTCAAAACTCATATTATTCATGACATCCGACAATTCATGAACATGTCTTTCCAGAGATTCGTCCAACGCATGTTGGTAGTCCGGGGGAGACGAAGGAGGGGTTGTTAGAGGAGATTCAGGAATTTGCAAAACAGGTTCAGTTTTGTTCAAAAGTACTGAGTCGGCTAACGTGTACGGTGCATATAAAGGAGAAGGAGTACCTTCAAAAACATAATTCGAAGAAATTAAATGTGTCATCCCGTCTTCATCTTCTACTAAAGATACTTGACGGCCATACGTACCAAGAAGTTTACCTCTTTCAAATTTTTCTGACGCAGTACCACGAGGTTTAAAGTAAATATCTTTAGGAGATGGAACACATTCTTCAAAAGTAGGTAATTTAACAGGTAGAACTGCACAATTTAAGTAGTATTTTTCGGCTGGTGACAGAAACTGAACTTCACCATTCGTATTTTTTGTTCTCGACAACGAAGTATTCAATGCATTAGCAGCCCATTGCAATCTTTGAGAGGGTGAGATATTCAACAGAGCAGCTTTTTTGAGTTTCTTCTTAAGTGAACTAATACGACCTTCGATTCGACCATTTGACTCTGGGCGATACTTAACGGAAGTAATCTTCTGAGAATTGGACGGCTGGGAATCGTTGTGAAAACAGATCTCATATGAGGAAAAAAACTCTGACAAAGCGTTAGACGTAAGGGCAGGCTCCCCATCAGAGATAAGGATTACAAAAGGATATTCGTCCATTATAGGACTAAAAAAATTAATAAGAGATTGAGAGGATTTATCAGGTAAATCCTGAGCATAAATATAATTAGAAAAATGATCAACAAGCACAATTACTGTTGAGTTATCAATATAGCATAAATCAAATGAACCAATTTGTCTAGGGTGTGCAGCAGTGACCCATGACACATACAATTTATTAGGAAGTTTTCTCATTGTTAAACATGAATGACAACTACCGACAATTCTGTCAACAACAGAAGAAATATTATGACAGTAAACAGAAGATTTAATCTTCCTTCTAATATCAGTCGTTCCAGCGTGTGTAGCAAAATGAATAATCTTAACCGCTTTTTCAACTAAACTAAGATTAACTACCGGACGTCTCTCAAAGCAAATCAAAGGACCATCGAAATGAAGTGCATCTAAGTCTTTAATAAACGGTGCATCAATTTTATTTATGTCCTTGAGACTACCATTGAGGAACTCTTTTAGTAGATGGCATGTTGCATCTGTACTTTGGAACTTAACAATTTCGTCAACATCAAATTCACTCACAGTACTAGGCGTCTGTTTGGGTAACACAATTTTTGTGGAATTTGATACTAATTTTGTAAGAGACTGTTCACATTTATGTGGTGAAGTTTCTTTTATTATTTCAAGATTTTCTATAAGAATCGTTGCTGCCAACTTCTGTAATCTAGAAGACTGGTCGAGAACTGATTCAAAGGGTGAGGTTAAAATGGTAAATACGAAAGGGCTTCTAGTGAGAAGAACCACTTTTCTGGATATTATAAATCTACTTTCATGCTCTATCAAGGACCCTAAAGTAAGAAGTTCTTTCTCGGCAGGTGAATAATTATATTCTGCTTTATTCATTTTACGCATAAATACGGAGACTAATTTTTTATTGTTTAATTTATTTTTATTATTGGAATTATCAAAAAAGTATGCATGACCATGAATTGAATCATGTGTTGGTAATGCTTCAAATATAATAGTGGAATTTCTAGGAGGGTGGTGCATAACAAGGAAATCTCTAATAGCTACTTGTAGCTTATTCCAATCAGCTTGTCTACGCTCATTGAGGGTATATTCTTCTGCTGCTGATGGATGTAAGCTTGCTGTTATCTGACTAAACTCTTTTATATGTCTACCTACGTATGAAAATTTTCCCAAGACTGACTTGGCTTCTGTTTTATTAGTGGGTGCTCTCAAAAGTTCTAGCTCAATCTTTCTATCTTCTTGAACATGAATGCCTTCACAATCTATCTTAAATCCCATGAATGTCACAGCGGGACAATTCCATTCAGATTTGGATAAATTTATTTTTAAATTATAATCATTACACATTTGAAGAAATTTCAATACATTGCTTTCTAACGAGTAGTCATCACCAAAAAGTAATGTGTCATCAATGTATAAAAGGTAGTTTTGGATATTGTATATTTGGAAAAGTTGTTCCATCTTCTGTTGAAACAGTTGTGCGCTACACGAATATCCGAAGTTAAGAACGTTGGAAACATAAGAACCAAATGTTGTTGAAAAGCCAAAGATATACTTATCTGATTCTTCTAAAGCTATGCTCTTAAATGCTGCTGTGAAATCAAATCTATAAAACCGTTTTGCACCTGCAATACGATCTTGCATATCTTGGTGGGAGAGTAAAGGAAGATATATATCCTGGATATGTTTATTTACTTGTTTCGCATCAATGACTAAGCGAGGTTTAGATTCATTGATAACATGCGTAGGAGATGTAAGGTAAGGATCAAATTCTTGCCTAATTTTGCCCTCTACTATTTCTTTACGTAATGTTTTTGCCAAGTATTTTAACTTCTCGTCCTTAGGTCTATAACTTCTAAATAATTTTCTCTCTGGTGTAGAAGAGAGGGGAATAGGTGTGATAAGAACAGGTTGGAGAATACTATCATCGAATATCTTTGGATGACTTAACAAATAGCTAACAATATGTGGTTGACTCTCATTTAACTCATTTAGTTGAGCGATAAAAGATTCCTTTCTATTTCTAGCTTCCTCTAGTTTACCGTCAACGGATATGTCTAATTCCTGACAAAGACCACCACTAATGGAGCTCTCATTACATGAAGATACGTAGAAGCGACATGTGACATTTTTAGTTAACTCTATCTTCGAAACATTAACATCTAAGAAACCGATAAAATTTGAACTAGTATTATTTACTCCTTTTACCTCAAAGTTTTCTCTATGGAAACGCCAGTTATGCTTTTGCACTTCTTGTAATGCTAAAATGTTACACGTAGCTCCACTATCTAACATGACTACAACATCTCTACCAAAAATACGGATGGCTTCGTAGACTAAAGGACTATACGAAAGATTCTCATCTACTAATGTCTTTTTTGACTGGAGGTTTCTATTACCCCAAGATATCGTAGAATTGCCTGCTTCTGGAGAATGCTTAATGCTATCTGTTTTAATCATCAATTCAGAGCTATCAGTATTGTTAACCCTATCTTTAACTTTATCTGAAGATACTGACTGCAAAACAGATTTATCTTCTCTTCTAAACTTAGAGGGATAGGTACTACTTTTAAAGGAACTGTCGTTTCTACTCTCTGATGGTACTAGTGATCGTTTAAACTCATTAATCGTAAAATATTCGTCAACTGCAGCAATTACCTCAGTAAAAGTGAAATTACTAACCTCAGATAGGCAGCTTCGTAAACTATCGTCTGCCTCACATACTATCTTATAGAGGATGACTTGCTCTTTCTCATTATTGCTCATGAACGACAACGGTGATTTTAAACGCATAGCATAAGTTTTAATATTCTCATGTTTTTGTTTCTTTGCTCTAGCTAAATTCATTAACTCATTAACGGGTCTATTAGGGACTTCTGATAACAAGGAATTACAAAATTCTTCCACGGCTTTTTTACTCCATGACTCAGTGTCTTTGTAAGTATCAAAAAATAAGCTGATGGTAGAATTACTTTGTATTCTCAAAAATTGCTTAACATAATCAAAATCTTGTTTAACGTCAATATCACTAATTAGGAAAATTTTATTTAAATAGTCTAAGTATTCCTTTGAGTTTCCTCTAAACTTATCTAGGGGTGTCGCGTCAAACTTAATCTGATTACTAGTCATGATTTCTTGTCGCTTAAGAATACGTCGATCTATGTCCGTTTTAACTTAGTGAGAATTATGTATGAATTATAAGTAACAAAATTTAATAAATACAAAATAAATAAATTAAAGTAGTGAATTATATATTATATATTTGAAATTAAATATTTGTATCCGGTAAATTGAAAAAATTTAAATTTAATTGTGATAAATATGAGCAATATAATGCTTACAATTCAAAACAATGATATGTAATATATATAAAAAATATTGGTATATATGAGATGATGATTACAATTTTATATTTGTAAATGTAATCAAAATGACAATAAATAAATAAATTAAGAAAATTTTTAGACTTATGAAGTGTCTAATTAATAAAGAGGGGAATGAGGAAAAACGACTAACTAAAACTATTTGTCAGAGTAATTTCTCAAAATTTGGATGCCAGGATCGCCATGTGGTGTTAAAAACACCTAATAAGATAAAGATGAGTTATTTAAAACTTTATAAGAAACTGAAAAATACAATAAAGACTTTATATATATATGATAGTTATTTCTTTTTTTGCGTCAAACATGCTGTTTGACGTGGCAAAATCATAGAATTTTATTGTAATTATTTTTCAAAATTTTACATACAGTTTTTTAACAAGAAAATTTTAGTTTTGTGGTAAATGTAATTGATATTAAAACTATTCAAACATTTTTATATAAAAAAGACATTATTTGACATCATGATTTGTTGTATTGTTTTAAACAAAAATTAATCATTTTTTTAATTATAGTCAAATAATGGGGATTGTAATTATTTAAATTTTGTTTGACCTGGTATAAAGCCACCTTTATATTATATTAAAAAGAAATATTTGGGAAAAGATGTAATTGTTTTGTAATCCGAAAAAATATTAACAATTTTAAGTTTTATCTATATTAATATTGTAAAAATTTTAGGGGTTAAGTGAAAGTGCTTGGGGTTAAAGCATTGTACTAGTCCTAAAATATAGTGTTAAGAATATAAAAATTATTATTATTGTAGAAGATAAATTTTGATATTTTTATTGTGTCATATATAATTTGAAGGTTAATCGTCAAATAAATAAAATTTAACTTTATAGAGTATTTATATTTGCATAAACGTATCATTTTATAATTAACTGATATATTCCACTTTTTTAATATTGTATTACAATGTATTTTTAATTTAACCAGCCTTAGACCCGCCTTCGGCAGGTCAGAGCTATTCTGCAAAGCATATTTTCAGTAAGAAATTTTTATGCTAAAATATTAATCAAAGTATATGTATAAAAAAATTTTTCATTGAATTACATATCTGTGAAGAAGTAGAATAACCGAAAAAACATTGTTATTATATATAAATATTTCTAATTGGGAGAATCATTTTATAACGTCTACATTTACTGAAACTGTTTATTTAGGTAAAAAATTTACCCAACAAAAAAATTTTATTTATATCCAAAAGGTGAATAAAAATGAATATTTGAAACAATCCAAGTAACTATTTAGGTGACTCTTCATCATATTTTTGAAATTTGTATAAACAGTTTGATATCATTACTCTATTAACTACATATTTATCTTAATTTTACAATTATGTAAATGTAAAAAAACAAAAAAATTAATACCTGAAATAACTTTTTTCGTTTTTAAGCTACAAACTTCGTTGTGTTTTTTTATTTAAAAAGTAAAATTTTTAAGAAGTTTTGCTGGTGCCTTTGTACAAGATAGTAAAAATTTTTATTATAAAAATTAATAAACATACAAAAACAATAGTAGCTATTTAAATTTTATTTATTTAAAATCTCATTGCCATTTACCTACTATTATATAAATTTTATTATTTTTTACTAACTTCTTATAGACATTAATAGAATCCTATACACATTCCTAGAACTAAACAATATTAATTAATTAAGAATTAAATACAGCAATGGATATGTAACTCAAAACTAAGCAAAATAAAATTTAGATGACATATAGCGGTTATATATTAGTTTTTTCAATGACTTTTCAAATTGCGTGACAAGAACAGTTTATTTTAGTCGTTACTGTTTTACTTAAATCAGATTTTGATCTATGTACTACATTTAATTTTATTCATTTTAAATAACTTTTTTTAAAGTTATAACATTTAAAAATTTCATTTTTACTAAAAAAATGGTTATCATATTTTAATCAATAACTTTACTAAATTTTAGTTAATCTTTTGATTATTAAGTTTCCTTTTATTTCATATCTATACGTTTTAAATGAGCCATAAATCATAAAATTTCATTAATTTTGAAAAGAGCAATTTTTGGAACAATATTATGCAAAATTTTGTTCGAAAAGTGGTGTTTTTTAAACATAATTTGGTCGATTATAGACCAAAAGTTTTGTGACTTGCTTTCCTCTCTAAGTTAGAAAAAAAATACATCTTTTGGCTATTAACTTATAAAAATCGGTTGAATTTGAAGAGAGTTATGGTAAAGACAAAATTTTTTTTCTTATTTCTTTTTATTATAGATAAAAAAAATTCTTTTTTTTTGAGTAAATTTTTTATTTGACTAAACAGTTTCGATAAATGTAAACGCACACAAAACCTAAACATGTCTTCTAGACTAATATAATTTATATAAAAAAAGGGCTATATTTGATAATATTTTGGGGCCTAGGTTTTTTACCCGTTTTACAAACACATTCTAGTTCATTTTGCATGTACATTCTATCTCATTTTGCATATACAAAACGAGTTAGAATGTGTGTTCAAAATGAAGTAGAATGTACATGCAAGATTAGTTAGAATGTAGCCTATAAATCACTACCAGTTTGTAACTTTTATAGTTTCTTACGTATTATGTTAAATTAAAAGATTTTTAAAACTTTTTTTCAGTAAATTGATAGAAATATTTATTCTCTATCGATAGAATACGGAATCACTACTTAATATTAATAAGTAACAAAACAAACAAAAATAAATGATAGATATTTTAAAAGTTTTTTTTAACCATTCTGTTAAAAATATTAAAAGCAAACAAAGTAAAAAAATATTCATATTATTTTAAGAATAAACTTTACAATAAGTGAGTTTTTCTCACAATGTTCACTAAAAAATCACATTATTTACAGTACACTCTTGATTCTCTTCAATCAACTAACAATTAAGAGTTTCCTAGAGATTTTTTAAAATTTTATACACACATAAAATCATCATCTAAAACTGCTAATAATCATAATCCTTTTTCCATAAGATAGCCATGCAACATTTAATGCCTAAAATTGTTGTAGTAATAAGTGGTTGCGAAATTTCTTTTATGTTAACATATTACGATCTTAGTCTTTGTCAATATAAAAATTTTCAAATGTTATTATTTTTATAAGATCACTAACTAAAACTAAAAATGTTGAATTTCACAGTAATAGCGGTTTATCGCATATATATAAAATTAAACTTTTTAAGTATGTCTAATTTGGTGAGAGACTTCAACAAGTGAATATATCCAATTAATTATTATTAATGTTATTGTACTTGACATTCATTAGATTTATAAGACTAATAAAATAATTTTTACAGTTTTAAAGTAAATGTAATGATGTAAAAATACATCAGAGTATGTGTTTTTTAAAACTAATGTCGTTATTTTTTCCTTTATTATTTTATATTTGTTATTACCTTTTAGTATCAACTTTCAAATTTGTGTAAAAACATTAATAAGTCTATGAAATAGTATAAAATGGGTAAATAAACAAATAAAAATTTATAATAACTTTAAAACAAGGTCAATTACTAAAAAAACTTTGAAGTTTAAGAAATATTTAAGATAGATAAAACTACAGGCTAAATTAAAGATCATTTTGCATATACAAAACGAGGTAGTAATATATATGCAAAATAAAGTTCAATGTATACACAAAATGATATAAAAATATGTATGCAAAATTTGTACAACAATAGCATAAAAAATTACCTAGAATGTAGATGTAAAATGGGGTCGAATGTAGTCTGTCGCCTACCCTACTTTTGATAGTCGGTTATTTTAACATCACCTGCATTTTGCGGCATTCTGAGCATTTTCGGTCGAAAAGACATGGTTAAGTTTTGTGTGTAGTTTTCTTTTTACCCGTAAATTAACTGAAATAAACAAATTAATTTACCAATTTTAATTAATTTTATTAGCAATAATATATTAAATTATAAATGATTTAAAATAATAAAAAAATCGAAATGACGTATTACTATTATAATACTACAAATAAAAAGATTTTAAAAGTTATAAAAAATTAAGACAGTTGCAGTTTTTTGTAATTACTAATTTTTTATTAAAAAAATGATCAATAATAATTTCTTTTCCGTTAATTTGTTTCTTTTAAATTAACTTAATGTAGTATTTCCAAGATTACACATATAATCATCGGTAAAAAATATGATTACACTAGATCTTTCAGTTGGTTTTGGATTTGTGCAATTCTCTGGAATATTAAAATATTTTATATCCCCTTCATTGCCATTTTTAGTATAAAAAATTATAACAACATAATCTTAAAAAAAATTACTTTCTTATATATTTATTTACCTATATTTTTATTTGAATATTTATAGTAACTCAGTACGAACAATTCATTTTTTTTTACGGTTTGAGGTCCATCAAGTACATTACCTGCCTTATCTGTTAATGTTGCATTGATATTTGTAATAATTTTATCATCCCAGAAAACATTCCCATAAACAAGAACCAAAAATGAATTACGACCGGCGCTATTTATCAGCGGTTTAGTACATCTTTGAGCTTTAGATAATGAAATAATTGCAAACGTTGTAAATATCTTTAAAAACATTATTATGAAATATTTTGACAATATCAAAATAAAAATTCTATTAAATACTATAAATTATCATACAAATATACTGAAAATAAATATTTAAATCCAGATTATTAAGAATCAAAGAACATTAAATATTATTTGTTCAATTAAAAATGTCGCTTTTTGACAGTCAACTTCAAAATGTTATAGCTCAGTCAAAAATAAATATTTTTATTTAATGTAAGTACCGTTACATTAAACACATTGTTGCTAACGTAATACAAGTTTATTTATGCCATTTGAATAAAAACTTCTGTCTCTAGAATTCAAAAACTCCAAGACGTCATTTTTCAGGTTATTAGATTTAAAGAATTTTTTCTAACGCAAATGAAGCTCTAATTCCTTAAGTAAGTGATAAGCCGTTGGAGACAAGTCCGGTGAATAATGATAATGTAGCAGAGTTTCATATCCTTAATTCGTTTAATTTCTGCACTGTGGTTTTTGAAAAACGAAATCTAGCATTACCATAGAGTAATATTGGACCTATTCTGTTGACCAATACAGATTTCATAACCGATAATTTCCATTGCATTTCTTTCAATTCATTACAGTATCGGTCTTCAGTCATATTTTCTCCAGCATTCAGCAACTTATGATGAATAATTTCATTACTATTCCACCAAATAATTAGGATTACCTTCTTATTTGAATGCCTGAGTTTCGGGAAGTTTTTAGGGCTCTCATTTTTGCCCCCCATTGTGATGACCTCTTACAATTGTCAAACATGATCCATTTTTCATCGCACGTTATAATTCTTTTTAAAAATAGGTCATTTTTGTTCCTGTGTATCAAAGAATAACAAGTTTACATGCTTCTAAAACATTAGTTGGGAGTATACTCATGGGGTATGTAAGAATCCATTTTTTTTTCTTAATATTTATGTCTTTTAAGTAGTTGGATACAATTCTAACACTGAGAATCAACTTCCCCGCGAGCTCTTGAACAGTTGTACTTGGATTACGCTCCACCATTCTTTTTAATTTTTCATTCTCAAGAATACTTACTCCACGAGAACTCTCCTTTCTTTGAAGACTTATATCTCCATTGCGAAATTTCTGGAACCAACGTTGTACGGTTCGTTTGTTAGTAGATCCTTAGCCAAATGCTTCATTAATTTTCCTTGAAGTTTTGGCTGCTGCTTGGTCAAGTTTGAACTCGTACAAGTAAATTGGTCGGAAATCCATTTTGGACATAACTTCTTTTTAGAGAAATGGCAACTTTTTAATAATTGCGAAAGTTAAAATTTTTATTAAAGCGAACGAATGAATGAATAAAATAAGATGAGATGAATGAAAATTAGGTTAAAAACTGGGAAATTATCCCTCTAAGAGACAGATTGGAATAAAATTCCAACTGCGAACAAAATTCAAAAAGATGACAATGATAATCCTCGATTTGCTCTACAAGATGGTATATATCTTATAGCGATACGTGAACGTATAAGAAAATTATGATCATTTAAAATTTGATAATGTAAAAAGCGACATTTTCAATTGAACAGCCTAATATATTGTAAGTGACAATAATAAATATACTATCGAATTTTGCGTTTAGGATAGAGAATTATATGCTCGGGACAAAAAATTAAGTCTGGAGACGAAAATTAAAAATTGAGGATGATTTTTTGTGTAAATTTCTCTGTGTTTTTACTTACTATAATACAAAATTATTATTTTTACTAACTTCTTATAGACGTTACTAGAATTCTATACGCGTTCCTAGGAATTAAACTAGATTAATTAATTTCTAATAAACACACAGCAATGGATAATTAACTCTAAACTAAACTAAATAGAATTTCGGTGACATAACGGTTATATATATTATTTTTCGATGACTTTTAAAATTGTGTGACAAAAACAGTTTGTGTTAATCTTTACTGGTTTACTTTATTAAAAATAAATTGTTAGATTATGAATCATATAGAATGACAAAATAATCGAAATGGCGTATTACTATTATAATACTACAGGTAAAAAGCCTATAAAGCTATAAAAAAAATGAGCGAATTACAGTTCTTTGTAATTAAAATATTCTTGGTAAAAAAAATTATAACTAACATTTTAATTACTTGATACTTTGTTTTTTTAATTTAACTAAATGTTATATTTCCAAGATGACAGTTCAAATCTGCATGCCTAACACAAGGAAAATCTGCTAGGCTCATATTACATTTTTCTGGAATTTTAAATATATCAGATATTTTTTCACTTCCTTTATCATATTCTATGGTAACATTACAATCTTGAATAAATAAATAAATTATTTTTTGTTTATTTATTTACCTGGCTCACTATTACCTCCCAGATATGTAGCAAGATAGAATGGCATGTGGTTTTTTAAATGTTTTTCATCAACCAATACATTACGTGTACAATTTAGTTCAGCTATGACATTTTTTATTTCAGTAGAATTCCAGTTGGCCGTTCCAAAAACAGTTAAATAGTAACCACTTTTAAATGATATTTTGTATTGCTCATAAGTCATTTCATACATTGAAATTGGAATTTTAAATATTGAAACAATCACAAATGCTTTAAATATTTGTGAAAACATTATTGCGAAATATTTTGACAATATCAAAATAAAATTCTCTTAAATACCGAAAGTTATCATAAAAAAAATACTGGAAAATAAATATTTAAATTCATATTTTTATGAATCAAAAAACATCAAATATAATTATTTTTATATACTAATATTATTTTTACTATAGATTGCGAAAATTTTAACACCACAGAATCAGATTTCTAGTAGATGAATAAATTTTAAAATTTTGTTTGATGTCAAAATAAATTAAAAAAGGACAAACAATTAAATACGATAGTTAATTTTTTAATGTTAACTGGACTATATTCCGCAACGTTAAAGATCGGCCAGCCAACAACTTATCGGTGAATTCCACGACAACAGAACAACCTTCTTAAAACTTTATTTTAAATTTATTTTAGATTACAAGATATAAATATAAAAAAGCTAAATATACTAAACATAATTATGCAATATTAAGACACATTCAAATTTACCCTTTTCAGGCTTTTTAGCAATTTCTACCTCCTAGCTTGTTAGTAGATTTTAGTTGGCAAAAATCAAAAATATCTTCTATTGTAAAATCTTTCTTATTTATAGTCTTATTTATCATCAAATTTTAAGCCGCCGTACCTCCAATTAAATATAAATCATTTTATGATTTACGCGATATATAAAACAAATGTGTATTAAAATAATACCTGTGTTTACTTGTAGAATAACAACATTTAAAAAAAACAATAAGATATAAACATCTAAGTATTAATTTGAAATGTATGATAAATATAATACTCGGTATGAGAAAGTAATTTAAATAATAAAATAAACCATAGATGAGATCCAATTGGTGAGAATTTTACTTGCTTACAAATAGTTCATATCTAAATTTTTATGTGATTTTTTTTTGTTAGGATCGAAGATTGATTTTTAAACTAATCGGAGTACGGCTTGATTATGTTTTATATTTGATTTAATATTACTCAAAACTTTGTAAAGTCTATCATAAATGTTATCAAATTTCATAAAAAAACAATTTAAATATTCAAAATTAAGATGTAAATTTTATCCGGGATTTTATGTTTAAAAAATTTAATTTTGTGCATAAAAAATTATCAAAATTTTGACTATTTTTAAAGCACTACAGGGTGTCTCAAAAGTAGCTTCCCACTTGCGAACGCTTATAACTTTTTTTCTACTTGAGATAAGAGCGTGAAATTTTGTGATTTAGTGAATAAGCGAAGTAATATTTTTTAATTTTTTTTTATTAAACCAGCCTTGGACCCGCCTTCGGCAGGTCACAGCTGGTCCGCGGAGCATATTTTTTATAAAAGCATTTTTGTACTAAGTTATTTATCAAAGTATGTGTACAAAAAATTGTTCTATTAAATTAAAAATTTCTGGAGAAATAAGATAACCGAAAATATATTGTTATAAAATATGAAATATTTCTGAGTTTGAGAATCATTTCATAACGTTTACATTTATTGAAACTGTTTAGTTAAAAAAAATCTACCCAACAAAAAGAATCTCATTTTTTATCGAAAAGTTGAATAAAAATGTATATTCGAATATTTTCAAGTAACAATTTAAGTGACTTTTCATCATACCTTTAAATTGGTATAAACAATTTAATATTATTGCTCTATTAACTACATATTTACGTTAATTTTACAAATATATAAAGGAAAGAAATATCAAAAAATTAATACCTAAAAATAACTTCTTTAGTTTTTAATCTACAAACTTCGTTATATTTTCCATATTTTATGCCAGACTTTGTTATATGTGCTAACATTAGTTTTATTTTCTTTAAACAACTTTGCATAAAATTATAATATTAGAAAATTTTAATTTTTACTAAAAAAATGATCATCACCTTTTGATCCATTAGTTAATTAATTTTTTACAAATCTTTTAAGTATTGATTTTTCTCCTTATTCCTGAGTTGTATCTTTCAAATGAGTCATAAACAATAAAATCCCATTAACTTTAAAAAGAGTTATTTCTGGAACAAAACTACACAAAAAAGTGTCTAAAAAAGTGATGTTTTATAAAAATAATTTAGCCAGTTATGAACCAAACGTTTTGAGATCCATTTTCCCCCCTAAGTTGAAAAAAAATACATCAAATAACTATTTGACCATAAAAATTGATCAAGTTTAAAAAGAGTTATGTCTGGAACAAAATTGATTTTTGCAAAAAAAATAGAAAAAAGCAAGAAAAATGACACTAAAATTTCGCATAAATCGTTTTGTAGATAAGCTATAAACTTCGCAATAGTTTCATTTTTTAAGTTAGACCTAGATCTATTTAATTAAAATCTTGTTTATTTTATTTTTATGAGTTTCTTTAAAGTAATAACTATTTAATTTTTTAATTTTCATTAACAAAATAGTCATCAGTTATTGACCCATAACTTGGCCAATTTTGTATCAATACTAGTGCTATTATGTTTCCCCCTTATTCCTGACTTGTACCTTTTAAATGAGTAATAAACCATAAAATTTTATTTACTTTGAAAAGAGTTATTTCTGGAACAAAACTATGCAAAAATGTGTTCAAAAAAGTGATGTTTTTTAAAAATAATTTGGCCAGTTATGAACAACAAATTTCGAGACTTATTTTCCCCCCTAAGTTAAAAAAAAATATATCAAACAACTATTTGACCATAAAAATTGATTAAGTTTGAAAAGATTTATGTCTGGAACAAAATTGATTTTTACAATAAAAATGGAATAAAGGCAAAAAAATCGACATTCAAATTAATATAACTTCTTTCGTAGTTGAGCTATAAACTTCGTTAGACCCTTTTTTTTAAGTTAGACATAGATCTATAACAAATGTATTACTTTATTTGTTTTCATCAAGTTATGACTGAGTTATGACTATTTAACTTTTCAAATGTTTTTTCAAAATGGTTGTCACTCTTTGGACCATAACTCAGCCATTTATAAATCAATCTTAATATTATTATGTTTCCGAACTATTCTGAAATTGTATCTTTTAAATGACATACTAATCAAATTATTTAATTAACTTTGGAGAAAGTTATCTTCTGAACAAAACCATACTAAAAAAGGGGTCAAAAAAGGGTGTTTTTCAAGAATAACTTGGCCAAATTTGGGCCAGAAATTTCTGAAACCGATTCAGCCCCTCTAGTTAGAAAAAAACACATTTTTTGGCTATTTACCTATAAAAATCGGTTAAATTTGAAGAGAGTTATGAGAGAGACAAATTTTTTTTCCTTATTTCTTTTTTTTATTAATTCTTTTTTTTATTAAAAAATTATGATTCCATCAGAGCTTATGGCCTCTTAAAAAATTTTTTTTGTTGTTGTCTTTCTGTGCACATAACTTTTTTTAACGAAGAGGTATTAAGATGATTCTTTTACAGATCAAAAGTTGAACTTTTTTGTAGTAAAATTGACAATAGCATAAATGTTAAACTCACTAACATTATTTTATTTTTAATTTAAACAAAAAACCACGGTTTTCGGTAAAATATTGTGACTTTTTCAAAATTAAAGCTCATTGGAAAAACTCTCACAAATGTGTTATCATTATTTTGATAGAGTTAACGAAGCTCTATCGAATAGGTATAGCGGCATTAAAATTAAATAAAATTGGCGAAAGTTATAATTTAGCAAAGATTCTCAATTTCGGAAAATGGAATTTAACAGTCAACTACATTAAATATGCTACATCTTTGTAAAATTTGCGCTATCTTTGTCACTTTTGCTACATCTTTTTGACCAATTTGCGCCATCTTTGTCACTTTTGCTACATCTTTCTGACCAATTTGCGCCATCTTTGTACATTTTGCGCCATCTTAGTACATTTTTGCGACATGTATTTTTCATACCAAATAAATTATTCTTCAACATAATTTAGGTATGTTAAACAGTAAAATAATATTATTAAAATAAAGTGGAATTGAATTGGAAAAAGTGACTTTCGCTTGTCCATTGGGTAACAAAAATGGTTTTTTTAAGAAACATACATAATATGGTCAAACGAAAAAGCATTCTTTTTTATTTTTTACTAACTTATTTTTTGATTATTCCATTGTATTCAGTTCACACATGGCAACGCACTTTACAGTAACCCCTACCCTAATTAAATTAAAGAAGAGACAATTTAAATCAGCTTGCCCATGGTCATCTATGATCAAGCGAAATGGTATTAAAAAAAAGAAAAAAATATGAGTAACCATGGACAAGCGAATGTCTACCGTCTGAAAAAAGATGTCGCAAAAATGTACTAAGATGGCGCAAAATATACAAAGATGGCGAAAATTGGTGAAAACATGGCGCAAAATGTATAAAGATGGCGCAAATTGGTCAAAAAGATGTAGCAAAAATGACAAAGACGGCGCAAATTGGTCAAAAAGATGTAGCAAAAATGACAAAGATGGCGCAAATTGGTCAAAAAGATGTAGCAAAAGTGACAAAGATAGCGCAAATTGGTCGAAAAGATGGCGCAAAATGTCATAAGATGTAGCAAATTTTACAAAGATGTAGCATATTTGATGTAGATAACTCTTAAATTCTGGGGTTCCTCAATTTCGTACTTTTGTTAAAAAATTAAATTACAAACATTTTTTTTCAACATATTGGATATCTAATAGCATTATTGTCATAAATAAAGTATGCTAATTTGCAGTATATTGCTTATTTGTCCATAGATGGTCAAAAATTATATTAATTTTTACCACTTAAATTTTCAAGAAAATTATTTTTCTTAATATTTCTCATTATTTATTTGTATTTCATACCTTTATATATAACTATTATTCTATAAAAGCATTTTCAAGTACTTTTCAAAAATATCGTATGTTCGACTTTGTTATTTTAGAATTTATGTTTGAAATCTGAATAGTTGACAATGAAAAATTAATAAATATTTCATACACTTTTAATAAAAAAGCATTATAGATGTTGAACAATTAAAAAAAGTGACATACTTTTTTAAATACTTAAAAAATTAGACTATATTTGGATTGTCATAACTTTTTTAAACATATTACCAATAAAAAAGATTATCAATTGTTAAATAGAGCATCATTTACTCTATGAGAATAATAATAAAACTTTTGTGAGAATCTTCTCAATAAATTTTAATTTTGAAAAACCAGAAATTTTGGCGAAAATCGTGTTTTTTTTTGTTTTAATTAAAAATTAAATAATTTTAATGGATTGTAATACTTTTGATATTGAGAACTCTAGTACAAAAAAAGTTGGGCTTTCGATCTGTAAAAGAATCATCTCGATGCCATTTTATATGAATAAGCTACACGCACAGAAAGACATAAAAAAACACATTTTTCTAAAATAGCTATTAGTTCTGAAAAGACCATAATTTTTGCAAGAGAAAAAAAATATTGTATCTTTGATCTACCAATTTACAAAATTTCTCGTTTTTATCTTTTCAAAAAACAAAGTTATTAACGTTTGCAGGTTGGAAGTTAATTTTGAAACACACTGTAAAATTACAGCAATAAAATTTTATTAATAGATAAACAACTTAGTATTTAAAAAAGTCATAAATATAATTGATATTGTTGAGTTTCTTTATTTTTTGATTATTTAAAATTATTAATTTACTCAAAAATAATAGTTAGTTAATTATTAAAACTATTAAAAATATTAATTTTTTAAAGAATTAAATGATTTATTTTTTTTTGCTGCTTAATTAACTAAAAAAATAAAAACTTTAGCATATTTGTTGTTTTAAGTTTATTGAAAGAGGAAGACTAAATTGCGTGTAGAATTTCGATACAAGATCTCAAGGACACCACGAAACCCAAACTCTTAGTAGAAGTCTTTATACAAATTGATTCATCATACTTAATTAAATATGATAAACATAAGTCAAACACTTTTCAGATAGTACAACAACTTCTTCAAAATACAATGTCATAATTCATATGAGTACACTATTACACTCGGGAGAAAATTTGTATTTTGAGAGACTGATTAGAACTACCTCTGGCGTATTCACAAAACTAAATCTTAATGAAAACAACACCTGTAACTAAAATCTTGTAAAGAAATGCTTTTATTCAGCAATTCAAAAAAAGACTCGACATCCATTAAAAAGCATTTTCACAGAAATCCAGAAACTAAAATAAACATTATGTCACAAAAAATCATAATGGGGGAAAAATTAATACTAATTTATGATGATCTTATTGATTATTGTAAGAAAAAAACAAAAAAAAAATTAGGGACTATTTTTGATGAAGGTAAACTTGTCAAATGAATATAAAAAACGGTCACATAATATTAGTTTTTTAAAAAAAAAGGAATATAGGAAGTCTTAAGATGAAACGAAAATTACGGCAAAAAACTTAATCTCATAATTTCTTACGTATTTACAAATTTTCTATTCACCCATTGATTCCCACGTTATCAATCTCCAAGGGAAAAAGGAATAAAAGGTTTGGTGCATTTCTATAATTTGATTACAATTTTCAATATATATAGCTTAGAATAATGATGAATTTTCATAATTAATAGTTAAACCTTAAGCTTTAATACATTTTAATATTTAAAATTATAGGGGACGCTAAAACTTCTAATGTCACGCATGAAACTTCTATTGTATAAGTTAATACATAATTATACAAGATAGTTGTAAATTGTATAATAACTTATATGAATCCTTGGGAAAAAACGTCTAAATTTAATAAAATTTAAACTGTCGTAAGCCACATTATGTGGAAGAAACATAACAGAAAAGTAAAAAAATTGGTTTATAAACTAAAAAGTTTATAAGATAATTTATCATGTTAAAGTTTTTAATGGATTAAAATAGAATAACAATTAAAATTTTCCTAAATATGTTATACAATTTACTAAAAGAAACTAAAGATTTGAGTAAAAACAACCATAATTCAAAAATCATTCTTTGTTTCATTTATTTAGTGTAATTGTTTAAAAAAATGGTTTTTTGACCATGTCAACAATATAACCATACTGATTTTTTTATTATTTTTCTCATTATTTGTATTAAAGCAAATAACTGATCACTGTGCAAAAACATTAAAAAATAATATCAGTGAGTATTTTTTTTTATTGTAAATGGCTTTAAAATGATCAGAAATAAAGTTAGATAAGGTACTACTATACAAAAAATTATGTTTATCACTAAATGTTCATGTTTAATCATATAAAATTATTATTAATACCTTTTAATAGTACATTAAATATAATCACAATTTTGACAATTTTTATGCACAAAATTGAATTTTTTTATGCATATGATGCAAGATAAAATGTACATCTTAATTTTTAAATAGTTAAACTATTTTGTGTAAATTTTAATAATATTTATGATAAACTCTGCAAATTTTTAAGTAATTTTAAATCAAATATAAACAATCTTCAAGTCGTACTCTGATTGGTTTAAAAAATAATCTTCGATCTTAATAAAAAAGAATGGCATAAAGATTACATATGAATCATTTAAAAATAAATTAAATTCTTACTATTTAGATCTCATTAATATTTTATTATTTAAATCACTTTCTTATACTGAGTATTAATATTCATCACACATTTTAAATTAATACTTGTATTTTATAGCTTATTATTTTACTTATTTTAAATATTATGATACGGGTAACCACAAGCATTGTTTTAATAAACATTTTTTTCATATCGCACTTGATTGTTTGCTCTTTTTTTAATTTATTTTGACATTAGACAAAATTTTAAAAATTTACTCATCTGCTAGAAATCTGATTCTGTGATGTTAAAATTTTTGCAATCTATAGTAAAAATAATATTATAATAAAATGGTAATTATATTTAATGTTTTTTGATTCTTATTAATATGGGTTTAAATATTTATTTTCCAGTATTTTTGTATAATAATTTTCAGTATTTAAGAGAATTTTACTTCGATATTGTCAAAATATTTCATAATAATGCTTTTAAAAATTTTTACAGCAGTTATAATTATTTCAATATCTAAAGTTTTTACATATGTTAAGCATGTTAATAAAGATGGTTTTTATCATTTCTATATTACTGTTGATGGAAGACCTTGGTGGAATGAAACACAAATTGAAAAAACTAATGTAACTTTAAGAGACGCAAGTGGTTCTACAGTTTATGATACTAAAAATTATATAGGAAATGGTACTGAATTCTAACTTTCAAAATATAAAGGTTCTAATCTTGAACTAGGTAAATAAATACATATAAGAAAATAATTTTTTGCTTAGATGATTTTATTGTTAGATTAGACTATAATTGCAGTGAAACACCAAAAAATTTAATAAAACAAATTCCAAAAGATTGTACAAATGTCAATGATCAATTAAGTGAATACTCCCGATTAAACTTGAAATATCAAGATTTTTATTGTAAGCTTGGATATATTTATCTAAGTTGTAAAAACATGACAGAGAAGCCATAAAACAATAAAAAGAATTGACTTAATGAAAGAGAGGTCAATCACAACATTTAAATAATATATACAAGGTGCCCAGAAAGTTATTATCTTGTTTTGTTATAAGACAACTTTTTTTATTAATAATATTTTTTATGATATTACATTCAACTTAAAGCCTAACTCGTGCTTTATTAAAAATTTAATAATAATACACGCGACTTATTTTTCCTGTTTTAATAAACTTAAAGAAACAAATATTCTAAAGTTTTTATTTTTAGTAAAATAAGTAGAAAAAAAAAATTAATCAGTTTACCTTTTAATAAAATTGATAAAGTAATATTTTTAAATATTTTAAACAGATAATTAACTTTGATTTTTGGGTACACTAGTAGTTTTAAATAATTGAAAAATTTTAAAACTCAATAATCGTTGTGCGTCCTAAGGTAAAGTAGACACAAAAAAATGAAAAAATATGGTTTATTGAAAAAAGAGATACGCACCAAATAAGACGATAGTTATTCACTATAATTTCAGTTATTTCTTCGTCTTTTATATTTTTCTTGAGTATTAATGTTTTTATTGGTTCCTGGAAGAATAAACATTATTCTCAATGATGACTCATCTTCTTGTTTAAATTTTTTTTTACTACGAAATTCTTGAAATTTCTGAAGGCATTCATTACAATAATATCAACTACATTTATATTTATGACTTTTTTAAGTACCAGTATTAGACCCGCCTTTGGTAGATCAGAGCTAGTCCGCAGAGCATATTTTTTTTAATAAAGAATTTTAATACTAAATTATTAATCAAAGTATGTGTATAAAAAAAATTGTTTCATTGAATTACATATGTGTGGAGAAGTAGAATAACCGAAAAAAACATTGTTGTAATATATAAATATTTCTGAGTTTGAAAATCATTTCATAACGTTTACATTTATTGAAAGTGTTTAGTTGAACAAAAAACTTAACCAACAAAAATAGTTTTATATCCAAAAGATGAACAAAAATCTAAATTATTATAAATAACTATTTAAGTAATTTTTTATTATTTTTTTTAAATTGGTATAAACAATTAAATGTTGCTATTCTATTACCTATATATTTACCTTAATTTTACAAATATATAAATAAAAAAAACCAAAAAATAATACCTAAAAATAACTTCTTTTGTTTTTAAGCTACAAACTTTGTTATAGTTTTTGTATTTTAAGTAAGACTTTGTTCTACGTACTAAATTTAGTTTTATTTTCTTTAAACAAACTTGGCATAAAATTTTAATATTAGAAAATTTTAATTTTTACTAAAAAAATGGTTATCACTTTTTGTTCAATTACTTGATTCATTTTTTATTAATCTTTTTGATATTAAGTTTCCTTCTTATTCTTAAGTTGTATCTTTCAAATGAGTCATAATCCGTAAAATTTCATTAACTTTGAAAAGAGTTATTTTTGGAAAAAACTATACAAAAATGTGTTGAAAAAGTGGTGTTTTTTAAACATAATTTAGTCAATTTTGAACTAAACGTTTTAAGACGCATTTTTCTCCCCAAGTTGGAAAAAAATACATTTATTAAATGTTTAATCGTAAAATTTAACCAAGTTTAAAAAGAGTTATGTCTGGAACAAAATTAATTTTTGAGAAAAAATAGAAAAAAGCAAGAAAAATGACACCAAAATTGGCACAAATCGTTTCATAGATAAGCTATAAACTTCGCAATAGTTTTATTTTTTAAGTGAGACCTAGATCTATTTAAAAAAAACTATATTTACTTAATGTTGAAAAGTTTCCATTAAGTAATAGGTAATTAAATTTTTAAGTTTAACCAAAAAAACAGTCATCACTTATTGACTCATAATTTAGCCAATACTTTATCAATCTTTTTACTGCTGTGTTTCCCCCTTATTCCTGACTTGTACCTTTCAAATGACTCGTAAACCAAAACATTCCATTTACTTTTACAAAAGTTATCCGAAAGAAAAAACTATACAAAAAAGTGTCTAAAAAAGTGATATTTTTTAATCATAACTTGGCCAGTAATAGACCAAAAATTTTGAGTTTTATTTTTCCCTCTAAGTTAAAAAAAAATACATCAAATGAATATTTGACCATAAAAATTGATAAAGTTTGAAAAGAGTTATGTCTGGAACAAAATTGATTTTTACAAAAAAATGGGAAAAAAGGCAAAAAAGTTGACATTCAAATTAATATAACTTCTTTCGTAGTTGGGCTATAAACATTATTAGACACATATTTTTTAGGTTACACATAGATCTATAGAAAATGTATTACTTTATTTGTTTTTATCAAGTTATGACTGAGTTATGACTATTCAACTTTTAAGATGTTTTTTTCAAAATGGTCGTCACTCTTTAGACAGTAACTCAGCCAATTATTTATTAATCTCAATATTATTATGTTTCCGAACCATTCTGGAATTCTACCTTTAAAATGACATACTAATCAAATTATTTTATTAACTTTGAAGAAAGTTATCTTCTGAACAAAACCATACTAAAAAGGGATCAAAAAGGGTGTTTTTTAAGAATAACTTGGCCAAATTTTGGCCAAAAATTTTTGAAACTGATCCAGCTCCTCTAGTTAGAAAAAAACACATCTTTTGGCTATTTACTTGTAAAAATCGTTTAAGTTTAAGAAGAGTTATGAAAGAGACAATTTTTTTTTCCTTATTTATTTTTGTTATAGAAAACTGAGTTGCGATTTTAGGGCGTAAATTTAAATAAAAAATGTTATCAACAATGATTTTAAACAAAAAAATATTGTAAAAAATATTATAAATAATAACTCATCATATCTTTCTTCGAAAAATTATAGTTAAAATCTTTAAACGAAAAATTTTGAAGAGATAATTATCTTAATTAAAGTAAAATTTGAATTCTTAGTTTTTTCATTCTTAAAACATGCAATTTTAAATTTTACCAACTAATACGACAAAAAATGATATTTTTTTTCTCTGTGAGTTACTTTCTATGTAGAAATTAAAAATTATATTTTTTTTATTCATGTTCGATTATCCGAAATTTTAGTTATCCGAACTACCCTTAGTCCCCAGAGATTCGCATTATCGATAGTCTACTGTACTATAATAATTATTAAGTTCTAAATTTCAATTAATTTTAACTTCGCAATACCCTACACACAAAAAATAAAAAGGACACAGGTTTGCATAAAATGTAACAATTTGTCCCACCTAAAAAAATTTGAATTTTCTTAATTTACGACTAATTTTATCGCAATTATTTCGTTTATAAAAATTAAAACAATAGTTAGGGAATTATTAACACATAGATGACCAATGACGAGATATCTCGTCATGTTCATATTTTTACGTTAGGAACCGGATGACTAGATATCTCGCATTTCTAAATTTTCAGCCTATGGCGGTTATAACGCGATGAAAAGTGGTAACATTTAGGAGAACTTGGATGTTTTACTAGTTATCATACTTTAAAAAATTTTAGTCCGTAAAAATTTTTAATTAATAAATATTGTACTAAAAAATCATGTAATATAAAAGTATCTGTCAAAATAATTTTTTTATTATATACGACAATGTTTTTAAAAGATTTTAAACTCCTCCGTTACAAACTATTAACTACTAAAAAATTATAAGTATTTGAAAAATGTTGGACGAAAAAAAAATACCTGGTCATCTATGTGTTAAAATAAGTTTCTATTTTTCTAGTATACTATTTTTATTTTAGAATACAAGTTGTTTTCTACAATCTATTTTAAAATACATGATTAAAATTTAATTTTATGTAAAATTACAAAAACTTTTATAAAAAACATTTTTAACATATTACAGCACATTTTTTTAATATTTTTGAAATAGTTTAAATTATTATAAATTGTATTTCATGAAATTTTGACATTTGATTCTCTAAATTTTTTTCATAATGTCTTTTAAAAATCATCTTTCAAAATCAAACTTATTAAAAGTTATAAAATAATATGAATTTTTATTTCTAGTAAAAAAATAAATTTTACATATTTTAATTTAAAATAAGAACGAATACTAAAATAATGCTTTTTAATTAATAATACTTTGTGTGAGTAAATAAATATTTCTTTTCATTGTTATTTTTATGAAATTTTTAAACTTTTTGTTGTTAGTAGATTGTTTAGAATAATGATCTTTATTTAAACATCAATAATTTTACACGAAATTGACTTTTAATATCATATTTTATAAAATAAAAAAACAAGTTAAGATCTAAATGAGAATAATGTCATAAAAAATATCAAAATTAAAAAAATTCACATTAATTTAAAAGTCAAACATATATATCTTTGTAAAAAAACGGCAAAAAGTAAGCGACAACCTAATATTTTGCGTTGTATAAAAATTTTTGCTATCGCATGATATTTTTTAAATTTGAATAATATTCAATTTTTTAAAATGGTGGGACATTTTTTTGCATTATAGATAGATTTGTCAAAATTTGTCCTTTTTATTTTTTGTGTGTATAGGTGGCTACAATTTATTGTACTAAGTCATTAATTTTATTAAAGATAAAATTATATACTGGATACAATATAAATTATATAATAATTACTAATTATTAACATATTGCAATTATTCATTTTATTCTTACTTACTATCTTTTTTTATCAATAAAATCGTGTTTACTATATCTTTTTATTTATACATTCAAACAAAATATAACTTTGTTTCTACAAAGATCTTTAAATAATTTTTCTGTGGGTGTTGTAAAATCGCAAAAATAATCACGCATTTTACTAGAAATGCCATAAGCTTTTTCACAATCTTTCGGAATTTTATTTGTATAAGAAAACCCGGAAACGCTATAATTAAAATTAACATAAAAAACTAAAAATATAAAAATAATCTTTTTATATAATTGCTTACGATTATTCATTATACTATCATATTTAACATATGCTTTAATTGTAATTGATCCGCCACATGAACCAATTTCAGATTTAATGGGTTTGGATAAATTTTTTTTCATAAGTGTCGCAGTAACATTTTCTTTTATAAGTGTAGTTGTATTTCTTTTTTCAAGACATTTAGGTGTTCCTTTAACACGCATTGTAACATGAGTTCTACCATCAATAACAATACAGGATATTGTAATAATAATGAATAATGTTAATATTTTAAAAACTTTCATTTTTAAATATTTTATTTTATGACATTTTGAAAATAAAATTAATTTAAATACTAAAATTACTATGCAAATTTTTTGGAAAATAAATATTTACTTTCTAAAGAATCGTAGGGGAAAGGGTAAACTTAACACGGTGTGTCATGACACATTTTGCCGCGTGGGAAAATTTCGCCACATTTTATAAAAGTTTAGGTTTATATTTAAATTTCTTAAACAAATATTCATATATAAGTTAAATGTTTTTCAAAATCTTTAAAATAAAGTCAATTGATATAATTAATTTTAAATTTTTTTTAAATAAAAGAATTCTCGAAACAATAAATGACCGCCGCGCGTAACATATATATCGCACAATATAGTCGCAGTTTAAGTTTACCCAAAGCCAATCGTATAACAACAAATATGACTACAAATAAATAATGATATTATTTTTGTTGCAGATTAGGAAGATTTCAATATTTTAGTATTCAGATTTTTATTAAGTAAGTAAAATTTATAAAATTTTGTCTAGTATTATCTTGTACTAAAAAAAACAAACAATCAATTGCAGCACATGGTAAAGCTTTTGATTAACTCAAACCCAAAAACATATAAGCATAAAATAAAATATAAGCTTACAAGTACTAATTTAATATTTGTGTAGAAAATTAACGTTCAGAACTTGAGGATAACTTGCATAATAAAATAAAATTTATAGATTAGTTCAAGTTAGTGAAATGTTTTTTGTTTCAAGTAGTTTATTTGATATCTACAATTTACTTCTCTGTTTTAAGATCAAAGAACGTTTTTTAAAGCAATCAGTTTACGGATTATAGAACCTTTATATTCATTTTAGATTTGAGACACATTAAAACTTTGCTGACTTCATCTTTCATATTATCAACTTCTACATAAAAACAATTTATAATTTTTTTTAACAATAATTATTATTCAAAGTAAAAATTTTACTGGTGTTGTCACTACAATTAAAGATATAATATTAGAAAAGATATAAGAACAAAAGAGATACAATAAAACAATGATATATATTTAAAAATAATGACTTGACCATAGGTATTTCGTCTTTTATAAGCGAATAAAAGACATAAAGCCAATACGCATCAAACATAAGGTATCTGCATAACCTATGTTTTATCACTTCAAATGAATTATTTTATCATTTTCTTTCTTAGTAAATTTGATCATAAAAAAATTAAATCAAAAAACAATTTATTTGCCATCATATTTTAATACCTTTTTTAAAATAAAAAATATATTCTAATAGTTCAATATAATAAACAGAACTACAGGGTGGCCCGCTTAGAGCCCTTCAGATATTTGTATATATAACTTTGCCCATCCATGAAATACAAATGTGGTATTAAAATTATTTAGTTTTCAAGATACATACTATTATCGTTTTACAGATTTCATGGTGAAATTTGGATTCTGAATAAAACTTTAGTTTAGATCATTAAAATTCAGGTACATTTTTCAATTTTAAATTAATGTAACTTTCTTATGTAAAAAAATATTTTTATAAAAGTTCTCATTAATAAAAGAGCAACTTCTATCTATTTTTAAAATTTTATAAACGTAAAACCTCAATAATTATTTCGAATTTTTTATGTAAAAAATAAACATAAATTTTGTCAATAATTAGGTATTTTTTAACAATAATATTCTGATAAGATAATTTTTGAAAATACGCTATTGCTATTTTTATAGAGTAAATAAATTTATATCGAATGGGTGTAGTAACATTTACTGCAATTAAATTTACAAAAAGTTATGATTAGTCAAATATTGACCACTTATACAATATTTTAAATAATTAGAGAAAGTATGCAAATTTATTTAATTTTTTAACATTAAAAATGTTTATTTCCAAAAATATTCACGATATTATACTATTTTGATTATTAACTTTTCGTATTTCAAACAAAGAGGCTTATAAAAATGGAATTAATATACGATACTTTAAAGAGATAGGTAACAATGTTTTTTAGAGTAATAGCTATGCAAAATAGTATGATGTGGTGGAAATAACGTAAAAATATTGAAACAATTACTTTTTAAAAAGTTTGAGTATAAAAAAGATATTGCAGTTTATTGAACAATATATAAACAAATGAGTAATATTATGTTAATTAACACATGTAAGTAATTATAATAATATTCAGTTCAATATTTTTTAAATGTTGGGAAATACAATATTTATGTTTTCAAAAGTATGATAATGGTTATCTTAGATAAATTTTTAATTTCCTTAAAATTAAGTATAATTAATGATATTATATTAGTTGCATGAATACCTATTTTCTGAATTAAAATGTTATAAAAACTTCTTGAAAAATGACTCATAAAAATTTTTGAAAAAATTCACAATTTTTTTTGTTAAAGAATTACTCAAAATTGTTAGACCTATATGTTCATGATATTTTAAGAATAGATAGAAAAGAAGTAACTTTTTTATAATAAAGTAAAATTTTATAGATGTTTTATTGGTACGCATACACAAAATAGTAGAAGACTTTTATTAACAATAAATAAGAGTTACAAAAATGGTACCCACTCAAATTTTATATATTTTTTAAAATGTCATTGCTATCTACTTACTATTTTATAAATATTACTATTTCTAATATCTCCTTACACACGTTTCCAGAACTTCCTAAACACGTTACCATAACTAAAAAAAAATTAAATTTTGAATAAAAAAAACAATGTTAAGTAAACTCAAAACTAGATAAATAAAATTTAGATGGCACATAACAGTTATATATTAGTTTTCTTGATGAAAATTAGATTGCGTTACAAGAAGAGTTTTATTTTTTACTATTTACTACTTTACCATAAGCAATAATCATAAAAAAAATCTTTTCATATAAAAAGTCACGATTATTGAAATTTAAAAAATGTACCCAAATTTTGGAAATCTGTAACACCGAATGGAATCTAGATTTCTTTATGAAAATTATAAAACTAGAATAATATGTATGTTAGTTACAAATTATTATAATATTAAATTTTTGTTCAAGAATAAGCGGAGTTGTATATACAAATATCTGGAAGGTCTTACGTGGGCCATTCTTTACAGTTATGATATTTTAGGAATATGTAAAAATGAACTTACTTTTTCATAATCACACGCAATCATAAAGATATCTTTCGATGTAAAAAAATTTCATTTATTTAAGATACAAAATTGTACGTTAGTTTCGAAGAATAATAACTCTACACATAATCAAAATTTCTTATTACAATTTGTAAAAGTCTAACTGTATGTATCTTGGCCCAAAATAGTTGTATTACTACACTTTCATTTTTAAAATAAGCAGAATTATATATGTGAATATCTGAAAAACCTTAAGCGGGTTGCCTTATGTATTAATTTTTTTACATGTTTTTTTCTAACTATTGTTTAAATGTTAAATAAATTAAGTTTAAGTAAATTAGATAATGATAAATTTTGTCAAGTAAAAGCAAATAAATAACTACAAAAAAATATGTAATTTAACAAAATTTTATTTTATAATACCTTAAAGATTTAAATATTAACCATTTTCCAAAACAACTTTACACTATAAAAAGGTCAAATTTTGACAAATGTTGATGAAATGTAATAAAGTGTCCCACCCAATAAAAAATTGAACCTCATTCAAATTTTTAAAAAATCAAATGACACTAAAAATATTGGAAACGACTCAAAATTTTAGGTAGTCGCATAAACTTTGCCTTTTTTTTACAAAAATATGTATGTTTGACATTTTGACGTGATGTAATTTTTTTTCAATCTAAATATTTCTTACAATATTATGCATATCTTTGAGTCTAACTTATTCTTCTTATTACTTAATGAAGTACGTTGGTAGAAGCCAATTTCGTGTAAAATTGTAAACGTTTTAGCAAAAATCATTCTTTTACACAATCTACTAATAACAATAACTTTAGAAGTTTAAAAACTTCATTACAATAGTGACGAAAAGTAATAATTAATTAACCACAAAAAGAATGAATTATTAAAAATTATATTTTAGTATTTGTTTATATTTCAAATTAATATAATTGAAAATTATTTTTTACTATAGACAAAAATGCATATTATTTTATAACTTTGCTTAAGTTTGACTTTTCAAGATGATCTTTAAAGATATTATAAAAAAAATTTGAACTTTCAGATGAATTTAAATTTATAAAAAAATGTAATTTATAATAATTCAAGCTAGTAAAACTTATCAACAAAATTATTCTGATATGTTAAAAATGCTTTTTATAAAAAATTCATAATTTTATGTAAAATAGATTTTTAATCTAATATTTTGAAATGTATTGTAAGAAAAAAATTAAGTTTTAAAATAAAAACAGTATTTACAAAAATAAAAATAGCGAGTTATTTTAGTAATTCTTAAATTAATATTTTAATTTTCATAAGCGAAATATTCGTGATGAAATTAGTCAAAAAGATTTGAATTTAATTATGTGAGACAAATTTGATACATTTTATACAAGTCCGTAGCTTATTATTTTGTGAGTAGAAAACTTAAATAAGTTATTTTATTATGAATATAATTCTATTGATTTTTTTTCTATTTAATTATTTTAATTTATAAATGTAATTTATTAAGATTGTTATTTTTATGATTTAATTAACTTTAAAATACATTTTTATCAATAGTATTAATTGTTAATATACTATATTAATTTAAATTTGTTTTTATTACACATCTTTTACTAAACTATTTGACATTGTTATAGGTTTATAGCTCTATTCCAATACACATTACCTTTAAACTTTTAAAATATCAAAATTTTTTCTCTTAGTTATGTAAGATTTTGATAATATAATTCAATAAAACAAATCTAAGAACTTTTCTAACAATCAAGTTCCCAATCGCTTGTTCATGATACAATCAATTATCAACAATGATTTTTTGAATAAATAGTTGAAAGTCACTGATGATAAAATTGATCAAGATAAATTTTAAGGAAGTCATGAATATTCTAGGGAAGCATTTAAGGAATTTTTTGACACTTTGTAACACTTAAAATCTTATAATGTACTAAATTTTTATCACCAGTTGTGCATTGTAGAAAAGATTTTAATTTTTGAAAACCAAAAAATAACACTTCAAACTTAGTTTGACAAAAAATGAATATATTTTTAGTATATTAAGTTATAAAATTTTATTAGAAGCAAAACAAATTGCTACTGATCTATTCTCATATGGCAGTTTTCTACTTGAAAATGGAGGAGAGTATTATGCTAGAAATTCTAAATTATCTGTATTACACTTTTCAAACATCTTTTCATATTCTTATAGTGTAATTTTTCTTTGATTAAAGGTTTGTTGTAATACCGAATACTTATGAATCATTAATCCTTGTTTGACTTGATAATCCGTTATTATGTATTTACTTTTTGAAAAGATATAGGGAAAGATTGTAATGCACTAGTTATTTTTATTGATGAGGATGTTATTAGTAAATTATAGAACTTTTATTGAGGTATCTAACAAATTTTTCACTGTTATTAAATTTTATATCACAAAAGTGCAAAAAATATTTAAAAATTATGATAAACATTTATGATCAACATTTAGAATGTTTGGTACTTTTAATCAAACAATGTTAAAGTTACTTGATAATAATACTTTAAATTAAAATGTGGCTTTATAGTGTCCAATATTTTCATGATTTTTTAAGGACGTACGAATTTGCACATTAGAGCTATTCAAACCTGGGTACAAAACTATTTTACTTTTTGAAATACACAAAGAGTGTACGATAAAAGTTTAGATGAACTTATTGAACTACAAATTCAAATTTTAAAAGTTATGAAAAGTTATACTAATTGCATAAATAATTATGTAATATTTCTAAATATTATTTTGAAGGAAAAATAAAGTTGATTTATGTGTGTGAAAAATTATAATTAGAGCAATTATAGAGATTGATAGCTCCGCTTGACATGATATTTTCAAAGTTGTTTAAAAAAATATTTATAAGATAAAATATAAAAGAAGCTCTATATTAATCACTTTTACGAAGATTTAACTATAAATATTTTAAATTAGGATAATTTATCCTTAAGTTAATGGATAAATGACTATTCTGCTTATTTTTATTAATTCGTTGTCTTTTATAATTTATTTTAATCATTAAATATTTTTTACAAATGAGTTTTTTTTTAAATCGCTAAAATATCTACTATGCTTTTCGTAGTTACTAGTTATTCATGATAATCCACAAAACACAGATGAAATCGTTAATCCTGAACACGAATATGTTAGAAATACTTTCATAATATTTGACATTAAAAAAGTGAATAATACTTACTCAAAAATTTTTGATAAAAAAGTTTTTTCATGAATAAAAATTTTATAGTCAATCGATAAAAAATTTATTAAATTCATGATTTCATTTATACTTTTTGTTAACAAATTATTCTCTATATTAACTAAACTTAAATACAAATTTGAATTTATTGAAAATGATATTTTTATCACAAAAATTATTTAAACAGAGAACTTTTATCTGTTATTTCGATAATTCTCAAGACTAATTTTGTATAATTAATTTAAGAAATGATTTATTTTATATTAACTCATTTTACAAAAATTTCTATCACTAGTTATTATTTCTATTGCAAATTATATGTTTTATATATTTGACAAAGAACAATTCACTTGTAGTATCTTAATGATTATGTTTTTATTAGATAAATCATTGAAATCTTTTTGCCAAATAAAAATATCTAAATATTATTATAAGGACAATATAGCTTTATTTTTCAGTAATAATACTTTTGTTCATTACAACGTCACTAGTTTAATTTATTAATTCTACAGCATGTATTTCATTAAATAACTGTTCGTTTTCAAATTTTTTTAAAAGTAAATAAAAATAATTTTTTTAAAACTAAGGAAGGCAATTTTACATTAAAAATATTTCTATAAGATGATTAGATATTAAATTTTTTGAAAATTAATTAAATAATTAAGATAGGTTTGATAAGGTATTACGAAGTTATTTCATTAAAAAGTAAAGAATTGGAAAATCATTATTGTCTACAATTATTATATTATAATTTTTTATATGTTCTTAGTCTACATTATTAATAGAATATTTTTGACGTTAATTCTTAAAAAATAAAATGATATATAATATAACAATTAAACAAATTTATTTTTATATAGTTACATTCACAATGTGTACTATTCAAGTTAAAATTTCTAAATAATTTTCAATTTTTGGTGATGGAAAATTAATTACACATTTATCTATCATCAAAAATCAAATTTAATAATGTGTTTTTTGTGCCAGTAAAAATTAGTAGAACAATAAATATTGATTTACTTTACATTAAGCAATCTTATTGAAGTGAAAAGGCAGAAATATTAAAAACGTTATTTTCTTGCATTAAAAAGCAATATATTTAATCCAATTCTTATATCACAAACGTTAATGTTGAAAATACAATTTAAAGATGTTTAAATATTTTAATAGTTTAATGCACTGTGTTATCTATATTTCTAATAAGTCAAGTATTCCTTTATATTTAAGTAAAATCTTATATTTTTAAAATTATATTCACAAATGGAAAACATTATACTTATAGAAAATAAGTATTAATTTTAATTTGTTTTCAAATTACAAAATAACACATATCTACTGCAGTTCTATTACATTCACATTTACTTTTTGATTGTATTACGGATATATTAATAAAATATTCATTTTGTTGAGTGTGCTTTGATTAACTTTCAAGAAATGTTAATGTTTACATGCATCATAAATTACTCTGCATTCGAGAATTCTCTTTGAAAAATCAATAAACCATTTTCATGGGAAATTTAAGTTGAAAAATATTTTTTAATGTTAACTAACTTGGTAATGCTCACTTATATTCTATTTTTACAGTTTATATGTACATTAATCAATTTTAACATTTAAGTAATATTATGCAATTTTATACTTACTCCTTAACTACATTTCATAAGACTATGAAATTCGAATGTAATAATAACAGAGAGTAAAATATTATAAGTGTAAAGATAATATTTGATTGGCGTTTATTACTAACTATAATAGCTAATAGTGGCCACCTTAAATTTTACAATTACAATAGAAACATAGATATATTAAAACTTACTTATACAATGTAAACTATTCGTTAAGCAATGAAATAATATTACAGGGTATAAGACTTATATAGTATAAAAAACGATGACATAAGAATATTAGTAAAAAATCAAAGATTACAATTAATATATATTCTTATTAGAGTATTGTCTCTTAGTATGGCAATTTTAATTTGTTTTTTAAAAAAATTAATTATAAAACTGCTATAAATAAAGTTTCAGTACTAACTTTTTCCTAGAACAATAAGTCGTTATAAATGTATGAGATTGTAATACACGACAAAGTGGTAATCAGATTTTTCATCTTGTTTGATTAAATAGTATCACGTCGTAACATAACTTTACTTATATATCATAAATATCATTTACTAGAAAATTTACTTTAATCAATGTGATATCAGATTTGCTTAAATTATTTGTTTTTTAGAAAATAAAATTTTCTTTGCCATTTTTTTTATAGTTCTTTTGCATTTAAGGATGTAACATTTTATATTTCCTATCGCTTCTGCTTTAATCTAACTTAGAAAAATATTTTTCTTTAGTAAAAATGCAAATTTAGTATAAATTTTATACTATATTAAATTATAAATTTCACATTTTTATCATTATTATATCTTTGTCTTTTGATATTTATTATATTCATTTATTTTAATTATAGATATTAAGAGACAAATAAATTAAATTTACTCTTTATAAAAAAGATTTTTTAAATCATGATTATTAATTTTAATATAAATTATAAAATTCATTATCTTCGAAGAACTGATAATAATTTAATTGGGTTGTCGCAAAAATTCTGTCGTTTTTTATAGTCCTTTTTAATCACCAAAAAAATATAATTACAATCGATATAAAATAAGGCTACTATAATAATTAGACAATACCACTTCCGAACTTTATAATTCGCAAAATCAAAATTTCTCATACTATCTATGCTACATTGTTTTTTGCTAAACATAGATGTGGTCAGAAGTCATTCACGACACTGTATTTTCAAAGAGCTCCAACTAAGACAGATGACAACTGATGCTTTTAAAAATTTATGTGTAACATTGAGAGAAGATGTTGTAGATGTTGGAACTATGTAACAATCGTTCTCAAAGTTTCAAGAAAGAGAAATGAATCTTGCATGTGAAGCATGCATTTGTACGGCATCAGCTTCCAATGAAGATTTTTTGAAATTCTATCAGTTCCAAACTACTTTTAATGACCTTTAATGTAAAATGCTATTAAAATTAGACAAAAAAAATACTAAAAAAAATACGAAATTTGAAAAATGACAAAAATGTTGTCCTTCAATATGACGACATGTGACATTGAAGACCCAAAAAAATCCGGATAAGAGAAGTTATGAATTTCTCTCGTCGAAATAGTATAGAAATTTTAAACGAAATAATGATGGGACAAACAGACCCGCCCAGTGGGATATAAAAGGGAGAAGACTAGCAATATTAGTCAGTGGTGACTGGAAGGATGAAAAACTAACTTGCAATATTATAAATTGTATCTTTTTGTTTTCTTATAATAAAATATTTCTCTTATTCTTATTGTTATTTATTTTCAACCGCTACACTATAACGTCGTACACAAAATACTCTCCAGATGTTTCTCTATTTAATCACTACTTACTTCTATCTCTAGATAGTTTCTAAGATGGTAGATGCTTCAGTAAAGTTGACAAGGCAAATATTGGTTTTTTTGGAACTTCCTTCAAAAAAGATGGAAAATTCATTACATCTGGATTCGATAAAGTGGCTACTAAATGAAGACTAGTTGTAGATTATATTCGATAATATATTGTAAGTTAGATATATTTCTTATTAAAATTATAGCGTTCTAAAATTTCTGTAAAAAAAACAACAGAACTTTTCCGACAACTTAATATATAGAAGAATCAATAATCAGGTTCTAGTTAAAATTTTATTCTTGGAGACCAACCCTTTAAAGAAATAAGATTAATCTAGTGGTATAAAGCAATGTAAATATGAAATAAAATGATATTATGATAATTATTATTTAATTCAACATATATATACTTATAGCTAATATATTCAAATATTATAAGAATATTCAAAATTCTCATTCTCTTCATTTTCGTGTTTTTACTTGTTTTAATTAATCAAACGTTTAAATACTATTTTTTGTTTGTAGAAAATATAACAACTATGGTTTTTTCTATAGGAAATTTATTTAAATAAATATTTATACTTTATTCATAAACATTTAACAAAATAAAACATTTATATCACCATAATTTTTTATTGTAAAATATGCCTTTTAATTTGTTTTAAAAGTTTCTTCAAGTCAACTAAACTTTTTAATACCACCTAAAAAAAAGTTATAATTTTTTTTTCTATTTATAATGAAAGATTTAAATATTTATACTATATTTCTAGTACAAATAGCAATAATGTATATAGTCAGGAAATTTCAAAATTTATCATGTCAATTGTCTTATATTTTGATTGAATAAAAAGATTTTACTCAATCAATATGCTAAAAACTCTCGCTATTTTTCTTTGCATTATTCTTTTTTCGCAAATTCAACCGGTATGTTTATATTTTTTATAAATTAATATAGAATTTTAAGTGGCCAGTATTCGGTGGAAAAAATTTTTTTGCTGATGACCAAAATGGTAAAAGTGTAACAAAAAGTGCTTTGAAAACTCTAGATGAACTTTTACGCAGAATTAAAGGATTTTACTCAATTATAAATAAACCTTTAGACTACTTTAAAGAAGGCAAGATAAACACCACTAGTAAGACTTTCAGAGACAATGATGTTATCGAAAATTCCGGTCTTTTCGATGGTGATATAAAGCTTTCAAAAAAGCAAGCAGAATATTTAATTGACACTGTTGCCGATGTAGCCGAAGAGTTAGGCGCTAATGTATCCGATGTTATTGGCGATTCAGAAACTAGAGAAAAGAGAAAAATAGATACAAGATTTGATTATGAGTGGGAGCTTACAATTCCATATATTATTAATGCCGGTGTTGATAAGAATTTAGTTAGAGAGGCTTTGAAAAAACTTGAAAGTGAAACATGTCTCAGAATTCAAGAACATAAAGTTTTCTCACGAGGTGAAGCCGGTCTAAAATACTTTCCTGGTGATGGATGTTATAGTAGTCTTGGTAGACAATCTCTTAATGAATTACAAGAAATAAGTATTGGTCCTGGTTGTAATTTTATTCCAACTATTCAACACGAAACTATGCATGTACTTGGATTCACTCATGAACAATCAAGAGCAGATAGAGATAAATATTTACAAATTCTTATAAACAATGTTAAAGACTTTGCAATAGAAAATTTCCTGAAATTACAATTAACAGATGCCTTAGATTATGGTTTACCATATGATTATGGATCTGCAATGAATTATAATTCATATTCATTTAGTAAAAATGGTGAACCTACGATGTTGCCATATAACCCACTATATCAAATGACAATGGGTTCTAAGTCAGAAGCTACTTTTTTGAACATCATGGTGTTAAATCTCTATTACTGCGAGGATATTTGTTTAAATAGAATTTCTTGTAAAAATAATGGATATCAAAATCCCAACTCTTAGAGCGTTGTAAGTGCATTAAAGGTTTTACCGGTGACAATTGCTCTAAAATCGAAAGAAATAGTCTATGCGAAAATCAAGAATTATTTGCTGATGGTACTCGAAAACTTTTATATGTAGACGGAGAAAACGATTGTGTTTACCACATAAAATCTAATAGAAATAGAAAAATTTTTATGTTAAAACAACATCTATATATTCTAGTCATCCGCATAGTTGTCGCGCTGATAACAAACTTGAGGTCAAGTTTCAATCAAACAAAACCACGAGCGGAGGATTTCTTTGTAAAAAAGCGACTCAACAGTCTATGTCAGAAAACGATCATGTAATGATACGTTTTACAAGTACACAATTTGATAATTTTGCTGAAATATATTACAAAATACAATAGAAATAAAATTCGACAGAAATGTCACTGTCATCTAACTTATTAGTTGATTAATTAATAAACTAATAACAAAAATTGATATAATTTATAAAAAAAATCTTTATATTGTTGTTAGATGATAATTTTAATAAATATTCTAATTATTGTTTTATAAATAGCATCATATTTTTTTAATAAATTATGTCTCATGCAAGAATCTAACAAAGACTAATAAAATAACATTTAAAAAACGTTGTAACAGAAAAAATTTATTAAAATTTTAAAATAAGGTTGTTTTATTGGTCCTCGTGACCTCTAGTTATTTAAATTGCAAATTTATTTCACACCAAAAACCTTAATTACAATAATAATAGTAATAATAATAAAGACATTAAATTACTTCCTACTTCTCGTGGAGGTTTATCTAATATTAGTACGTTAGTAAACAACTTAACACTAAAGCCTAAAATTATAAATTTTAGTACAAGTTAAAAACCATCCTCATGATGACATAAGATTTGATACATTATATGCCCCTATTCTTGATGACACATTTACAGCCAACGTGGCGAGCACGTTTTACTCAAACAAAGGTTTTAGTTATTGACTACTTTTTATATATCACAATCAAAACACAATTTTCTAAAATTTAGTAACAGTTGTTTTATGAACTAAGTTTACTTTATAATGAAAAAAAGCATGATACAAAATATGTTTCGGAGTTTTTATCAAAAATTAATAATATTTTTTAGTAATATAAAATAAAAACTATTTATTTAAAAATTTTATTATTGATTCACTAATATTTCTGATAACCATAAACTTTATTTAAATCGTAATTTTATTTGATATAAAGGTTCATTGTATGATGAAGAAATGTTATAAAAATCAGTCAAATATGATTTCTTTGTTATTATTAAACATATTTAAATATAGTAAATTTCTTTTTACTTATTAGAAAGTCTTTAATATCCATCTATGAATAAAACTAAATCATAATCTTAAAATGAATATTGTAAATACATTTTTCTTGAATAATTGGATTTCAAAAAATTAACTACTTGTTTAATGTTAACTAATACATTTTTTTAAATATAAAAACAAAAAGGTTAATCAAATAGACCTGAATATTTTTAAATAAGTGATAATATCTGCACACAATTCATATAATTCAAAGCATTTAATGAATTGATATACAACTATTCCTTTATATGCTGTAAGATTTTATCTATATTAAAAAAAGTATGTAAAATTTGTTTTCTTTTCAATTCTCTTTTCTAATACCCTGTAATGTCACCAATTATCATAACAAACAATATTCTTCCTAATATTTCTGCAAGAAAGTGTCAATCCATTTTCAAATCTGATACAGAAGAATATTTTTTTCTTCATTGTATATTCAACTTTGTTTTAATTTTGTAGAGTTCTTTAATTATTATAGAAGTGTTTTTATAATGTAATTCACAATCAATTTTTGTTACATTTAAAAATCTATAAATATAAGCATGAATTATATTATTATTAGCATTTAACAGGGATGAAGTAACAGTGCCCCACCAATTTTTATTCTTTTCCAAAATACATTTCACATGATATTTTATATTATTTTTATAATGTTATGTTGGTTTTTGACTTCGACATAGTTCCTCAAAAGCAATTAAGACATTTTAACGTCCTTGATTTAAGCTTTAATATTATTTAGTTTTTTTACTAGTGTTCAAAAAATATTCATCTTTTTTTAATCAATAATGTAAACATTTTGAAAAAGATTGAGAAATATAATTAAATCACAATTTCTTTTATCAGAATACATTTGATTTAGGTTCTTTTAATGTTAAATCAAACATAGCATTAATTTAAAACTTTGAGTATCAACTATTTATAATAATTAAATAGATAAATAGTATAAAAATTTTCTTAGATTAAATAATTTTTTGATGTCAATAAATTATCATTCTCTGACAAAATTTAATTTGTTGATTGATATAATGTCCATATGTAGAAAAAAGTAATAATACATAATAAATACTAGATAATTTTCTATTAAACTCTTTTATTATCAATTTCATATTCTAGTAGTTTCCTATAAATAACACTTTTAAATTAAATTCGTATATTTTTTAAAATATAAAATATATTCGAGGAAACTACATTTTCACGTGATATTGATTAATAACATAAGTTTCATTTAATGTTTACCCATTTTGCTTTACCATTTGTATACAAATTCCCATATATAGATAGAAATATTTTATTGATTTTTCCATGTAAATATGAAAAACATTCATTAGTTAAATTAATAATTTTCCCTAAAAATTTAGTTTTACTCTCGTAGAATATTTGTAAATAATTAGCATAACTTATAGTACTTATATTTTGTATTTAATCAAAATATCTAAACGTTTTTTATTTATAAGCATTTTCTATATGATTTTGAAATTTTTGTACAATCGTTTACATAACCTGGACACATTTTTGAAACTATTCTAGAAAAATAACAATTTTTAAATTTACAGATTCATTCAGTTCTTGAGAATTAAAAATTTCTTTCATAGGATCAATTTTTCTTCTAAAATATTTTATGGTATTTTTTGTATTGATTAAAATTTTTAAAATTTTTCTAAAAATCCACTTCGAAATGATCATAAGTGAATTTATTGTATATAATCATAAAGAAAGATTCTTAAGCAACTATAATTTTGTTGCCCACCCAGAGGGTGTGGCAGAAAGAAGGAAGAGATATTATAAATAAAATAATATTCTGTTAGTTAGTTGTTAGTTATGTTATATTAATCAGTTGTCGTATTATTAAATAAATATTTTAAATAACCTACCTCTGCATCATGGGGCCATTACATGGAGGTTCCACAAGATCCAACCGTTAGGTTGGATTCGGTGGGTTAAAATACGTTTTTTAAGGAATATTCCTGTTATGAACATTCATATATAGATATAGATTGTAAGTTATATTAATAGGAAATAAGTTCTTAAAAGAAAATTGATCCAAAACGAAAAATGTTTGAGAGAGGTGATTAATTATCATAGATTAAGGATCAATCAGTTAAATTACTTGTTGTAAAGTATAAGAATGCTATAAAATCACGTAGGCATTGTAACATAACTTAATTTAATGATGAATAGATTTTCGTAGTAATAAGTAGTAACTAATAGTAGTTATTTAATCTATTCAAATGGCACCATTAATTAATAGATTTAGTAGGCGTATTAAGATAGTAGAAGGAGGTAAATAAACGACAACACATAAAAGATAAGAATTTATAAAAATTAAACCTCACTCTCTCAACTTCTGATTTGAAGGTAGTTATATATATAATTATCTTTATTAGAATTGTTAATGTACTAGTTGAATTAACATTGAACTTTCTGAATTGAAGTTAGCTGTTACAACTAACTTCATCGAATTGATAATTTGTTTAATCAAGTTAGTACTGATTCCTTTGAATTGTCAATCGTATCCGATTTGACTACTGATTTTGCCAATTCAATTTTGGACTGGTAATTGATTTCTTGACTTTAGTTAATTTCTTGGAGGTTAACTTATTGAATAAGTCAGTAATGGCTAATCAACCTGCTCCCTTCGCTTTTCAACAAGGCGAAGAGACCGTCGAAATCTTTCTTGGTGCTTACGAAGCAGCCAAAAAGAGATGGGCTGATCAGCAAAAGGCTCTTTCACGGAGACCTAATATACTGCAACTTATAGGACAGCTTTAGTCAATAAACAGACTGAAGAGCTCCGAAGAATGTTAAGCTTCTATAACATAAGTGAACGAACCACTTATGATGTACCCTACGAATGGAAGACACCACTGTTAACCCGAGGTTAGAGGGCATAACAAAAGTGGTTTGCAAGTATCTTCATGAAAGTAAGAACTACAAACCATTCCTTAAGGAGTGATGTCGACTTCTATAATTAGAAGACTGATGTCATGAACACCATAAAGATTTTGGTAGTAGACGAGGAAGGATTTAAGATGGCGGATGTACTTTGTATGTCCATGCTTAATATCTTCATACCGAGGGAAAGTGAGATTCATCTCTATCTCCAGAAGGCTCTTAGAAGTAGGGTAGATAGGGATGGGAAACTCCGTAATGGACTTTTAATTACTGACTTGTTTGATGAGATCTGGCAAGAGCTCAGAAATTCACAGGTTAGTAAGAAAGTACAAGTCCTTGCGAAGCCTCCTACCTGGAAGTATGGGGTAGATACCCTTATGAAGTTTAATATTCGTTATTTTGGATACCTGAGACAAAGATTGGGTGTTCAGAATGTCAGTGCTCATCTTGATCAGAATGTAGCCTTAAGAAAGGAGTATTACTTGAATTATCAAGATCTTATTCCCATGGCTATTAGGAAAGAGGTCAGATATGATGTAACTGCTGATACAGCATGGGATGATTTTATAGCTCTGCATTTGAATGCTGAATCTACTCTTAAGATCCTTGAGGATCAAGAGACGAAGCAGAAGAGAGCTACTGAAAAGGTCAAAACCAAAGTCGAAAGGAAATAATAATTTTCCTAAGAGTAACAACTTTAAAAAGTTTAAAAAGAGGTTTAATAATAAGCGAAAAGTTGTTAATCATGGAAATCAGTCAGAGAATAATAATAGTAGAAACTATAATAATAGTAATGCTACTAACCATTATAATAAAAATTATAATAATAATAACAAACCACCAGGTGGAAATGGTTATAAAAATAATAAATATCCCAAAAAGGGAAATTCCTATCAAAAATATAATAACCAAGGAAAACCGGGCATCAAGAAGCCACAGGTTAATTCCATCGACGTCGATAGTATAACAAATAATGTTTTTCAAAGGGTAAAAGACATGCTCACTGCTGTTAAACTCACAGGAGTAATTTTGATGTGTCTGTTAATCATGATAACGATACCCTCGACAAATGCACAATTATTACCCAGATATGCATGGGAAAATTGTGATTCGCCTAGAAATACCTAATTTCTACCGATTAACTGATGGATATTTAGCCACAGTACCCGTACGGAATGTTACTTTAATAGCAATTAATAAGGATTGCACCCCTAATAAGGAGAAGGCGCCTTATGTCGGTATAGAAGTAGGTGATCTATTCCTTGATTTAATTCCTCCGGTTCCACTCAAACCAAGGGAATTTAAATATGCTTCAAGGCCCACATCATATTGTGGATTGCAAATGTCGTGTTTTTAGCGGATAATATACCACATGCTTGTGTTTATGGTGATGATGAATGGTCGATGGGAAGAGCGCGCACAACCTATCGTCTGTTAGTACAAATCCGTTTAGCTTTTCTTGGGAGATGCCCAGAATGGGAAACCACATCCAGCGAGGGTGATGGGACATCTCAATTACCTGCCATTCCTAGCAGAGAGGAAGAGTTAATGCATAATGCTATAACGAAAGTTGATCAGTTTCAATTGCCCAAACCAAAAGGTGCTAAACATGTTACAAGTATCCCTAGAGATAAAGCTGTACAATTTGCTGAAGAGTTAGTCAAAGAATTTGATAAGCTCAGAGATTATACTGTAACTCTTGAGAAGCAAGTAACAACACTAAATGTTGATAAATCACATTTAGTAGAGCAATTGCAAGCTCAAGTAGCTGCATATAAGATTAGTGAAACCAGTCGCATAACGTTAGCTAAAAATAACGACGAAGCAAAAGCTCTTAGTAAAGAATTAGAAGTTACTAAGAAGGAAATGCTTCAGATATTTACAAAGGAACAGTATGCCATTGCGATGGAAGACTTGAAACAGCAATATGAGGAATCTCAGGCTCAGATAAAGATACAGTATGAAGATACTGTGAAAGGGATTCAAGCCCAATTAGATAAAAAGGAATCCGAATTTGATACCATCGGGCGAGAGAGAGATAGTTTGCACCTCGAATTGAATAAAGCGAGAAGTCAAGTTACTCAGCTTGAGAGTGATCTGAATCGATGTCAGTTAAATCTACAATCTCATATTGAGGAGTTAAAGGTTAAAAACATGAATTTCGATCAGTGTAAAGGTAACCTTCAACTCAAAGTAGATGAGATTGATGATAAAGATAAGGAAGCCTTAGAAAAGGATAAAAAGATCCTAGCTTTGGAACAGGCAAGGGATAACCTTGGCCAGCTATTACGTGAACGTAATGAGCAAATGGCTAGAGCTGAAATCGAATTCAGACAGATCGAAGAGAAGGTGGCAACCTTAGAAGAAAATCTCAGAGAGAAAGATAGTGAAATAGCTAGACTTAAGGAGCAATGGAAAAATACCGTTGATACCCAGAGACGAGACGCAAATGAGTATGCCTTTGATTTGCACGAGAGTTTGATGCGTGAGAATCATCGGATGTTAAAATTATTGTCTCAAGATGCTAGCAAACAAATAGATGAGCTTAAAGTTCAACTTAATGATCGGACTAGAGAATTAAGTGATCTTCGAACTCAGTATGATAAGCAAGCTAAAGATTTAACTGATCTCCAGTTGCAGATTAATAATCAAATTGGAGATCCAAGTGATCTTCAAGCTCAGCTTGAAAGTCGGAACAGAGATATCGCGACTTATAATGGTATAATGGAAAAGTTAGCCATTAATGTAAGAATCTTTATAATGAGATTGAGAGAATGGAACATGAGCCACCAGGCACAGCCTGTATTGTTAAATTAGCTATGGCAGCTAGACTAGACACCATAACGCATGATATGGACGTACGAGAACCACTCGAATGTCCAAGGGAAATAAGAGTAACTACAACAATGATCACAGAGCAATATGATAATACTACTAGCACCCCTAGTAGGGCAGTAGACGACATAGCACAAAGCATACAAAATGTTTTAAAGGGAGTAGATTTAGATAAAGTAGGTAATGAATATGAGTCTTTCATAACCTTCTTAGGAGGAGTTGTAACAACTCTTTTAGGAAGGGTTCTTAGAGATAAAATTGGATCATGGGTAGCAAACCGTAGATCTAATAATAACGGCAATTCTGTATATAATAATCCTTATGAATTGACTGGGGTACCATTGGTACAATCACCAGCAAATCGTATATCTTCTACAACAGGAAGAGTAAGAGTAAATCGAAATGGGATAGTTGAAAATCAGATTAATGCACTTACGTCTGATGCATTACCGTCCACTTCTTCCTATGGATGGACGCCGAATATTGATGTAAAAGTAAATAATCGAAAGTATCAAGCATTAATTGATACTGGAGCATCATTAAATGTCATTGCAAAAAGGGTAGTTGATGAATTAAAATTACCAGTTAACGGTCATTTTGTCACTGTAACCACGGCAGATGGGAAGATCACATCTACCGAGGGGAAGGTCACATGTGCCGTTAAAATTTTGAATAGGGAATATAATATTTCATTTAATGTTTTACCAGAGTGTAAGCATGACATTATTCTTGGATTACCAGCTATCCAACAAATAGGTATAAAGGTCTTATTTGATGATCGAATCAAAGCTAAAGATCAGGATAAACATGAAATCTATATAGCGAAGAATGTAAGGATACCCCCAAATTCTTGTACTATATTTCATGCGAAAGTAGCGCCACATGCGAACATTGAGTCAGATGTGATCTTGAATCTTAATCCTTATTGGAAAAAGATAGACCATTTGTTAACATTTGAACAAATAAGTAAAGTACACGATGGCATAATACCTATAGTAGTGGTAAATGCTGGAAGGAATCCAGTGTATCTAAAGAGGGATACGCACATAGGATCGGTCCATACCATAGAAGAGATTGATGAAAATACTCTTGTAGTAAACGGTGAGGAAGTAATTCCTGATGACGCAGATTGGGAAAAGGATTTACCACCTTATCCCATACAAAAAGTACCAATAGGCAAAGATGAATTCGTAGAATTGATAGATTTATCTTCTTCTGCGCTATCACCAGAGAGTAGGAAAAGGTTACTTGATATTCTTTGGGATAGTAAAGAAGCATTTTATGAATACGATGGCAAACCAGGATTGTATTCTGGTTCCCAACATTTAGGCATCAAATTAAAGACGAATGAGATACCTAAACGAATAAAACCATCTCGAATGAGTCATGAAAAAGAAGCTGAAGTCAGTAAACAAATTGCTGACATGCTCCGAACAGATATGATAGAGCCTAGTCGATCTCCATACCTGTCACGAGTAGTTTTGGTACGTAAAAAAGATGAGAAATGGCGATTTGTAGTTGATTTCCGAGGAATCAACAAACTAATCGAGCCACAGTCTCATGTAATTCCTAGAATAGATCGGATTACTGAGGAAGCTGCTGGTAAAAGATACTATACATCTTTTGACCTTAAAGCAGGTTTTCATCAGATACCGTTGGATGAAAGTAGTCGTAAAATCGCTGCTTTTGTAACTCATGAGGGTGTTTTCCAGTATAAGGTAATGCCCATGGGTTTAACAGGAAGCCCTGATAAGTTTCAGGAGATAATGGATGAAGTATTGGCTCATATACCAAATTGTTATGTATATTTAGACGATATTCTAACTTGTGCTTATGACGAGGAAACTCGTCTGAAGAACATAGATGAAATTATTCGCCGTATTAAAAGTTATAATATGAAAATAAATATCGCCAAATGTCAATTTGGTAAACCATCAGCTAAATACTTAGGCTTCATATTGAATGAAAAAGGGATTCATCCAAATCCAGATAAAGTAAAAGCGATTGTTGAAAAGTCACTTCCCAAAAGTCATAAGGAAGTTAAAAGCTTTCTAGGAGCTGCGTCTTATTTCAGAAGACATATAAGAAATTTTTCGGCTATTGCTGAACCCTTATATCGTCTTGATAAAAACTTCAAGTGGGACGAAAGTCACACATTAGCATTTGAAAAGGTTAAAGATGCTTTAATTAATGCTGTAACATTGTCACCCCCTGACCACAGCAAGAATTATACCATCTTTACCGATGCTAGTACACAAGGATTAGGGGCTGCTCTTGTTCAACAGGACAGACCCATTGCATTTGCTTCCAGGTCTTTGAAACCTGCGGAAAAGAATTATCCCATTATTAAGCTTGAAGCTTTGGGATTAGTTTATGCTCTAAAGCAATTCCGACCTTATATTTATGGTAAACATACAGTTGTAATAACTGACCATAAGCCTTTACTAGCACTTCTTAAGAATAAAGAATTGACTGGTATTTTGCAAAGATATCAGATGGCGATCATGGAGTATGATCTAACCATCCAGTATATCAAAGGTGAGGCTAATAATATTGCTGATTATCTCAGTAGAGAATCCTTTATGGCAATAGATGCCAAAGAAAATCTATATGAGGAAGTTTTTCCTCCAAAAACATATCCTCCATATCATATAGATAAGTTCATTAATTATTATAATGACAAAGAGAAGGAAATTATACCTTCAGATGGTAAAGTTCAAACTCCTACGGGAATTAGAATTTATGTACCAGAATTATTAAGGGAGAAACTCCTATCCGTGTTCCATAACCATCCTCTCTTAGGAGGACATCTTGGTTATGATAAAATCAATGGGAAATTTAAGGCAATTTTCTACTGGCCTAAGATGGATGATCAAATGAAAGATATTTGGACATCTTGTCTAAGTTGCCAGTTGAATAAAGATCAACCCGCTAGGTTGATTGAAACGCATAAGAAATCTTTACAAAAGTATAATGAAATCTGGCATACCATTAATGCTGATTTCATGCAAATAGATAAAGATTACGTATTTGTCATGGTTGATGAATATAGTAAATATGTTGTAGCAACTTGTTGTAAAAAGCAAAATGGTCCTACCTTATTACATATTCTTCTTAAATGTTTCTCATTGCTTGGATTTCCGAAAATCCTTAGATCGGATAATGGTCCAGCATTTATAGCTAAGACTGTAACTGATTATTTGAAATCAGTTGGAGTTGAACAACAATTTAGTTCACCCCATAATCATAAGAGTAATGCTTATGTAGAAAGGTTTAATAGAACTCTACGAAGTGCTATTAGAATTTATAAGAATCAACCATTAACCACGGTTGTTCCTCATTTTGTATATGCATACAATAGAGCAAAAAGTTTGAGTACAGGATTATCTCCAGCTCAAATAGTATTAAACACTCCTGATAGAAGTGTTAGTGATGAAAATATCCATAATGGATATAGTGGTATTCATGAATTAATCAAGAATACTAAGAGTCAATTTGAACAAGATAAGATTGACCGTAAAGGCCTTCAACTAAATCCAGGAGATTTAGTATTAAGAAGAGTCATGCATAGGAAAGATGCTAAAACATCTCATAAAAACCAACCCATATGGGAAGGTCCTTTCAAAGTACTCCAACATCTTTATGGAGATACTTATGAGATTGAGGATACGAGAAAACACCGTAAAACTCGTTTAGCCATTGAGAAAGTTCACTCTGATCGCTTGAAAAAATATATTCAAGAATAATTGAAAAAAAAGAAAACAACACAAAATATATATAAAAAAGTTTTTATTATGAATTAGCAAAACCAAAAAATAAAAAAAATAATAAAAGGAATTAATGAGGATTATTCATCCGCGGTCTTCGGATTCTTGGATGATAAGGCCTTCATTTCTTCTTTTATTGTAGAAGGAAGCTCAGTTGAGCATATTTTGGTGAGAATATTCTCATTTCTATAGTAAATCTTAGCAGAATAATGGAAACGTGGATTCTGTTTTCTTGCTTTTTTTGCCCTTCCTACATCGGCAAAATAAGTGTTGTTATTTTCGTGATCAGGAACTATTGAGAGTTCTCTGATGAAGATTTTCTTAAAGGAGAATTGTAACACTTGCATCCTTGCTTATTCATGCAGATCACTGCTTGCAGGGTTTTCATGTTGGGAATTAATTTCTATAAGTTCTTGAAGACTTCACAGCTATCTGTCAGAAGTATTTTCAATTTTGTTACCCCCATAAATAGTTCTTTCCAATTGACATTAATGGATCCTTTGAAATCTTCTAAGCCCAAAAATTTCAGCTTAGGAGGAAGACTTCCACTAATGGCGCCTCCACGATAGACTATTAATAACTCTTTCCAATTTGGAATCTTCATTGAAGGAAAAGAGGCACCAAGAGGAATTTGAAGCACAACACCATTAAAATGGTTTGGTGGATCTTCACTATAGATCTTGAGTAGAGAATTGGTTTTGGAGACAACTCCATAATTGATATACTTTGGTACACCATGTTGAGAATGAGCGGATGGAGTAATTTGATCTCTCCATTTGTCCATTTTGTCAGCTTTGACAAGACGATTGTAAATCCCGAATGATTTCGACGACATTAGACAACAATAGGATATGTTCTTAGATGGCATGCGACCTAATGCCCCTAACAACATAAAAGATTCTAATGATCTATTGTTGGTTTCTAATTGTCGAGCGAATTCTTCGATAGGACATGGTGCTTCTCTCTTTTTGCTTCCTTTTCCGACGGAGGGTACTATGGATAATTGTAATATAAGTATCTTTTTAACTTACCTTTTGGAGGATCATCAGGTTTTGTATCACCAATATCAGTTGGTTTAGTAATATCTCTGCTATTATCATCTAGCAAGCTTTCGTCGTTAGGATTAATATCTTTAATCATCGTTAGAATGGCGAGAACGAAGAAATAGTCGGGATTAAATAAGCCACTATCTTGAAGGGGGGATAGCAGGCACGAAAAATTCGATAGTAAATCAAGATACTGGATTATTTAATGACCATAATTGTTAAGTTCTGTTCAATAAACGGATTGTAAAACTTAGTTTGAAGAAAGAATTCTGGTTTATGGAGATTAATTTGTTAGTTGTAAAAGGAATTTAATATGAATTGTTGTTATTTTATTAAAGCAGAATTGTTAATTGCTGTAGGATGAAAAGAAATGTTTGATGTATCAAAGATCAAATGCCAGAATAAGTTTCAAATTGTTATTCAAGACTATTATTATTAAGAGTATAATTGGTTATTATTATGATTTTATGCTAAGATGGAAGAATATTCACATTTTATATCAAATATCAATTGATGTTGCAATTTATATCAAAAATCTGGAACATTCACATACTAATGGAACTCAAGAAACATCTATTTCAATTTTTACTTTGTCAGAACAGTGAGAAGACGTTTCAACTACAATCAGGCAACTATTAACGTATGGATGGTATGAAATGGTAAACAGAGAAGATTTAATTACACTATACATGGATTCAACGTAACTTTAACAAGAAAATATTTTACTGCTATTCAAATATATTATGTTCAAATTATTTATTAAAATCTGTTACAAGTAGTTTTCAAAACCGTAAACCATTTTGTGAGATATTTTGTGAAGAAACATAGCAAGATGTATTTACAAGACATATTTATGGTTTTACTATATTAATTCTTCAATTCATAGTGCTTATGGAAATAATTACATATTGTTACTGGAGAATTCTGCATAAAGTTGTCGAAGATTCTATCATTCATAATGTTCAATTTTCAAATCCGTTAACAGCTTAATAAAAGAATGCTGCAGTTGAAAGGAAGAAACATTCTATAAAAGTACAAGAGATTTCAATATTAATACAAACAAAGGATTTTATTATAATTATATCTTTATTAAGTAAAGAATGATAAAACAAGAAGTGAAATAATGACATTTCATTAAGTGAAATGTTCAAAATGAAAAAAAAGCCCCTTTAGGAGGGAGTCAATAAAACGTAAAGAGATGAGATAAAATTATGGATATTAGAAAATTTTTAAGTCATACAATCCTGTCGAATGGTATTGATGCAATACCGATGTTCGGTGGAATTGATGTTCTCGAGTTGGAACTCCTACTGCTAGAACCACCATAGATGTTTTGAAGGAAGTATTGATTCTCTTCATCCTCCCCATTGTTTGATTTGAATAAATCCATGTTCTTAATTTTTGCAGCGATAAAAGTTATTGCAAGGAGAAGACAGAATAAGGCAATGAGGCCCAATAAATAAACGGCGGCCCTCATGATCTCTTGAAGAAGAGTCCCTAAGGGGAATGAGAAGGCATGCTGTGAAATTGTGCAATTCATATCCAAGAATGCTTGACAATTAAGTGAACACCATTCAGAGTCCATCGTTATGCTATAAGAATAAAAAAAGATAATATTAAATAAAGGAATTCAGTAGATAAAACTTACATTAGTTGAACACTGGTGATATTAAAAAAATACTCCGTAGTAGTTAATGACTATTGTAAGAAAAGTCAAATGGTAGTTTTATTTTTTTTGCTGCTCTTAAATACTTGTGATTTTGCAATAATTGTTTTTTATCGATAAAAGAAAAACACAGTAAAACAATTGTCATCTGTAAAAAAAGAATATAAAAGAAAAGATAATACGATTTACCAATGTAAAAGAATTTTTTTTTACAATCATGGGAAAGAATGGACAAAATGTTAAAATCAAATGATAAAAGGTTAACACAGACAATTTAGTGAAACATGATAAAAAAAAATATCGATAACAAGTACTAAGGTATTATCAGTAATACCTGTGGTTAAAAGAACTTTGAAATAAAGGAATAAGGAAATACTCTTAAAGGAAATTACAATTTCCTTAAAGGGGGATGTTGCCCACCCAGAGGGTGTGGCTGAAAGAAGGAAGAGATATATATAAATAAAATAATATTCTGTTAGTTAGTTGTTAGTTATGTTATATTAATCAGTTGTCGTATTATTAAATAAATATTTTAAATAACCTACCTCTGCATCATGGGGCCATTACAATTTAGTTAAAAGTTTGCAAACATTAAATGCATTATAATTGAAGATTATTCTATTTAAATTATAATATCCCATAATATATATTAATAGATATGCTTATAAAATTGATTATATGCTTCTGTTGTATATTTGTAAGATAAATAAAATAACCTGTTGGTAACATTATCTAATGATATGTATAATTTCATAATTTTTTTAAACTCATATAATGATTTATAGATTTTTTTATTGTTGTAACTTTTTGACCTTGTATATGTTTTAAATCTTTGAAAGAATCAAACTTCTCCAACAAGAATCTATCATATGATTTATGGAATATGGTACATCTTTTGATTTTATTGTCAAACAAATTCATTTTTATTAGAAAGGTATTCAAATAGTTATCATAATAGTAAAGTAAGATATTTTCATTACAACATTTATTCTATTTATGATATAATTCTGAAAAAATCAACGTTTTTTAAACATGTTGTTTATAATTATCATAGTGTGATAATTCAATATATAAATATCGTACGTGTTAACATACACTTAATTTGAAATATAAATTTCATTCTATCGTTACTTTTATACAATTATTGTATTTTACTGTGCTTTAAGTTTAAGACCAGTTTAGATAAATTTTAACCAATTGCATATTTTTTGATAATTGAAACACGTTTCTTGAGAAATTTTAGCGATTTTAAATGTGAAAGGCGGTCAAAAATCTAATAACTGCTTTTTTTACGCTTAAGCAATGTCTTCAAATAACATAAAACCACATAAAAATATCAGCTTCATATTTCCACTTTGTGCGTTTTGTTGCTTCTGAAAATTTTCGACCATGATTGCATATTTCAAAAATTACTTTATGAAACTATGTATATTAAATATCATTCTACCCAATTTTTTACGTATTTTCTATGTATCAATATGCACTTTGAATACCACGTGTTCGCTAATTAAAAATCATTATTATTAATTACACAGTACATATATATTTAAAAAATTATTCAAATTACTAAATCTATATTCTTAATTCAATACGTGGAAAATTGTTGGGAATTTCTGTGTAAACATCTTCAAAACACGATTATACATAAGAGTAAGTAAAAAAGTATACCTAAAAAATAAAAATTTAAATAAATTGTTTTATATTTGAAAGCGGCGTCTTTCATCTATATTACCATAAAATGTTACAGAGTTTCCATTTGTGATAATAGAATAGACGATAAAGAAATATGATTAAAGATATTTAAAGTTAGTAATGTGTTAAATAAAAATAATAATAAGGAAGAAGACGAATAGTAAAATAGATTGGGAATAGGAGAAATTTACCATTTTGTATTTAGAAAAGTTAACAATAAACATTATAGTATTAAATACAGTGTCACACTTACCTTAACAAGCTTTCTATATGCTTGATGTACATGAACTTTTATCCCTTATATAATGAACAAATAATTTACTATATAATAAAAGTTATATGTAAGGTGAATAAAATCACTAATATAATTTACATGTACAGTAAAAATCAAAAATGATTTGTGTGCAATTTTTTAGAACTTAATATACATTGTAGACTTAGATTCAAACTTATACCGTTTTTTAAAGCTTGAACTAAAAAAAGAGCAAATGGATCGTTCAAGCAGTTTCTTCAACACCATGATATCCCAAAAATTATGATATTTTAAACTACACCATAAAACAGTTACCAACGATTTAATTAATAATACCTTAGGAGTAAGAAATTAATCAATTGCATGATAAGTAAAAAATGTAGTAAAGTATCCTTTCAAAAAAAGGTTATTACTCCTCTCAAGAAAACGATCAAAAATGAGACTTGAAAAAACTTCAGCTGAATATTACATTTTTTTAAAATTAAGCTTTAAGCTTTTATAACAATGAAGCTTCTTTCAATCTATAAAACTGTAGTGTTAGAATTTTAAAAAGATAAATTTATCCTTCTGATATTAATAGTCCTTCCTACTTTTTTGTTCTATCAAAAGTACTTGTTCTTTATACTAACCTTTAGTTCATTCAAACTAGAAATTATGAATTCCTAATTAGTTAATAAGAATTTGAAATGACAAAAACTGGATATATTCGAAATTCCACCCTTAGAGTTTTGTGAGTGATATGTTTGTTTTTAAGATTATTTTATGTGAAGAGAAGTGTTTCAATTACAGCCTAGTTTCTATTGTTATTGTTTGTGACTTTTGAAAAAAGTTTCTAAGTCATTTTAAGATATTCATAAGCAGGGAAAACAATCTATTATGATGTTCTACCCATATATTAATAAATATAAGATTTAAATTTATTATTGACAAATGGCTATTAATAATGATTGAAAAAGTACATCAAATTAAGCAATTTTTTTTCTATAATTCATATCGCTGACATATTCTTTCTCCTTCTTTCCAAACTATCGTTGTAAAATCTTAGAAACAATTATCTAAATTAAAAGTTATTTCAAAACTTATTAAAAACTTACTTTTTTATGAAAATATAAATGCATATGTTGGAAATATTAAAGATATTATATTTTCTGAAAAAAATCAAAAAATACTGTGTGTTACCAATGAAAAACATAGTGTAATATTAAACAATTGACTTAGTGGAAGAAAATAATCATTCAATGAGAGGTTATTTTTTCATTGATTTAGTGAATTGCATTGCATAATTTTGCCACGTATTTTTTAAAAATGAATTACAATATTACGTCAAATAAACGTGATAAAGAAGATTTCTTATTTGAAAATTACCATTCAATAAATTTAAGGTTTCTTTTATCTTTAAACTACGGCTTAGTGCTAAAACTGGTAATTTAAGTATAAATTTATATAAACATTAAAATAATACCATGTTAAATGTTTACTATTTTCAAAAAGTATAACTATAATATTCTAAACTTTATTTAGTAAAAAAATTCCTAGCACAAGATCTTTTTTAAAAAAATCGGAAAATTTAATGCATACTTTCTATAAAAAACTTAAAAAATCATGTAGAATTTATGAATTTAAAATTGTTCTTTTTGTCGATTGCAACTTTTTAAAACTTGAGTACATTAGAAACTAAAAATTAAAAAATTCTGAATTTTAATACATGGAATAAATTTAACTAAATTGTATTCAGAAATCTGTAATCTTATTGGAGTTCTTACAAAATTATTGAAATTAATTAAATTGCATGAATAACTATATTTATTTAAGTTGTATAATTGGGTAATACTCTTAATACTTCATATTTTTGTATTTTTATAAAATTTTAAAATAAATATATTTATACTATTTTCGTTATTGCAGCCTTTTTTGATTTTTAATTAATGCCAAATAATAATATTATTGATAACAAAGGAAATGTTTCGAAGTTAAGGATATAAAAAAAGAGATTGAATAAGTATACCATTTGTATTATTAATAACATTTTATAGCAGAAACTGTATTAAATTTTTTCATTTTATTTTTAATTTCATCTTGGTTAACGAAAATATTTATTTGGCTTTATCTAACCAGGCAACGGTCATGTATCTACGTGGCTTTATTTAGCCTTTCAGCTCATTTTACTTGGAATTTTTCAAGTAAAAGCTGTAACTTTTTTTAGTTTAAAACTTGATTAATTAAAAATCAATTTCTACAACTTTATATTTCCATACTATTCCGAAGTTAAACTTTTCAAATGATTTACAAAACATCGTATCTTATCTATTTTCAAATAACGTTATTTATATTCATAACTATGCTCTAAGAAGTGAAAAAATTTTTTATCCTAGTTAAAAATAAATTAACTAATCAAAGTTTAAAATTTATAAAAATCATTTTTTTTTCTCAAGTTCGTAAAAACACATTTTTGGCGATTTGCTTATAAAAAAAAGTTATGTTCAAAAAATGTTATGAGGAAGACAATTTCTGTTTCTTTTTTTCTTATAAGTTTAATAATTATGAAACACTTACTTACATCAAGAATTTTTTTAATGCTAGTAAAAAATCAAGATTAAAAACAACATTTCTAAACAAAACAATGTATATTCTAAATAAGAATCAAACATATTATCAATATAAAAACAAATGTCAATATTTTTATTTTTAATAAATGATAGTGGTTTTCAAATTGCTAATCAGCTCAAAATGCAAGTAATTTTGCATATTCCGGAAGACTTAATAAAATATAATAAACAATATTACTGAAAACACTGTATTAGCTTCATTACAAATCTCAAATCTTATAAACTGCAATAATTTTAGTGGTAAAATTAGTTTAGTTTAAGTACTTTTCAGGAACAATTTAATATATTTTAAAAATATTTGAATGTCTTTATAGAAAATTTGATTAATGTGCTTACTAAAAATTAATACTTTTGATTTAATTATTAAATTGAATAATAAAAAAATTAAACAGTAATTTAAATTAATTTATAGTGCATGTTAGCAGGAAAAATTCAGTGCCATATTAGTCAGATGTTATTTATAATTTAAGCTACAACTTTAAGTGAATTTGGTTGTTAAATTGATACAAAAAAAAACTAAATAAGTTAAGTAAAACAATCAAAATTAAATATGAAACCTGATTTTTTGATTTACTACAAACTATTGATTATTAATCATTACATAAGTTATTAGAGAAATAGCTTTAGTATCATTCTTAATTATATGTAGATATTATTTTTTTAAACAAAATAGTTGTTTTTAAACAGTGTATATATTTAAAGACTTGGATTATTTCTAGCAAATATCATTAGTGATTTTTTGATGTTGATTTTCATTTTGAATAAATAAAATAATCAATATTATTTTTACTTTACAACAATGTTCAAACAATTCGTATTTTTTCAGTTATTCTTATAGCAAGAGATATTAGTTATATATAACCTTCTTAATAGCTGATAAAATATTTCTTGTTTCAACATTTTTTTTTTATAAATAAATGTTGAGAAAAAACTTTCACTTCACAATTGTTTAATAGTTGCTTTAAATGATAAGTTTAATGTGAAAATAATTTTTTAAAATAATTAAAAGTTGTAATGAGTTTGAAATATTAAAATAAATTATTTTCTTTCGACTTATAAAAAAGTTTTTTGCATTCGAAGGGCTATTATATGTGCATAATCTAATAAGGTAATTAAAATGTACATTTTTTATAAATTGTGGTGTATAGTAATGTGGTAATAAGTTTAATACAGTATTTGTATTTAAAATATAATTTAACACAATGATGGAAAAGATTACTTAAAAACAGTATAGCAACGACATTTTTACGAGATTTTTTTATATGAATATAATTTAATATGAATAAAAATAATAAATTTGCTTTCAGTTGAGAAAACAAAATGTTTAGACAACTGAAATTTAGAGAATACAAATAATAATAGGAGATGGTGAACATTAGTCCATCGCAAAAATTTATGTCGCACGAGGCAATAACGTGCGAAATTTATAAAGTAAAAAAGTAATTTTTTTATAAACATTGAAATAGAAATATCTATATAATTAAATAATTATATAAGTATTTATGAATAAAAAAAAATAATTTGTAAAAATGTTTTTATTTATCCTTATACGGGGGCTAGATTACGGCAGTGCCAGTCAAAAAGAGGCCACAGGTCATGCCTTATCAATAAATGGATAAAAATAATGTGCTTTTTCCAAAAAACCATAGAAATTCACTTAAAAACACAAATACTGCACAAAAAAATTACTACAAATGATTCAAAATATATTTATTTACTATTCTTCATTCTTAAGATACCTCTTATCCTAAAAAAATCGCGCTAAATAACAACTTTTAGCTGAACTGTTAATCAAATACCTTTGAAATTTGTTTATTGTAAAAATTACGCGGCAAAAATTAAGTAGCGGCGCGATTGGCTATATAGCCATTAGACTAATGTCCCTATTCTCAAAAATAGTATATAAATTATTAATTACTAGTTCATAATAAAAAATTTAGGCTTGCAACAATAAAACCATAGTAAAATTATCAGTAATATAATATTTTAATCAAAATTATGGCAATTATAAAAATTATATAAGCTTATTTTAACTTACGGAATATTAGTTCAAAATAATTTCCGTTAGTAACAATTTATACAGTGTAGTTTATATAAGTCACTTCAGGTGTTCGCATACATAACTGTGCTAATTCTTAAAATATAAATTTAAAATTATAGTAATTTTGTTGCCAAGATACATATAATTATTGCTTCGAGAGTCCATAAGGATATTTGGACTTTTGGCAAAGTCGTAGCTCTTTAAAATTTAGAAGTATTTTTTAATGTTTAACAAATGTATTTTTTTTTAATAAAAAAAATTTTTAATGACTGTTGTTGCTTATAAAAAGTGACTTATTTCTACATATTCTAGAAATATCATAGACATAGAAGTTTAACAATTATGATCAATTCTTAAAAATAAAAAAACTAAAAATTTCTAAAAAAAATTTGAATTTTTTAAATAATAAAATTAAAATCAAGTAATTTCTAACAATACGCTATGATTATTCTGATAGAGTAAATAAATTTCTATCGATTGAGTATAGTATCATTAATAACAATTGATGTTGAAGATAGTTATGATTTGTCAAATATTGCCAATGTCATGCTTTTGGTAACAAAGAAATTATAATCATTGTATTTTTTAACTTTATGGTGCTGAATATCATTGTTATAATTACTTACACATGTTAGATAGCATAATATTACTTATTAATTTTATATTGTCCAAGAAACTGTAATATCTTCTAATACTCAAAATTATTAAAAAAAAATAATTTTTCAATATTTTTACAGTATTTACTACGATTTTATACTATTTTGCATAGCTACCACCCTATATTAACATTGTTACGTATCTTTTTATATTAGATATTTAAAATAATTTTAATATTCCCTATGCTTGAAATACGAAAATTTAATAATCAAAAACAAGGATAAGAATATGAATTATTTCGATGATATAACATAATCGATATCAAAAAATGAAATAAAAACGTCAAACTGGGAGATACAAAATTCAACCACTTTGAAAAAAACAGGTTGAATTTATACACACTGTATCTAAATTCAACCGCCGGTTGAATCTATACATATTGTGTTTAAATTCAAACGCCGGTTGGATTTTACGTAAAATCCAACCTTTTTTTGTAGTTGAGAGGTTGAATTTTATGTGTATATATTCAACCTGGTGGTTGAATTTTACTGTATAGATTCAACCTCTCAACATTTTGTGATAAAGCTTGTGCTATGCCATTCTTGTCCAGCACTGTCGTAGTCTAACCCTCACAAAAAGGGATTTGAGAGAGCCGTCTATGAATTTATACATAAAACTCAAACGGCGGTTGAACTTTACCCATTTAAATTCAACCATCTAGAAGAAAAATTAACTATGGAGTGTATAAATTCAACCGGCGGTTGAATCTATACATATTATGACTAAATTCAACCGACGGTTGAATATATACATATTATTACTAAATTCAACCGACGGTTGAATTTAAATAACCCCCTTCTATATCCATAGTATTTTAGAAATAAATAGAAGATAAGGTGCTTTTTTATAATTAAAACAGTCATAATATTGCCTTTCCACATCACAAATATACGTTTATTTAAATTTACCACATGTACTAAAATTTTGATAATAATAACTCCGCCTGGAATGTAGATTTCTTTATAGGACCCATAGCAAATAATGATATGTATTTGTAGCTTGACTAAAAAACTACTATAATATCACATTTGTTTTTCAAGAATGAAAAAAGTTATTAATGTGGATATCTGAAGAGTCTTACGTGGGCTACTTTGTATAATCTTTTAAGAAAATAATTGAATGTTATTCTTTATATATTTTACTGTATTTAATTATTATTAACATGACTTAAATTTATTGAGAAAAGTAAAAATATATATTGAAATTATTTAGTAAGTTAAAATTTTTATATATAAGATCTCATTAACATGGTCATTAATTTAACTAAACATTGCAATCCAAAAAGAGATCTTAAAAAATATAGACTAAATTGTTATTTATTTGAGAATGGATTTCAATCAATAAAATGTTTTATTTGAATAATAATGACATTTTACATCTAAAACATTTTATTATACAGGGTGGGCCAAAAGTCACGACACAGTTGAAATAAAACACTTTATAACTTTTTTTGTAGGTGACATATTTTTATGGTATTATACGCATTTTGTAGAGAATTTGTTAGAGAATAATATATTACAAGATCGTTCTCAAGAATGAACTTAAAAAAAAGTTTTTTAATTTCTTAATATTTTACATTTAAAAAAAGTATTTCTTAATTTTTTTTTCAATTTAAACTTATTTTTAAGTTTAAAACACATGGATACAATTCGTAATAGGTCAATATTTCACGCAATTATGTATGAAAAATGTAATCTTTTAAATGATCACCATTTAATTTCTTGCACAAGCTTGTTCATTATAAAACATTACATATTACTCTTATTAAATTGTTTTATTTAACTCTTTGAAATGATTTACAACACTTAATAATGCATGTCTTGACGAAGCTTGGGTCACATTGTAATAGGTTTTGAATAATTTTTGAGTTGTAACAATTAAATACTTGTTGATGTAGCAATCACGAACTATTTTTGTCCGTTCTTCAGTAGAATATTTTCTTAAAGAGGTAACAACGATAAAAAATATTTGAAGTATATTAAGGAAATTAATGTTGTATAAACAAAATATTTTATGAAGAAAAATGTTTTTAACTAACATTTTAAGCATCTATCCTTTATTTTTTAATTAATTGAAATATTATAAGATGTACTTTATAAACAAAAATACAAACATTTTTATTTAATTTAATACAACTTTTCGTAAAGATTATTCTTGAGAACGATCTTGTGATATATTATTCTATAAATCATCCTCTACAATATGCGTATAATATCATTTAAATATGTCAACTACAAAAAAAGTTATAACATTTATAATGTGTTCCATCCAACTGTGACATGACTTTTGGCCCACCCTGTATTATATTTTCATTTGATAATTCAATTGGTTTTAGATGTGATATCACGAAATCACCTTCTTAAAGTGAAATTTATGAAAATCAGTAAATTATTGGAAAATTTTTTTATACAGCAAAAGTTTTACTTTAATTTTAACGAGCATAAAGAAAAAGCTCATAATATAAATTCATAATAATATGCATATTTACGCGAATTTATATTTAAGAGAGAAATTTAGTTACGTTTAGATCTTAATTTCATTTATGCAAAAAAATTTATAACTTTTTAATGTTAATTTTTAAATGTAATTTTTTTAATTTATTAAGAAATGTGTGTTTTCAGATAAGTATAATATCGTAAAAATTATTAATTTAGAACATTATATTAACAAAACTGTCTGATATAACTCGCAATAAAGTAGTAAAAAATAGTAAGTATACACTGATAAACACAATTTATATTCTTTAATTGAGAAATAAAAGTTTCATAGAATTCTTTATCACAAAAAAAATTTATTATATAAAATTGTCTACAAAAAAACTAAAAAAGATGTTTTCTTCAAAAAAACATTTAGTCTAATCTTATTAAAAAGCTTGAAGTGGGTGTAGCTCCTTAAATTGAATAAATTACATATTTTGTAATTTACTACATAATTTGAAAGATGGTAAAAAACGAACTGATAAATTACAAGTTAAATATTTCTTATTTTATTTTTAGATTAAATGAATAATTTCTTTTTTTCAACGTGGAACAGTGTACGAATATTTATATGTACTCAAAACATCACATTATAATATTATGAGTGAAAAATAAATAATATATTGTAATTTTGAATGTAATTTTATATATGCGTGTGGTAAATTTTTGGATAACACCACTTAAAAAATTTATATTACTAATGCTATAATAGTAATCAAACATAATTTCTTGGCAACGTAAAGTATTTTTAATATCTAATAACTTGTTTCTTAAATATTTCTTTATTAATTTGCTTTTTCCAAACATCTATTGGTTTCGTAAATACAACATGAATATATATTCATTGATTTGTTATTATTCTTTATAATAAGAAAAAGTATCTGATAAAAAAGTAAATTTCTGTAGATAAAATTTTTAGATTTTAATGAAATTTCTTGTATTTTTTCAAACTTTTAGAAATTTTTAAGAATGTAAATGAATTCCAAGAACTACTATTTTTTAATGTAATAAAAACTTAATTATGATTATTTATAAGAACATATTTGTTATTATAAGTTCTATTTATCACATAATCAATAATTAAATTAGTCTTACTACTGAAGGAACCTTTTTTAACAAAAAGTAAATGTACGACAAAACTCTAAACAATTATATTTTGAAAATAAATGTTAAGAAATTAACTTAAAAATTAAAAAGTGATTTTAATTTAAAATATTATAATGTTTTATAAATGCAATTTATTTTATAACTATTTAACAATGTATATAAGCAGTGACAAATATAACATAAGTATTAATGTAAATCAATAAAGCCAAAGTTGAATTTTGTTATAAAGATAAAATCTTATAAATAGCATTAGAATTTAAAAAAATTAATTTTAATGCTTTAAAAACAGAAAATTGTTTTTCTCATCCTGGCCGCACTTTAAAAATGATAATTTATGACTATTACCATTTTAAAAACATTTTTAAATCAACATATATAAATTTCACATTTATATAAACTTTATATAATCAATATGCGCAGTTATTATTAGAAAAAATGAAATCACAATTATGTAGAATTTATCAAAAAGTTGAACCTTACAAAGTATGATAACAAAAATCATTGGAGAAGAGATACCAACATTTTATATTTAAATTATTGTAGTGATAAATTGTTTCTTAAAATTTTTCTATACTCTATAAATACTTTATACAAATTGAACTTTTATTTTAATTATAACATTTTATTTTAACTTCTTTATTTTTGTATAATTTCAAAAGTTTAATTTATATTGTTTAAAGTTTTAGATTTCAGAGATTATTTTTATTTAAATTATTGTTTCAATTCTTATATTCTAACAACAAAAATTACTATTAAAAATTTACCGAAGTTGTGTATTTTAAACAATGTTTACAATGTGGTTTTGTATATTGCGACACATAGCTTTGTCTTACTAAAAAGTTAAAGTAGATTTCAGATCTCTATTTTGTGGCAACAGTTTAATACCAGAAGCGAATTCAAAAAGATACGTGTTTTTTATTTTTTAAAAATTTAGAATCTCTTTAGACAAAAAATTAAAATAATTTTTCAAAGTACGCAATTAAATTGTCTTAAAAATAAAATACTAGTATTAAAAGCTAAATATTTTGCGAATGATGTTATTGAAAATAGCGTAGCATTAAATTATAAAGCAGGCTTTTTTTGTATAAATTATTTATTTTTAGAATTTTTTAAAGTGATTAATCATTTATCAAAAATACAGAAGAAAATAAATCTCAACTATAATGCTATCGCTTCATTTATTATATAAGTAAAGTTATTTTAATCAGACAAATATTACAATGCACTTATCAAATTACATAATTGCATATAAATTACTTTTTTACGAACACCATCCATGTTTTTCTTTAACAATTAAATGTGAAATTATCAGCATAAGAACAATTTCAATTTTTCCCTTGAAATACTTTTATATAAATAAGAGTAGAAAATTATTTAATTTTTAAGGCGCTATTTTTAATAAATGAAGTGATTATATAGTGATCAAGGTTTATTTTTTGTTTCGTCAAAATTTCATATACGAATCAAAGTATTCTAATGAAACAAAAGTTTAAATAATTTCTTTGCGTTAATCATTAACTAAACTTCTTGCTAATAATAAATAATTCTTATGTTCATAATCATGAAAATTTATGAAAGCCAACGCATTTGAAAATATAAAGTTCCTTGTATAAAATTTAAAAGATTATGAAGATTCAAAATATACAAAATTAAAATTGTAGAATGAACAATAACATAAATATTAAAATGTGTATTGCCAAGATTCAATATTTGATATTAATTTCTACTTTCAAATTGCATAAAACAAATATTATGACTTTTTCGCATATTTTGTTTAGCTGATTATTTTAAATACAGCGGTGGTAAAAAGAATTTTGTAAACCACAGTTAATCATTTGGAAATCAAATTAATAAACCAGAATTTGTTTAAATTTAGTATAATCTAAGTAATGCAATCATGGAAATTTTCTGTCTAATACTGAATAAAAACATATAAATCATTAGTTAAAAGATAAGAAAAAAAATAAACACTTCTATTAAAAATTTTAATAATAATAAAAGAAATGCAGAAGAATCGTCAAAAAATGATTTTCAACATCATAAAATGAACAGTAGAAAGTTCAAAAATTGATGAAGAGAATAATTATTTGAATTTTATTCATAATGAATATTATTGAGGTATTTATAGCCTTTTAAATCTAATATAATTAAGGGTTTAAAAGACTTTTTAAATTAGGTTTCAAATTTGCAACATTTTTGTTTCAAATGGGGAATACACTTATTATTCAACATATAAATCTAAATATTTATAAAACAAAGAAAAAATTTAAATGCAGTAGGAGTAAACGAAGTAATTACAGCAATTTAAAAAAGTTATATCTTTTTAAATGTCAATTTTTTAAAATAATCCTATATTAATATGAAATCTTAAAATCTCACTTAAAAATGTTCTTAAGATGTGTGAAAAAAGATTTATTTATAACAAAATTCTAAACGGTTGTATGATTTCTCCTTTTTTCAAAAAATTTTCAGATTTGTTAAACTTTCAAAAGTATGTGATTTTTTCTAAACATAATAACTTTTGATGAAATTATACACATCTAGTAAACTGAATTTTTTTCAGCAACTTTTTTTAGAATTCTTCATTAAACATCTATTATAAGTAAAGTTAGATATAAGATATGCTTTATAATGAACATTTTCAACAATTCGCAAATTAATAAGTTTTTAAAAATATCCATATTTGTGATAATGAAGAGCAAAAAACATTTAAACATATAAAATATTATTAATTAGATATTGTAGTTGTATATTTACTCTTTAGTTTCTATTAAATAATAAAAAAGATTTATTTTTATTATGGAAAAATAAGTAATATTTAATCTTTATAACTTTATCTAAAATTAATATTTAATAATTAATCTTGAACTATGTTGTAAAAATAATTTTCCATGTCTTATTGACTTAATATTAAAAATAAAATAATAGGTTTTGATAAAGATACACTTTTTCAAATGTTTACGATAACATCGTTAACACTTTGCAGATAATTTAGTGTATGATCTCATTGTACGGGATGTCTCGAAAGATACGTGATTTTATTGAGTATCAAAACTTTGATTATAATCTATACATTTTTGATACTATATCCATATGACAACCTCACTTATTTTTTACGATATACTTCAAAATCGTTTTTAAATCTTAATTTTTAAGAAAGTTATATAGATTTATGTGAGTACCATTTTTTCTATACTTTTTTATTAAAGAATTAAACATAACTTTTTTAAATGATATTTTTTCTATAATATTACTCTTATTTGACAGTCTAATTTTTTATAAAGTATAGAAAAAACATTACTAGAGATCAATCATAAGTAGAGTTATATATATTTGTGTAGTAAGCATTTTTCTATAATTTATTAACAATAATAAGTCGAGAAATTTAAGCATTAATAAAACCATAACAAATACATACTAATAATCATTTAAACTTATAAAATATCATAATTAACAATACCATTTAACTACTTGATTTCATTTTTTAGTAAAATATTCTTAAAATTTAGATTATATCTTTTTTTATTATGAACAAAAGCACACAATGCTTGATATTTAATAACTTTACTTACTATTGAGTTTTAACAAAAAATCTCTATATTTTTTTTAAGAAAAAAGTTAGGATATCAAATGACTATAATATTTTAAAGAAATATCAAAAAGTAAAAAATTGCTATAGTTTTTGTTCAGACAAAATTTTATTCTTTTACAAAAAGTTACTGGAAAAAATTAAATTCATATAAATCTTTATAACTTCATTTAAACATAAGATTTAAGAACGATCTTGAAGTATATTGTGGAAAACAAGTGAGACGATCAAATGCATATAATATCATAAAATTCTAAAAGTTTTAATAAAGTTTTTGATATTCAATTAGATTGAGTATCTTTTGAGACACCATGGATGTTGTAACATTTAATTCTTTAAATTCATTAATTTTTTTCTTTAATTTGATGTGTTTTAAAATTAAAATCTAGCAATATCTTACAAACCAGTTAAAAGTTTTATTTAAATCTTTAAATAGTTGTTTATCGAAGCTTCATTTTTTGTCTGATTAAATTTATAGAAAATTAGAATTAAGATCAGAAAAAGGAATACCTTTCAGAGTTGTTTGAAATCAGAAATCATTCAAAGCTGTAATAATATAACCTATCTAAATTATTTTTAATCATACTGTTTCCTTCATGTCTATCATAAATTATTGCAATGGTATTTAATGTAAATGCTTTATTAAGTTAAATATATTTTACATTATAAAATATTGATACTTTTTATAAGGACAAAGTGTACATTATTTCAATTCAGAGGCGGTATCAGACGTGATACCACCATATCAATACATTTTGCAATGAATCAAAATTAAAAATTGCTCATTTTTTTACATTCGTTTAAATACACTATTGTAATAAATAATTCAATTTTTATTTATCTTTAATAATTCAACTGTAGACCCATTTTTGCAAATTACGTCTATGTCGTAGTGTCTGATTATCAAATTTTAATAAACTGCCGAAAGCCCTTTCTTAAGATGTCTTTGTTTAATCTTTCAACGCATTCTACTATAATATTTTTATTATAAAGAATAATCACTACTTGTTGGTCAATAACTTGACTAGATATTAATCATACCAATATTTTTTACTTTTCATCTTTATTGCTGAATCGTACATTTCAAGTAAGTTATTAAACAAAAAGTTTTAGTAATTTTAAAGAAAGTTATTTATGTCATAATTGTACAAAAATGTTATAAAAATAAAACATTTTAAAAAAATGATTTGGCCAATTATGATCTTAATTTTGTGAGACTCATTTTTTTCTAAAGTTAGAAAAAACTCATCTTTGGCCATTTACTCATAAAAATTAGTTTAATTTGAAAAGATTTATAAGGAAGAAAATTTTTTTATATTATTTTTATTATAGACTTTATCTATTAAAAGATACCGTGTTATTTTAAGATTTCTTTAAGAATATAATATCTACCCTTGTATTAAAATGCAAATTAATGCCTTTTTTATTGTTTTAAGTTATTATTTCTTAATTGAACTTTATCTATTTTATAATATTATTGGAATAAAAAAATTTTAAAACTAAATATTATAAAATTTACAACGTAAAAATGTTAACTACATTTAAAACTAAAAACTGTTTTTATAAATGAAAATTATGTGGTCATGAATAATATAGCAGACTTATGTCATGTTAATGATCAAATACTTTATATTATTTTTAATCACAGAGTGCATATAAATACCGTATTAATTGCATAAAAATTCTCATAATTTTTATTAAAGTGTATGGATTTTATAACATTAATGTATACACAGTAAAAATAAAGTACATTTTATTTTATAAATTGAGACAAAATTTTTATAATAATGAATATACATTATTTCCAAATACTAATGATAAAAAATGTTGATTTTTGTAGAAAATAATTTAAGTAAAATTCATAGTTGGAGGAAAATCTTATAAAATAGGATTTAAAGTACCAGTAAGACATTTTTAAAGTACTATTAATTTTTTTATAATAGATTTAAATGACTTTTCAAAAATAAACATTTTAAATTGAATAAATTGTTTTTTCTTTAACGAAAACTTTATATTATTTATCAATAGTATTTGTGCTAAATAATCATCTTGAAATTAATTCACAATATTTCAAATTAAGATGATATTTTATATTTACTCTAATTTTATTGTTCTTAAGATATTAGGAAGTATCACCTTGTATTATTCATCATGACTTACATTCTTAATTACCTTATGTAATTTATTATAATAATTTTATTGAAAAGAAATCAAACTAACTTATTAGAAATTATTAAACAGTCAAACAATAATAATTTTAGAACTAAAATTTATTTTTATAACTTTTGACATGATATAAGGCACATCTTAAAATAACATACATTTTTTGATAAAAAATAACAATGCTATTTTTAAATCTCATAATATTTAATAGTTATTTATTTTAGCATTAGATTTTATGCTATTGATAGTAAGGATAGGAAAAGTTTTTGAGTTAATAATGAAAATACTTATATTTTAAAATAACTTCAATAGTACTTATTAATTTTATTCTGAAATTTCTAGAGGTGTGATATCAAACAAAATGTTTAATTATTACTAAGTTATAAAGAATTATTAATAAATTAATTACGCAAAGCCTCAAATCTTGATTTTCCTTCTTTTCTACTATCTTAATGTTTTTATACCCTTAAATAGACAAATTTAGCATTTTTTCAGAATATTGTGCAATGTTATTAATTTCTTAAATATTAATGACATACTGAATTGTCGTGTTTTTTAATTTTATTTGTAATTACATTATTTTTAAATTCTTCTATTTTACTTATAATGTTTATTTTTTTATCAGAAAAAGATTTCTAAATAGTCACATTTTATATTCAGAAATTAAAAAAATTAGAAGTTATTTTACAATTCAATTTGAATATAATATTAATACATATTTATCTCTTACTATCTTTAATCATTTAAAACTATCTACAACATACAACTGTGTCTAAAAGGGACTAGGAATAAATAAAATAAAGCATTATTATATAATAATAATATTAGTAAATAAAATAAAAATGTAAAAACAATTTAAATATAACTAAATAATTAACATAGAAAGCAACCTACTTTTGAATATTTATTTAAGTCTCTTAGTTGCCTTACAATAACGCAAAATTATAATACATCTTTAATCAACATTCTATTTATTTAAAAAATACATACAACTAAATTATTACAATATAAAAATTGATAAAATATTATTAAAAATTTACTTTATTATTCAATTTTTTACCATTCTGTCATTGATTAATAAAATTAGTTATTGAAAAAAAACTAATTAATAAGATTTGAGACTTTAAAAACTAGTAATTATAAAAATATCTTTAAGCCAATTAGATATTTATAAGGATACAGTTACTTAATATAGTGTAAATCATAATTTTTCTTTTATCACATAAAAAAAATAGCTTTCGAACAACTAACAAAAATAAAACTACAAAAAATGTGTAATATACGAAATTTATAAACAAATTCAGTGATAATAGTTTAAATCTCGATGATGGTGTAATCTGTTTGCAATTCTATGGCAGAAATTCTTCTCTATAACTTTTTATAATCCATAAAAATTTGTTAAGTTAAGAAGTATTGCAATAAAATCAATAATTTATTTCTCTTGAATTGATTAATAGAAGAAGGTTAATATTATTTTTTAAGAATTCAAAATGTGATGTGTTGAAATAATATTTAAAATTGAACAATTCAAGTTATGTTATTTCGTTTCGTTTTTTACCTTCACTAAACCTATTTCTTATTAGCTTTCATACGTTAAAACATTAGAATTTTTTTTGCAAGATTAAATTCAGGGATCAGTGTTAGTAGTAAGTATTTTGATTGAATTGATTGATTCTGTAACTAAAAAAATTTTTATTATCGAGATAAATAATCTTATGTTAACTTTTATGAAGTTTATTTAAAAAGATATTTTTGTTTTGTTAATATAATTTGATTTTGAACTATGTTTTAGAAGTCTATTTATATTATTCAGCTTCCGTTATTCTTTTAACACCAACTTTTTATTTTCTTATTCAATATTTAACATAATTTTTTAATGAAATTAGATTATTTCTAACATTAAGCATAATTTAAATTAAACTTCAGATTTTAAAGCATTTATGACTTTACACAATAAAAACCTAAAAAATGTTATGTATATGATATTGTAATTTCATAAAACAAAGTATAAATTATCAAAGCACAAAAAAAGTAATTAATTATATAGTATTTTTTACCTATCATTTGCAAAAGTTAAATTTTTAATATATAAAATAAAATCTGGCGTCTAGACCCCTAAAATTACATACAATAAGTAAATGAATAATTAGAAAATTAAAGCATAAAGATTTCATAAAATGCGCACAACTGAAAAATTCCGGGTATATAAAATCTTTGTTTGTAGCCTGGGGTGTAAACTCTAGGTAATATCGTTTATATTATACGTACGATGTATATGGAATACAACTCAAAAAAATTATTTATACATAAAAATATAATTTTTAGTAAATAATTATAAAAATATTGAATAATGTTTCTGAAAAGTGTTGAAAATCTTTCTATAATTTATGCAAAATTTCTGAAAAGTAGTATTTGAAATAAGATATTCTTTTGAACTACTTTTCATGCATTGTTAGTAAAAATTTTTATTGGTAGTTAGCTCTCTATAATTAAATATATTAATACAATAATAACAATGATTACAATGTGAGAAAAATGATTACATACAAAAATGTCAGAAATGTAAGGAATGATTATTTCAAAACAATTCTACTAATTTATACTAAATTTTCTTGGGAATATGTCACTGTTAATATACCAAAAACAAATTTTTGATATTCACGATAAGTTTCAAAACCATATTGTGTTTCTCAATCTACAGAAAAACGACATAATGCTATCATTTTAACTATTTTATATCTTCACTGAGATTCATTCATTAATTAAATTTGAAAATTAATTAAATATACTACTTATTATCATAATACAAAATTAGTTGACTTTAAAAAAATAAATAAAAAAATAACAAAAAGATAAATGTAATACAGTTACAATTTAAAAATAATTTCTATTACATATTTGAGTTTAGTAAAACCATATCAAAAAGTTAAGAGATTTTTTAATTTTTGCTTATGTTTAGAATAGAAGATAAGTTGTATTTTTTTAAAAACCTAAAATGTTATAACTAAATGTATTTATATATTTTTCATACATTAATTGACATGTTACCAACTGCTTAATAAATCTCTTTCAATCTCAAAATCTCTCTTTATTTGGCTATTATTTTTTATTTTATTTGATTCCATGCCTTATAAGTGGGAAGCACCAGGAGAAAAAATTTTATTTTTGATATTTTAAGGTCTTCGGAAAACAAAACATGTTTTTTCAATCTTTTAGCAAATGAACAATTGTCTTCCAGGATTTTCATGTTATGAATAAATATATTTTACATACATTAATTGACATATTAACAATTACTTAAATGCCATGATTACCATATTTAATACTAATTATTAGTTTAATTGAAAAATATTTTCTCAGAGTAGTATTCCAATTATTAAAACAAGAACTCTTAATTATTAAATTAACCTTATTACAATGACGACGTGCCATAAGTTATTTGCCAAAATATTTATATGTATTTTTTAAACCTGTTGAAGCAATTAGACCACATCAATAAATTGTCATGTCATATTCTATACCTTTCAGAATTCATTTATTTTCTCTTAACTTTAACATAGATTCAGTAGAAATTGCTTTATTATTTTTCTTGATTGTTTTATTATAGTATCTTAAAATTATAGTACTAGATGACTACTAAACAGTTTTTAACACCATTGCCAATGAATATGTTCTATTAACAATACTTTTAGCAAGTGCTTTGCCTTCATGTGTTTCGCTAATATTTAAATACGCATCATGGACATGTCTTTTTATCCATTTTAAAATTGTAGCACTTTTTAGCTTTAGTCTTTTTAACTGCACTAATAGAAAGATAATTGTGATATTCAGAAACCTTATTCAATTAAATGTAACTTTTAAGTAGTGATTCTACTTATGTCTAATTACCAAATTCTATATTTGAAAATAAAATACGTAAAAATAGCTTTTTTATCTATATTTTTTACAGTAGATTAAATATGTATCAGTACCACATTTTGATTCACGTAGTCTACCATTTTGAATTTTTTTCGGCTCACTTACTCATGCACCTGAAGTAACTGCCATCAAGATTACCAACATTTACCCAAACAATCAATGTCACTTCTCCTATCATTTACAATATATTTTAATAATAAATCAATATTCCACGATAGCACATCGCATGTTTCTTTTAAATTCTCTTGACGTTTAGAAGAATCTACTACAGCTAAAGATATCAGCAATTCTATATTGTTGTTAATACTGTCTTTAATTTTGCTATAGAGTAAAAATTTTAGATGGCCTAAACACAAATTAAATTTCAAGACAAAATGCAATTATTGTATAGTGACAAAATATGCATTATAATAGATTTTTTATTTAAAAATAGAAATATACATCCATTACTCATCACTTTTTTAACAATGAATATTTTTAACAGATCTTCATGATGTACCAGTTCATTTTCAATGCCAATTGTAGGATCCGCCTACGATAAATAGTATAAATATTAAGTAATATTAACTAAATACGCAATCTTAAAAATCATAAAGTTTAAAATATCACTATATAATTATTTTTACAATATCTTTACCTTATCTTTGGATAGTAAATAAATATTTTATATTAATTTTACAACGACTAGTTAAGTCAATTATGAAACCTTTTGGTGGTACACATCTATAAAATGACGTTTTACAAGATTCCTGAACTTTTTGATAATGTAGTTTATTTTTCAATTTTTTTACAGCAGATTTTTTATTAGGCGTTATAAGGGAGGAAGGATTTTTTTCAGAAGTATAGCTATTTGCTTTGAAGTGTCTATGAAGTTGAGTGACACATTTTATCATGTGAGCAAAAGATTAGGGAGAGCATTTTCTTTTCACTCCTTTACTAAAAAATTTCTTACATGCCATGCAATCATTACTGTTGTTGATAAGTTTTTGTACATATGACCTTATTTTGGTATAGTTGTCTTTGAAGCATTAAAATTGTGCGTTCATTTGTAAAATGTTTTTGTTGTGAGTGCATAAAAATTTTTTAATAAATTATTGTTTTTTTGTTGGTATTATGATTTTACCTAGAGTGTTGTCGATGAGAGAAGAACCTAAATTCATTTTTATCCCTTAAGGTACCAACACATTTTTTATAACCTGAAACCCTAGCATCTCAAAAATTGCGACTATGCATAATAACATATTTTTATAGCCCGTAGTACCGACATTTCAAAAAATGTGACTCTGAATAAAAATATAAATGTTAGTTAAAAAATCTTTAAATAAAAAAATTATCGTTTTTAAATATTATAACATAAAAGACATATTGACTTATTGTGATTCTTGCCGTAATTTCTAGCACAATAACTGCAAGAAGTAACCGTTTTATATTTTCGTATAAATGTACTAAAGCATTGTTCGCAAGTTGCTCTTTTTTTTACATTCAAATTTGATATATTTTTTGATGATACTACAGGATTGATATTCTCATAATTTTTATTATCCATAAATTCCTGTTTTCGATGTTTTTTACTTGTTTGTAATGTTTTTTTTGTTTCTAAACGATAAAATGCCGACGGAAGCATTGTAAATAACTGTCAAAGACAAATACTAATAAATTCTTTAAATTCATTTAAAGTCAACTTTTCTGAAATATTTTTTTCTGACATACATTCATTTGTGTGCTCCACAATTTTTTCTTACATTGATAACGGGAAAAAGTGAAAAAATGAATCTATGTTACTTTGGACATTTTCAACAATACTTTCATCAAATCCCACTTTGTCAATCTTATTCACAGAACGTCTTTTTTTGTAATAAGTACATCACTCTTGGTTGGTGATGTTGGTTCATCATCATCTTCTTCTTTTATATTTTTTATAATTTTTATCTTTTTTTCTCATTCCTAATTCAATATTACTTGATGAATCGTTGCTTGAGATTGGCATTGGTGAAAGATCTGTTTCATCTTCGACATAGACGACAGCTTCATTTGATTCAGACATATTAGCAAAATATGACAATGTTTAAAATCAACAAACAAAAAAATTTTATTTTTTATCATATATTTCTTTCGTTAAATATCATTTTTGAACTTCTTATTGGCACAATATTGATGATATTAACTTTTTTAGTCTTATAGAGGAACATTGCATTACATTTATATTGATCACTACAATTTCTAAAAAATTAACACCGTACTAATGAAACAAAATTTATATGTCTCGTTTTTTGAGATTTTGGGAACATAAGGGTTATTGATACTCTTTGGTGGATTAATGGTAATTTTTATGTTCAATTAGAGAATTAAATTATCTGACGAATTATTTAGAAGGCTTTGAATAAAAATTTTTTATTTGTTGGCAACTGTCAGAGGTCTCTATACGAACACCTGTGATTATGGTATTCTAGAACGTCCCTCCAATTAACTATCTTTAATATATTTTTATATTGTCATTATATTATATTCTATAATAAATTTCTGCTAACAACAACTGATTTACAAAAGTCCAATTGAGGGCCTGAAACAAAGAATAACTGCGGTAGAATTCGTTGATAGGTCTAATATCCAGAAATTTGAAAGATAATTTTGATTTAAAGTTACTTTCTTTAGTATTTGCTTGAATATTACATGGTTTTGCAGTAACAGTATTGATTTGCTCTGGAAAAAAAGTAATTTTGTTTTTTATGCAATCTACTATCATTCTTATTTTGTATGTCTTAATAAGAAATTAAAATCTTGATAGTTATTGTTTTTGATTAACAAACGTGTAATATTGTCATTGTTGCCCTGAAGTTGAAGATTGTAATAACCTTTTGAAGTTGAGTAAAGCTTCGAAGTTCCGCTAATTTAGCTACATGATGCTATTATCTGATTTTGTATATGCCCACTGAAGATATGTATATTATGGTTTTAACATCATTTAAATATGTCATTCTTAATTTAAATAAAAACATTATCTTACCTGCATTATTTATTGTTCATATTGAGGTTTCACAAAGATCTTGTGGTATGTAGAAAATGAACAATTTTTTCTACAACTTTCAGGTCACAAATACGTGGAACTCCCGCTATCAATATTAAATAATATTAAAATAATTTTTTTTATCTTAAAAACAATCATTAATCTTATTTACGTCAATTATAAAGAACGTTAATGAAAAAATTTAAATGCTTTCACAGGTATTAATTTAACTTACAATAAAATAACAGCTTTTAAATTAATGAGACATGATTAATTAACAAAATTTTAATATACCATTCCTAAAACGAAATATTTCATCATTTTGGTTACAATATTTTGTACTATTTACGATATTGAAAGCTGTGAGAATGTACACGCCCATTGGATGTGTGTATATAATACTTTAATATCATTAAATATATCATTTTTAATTTAAATAAAGACTTTGCCTTACCTGGATTACTTATTGTTTACGATGCTTGCTGTAAATTTTCTTAAACTTTCTTTGAAAATGCTTATAAAGTAGTTCTCCACCAATAGAAAATTTACTGGTATACTTTTTATGAATCTTAATTTAATAAGAAGAAAATTTCTTAAAATAACACCATTTGTTTGTCAGGTGTATATCATTCACAGATTTGCAATTTTCATTTTTTATTTTTGGAGTTATTGCAGAATTAAAATTTGATTATTTTTGGATTTTACATAGTTTGTTATAGTGACCATTTGAGAGATCCAATTTGTATGAATTTCCATTGGTAAGTTCTGGAAATTAATTTTCGTATCATAAACATTAATTCGTTCGTGGCTTTAAAATTTGAAATGAATTATTTTTAGCCCTCCAACTCTTCTATTGATTATGTACGCAAAAGATAATCAAGTTGTCTAAAATCTCGAAGATTTTGTAAACGTCTAACAAGAGAATCTCGATAGAGTGGGCCAATTGTTTTGTAATTTGCAATAGGATAGAAGCTTTTAAAATATCTTTTAGTTGCTTAAATTTCTCTTTCAAACAAATTAAACTTACGCGCATCAATATTGAATGGTCTAAGTTTCAGTGTCGTTTCAGCAGCTAATATTAAATGATTCTATCTTATTTGTGGAAATTTTATCAGACTGATAGTTGTAATAAGCTTTTAAAAAGAAGCCCAAGGAATCTTGAATATCTTTAAAAATCGCAACTGTTAATTTTGATATGAGTTTGAATTTTACCTTAAAGTATTCACGAATACATCAAAGTCTTTAATAGCATATGTAAAAAGATCTATGAAATTATCGAAATCTGCAATTTTCCTATAGATTTCCAAATTTGTCAACATATGGCTTCATTTTTGTACCGGGTGGCCGGCCAATTTCTCCCTGTGACAATACTTTGTTAACATGTTTTCCGTTTAGGAGTACTTTTTTGTGTCAGTAATAATTTTTCTCTACAAATATTTGATATGTTAAAGAATTTTAAAATTATTTTAATATAAAAATATGTGATCTTAAAAAACAAATATAATTATGTCTTAGATTTTACAAAAAATTACTGCAAATTTTTACTGGATTTAAAAATTAAATTTTTAAATATTTGGAATGATGAGTACGAAATTTTTCACTGAAGGAAGAAATTGGCCGGCCACCCGGCAATTTAGTAGTACCGATATGATTATTGTAGATAGAATTTTCTTGAACGGCAACGTCATTATTATTTCATAGAGTAACATCACCTCTTAGAGAATTTTTTAGTTGACAGGCTATTTCCTGAGTTAGAGAAATCATTACACGCTTGTTGAAAAGATTGTTCAACAAATTTTTTATCTTCTTTATCAACTTCGCAATGCTTCGCACATATGATGTTGTAAATAAGATTATTTTGTTTGATAGTAGACAAGATGCAATTTTAGGCTTGATTCTATTATTTGAAAGACAAAAATGAACGCAATTGTTTTGAAAAAAAATTTTCAGATTATAAGTAGACAGAAATTCAGTATCGTTTATGAAAAAAATTTCTTTTTTTTTCCAAGTTATCACATTCCTTTCCAGTAAAAATTATGGTTTTAGGAGATTTGGTAAAGATTAAAAAGTTTTGAAATGCTGAGTAAAAGTATTGATTTGAGAGAAATCTTATAAAATCGTGAAGAATTGAATTTGTTTTGATTTTTTCTAATCGTAATCTTTGAACAAAAACAAACAGTTAAAGACATACGAGTTTATGATAAAACTTTACACAGAGTAAAAATTTAGTTAGTCTAAAAGTCGATCTAAGTTCAAAAATAAAATACGAACACTATTTAATAAAAAGATATGTATAGTAATTAGCTTCATATTAAAAATAGAGATTGTATTTTTACTAATATAACCTGTAAATTTTATTGTATTGGTTCGAAACTATAAAAAGAACAATTAATTAAGCATAAAATGTATTAATTAACTGTTTAAAAATTATTTTAACCTGTAAATGATATAACATTCATAATTAACCCTCGTTTGACATTTGAATCATTCCATGGCTAAACAATTGTTGTAAGATCGTTATTTAATTAGCTTATAAATTAAATTTATTGATAATCCTTTTACCTTTTCTATTACTTTCATACAAAAATAACTTGCTTATTTTGCGTAATTTATACCTTAAGTATTAAAATTTCTTTATTAACACTATTGGTCTAAATTTTTTATAGCTGAAGAATATGTCTTAACATTATAGCAGCAATTGTAAAATTAGTAGAGTTCATAATATTTACATGTTCATTATTATTCAAAAAAATTTTATTTTTAAATTTTAAACACCAATCTTTACAACTTCTAATATCCAGTCCACCAATTTTTACTGTTTTTTATGTTATTTGAATTTGTTACTGTATTCATAAATAAGTTCTTTTCAGTAATTATATTACTTTTTATAATTTTACATTCTTCTTTTCTCTTTCTCATAATGAGTTTGAACTTAATTTTATTAAATATAGTCTACAAAAAAATCAAATGTCCAGAATATATAGAATAATACTATCTAGAATTTAGTCCTATACATTTTAATTACACATTTTCTAGATTATAAAATATCTAGAAATTATTGCCATTTAAATAATTTACCTTATGTTGTGGATATTAAATTTTTCCATTGTTTTACTATTTCAAAAATTTATATAATACAACCTATTCTAAAAAAGAGTTAAAATTAATTAGTTCTATTGAGATCTGTTTGTTAGAGTTTTATTTTTCTTTATCTGATTTCTTCTCATAAAAATCTAAAATTTATATCCAGAAAATAACAAAAAGTAAATTAAGTTTACATTAAATTTTTATTTCAACGTCATTTATTTAAAAATTTTTTTTAGGAAAAATAAGGAATTTTAAAAATACTAAACTTACACTTCAACTGTATTATCTTTAAAAGTCTAAGATAAATTAAAAAAATCATGCGATTTTTAAATTAGATTTTGACTACCAATTTTATGTAATATTTACTAAAAAGTAGTTATAGAGATGCTAAAATATTAAATTTACATTTTGACTGTTGTATCTTAAAAAAATTTTCTTAAAATATATTATTTTTTATGTAATGAAATAAAAGTAATCGTATCTGATTTTTGCAAATTAGGAATTCTGCATATTCTTCTTTAATTAAAACAAATGCGAATTATCTCTTAAAATGATATTGTATAAGATTGTAGCATAAAAATCTTTTATAATGTACAGAAAAATTTTGATTATAAATTTGTTCAAATTATAAGTATTTAAATTTTTTAAATATTTTATTCATTGTGTTGAATTCTCTAGTTTTGGTACAACTCGTTTTTCTATCAACTCTGATATAACAACAATATTAAAATGATTAAAAAGAAACGAATAATAAGTGTAAGATATTAAAAATGGTATAAATAAAACTCAAATTTTAAGATTTTCTCTTAATATTCTATCTAGAATGCCTATGATATCATTAGTAAGCGTAAATAAATTTATAATAATAATTTTTAAGTTGATTCTAACAACAACTAAGCCTTTTCCGATGATAAAGCTCAATATTGTATTATGGAAAGAAGCCATTGCAATCCATACCATTTTTTATAATACCACCTTCTTATTATTTCTTTTAGCATTTTTCTTTGTGTTACGTACATTTTACTGTATTTTTTAATCTTTTTTAAGTAAATCTGTTGAAGATCATTTCAAAGGGATAAACTCTGGAATAATTGCAATATAAATAATATCTATATACGAGGGTCATTCAATAAGTAAAGAGACAAAAGATCATAACTCAAAAATTTATTATCGTATAAATCCCAAATTTAAATCATTTTTCGACATAATTCCCTGCTACATTTATACACTTGTCCGATCTTTCCATGAACTTTCTATTGACAACGGCAAAAAAATTTTTACCTTGAGATCTTAGCCATTTTTTCCTTTACCTCTTCATTATTGTTAAATCTAACTCAACGTTAAGAATCTTTGAGAAGCCTAAACGAAATAAAAATCTGATTGTTCACGATCTGGACTGTACTGTGAATGTGACAAGATCTTTCAATCAAGCCTTTTCGCATCTTTTTTTACGATAGTTCTGTTTACTCTGAATTAGGGAATGAACTGTGCTTCACCTTTACCACATTTTTTCAGAAATTTGCACCATACATAAAGTTTCTACCATATTTCTTAAGCATCCGGAATTATATTTCGGAAGGTTCAACCTTTTATGAGACATGAAATCTTATTACAACACGTTGTTTTTCCAAATTACAGTTTTCAAGTGGATATATCATCATTATATAGTTAAATATAGTTTATTTATAGCAAAAAATTTTAATTGCAAACTATGTAAAAATGAAAAAAAAACAGTTCTTATTTTATGATTTATTTCTTACCATCGTTTTTATTTTGCTATTTTTTTACCTACGATGATTTGTCCCTTTACTTATTGAATGACCCTCGTACTTTAATTTTATTTTTATTAGATCATAAGCCTCTTTATTTTTATAGTAATATTTATTAATCCAACTAATTAAATTACAATTACCTGACAGATTTTAACTAAAAATCTTTGTTACAAATTATCTTCAAATACAATTAATTTTTAATGATTTAGTTATAAATTTGAATAGTAATATTCAAATTATTTTCTATCATTACATTTTATAATTCATAAATTAGTATTCCCTATAAAGTTTAGTACACATAGAAAGCACGTTTTGCCGCATAAAGCTCTTTTATTGAGATAATATTATCTTTAGATTTTAGGTGGAACAAGCTAGCTAAACTAATGTTGAATGCTTCACAAATATAGCCATACTCCATATCAAAGGCATCTGTTTTTATTATAATATAATCTATTATATAATCTTGCATTAAATTTTTACTAAATTATCACTACCTTTTTAAAAATTATTATGAAGTTTTTAGTATCAACTCACAAATGTTGATTTACTTTTTTGTTTCTTATAAATTTTACTAGAAACCTAGAACTTAACATATAATTAGTACAAATCATATATTTCTATTGACTTACAATGAACATAGCTTTTTTTAATAATGGTCTAACTTTATCTCTGAAAATATGCCTTTAATTATAACTTGACATATTTTCATTTAATTTACTAAGATGATTTATTAACTTATTTTTTATATTCTTTAATTAAATAGTGTCCAGAAAAAAATAGAAATGTAATGAGATGCTAGTCAACGTCTTATTCACTTTCTTTTTAAGAATATTTATCGAGGAAAAAAAACTCATCAGTTTGTCATGACGAAATTTGTCGCATGCAAAATTGGTCATTATTTCTACCAAATTTGTGGTATATTGTTGATATTTTTGAAAACTTTTGAAATTAAAATAATTGCCGCGCGTTAACTATTATTATCGTAACATATGTCATTTGGTTAGTTTACCTCTGGTTATTTATCCATTTCTCTTTAGTGTTAATATAATAACTTAAGAACTCACCTTTCTAAGCAACTTTTCATTATCTAAACTAAAATCAAAAGAATCCAACGTATTTCTAACTTCATTACAATTTTTTTCTAAACTAGTTATAGTATTATTAATTAAAATAAAATCGTCGTGATATCACACTACCATTATTCCTTTTTTTTCTAGCAGTGCTACAAGACTCGTCAATGCCATATTAGATAGATATTGTGAATTTAAGAAGATCTATGGATAATTGTTAAATCGTGAAGTAATTCTTATCTATTAGAAAAGCAAATTAAGATAAGATTGGTTTTTTTAGCAATAAAATAGTAATACGCCAAACTTATATATATTTTTGCGAAAAAGCAATTAAATGTTAATATATCTACTATTGTTTTGACCGTATGACAATAGAAATGTGGTGGATAAAATAATTGTTTATTCAGTGAGATCATATCATGTATTAATCGTACTTTTCTATTAGTACAAAGAATATCGTATAATCGAAAAATTATTATGGCTTCATTTTCTCTAATTTTTCTTAACGTACTAAGATTTACTAACTTTAATACCTCACTTAATCTTACATCAATAAGTTTGAAATTTATATGTATCATTTTAATTCTCATCTATCTCTATTTGAAATATCGTAACTATTCACAATATAAAGAATCTCATTGCTTCTAATCGATATCCATTTGTCATAAAAGTCTTCAAGCGTCAGAAAATTATACTCTCAATTTTTCATCTACTACTCTGAATTGTGCATCTAAGGAACTTATGGTTTTTGAGCTGTTACCGTCATTTGTCTGTCATTAACCTTTGTTTCATAAATTTGGTAGTTTTTCACAAACAACTTGTTTGGTTGGTTCTTGTTAATTTAAAATGATGTCTTTTGGAAAATTCCAGTACACTGATTCGCATCGAAAAATATCAGTTGTTTTTTTTTAACTTTGAAGATAGTCTCCAGGAGCTTTATAGTATACATGTGCTTCCTCTTAATATAGAAATATTTCTCGCTGCATAATAAAATTTTATATTAAGAATTGATAATCTTGTATAATTACATGAGCTTTATATGTATCTTTGATGTCTATATGCAACGTCAAGCATTTTTAATATTTACCAGATAGAATCGTAATCACTTACTCTACAGTAACAGTCATATTGTTGTTTCTTTTTTATCGGTAGTCATTTTATTACGCACATTTGCATCAATGTATGTGGCTTTCGAGACAGACACCTTTAATACAAGAAAATCAAATTGATAATTTTTAATTAGATATTTCGATATTTTTAACTTTACAAAAATATTGGCACACTATTCTCTTAAGGATTTTTTGTGTGTTTTAAACAGTTCTTAAAATTGCCAATTTTCATCAACTTGAGGTCTTTCAATCCTAAGTTGTAATCTCTCATGCTCACTAGAATTAACTTGAAAATTTTTATTGTAACAAAAATGTTTTACTTTAGAAATGACTGTTATCAGCAATTAAAAATTTTTTAATTAATTTATGTCGAAGAAATTTTAAAAATCGAATAATATAAAGAATAAAGAGCAAATAGAAGAAAATTTTCACGTTGAGAGAGATTTGTAAAGCAGTTGGTAACATGTCAATTAATGTATAAAAAAGACATTTAATCATAACATGAAAGTCTTGATAATAATACATAATTAATAAGATAAGGTAAATTTTTTGTATATTTTTAAACTTCAAAATTATTGTGTTGTAACTGCAAAAAAAACTGTAAAAGTTTCCATACTTTATTTTAATTCTTTTATCAGTTATTATTTTTGCTATTTTCTTGAATATGACATACTTGTAAACTCCGAAAAGATAAGAGTCAAAGAAACACTAAGAGAAACATGGGGATACAACTAGCATGCACAAAACATAAATGTACATACTTTATATATATTTTATCGGATGCCATAAATATACTTTAACAGACATCTTGCTTTGTAATTTTTATATAAGTAAACATATCACCAAAAAGGGATTAAATAAATGACTATAAACAAGAAATTTTTGATGATTACCATCATTTATCTGTATTACCATATCATAATTGATTGCCTTAACCCAAAATTACTAAAAAATGATATTTAAGGGGTTTTTCATAGAGGATAAGGAATATTATTGAAAATATACATTGTGAAAAATTAAGTTAATTATTATTAATTGTAAGTATGTTGTTGTTAATTATATTTAATATTCTTAATAGGTGGTAAAGACCAAATAAAAATTTTACTCTAGTTAAAAATAAAAAAATATTTAAAAAATGTGTTAAAATATTATTACAAAGTATAGATTATAGGAAAATTTAAAAGATGTGAAAGATGTAATTATTTGTAATTATTATTTAATAAGTAAAATAATTTATTATTAAAAAACTTTCGTTTTCTCTTGAAATTTTTCTGGTAGTTGATAATTTTGTTTTTCCTGTTTAAGATGCCTGGTTTCATAACAATTATACCCACGCCTACCGTCGCCTTTATCAACAGACAAAACACAATCGTTTGAAAAAATATCTAATTCTTTGACTTTAATTATTTTATTACATACATGTTTGATTGAAACAAAAGCAACTTTTAAATTAATTAATTTTTTTTCCGTTTATTTTACTTACCACGCGATAAACAATAAATGCCGACAGCTTTTACTCGGTGTGGATAGTTATTACATGGTGCTTTTAATTCTTCAAAATGTTTTCCCGGTTGTTGATAATTTATTACTTTTATTTCAACTTCATCGCTTCCACAACTACAGTGCGTGAATATATCAATAACATAGTTGCATGTAAGGGCCGATAAAAAATATTTGGATATTGAAATAATTATAAATAATGTTATAAAAACTTTCATTTTTTAATATTTTATAACATTTTGAAAATTAAATTCCCTTAAATAGTAAAATTACCATCCAAAATAATTGGAAAATAAATATTTTGATTCTAAAGAATCAAAGAACAACAAATATGATTAAAAAAAATATTGATATCTTTTTACTGTAGATTAAAAAAGCTTCAACATTATAAAAATTAAATTTTTATTAAAAAAGTAAAATTTAAAAGATTTTATTTAGTATCAAAACGTAAGAAAAATAAACAAACAATTAATTGCAATATATGATTATGCTTTTGTTCAACTAATATGCAACCATGTATAAGTTTGAAACAAAAAGTGAATTATAAACATACAAAAATTAAATTAATATGTGTTTAGCATTTAAACGTTCGGGACTAGAAGATAGCCTGCATAATAGATTAAAATTGAGATCAAATAAGTGAAATAAGTTTAAGTAGTTTATTAAAAATCTACATTTTACCCCCTCTTTTTTTAAATTGAAGATTGGTTTTTAAAGCAATCAGTTTACGGTTTGTAGAACCTTCACATTTATTTTAAATTTATAGCACTCTAAAACTTCGTTGACTTTATCATACACGTTATCGAATTTGGCACAAAAATAATTTAACTATTTTGATCATTAGTAATTGCTATTAAAATAATATATATTATTATTTATTTCTTATCAAATTTAATCATGAAAAATTAAATCTAAAAAAAATTCATTTTTTCATTCTATTTCTTTCTAGTCTTCTTAAAATAATAAACATATTAAAATGGTTCCATATAGTAAACAAAAATATAATATGTCCATCCAAAGCTTTTTAAATATTTGTATACATAATTTTAAATATTCTTGGAGTATACATGTATTAGCTAACTATTTTGTAGCCAAGAAATATAGCGTTATTATTCTACAGGCTCAAAATTAAATTTAAATTCTGATCAAAAGTTATAAATTTTCAAAATTTCTGTGCATTTTTCAAATTCAAATTAATGTAACTTTTTTATTAGAAAAGATGTTTTATGATCGTTGCCGATTACAAAAGAGCAGCTTATATCTATTTTTAAAATATTATGAACGTAGAAACTCAAAAACTATTTTGAATTTTCTGGTATAAAAAATAACCATAAATTTTTTTGATATTTTAATTATTTTTAAAGATAATATTTCGATAAGATAATTTTTGAAAATACGCTCTTACTATTCTTATAGGGTAAATAAATATATATCGAATGAGTATAACAACATTTACTACAATTAAATTTGAAAAAAGTTATGATTAGTTAAATATTGACTATTTTCATAATATTTCTAGCAATTAGAGAAAGTGTGCAAATTTATTTAATTTTTTACCATTAATAATGTTTATTAACAAAAATATTAACGATATTATCATATTTTTTATTATTAACTTTTCGTATTTCAAACAAAGAGGGGTATGAAAATGGAATTAAATATACGATACTTTAAAATGATAGGTAATAATGTTTCTTTAGAGTAATAGCTATGCAAAATAGTATGATGCGGTAGCAAATAATGTAAAAATATTGAAACAATTACTTTTTAAAAAGTTTGGGTAATAAAAGATATTGCAGTTTATTGGACAATATATGAACAAATGAGTAATATTACGTTAATTAACACATGTAAGTAATTATAATAATATTCATTTCGATATTTTTTTAATGTTGGAAATACAACTATTATGTTTTTAAAAGTATGATAATGGTGATCTTAGACAAATTTTTAATTTCCTTAAAAATCAAGTATAATTAATGATATTATGACAGTTGCATGAGTACCTATTTTCTGAATTAAAATGTTATAAAAACTTCTTGAAAAATAACTCATAAAAATTTTTAAAAAAATTCACAATTTTTTTGTTAAAGAATCACTTAAAATTGTTAGACGTATATGTTCGTGATATCTTAAGAATAGATAGAAAAGAAGTTACTTCTTTATAATAAAGTAAAATTTTATAGAAGTTTTATTGGTGCGCATATACAAAATAGTAGAAAACTTTTATTAGCAACAAATAAGAGTTTAAAAATAGTGGCTACTCAAATTTTTATATTTTTTAAAATCTCATTGATATTTACTTACTATTATATAAATATTACTATTTCTAATATCTCCTTACACACGTTTCCAGAACTTTCTAAACACGTTACTAGAACTAAAACAAGATTAACTTTTGAATAAAAAAAATAATTTTAAGTAAACTCAAAACTAGATAAATAAAATTTAGATGGCACATAACAGTTATATATTCATTTTCTCGATGAAAATTAGATTGCGTTACAAGAAGAGTTTTATTTTTTACTCTTTACTATTTTACCATAAGCAATAATCATAAAAAAATCTTTTCATATAAAAAGTCACACTAATTGAAATTTAAAAAGTGAACCTAAATTTTGAAAACCTGTAACATCGAATGGAATCCAGACTCCTTTATGAAACTTATAAAGCTAGAATAATATGTATCTTAGTTACAAATTGTTATAATATTAGATATTAGTTCAAGAATAAGTGGAATTGTATATACAAATATCTGGAAGGTCTTACGTGGACCATTCTTTATAGTTATGATATTTTAGGAATATGTAAAAATGAACTTACTTTTTCATAATCACACGCAATCATAAAGATATCTTCCGATGTAAAAAAATTTCATTTATTTAAAATACAAAATTGTACGTTAGTTTCGAAGAATAATAACTCTGCACATAATCAAAATTTCTTATTACAATTTGCAAAACTCTAACGGTATGTATCTTGGCTACAAAATAGTTGTATTACCACATTTTCATTTTTAAATTAAGCAGAGTTATATATGTGAATATCTGAAAAGCCTTAAGCGGGCTACCTTATATATTAATATTTTAACATGTTTTTTTCTAACTATTGTTTAAATGTCAAATAAATTAAGTTTAAGTAAATTAGAAAATGATAAATTTTGTTTAGTAAAAGCAAATTAAAAACTACAAAAAACTGTACAATTTAAAAAAAAAATTATTTTTGGAGAAATTTGAAGATTTAATTGTTGAACATTCTTTCATAAACAACTTTGAATAATAGAAAGGACAAATTTTGACAAATGTTGATGAAATATTAGAAAATGTCCCACCCATTCAAAAAATAAAATTTTATCCGAATTTTAAGAATATCATGTGACAGCAAAAATATTGTAAACGACACAAAATATCAGTTTGTCGTACAAATTTTGCTATGATTTTTATAAAAATTTGTCTATACGACATCTTGAAGTTATATAACTGTTATTTATTTTGATATTTTTATGATATTATGCTCACCTTAAAATTTAATTTGTTTTCTATAATAGATTTTAAAGTAAATTATTAAAAGTTTATTTTGTGTAAAGTTGTAAGCGTTTTAACAATCATTCTTTATAAAAATCTGCTAACAAAATTAAGTTTAGAAATTTAAATATTTCAAAAAATAATAAAGAAAACTAATATTATCAGAAAATAATTTCCGATCTAGTATTTTGAAATGTATTGTAGAAAACAAATTATGTTCTAAGATAAAAATAACATCATAGAAAGATGGCAACTTATTCTAATAAATTCTTAATTAAAACTCTAATCTTTATATGCAAAATAATTACGATGAAATCAGTCACTAGTTAAAGAAATTTATATCATATCAAACGAGACAAAGTTACTACATTTTACATTGATATGAGTCTTTTTTGTGTGTTATCATATTTATTTTAAAAATTTTCTTTATTTTACAAGAAAAAAACTTTTCTCACATAATGATTAATATTCAAAAATCTCAATTGTTATTATTACTTTTTATCATTTTTAAAATCAATATCACCAAGTCTTATAAAATGACGAATTAGTTTGTTGTTAATTTTTAGAATAATTTGTATCTCATAATCACTTATTTAAAATCGTATTCACATCTTGTTACTCCGTACATGGAATTTTATTAAACTCTTCAGTTTTTTTTATATCTTCTTCATCTATTATACATAGTTTTATTAAATTAGTTGCACTATACATAAACAAAAAAACTTAATTAAAAATTAAAAAAATGCCAAACAAATTTTATTTCTTCAATTAATATCATTTATTCTAACTTAAGAATACTTAACTCAAATTTCTATTTTTAGTTAACCTAAAATATTAAAAAAGTATTATTAACATACAAAGTGGGACAAAATAAATGAAAAAAATAATGCCTTTTTGAATTAAACAAAAATAGTAATTATTTCAAATAATTAAACATTTATTTATTCTTAATAATGTAAGAATTTTATCTAATTTTGATTGTAAACTCTTTTCATATCTGTAAAGCATTTAGTTGTTTAGAATATAACAAATTTATATTTCTACACTTTAAAGATGTTATTGCTTTATATCTTACTATTTTTTATCGAAAATATAGTTTTTTATATCTCTCAAAAAAATATCGTGAATATAGATGTCAAATGACTAAACCAGATTTTTATCAAAATAAACAAAATTTTTACTAAAAGTTTCTAATTGGATAACTTGTAAATAGTGTTTAATTGCTATTTTGATTGAACAAAAAAACTCTACTAAATAATCATAGTACCATTAATTTCAATTTGATTTGAAGGAAGTTATAAGTAGACAAATATTATTAATTTCATATTTTTTCAAAGTGTAAAATGCAAATATTATATCTCTAACATTAATGATACAGAATAATGTTATTAAAAGTACATTCTAATTTGCAAATTACTACATGTTTGTTTACATATGGTTAATAAAACAATAATTTTTATCACCTGAATTACTGAAGAAATGATTTCATGAAAACTTTTATATAATTTAAAAGTATTTTTTACTTGTTTACATAATTATTATTTTATAAAAAAATTTCTTTGCATCTTCTTAGATTATTGCAAATTTAATTTTTTTGAATTGTTAATATTTGAAATGCAACATTTAGTAAATAAATTAATTTTGCAAAAACTTTTGTAAGACCTAAAGAGATATACAGAGTGGGCCAAAAGTAGCTCCCTAGGTATTCGCATATATAACTTCTCTTGTAGACTAGCTACAAAGATGGTATTATAGTCATTTTGTAGCCCTTGATCTTGCATAAATTATATTTTAGTTTTATAACAAAATTTGTATTCTAGGCGGAGTTATGGGTATTCAAAATTAGGAATCATTTTTGACATATATGAAATGTAACTTTTTTATATAGAAAGATATTTAAATGCTTGTTGCTGATTATGAAAGCCCAACTTGTTTTGTACTTAGTCCTAAAATTTTATAAATTTTGAAGTTCGGCAACTATGTTTAATTTTTTGAAAAAGAAAAAAAATCACAATTTTTGTCAAAATTTTGATGTTTTTTTAAAATTAAGGAACGATGAGGTCAGTTTTAAAAGTATTTTATAAGTATTCTGATAGAGTAATCAAAGCTCTATCGAATGAGTATATGACCGTTTTGAGCGGTTGATTTTGAAAGAAGTTATGATTTGCCAAAGTTGACTTTTTGACACTTTCATTTGAAAATTAAAATACAAATAATACTTTCCCCGATCTTTATGGTATTCTAATAGCAATAATAAAACTACTTATACATACTAGTTAACAGATTATTACTTATTTATTCATACATTGTCTAAACAACTGAAATATTTTTTATCACCCAAATTTTAAAAAAAAGTAATTTTTCCAATGTTTTTACGCGATTTACTATCATTTTATACTATTTTGTATATTTATTATCCTGTAAGAATAATTTTACGTGCTTTTTAAAATTATCATATATTCAATCGTAATTCCATATCCTCTTATTTTTAAAAAATAAGCATCTAATGATCAATATAAGATAATATTTTTAATACTTTTTAAAAAAAACATAATTCGTACCCGAAAAATTGAAAAAAATTGACATATTTTTCTTTTTTTACTAGAATTATTGTGTAAAATAGTCAATCTTTGAATATTCATAACTTTTTTTTAACTCAATAAAATTTAGTGGTACTATGCTTATTCGATAGAGCTTTGTTTACTCTATCAGAATACTTATAGAACATTTTTAAAACTTACCTCATCGTTCTTTAATTTTAAAAAAACATCGAAATTTTGACAAAAATTGTGATTTTTTTTCTTTTTCAAAAAATTAAACATAGTTACTGGACTTCAAAATTTAAAAACTTTTAGGACTAAGTACAAAACAAGTTGGGCTTTCATAATCAGCAACAAACATTTAAATATCTTTCTGTATAAAAAAGTTACATTTAAAATATGCCAAAAATGACATCTAAATTTGAAGATCCATAACTCCGCCTAGAATCAAAATTTTGTTATAAAACTAAAATATAATTTATGCAAGATCAAGGGCTACAAAATGACTATAATACCATCTTTGTAGCTAGTCTACAAGAGAAGTTATATATGCGAATACCTGGGGAGCTACTTTTGGCCCACCCTGTATATTAACCTCTTAATAAAAATATAAATCGAAGATGTCAGTCAATAAATATAATTACAAGAATTTGTTATATTTTGAAATATTAATCTTCTACTATAGTTTTATCTTATGCCACTTATATTCAAATACAAATTATACATCAAAAAACTAAATTTTACGTGTTATTTTTATGAGTTCTTAGAGTTTCCTATGATTTTGTTGGAGTACAATATGCTTAACTTCTTTATGTTGTTTTATTATCATTTTATATTGCTTATTTCAAAATTGTTATTATAAATAAATAATATTTTTAATTGTTGAAACAACTTCTTCCTATTTGTATTTACATGTGAATCAAAGAATCCTTCTTAGACAAATAGAATTTTTTATTAAGAAGAGTTGTAAAAACGGTTACATTGAAAAACGTAATTTAGTGTAATTTTAACTGCTTTTGATGACTAGTTACATTATTAAAAAACATGCTGAAGATTATCAATAATGAACTTGATAAAAATTTTTAAAGGTGTTCATTTAATCTCACAGATACAATAATAATTTATAAAAAAATAGATAATTATTTTTTTTAATTTACAATATTATACTCACTTTATTAATTTTTTTTTATAATTTTAATAGAGACTTCCCATTTGATATCAGTCTTATTAATTTCTATAAATGAATATTTTTCCAGTACATAAATAGTTAAGAAAAAGTTTAAACATTAAGTTTTTTTCAATACATAATATTTTTGCACACTCAATCTTATGTTACATTATATATAGGTAAACAACTAAAAACACCTTTAAGCACCATAAAACGTTCTTATTTATTTAGTCTATTGTACTAACTCATATCATAAAACCTTATGCTTTCTTTGTTTTCATAACAATAGATGCCAAATATTTTAAAATTTAATTTAGACTTTTCTCTAAACGCTATTTTTTAGTTATAAAACTTTAAGAAATTTTTTAACTATTAGTACAATTATATTTAAATATTTTTAAATGAACATGTAGCTTACTGAGATTGTTATTTTTATCATATATTTTTATTAATAGTATTCATTGTTAATATAATTTATTTATTTAAATTTTCTAGATATTGCATATTTTTTAATGAACTAATTGGTGTTATTGTAGATTAATCGTGTAGAAATGAAAATAGTTTATTTAAGCAAAACAAATACAAAATAAATGTATAAATCAAGACTACTCTTAACACAATTTGTTCAATCTTATATACTCTTATTTCTATACTTCTTTCCCATAACATCATTTTCTGATAAAATGTTATTGTTTTATCTTGATTGGATTTTGTTTATGCTTCTACAATCGTTTTCTTTCAATACATCTTATTCCTCCATTTTTTTAAAATATAATAATTATTTTTTTAGTTATATGACATTTTGAGAAAACATTACAACAAAATATATCTAGGGATTTAAATAACAATCAAGTTCCTGAGCGCTTGTGCATGATAAATCAGCTTTAAACAATGATTTTTTAAATAAAATATTAAAGGTATTGATGGTAAACTCGATCAAGATAAATTCTTTGGAAGTTAAAAATTTTTTAAGAAAACATTTAAGAAATTTCTTGACACTTTGTAACGCTCAAAATATGTTAAGTTAGTAAAGTTTTATCATAAGAGGTGTATTGTCAGAGAGAATCTAATTTTTGAAAAAGAATAACACTAAAAACTTTGCTTTACATTAAGAAATCTGTTTTTTAGTATAATAGGCTGTAAAATTTCATTATAAGCAAAACAAACTTTCCTTGATGTATCCTAATTGGTATTTTTCTACTTAAAAAGGAGGGGGAATGTTATACTAAAAAATCTAAATTTACTATATTACTTTTTTCAAACGTCTTTTATATTCTCTTAGTGTATTTTCTTTATTGAATGAATGTTTTGTTAAAATTCTTATAACTAAAAACTATTTATTTTTATTAGACATAATTATCCTTTGTTAGTCATTTACTTTTTCAAAAAATATGCATAGGATTATAATGCATTGGAAATTCCTACTAAAGAGGATGCTATAAGTAAATTATAAAACTTTTATGGAGGTGTTAAAAATAAATTTTTCATAGTTGTTGAATTTGATATCATAAAAGTGCAAAAAATATTTGGAAACTATGATGAACATTTATGTTCAACAATTAGAATTTTTGATGCTTTTAATAAAGAAAGGTTAATATTATTTGATGGTACATTTTAAAATGACTCTGTAGTTTTAAAGCATCTAATATTTTCATGATTTTATGAAAATAAAATAATTTACATCATTAAGTTATTCAAACCTAAGTATAAAATATTTTTATGTTTGTAAGATGCTTTAAAAAATGTATAATAAAAGTTTCGAAGAACTTATTTAACTAAAAAATAAATTATTTAAAAATTATGGTAACTTATGGTGATTGCATAAATTAGTATCTAATAGCTATAAATAGTTTTTTAGGAAAAAATAAAATTGATTTACGTATGAAAAATTATAGTTAGATCAATTATAGAGTTTAATAATTTCCCCTTGACATAATATATTCAAAGTTGGTACTGAGAATATTGATAAGATAAAAAATTTAAAAGACTTTATAGCTACTACTATTACGGAAGCTTGATTAATAAATATTCAAAAAAGAAAATTTTGCTCTTAATTTTATAAATTAAGTAATTACTTAATTTCTTTCTGTTGCCTTTTATTGATTTTTTTAATCTTTAGATAGTTTTTAAATAACTTTTTTTTTGATAGTTATTGGTCATTCAGGATAAACTACAAAAATAAATGGAATTGTTCATTTTAAATATGAATATGTCAAAAATACTTTCAAGGTTTTTGATAATAAAAAAGTGAATAATAACTACTCAAAACTTATTTAATAAATAGTTTTTTAATAAATAAAATTTTTGTAGTTAATCGATAAAAAATATGTTGTAAAATATTATTTTTATTTTAGAAATTTTAATATCAATTTGATTTTTTTAAAACCGATATTTTTACTATTAAAATAAATTTAAGCAAACAATTTTCGTCAGTTATTTGACATTTCTTAAGACTACTTTTGTTGAATTAATTTAAAGAAATAAATTGTTTTGGATTAATTCGATTTATGATAATGTTTATCGTTAAATATTATTTATATGCTAACAATATATGTTTTATATTTTTGACAAAACACAATTCACTTGTAGCATCTTAACGATTGTGTTTCCATTAAATAAAATCATTGAAATATTTTTTCCAAATAAAAATATCTAAATATTATTACAAAGACAATGTAAATTTACCTTCCAAAATTGAACTTTTGTTCACTATAACACATTTAGTTAAATTTATTGATCTTAAATGTATATTTCAGTAAATTACTCTTTGTTTTCAAATTTTTCAAAAGTAAATTAAAATGACTTTTTTAAAATTGAGAAGAACAATTCTACATTAAAGATATTTTTAAAAAATTATTAGATATTAGATTTTTTCAAAATTACTACGGTATTTAAGATAGATTTGGATTTGTTTCTTTAAATAATGCAGAAACGATAAATCTTTATTTTATATGATTATCATATCATACCTTTTTAATTTGTTCTTAGTCTAAACTACTAGCAAAAAGTTATTAACGTTAATTCCTAAAAAATAAAGTAATATATAATGTAACAATTAAAAAAATTTGCTTTTGTATAATTACTGCCATATAATTATTATTCAAATTAAAAATTTTAAATAATTCTAAATTTTTATTGTTGAAGGACCGATTACACAACTATCTAGTAATAAAAATCAAATTTTTTAATTGTATTTTCCTGTAGTAGTAAAAATTAGTAGAACAAAAAATATTGATTTGCTTTATTTTAAACGATCATATTGAAATAAATAAACCAGAAAAATTGAAATTGTTATTTCCCCCATATTACATGAAAAGGCAATATATTAAGTTGATCTAAAATATTACAAACGTCATTATTGCAGACACACTTCGAAAATGTCTAAATATCACAATAGCTTAATGTACTGTTTTATTTTCATTTAGAATAATTAAAATTCTTGTATTTTCAAAATTATATTTACAATTAGAAGAAATTTTACCTCTAGAAAATAAAGTGTTAATTTTAAATCGTGATTAAATCGTGAAAGTAATATGTATTTAGTGCAGTTCTAATATAAAATTATCAAAATTTTTTATTATATTGTAAATATATAAAAAATAATATTTTCTTCCTTATTTAGGTTTGTTTTTGATTAACTTGCTGAAAATTTTAATGTTTACATACATCATAAATTACTGTCTATTTGGATAATCTTTTTGAAATATCAATAGACCATTTTCATGCTAAAATTTAAGCTGAAAAATAACAATTAGATGTGTTAGCGCAAGAATAAAAAAAAAAAAGTGTTAATAAAAAACCTTAGATATTAAAATATTACAATGTTTATTTCCTTAACTATCTTCAAAAAATCTAATTAATGGTATGGAAAAAAAATAATTTTCAATTTTAACTAATTTAGTAATATTCTTCTACATTCCATCTTTAATGTTTATGCGCACATTGAACAATTCTAACATTTATGCTTTATTATAGAGTTTTATATTACTTCTCAAGGTATGTCTCAATAAATAATAAAATTCAATTGCAATAAAAATATTATATTATTTCTTAATACAATTACTTATTCAAAAAAAGTTTTAGACATGCGACTTAAAACTTTGACAATATTTCAATGAAAATTAAAAAGTAAAAGTTCTTGTGTTATTACTATTAAATTTGAAAAGTATCTTCTTTAATATTAAAATTTATCCAATTTTCATGTTAAATGTCTTTTTTATGTTTGCCGTTTTTACAATTCATTTCAGAAAATAAAATATTAAGATATTATTTATTAAACTGCTACGAATGAAATTTTAACAATTAAATTTTTCTAAAACAATGAGTCGTCACAATTATATAAGAATTGTTTTACATTACAAAATGGTAATCAGCTTTTTATTTAACACAATCAAATAGTGTCACATTATAGTATTATTTTTACTCATATATCAAAATTAGTTTTTTATTACAACGTTTATTTCCATAAATATATAATCTTGTTTAATTTATTATTAGTTCTTCAAAAAAGTATTTGTTTTCTTTATACATAAAAATGTCAAATTTAATATTTTTTTCTCTTTTGATTTAATTATCTTAAAACAATGATTATCCTAGAATAAAAAAATTATTTAATGAAGATTATTAATTTTAGTATTAGTTACTATATCTATTATCATAGAAGAATTAGTAATATTTTGTATCTGTCGCGCTAATCGAGTCTCTCAACATTATGGCAACTTCAAATCATTACAATACTTATTTTTTTTAAATAATGATTGATTTTGGAAAGAACTTTAAACTGCTTGACACTCTTTTATCTAAACAGAATTTTAATAGGAATATTGATTAATGAGCATCTGTTAAAGAAGCTGTTGATCAATTTTCAACAGAACATTGTGTAAATAACAATAATTTTTAAAAAAATATTATTATCAGTTGATAATAAAGGTGGTCGGTACGACATGTTAGTGAATTGAGATTTTAATGATAAGGTTACAAGTGAATTATATAATATATTGGAGAGTGAGAAAATTAACCCACTAGAAGTCTACATAAAAAACTCTATACTATTAGAAAAATTTAATTCTGGAAATTGTGCTCTAACATTTTAAGCATAAACTTAAATTTAACACTACATAAGAAAATTACTAGAGTATTCAATAAACTTAAATCAAAAAAATTATTTATTAACATATTTATCGCTTTTATATCGTATGGTGACAATGCTAAACATTAAAAAGTAATAATAAGAACTCCACCGAAATGTTTTATAAAAATGTTCTGCTTTATGATTTTAGAGTGACTATATTATTTTCCAATAGTCATGTTGAGGTTCCATTGATGAAAATATAGAAGAAACTAAGAAGTTTAAATTTAGTTTAACAACCGCAGAACTTTTGAAAAATTGTGTTACTGGCTTTAATATCTCTAGTATCCCATTAAAATATAACTGTGTTAATAAATTTCTAGTTGATCTTGTTTACTTACATTTGTTCGCTACTTTGGTAATTTACTTCATTTAAGAAAAAAAAATAAATATTTAAAAAAAAGGTTTCAAAAATGCGTTCAATTTTTGATATTTGGAAAAAACAATAAGTATACTAAGTATTAGTGGAATTTTGATTCAATCAATTATCACTAAGGCTATTTTATAAACGACTGTTCATATGTAATAAAAAGCTATGTTTATTTTTGCTTTCTTGATAATGAATATAAATTGAAAGAATTGATTGTTACTAACTAACTTAATGAAAATATGGGATGTTTTTTAGACTCACTTTTGAAACTTTAAATTAAAGTTTGTACCATTCTTAATGCTTTTCAAACTTTGTGTAAGTTGTTAAGTGATATTTTAAGATAATTATTTTTTCTGCCAAATCTTAAAAAGTAGCTTATCTAATAGCTTTAAGTTATTAAATCTTTAATAAAAGAGGTTCTGAATTTAATTCTAATAGTCCCTTAAGATTTTTATTTAAATTTCATAATTAATAAAATAAAAAGTTTCTTGAATTCTGCAATAGATTATATATTTGTGATGTAAAAATGCAAATTTAGTATAAATTTTATACTATATTAAATTATAAATTTCACATTTTTATCATTATTATTTCTTTGTCTTCTGATATTTATTATATTCATTTATAGAAAGAAAGAATGTTACATTTATTTTATCTTAAAGCGAATTATAAAATTTGATGAATTGAAAAAGTTTTTAGTTGATTTTTGTTAGGTTAGAAAAGGGAGGTCGTATTTTGCGAATTGTAATATTACCCTAAATAGTCATCCAAATAAAACTTTATAATAAAAATCATAAAAATTTTATCTTTATTTTAATTATAGATATTAAGAGACAAATAAATTAAATTTACTGTGAGAGTAACTTTGATAGTAGCAAGCTATCTGATTAATCCTCCGAATATAATTAATAAAATTAGTTAAGTACAAATAATTTTTATTTAATGAAATAATTAATTGTGATATGGCAAGTCTTCACTTTATTGCTTAAGTGAACCAAAATTTATTTATTACAATTATGTAGATTTTTTATTACTACATTTTTCATCTCTTATATAAGATTTTAAATAAGAAACCATTAACAAATGATGAATGAAATTTATGTGTTTGTTCCTTTGGTTGACATAGAAAATTTCTATAAAAAATTTAAATTTTAATCAATTGTGTTAATGATAAGTTTGGAATCTTTTTACTATAAATTCACTTAAAACCTAATTTTGTATTCTTGATTCATTGGAATATTATCTGCTTATTAAAGTTTCTTTTAGAAAATATATCTTTTTTGTTTCATTTTTAAATCATAAATTTCAAGAAATATATTATTATTTTAAAAATGTTATGTTTTAAGTAATGAAGATTTTTTACATTGTATCATAAATATTATGATTGATTTTTTAGTTTAATATGTCTTTTTACAAATATTTTATCCATTTTCCATTAATTTTGTATATAACATTTTTGATTCTTATATGGGATATAATCCATAATTTAAAATAATTAAGCAAAGTAATAGCATCTAAATAAAATTTTAGTCTTTAGTAAAAAAAATAAGTAGTAAAGTTGATAATTATCTCATATAAAAGTACCAATATTGTTTTTTAAAACGCTTAAGAATGTTGAAATTTCTAGAATAGAAAACAATTCACATATTAAAAAAATGATTTACACCTTATAAACAAACACTTTCAGCTTTTTCTTAGAACACTACTTTTTTAACAATATTTTAGTTGATTTTATAAATTTTTTCTTTCTATATTATAAAAATCTATTTTTTATGTTTTACTTTCAATAGCATAATAAAAAAAAGCTAATGTTGGTCAATTATTTAACTAAACGTGCCATAAGGTTCTTTTGCAAAATTATATAAATTGTCTTGTTGACCGTTATAGTTTATTTGTTGCTTAACATATAAATCTTCCAAACGCTGATCTAAAGATAAATGAAATAACATTTGTGGCTATAGTAAAAGAAAAAATTTACTGAGATTTTAAAATAACTTATTAGTTAATGGCTATTCCTTATATATCACATTCAAAACAATTTACAATTTTGTAACAATTAATTAACAATTATTTATAATTAATGTATACTTTATAATGACAAAAATTTTTAACAAAAATATGCTTTTTAGTGTTAATTACAAGTTAATGTTAATTTGATGAAATAAAAATTACTTAGCTATAAATTTTATTATTTGATTCACTAATACTTTTGTTAGACATAAATTTTATTTAAATCGTAAATTTATTTGATGTTGAAGTTCATTATATAATAAAAAAAAAATTATAAAAATCAATCAAATATAATTTATTTGTTATTATAAAAAATATTTCAATATACTAAATTACTTTTCACTATTAAAGTTCTTTATCATGCATCTGTGAATAAAACTAAATTACATTTTTAGAAGAAATATTGTAAATATAATGTCTTTAAATAATAGAATTTTAAAAAATTAATTACTTGTTCAATGTTAAACTAATACATTTTTTATAATATAAAAATAAAAAGTTTGATCAAATAGACATAATGATTTTATATAAATGATTATACCTGCACATAAGTGGTAAAATCTAAAGTATTTTATGGATTGATATCAAACTTATACTTTTTATGGTAGAAGATTTATCTATATTTAAAAAAGTAGGTAACATATGTCGCATTTTCAGCTTTCTTTTTTCAATATTTCATAATGTCACCAATTATCATAACCAGCAATATTAGTTTTAATAATTTTGAAAAAAAAGTGTCAATCCATCTAGTAAAGGTAAATATTTTTTTATTCATTGAAAATTCATTTTTATTCTTTATTTTTAACAGTTCTTTAATTTTTATAAAAATATCTTCACAATGCAATTCAGAGTCAATATTTGTATTTCAAAATCTATAATTATAGGTATGCATTACATTATTATTAACTTTTAAAAATGATAAAATAACATTGTTTCTCAAATTATCATTAATTTCCAATAAACTTTTTATATACTATTTAATATTATTCTCATAATTTTCTGTTGTAGTATATTTTCAATAAAGTCTCTCAAAAGTAACAATAACATTTTTACTTATTATTTTTAAGGCTTTCATACTACTAAGTTTCTTTTTTTTGATATTTAAAAAAAGTATCCAACATTTTTGAGGAGATCAAAAAGTATATATAAACCGCGATTCATTTCATCAGAATATTTTGATTTACGTCCTTTTTAATGTTAAATCAAACATGATGTTAATTGAAAAACAACTTTTAGTATGAACTATTAGAATAATATTCAAAAATTTATTAAAATAGTAATGTTAGATATTTTCATTGAGAAATTTCTGAAATAATCAAATTTTCTACAAACATGTTGTTTATAATTATCATAGTGTGACAATTCAATATATAACTGTCATACATGTTAACCATGTATTAAATTTGAAATATAAATCTTATCCTTATCATATTTTTTTTATAATCACTGTATTTTTGAGTACTTTAGGTTTGACCAGTTTAGATGAATTTTAACTTAATGTTAATTTGTTAATAATATATTTTTAAAACACGTTTCTTGATAAAGTATACCAATTTTAAACATTGAGACAAGCAAAAATCTAATTCGTACTATTTATGTGCTTAAAAAACACCCCTAAATGATATATTAACACATAAAAAACATAATCTTTATATCTTCACTCTGAGTATTTTTATGGTTTCTGAAAGTCTTCAACCATCACTGCATCTCTCAAAAATAAAATTATGAAGTCATGACAATATTAAGTTTACAATGTATCATCAGAAGTATACTATTATTTCATTACATGAATGTCTAATGATCCCTATTTTTAATTTAAAAAACAAATTAAAACATTAATAAATAATTTTATTGTAAATCTATACACTACAAAAATTTTATACAATAATGTTAACTAAACTATGCAATTATCATACTTATTGTAATTATTAATCCCAAGATTATACTAACCATAACTCCAATCTTATTTGTAGAATTTTCACTATTATTTGTCTGAAAAGTTTCAAATTTTTGTGATATTGAAACTTTTTCATTAAATGCATCATAGACGCAGACTAGTGTTCCACTTGGATTTTTATCCGTGACAACAACAAACCCTTCTTCCAACCTAAATCTTCCAATATTTATACCTCTTTGATGGACAAGGTTTACAATTGTTGTTTTATCTTTATTAAATACAATACCTTTGAGATGAGAGTAAACATTTGTATTAAATGAACAATTTGGTTTAAAATTCAAATGATCATAGGAATATTTAACAGTAGGGAGAATTTTCTTTTTAAAATCAACATCTATTCCAACAGTCATATGTTGCTTAACAATTATTTCACCACCTATACAATTATCACAATGGTAAGTGAAACTTACAATTGTTGGTTCTTTTAAAGTAATAACTCTTTCATTAAACTTAATAACTTTTTCTATATCTTCCTCAAACCCTTCTGAACTGTTCCTTTTTGATAAGTCCAAATAAGAGAGAGTTATATCCTCATATTTAAAAAAATGAGGTTGATTAGTAATGCCATTGTATACCAAACTGATATTAAATGTCCAAGGAAAAGCAGGTGGTTTAGCAATCCACAATTTTTTATTTTTTGAGATAATCCCTGTATGTTCATCATTGTCTATCCTAAAAATTGGAGGAGGATGACAAGGCTGTATTATACCAATCGGCTCTAGGAACTCAATATCTTCAGAATTAACCTCGTTACCATTGAATGTAACCAATGTATCTCCTTTATACACTTGTGGATGTTCGGAATTAAATTCTCGATAACCCGTTCTTGCACCAAACACAATAGTTCTCTCCGAAATACTGGAATTGTATATCTTTTCTGTATGAGAGTGTAACATAATATTTATATCTTTTTCTCTCTTTATATTTAATTTTTGTTTTTTACTACGTTTAATCAAGTGGTTCCATTCCGTAATAAGATTAGTTTTATTATCCTTATAAACATTGAGACAGTTAATTACTTTTATTTTTTGAAATTTCAAAATAATATAAATTCTCCAATGATGTTGATTTCCATGTACACTTTTAATACTTAATGATTCTTTTTCATTATCATCAGATCTCATGTAAACAGCATTATAAGATATTATATCTGTACCTGGCTTAAAACGTGGAACTATATGCTCATCTGGACATTTGATAGCGATTATTTCAGTATTACTCATAACACTTTGCTCTCTTGGCAAACTGTCTTGATAGGTATCATTCTCAGAATAATATTTAAATTGTTTTTTATAATCATCAGATCCATGTAAAGAACTTATATATATGGAGTACACGGCCAATACCCAAAGAAGCTTGAGTGATTTATTCATACCATCAAAATACAAACCATACTCTTTATGTAAAAACTATTTCTATTAATAAAAAAAATACAATAAATATTTGAATATAGACGGAATTAATTTAAATGTCACTTATTTTTTCAATAAATTATAGCATAATCATTTTGTACTTCAAATAAATTTTGCATGACAATTATAGAAAATATTTTATAAAATTCAATTAATTGTAATTTTTATGGTGAAGTATAAAAAGTGAATATTTCTTTTTTATCATCTCCCAAAGATTATTTTTTAGTTTGTCTTTTCTGTGCTTACGATTCATCATACATAGAATTATATCCTTTAACAAGTAAACAGACGATATAAAGCAGTTTTATCTCCTTGAGTTCAAGAAATTTAAGTATTTACTTTCATATAAAACATAATGGTTTCTTCATGACACTTATCAAGATTCATTTCTGTATCTACACAAATTAATTTATCTATAATCCAATAATAATACTTTCCAAATTGCAAGTAACTACTTTCTTATGTCTGTAAGTATTCTAAAGTACTGTACAAGTACAATCAACTGAAGATCTCCATAAGCTAGAAAAATATTGGTTTCAGTTTTAAAAAATTTATACAAATGATTTCATTTTCTCAAAATAGTTTACTAAAAAAGATGGAACAAAATAGAAAAATTAAAGTAGCGATAACATTCACAGACTTTCTCAGGAAAGCTTATATAAATATGCATAAACTCAACCAAACATTTTGGTACCCATAAAGTATAACAAAGAAGTATAAAAATTATAAGCAAATGAAAGTTAAAAAAAGTGATCCTTCATTATATAACAAACAGTCATCTTGTAAAAGGGAGTTGGCCTTTCTGTCAAACTTTACTTTATAAACTCTTCTCCTAGCTTAACTTTACTTGTGCATTTATTATGTTGTATCGGACAAATTTCAATGGGAAATTTGGTACAACCAAAAGTTTTTGTTAACTTTACTTTTTATTTAGATTATAATTTGATCAAAATTAGGTTCTATTAACTAAGGATCCCTTTAGTATTAGGTACCTTTAAGTATACCGATAAATTACAAGGATACAAACTTCAGGGATGAATTCAAAGCTTTTGATCAGCAGGTGCATCTTCAAGGCAATAACTGTTATTTAGGAATAATCAAAGGATGTAGGAAAGCGGTTAATAAAAGGAGTTGTAGATTCAAGAAAACAGTGATATCAAATATGATGATTAATAAAAATAAATTACTAATTTTGTATATTATTTTATTTAGTAATTCAATATTGAATAAAAATTTGTTTTTCCTAGCTTTTTCTATTTTTTCTAGTAAGAATATGTATAACATTGGCATCTTATATTTTTACATTTATTCTCAAGTAAGTTGGATACTCTAAAATATGAATTATTTGTAATTAAAATTATCAAAGACCTTTATAACAAATTTTATGTATTTAAGATTTTATTACAAAATTATATATGTACATTGTTTACAAATTTATTCGTTGTCAATCGATAAACATTATACCTATAATAGAAAGAAGCAATGAGAGTAAATTTGTCTTTAACATTATTCGGAGAGAAGACCACTTTCAAAAATTTTTTTATTAATAAGATTCGGAACTCTCCTTAAATGTTTTAAACAAAATATGAAAAAATTAATATACAATAATTCGAGTATATTCTAAAGTACAACATTGATATGAGGATTTCTTCCAAAATGCTACGCTATTAAATCGTTTTATTCCTTAAATTAAAATCACATATACTTTAAATGTTTTTTTTTCCAATATATAAATGTAGTTTCTGTTGATTTTCATAGTAATTACGTTGTAAAAGTCCCTTTTAAGTACGAGAATATGGTTTTACAAGCTAAGGATAAAGTTTGCTACTTTAATTTTTTAAATTCTCCACTTATAACTGCGAATTTCAATGCCACTAATTGTTTTTTCTTGAAAAATATATGCAAAAACTTCCAAGAAATTACTTTAAATTCTAATTTTTGAATGTTCTTCAAATCTACAAATTATTTCAGCCAAAGGACAAACTATTCTTCTCATCTCGAGAATCATTTATGTAATTTTCTATTAAAAAAACGTTTGCAGCTTAATATATTGTATTTCCAAGAAATATATGATGATTCATTGAAGATTGTTTAAGTATAAGTATCTTATAAAATTCATAGTAAGAAGGTTTCAAGGATAAACTAAAAAATATTATTAATAAAATATTCTTAAGTTAATGTATTTAAAGTTAAATGCATGGGCTTCGGATAATAATTTAAGTATTAACATTCTTTTAAAAATTTATTTAACCAATTAGATGGTTTGAATTCAATAGTACTTTTCAAAGGAATCTTTAACTTTCTATATCGAAGTATTAATCAATTTATTATCATATACTTTGGAGGAAATAAAATTGAGATAAAGTATAATAAAAAACTTTTTTAGTTTTAAATTAGCCATTTTCATTATTCTTCCTCTCTCTATGTTAGAAGAAAATGTTTGCAATGTTTATTTTTTAATATTTTAAAACAAGAGCAAGATTTATACTTATGACAAAGTAATTTGAATAAATATTTTAGATCATAAAAATTCTGTGAAAAAGCAAAAATTTTATATGTTCATTTAAATACATATATTTTATCGTAAATAATAAAATCTTTTACACTTATTCGCCATTATCATTCATTAATGTGTTAGCACATTTTTGTGGTATCACTATTACGTTCTATTTAACAAAAAATTTGTGAATTAATATTTCCAAATATTAAATCTATTTTTTTACGAATATTTTTGCTATATTCTCCTGATATACTTCTTTTAGGAGAAATTAGGGATATAGTTACAGCGCCATAACTACCTTTCCTACTGATACCACATCCAACTTTATTAGACAATGTCGAAACTTTTCTGACAAAATTCCGAGGAACAGTTGTTTCAAGTTCACTATAATTGATATTGTCTTCTCCAATAGTCTAATCGGATATCGCAATATAATTATATAATGATTTTGCGATATAGATTAAAGCTCTATATAAAATACATTTAATGATAATCTCTTTTTTAATTGTTTTCGCAAAGTAATTAGCAGGTTTCTGGGGTTATTTAGTTAATTTAGTTTTAACGGCAATTTTTGGTGCTCAAAACATTTTACGTATATCGTTAATATCATTTATTAAATGTTAAATACTAATAAAAGAAATATAATCAACTCACTTGAAATTTCAATTTGGTAAATTTTTCAGGTTTTGAATTATTATTTTAAGGTTTTTTAGAATGTATTTTGCTTGGGTTTTTTTTTCTTGAAACTTTTTTTGCTTCTTTTTACTTTTACTAGCTTGTCGTTTGTTTAGATATTCAAATTCTATGACTTCAGCTATAGAATAAATTATTGTATCACGCTTCTCAAATTTCTTTAAGGATTCATTGTTTTGTGTTGAATTTAATGGCAAAATATCATCATTTTTTACACTATTTCTAATACTTGATATTGAAAAATCAGTTTACATAAATTACTAAATGTACAATAATAATAACCATAAAAAATATACATTTTTATTTCACAGAACTCCAAAGAAAAGTTATCTTTTATTGCTTCCATTAATTATTTAAAAATAAAAAAATTATTATACAATTATTAAAAAGCAGGTATTCAATCATTTCAATAGAAAATTTGTATAAAACAATATTAAGTACTACAAGTTATCACCTTTTTATCTATAATTTTTTATGTTTAAACAAAATTGATATATCTTTTTATATCCTAAATTTTAATGAAAACTCTCACAATAATAATATGAAAATAAGGCATTATATGTCATTTTTAAATGCGAAATGATACACTTTTTAAATCACTCTAAAGTATTTATTAATAGATTCTTGTAATGCTTGTCTAATTGTAAGTTTATTAAATTGTCAAAACTGTATTTTCTCATGCGATTTACACCTTAAATGATCGAATGGTTATATTATTTGGTAATTTTACAAATATACTATTGACACAATGATAAAAAACATATAAGAGAAATCTTTTATTCTAGTTAGAAACAAAATTTTCAGGCTATTAGATAAATATCATTTTTAATTTATAAAATTATTAATAATAAACAATGTAATCTATGATATTCAAATGAAATTCGGTAACAAATTCAAAATTGCTAAATAATAAACAATATGATGACAAAGCACTTTATTCAAACGATAAAAATTTAATCAATAAATGTTAATATCAATTCTTTTTATCTCCACGGTTTGATAGTTGAAATGTTGTAATCCATCCAAAGTAATCGTTGAAGGCAAGTTGTGAAACCTAAAAAGAAAAAAGATAAAGAAGATAAATGAAAAGAAAAAAGATTAAAGAATATCCTCAAGAAACGAAAGAAAATTGTCCCTTCATATAAAAGACTCCTCAATCACAATTAAATTACGTGAATTAAGGATACTAATTAAGGAGTATAAAAGGGACAATAACCATATCCAGAAATAAGTTAGTTAGCCAAAGAATTAGGGTATAGTGCTATTATCTTCATATCGCTTGCCTATTTATATATTGTTTTTTTATATATAATAAAAACCTTCACCTATGTCTTACAGTTGTTAATTTTTCCAAGGATATTTACACCCAAATTTATTGCATGTTGGACGAGGAAATTCTATACGACCTTGAATGGTTGAAAAAGAGTAGACAGCAACAACAGCTAAGAAATAAGTACTGAATTTCATATTGAAACTTTTTGAAAGTGTGATTTTGAAGGAAAATTTCACTTACTTTATACTAATTTCAGATCATTATAAATTCGAATATTGATAAACGCTGGCAATTATTTGAATGATCAAATAGAAATAAATGCAAGTTTCAAAGACTGTTAATGACTATTTCATATGGAAATTTATGGATAACACATTTTCAAGAACATTATTATCATATTTTTATAAATAACATAAAGTTTCTATTTATTTAAAAAAATTTTTTTAATAATTCAAATAAAAAATAAATCTTATTATGTTTCTACATTTATAACAAAAGTTTCAAACAGAGTATGCAGTTTGATCTAGAATTTTAATCGGATCTTTAAATATATCATGCGAAATAAATTAAGCTTTAAAATGAAATTTGAATCATGAAAAATATCAAGCCAAGAAAATGTTACATCTGTTCAAATTATAAAAGAAAACTGTAAAGGAAACTACATACTGTTTTTAAAACTTTTGTCATAAATTTAGAAGCACAATAAGATATCTTTTTTATCTGAATAACAAAAAAAATTTCTATAAATATATAGATATTTTATGTCATTCATAAAAATATGATAATAACGTTCTGGAAAATGCGTTATTCATAAATTTCCATAATAAATAGCCATTAACAGTCTTTGAAACTTGTATTTATTTCTATTAAATCATACTAATAATTGTCATTATTTATCAATATTCAAATTTATAATGATCCGAAATTCATATAAAATAAGTGAAATTTTTCTTCAAAATCACACTTTCAAAAAGTTTCAACATGAAATTTAGTACTTGCTTCTTAGCTGTTGTTGCTGTTTACTCATTATCAAATATTCAAACTGTTGCTGGCTGCCAACGAGACCCGTGTCCCCGATATTTCCCAAGATCACCACGATAATTAAAAATAATTAACAACTGTAAGACATAGATGAAGATTTCCTTTTATATAAAAAACTATATAGAAATAAGTAAACAATATAAAGATTATAGCACCAAATCCTAATTCTTTAGCTAACTAACTGATTTCTGGATATGGTTATTGTCCTTTTTATACTCTTTAATTATTATCTTTAAATCCGTGATTTAATTGTTTTTAGGAGTTTTTTATGTAAAAAGCCAATTTTTTATAGATTTTTAGGAATGTTCTTTAATTTTTTTTTATCATATATCTTCTTTTATATCTCTTTTTTTAGGTTTCACAACTTACCTTCAACAATTACTCCGAATGGATTTCTGCACTTTCACTACCAAATTGTGGAGATAAAAAGAATTCATATTAATATTAGTTAATTGAATTTTTATCGTTTGAATAAAATCCTTTATCATTATATTGTTTTTCATTTATTAATTTTGAATTTCTTGGAAACCTTCCTTTAAATATCATAGGTTACATTGTTTATTATCATTTATTTTTAAATTAATAGCTGAATCAAAAATAAAAATTTTTGACAAATTTAATATGCTTTTAAAATTATATTTACATTTTGTTCATGTTTCAATTTGAAAATAAATTTAGATTGTTTTTAGTATGAATTCATTTATCATAAAAGTATCGTCGTTTCTGATCTTTGAATATCTATTTTTTTTAACTAAATTATTATTGAAAAAGTTGTATCGTTTAATTTTAATGTAAATTGCGATTTGTTTTATTTGTTAAAAGTAAAAATCCTTCCATTATTGATGTATGTAACGCTATAGGAAATATCTTACATTTATCAATCAATATGTAATGATATTTTGTGTAGTTTTTGACAGTATTTTAACACCATAGACGACGCTACTTCTCTAACAGTGAATTCATAATATAAGAATCAAAAATTGTTTTTATACTTTCCCATGAGTAAAATTTGAATGTAGTTAAAAAATATTGAATCTCCAAAAATTTTAATTTTTTATTCGGTTATTATTTATAAAATAGTTGGTAATAAAAATGTAATCTATGATATTCAAATGAAAGCAGGTAACAAATTCAAAATAAAAAAATAAAAAACAATATAATGATAAAGGATTTTATTCAAACGATAAAAATTCAATTAATTAATATTAATATGAATTCTTTTTATCTCCACAATTTGGTAGTGAAAGTGCTGAAATCCATCCAAAGTAATAGTTGAAGAAGAGTTGTGAAACCTAAAAAGAAAAGAGATCAAAAAATGTATGAATAGAGAAAAAGATTAAAGGACGTTCCTAAGAAACTAAATAAAATTTGCTTTTCTTATGAAAGACTCCTAAATCACCATTAAATCACGTTAAATAAATATGCTAATTAAAGACTATAAAAGGAAACAAAAGCCATCACCAGCATTCAGTTAGTTTGTTAGAGAATGGGGTGTGATGTTTTAATCTTTCTATAAATTAATTTTTTATATTGTAATTTATATAAAATAAAGTCTTCATGTATGTCTTACTTTTGTTATCTAGGTCGAAATATTGGTAAATCTTTAAAATTGGGACATGGGCTCACAGCGCAACCGGCAACAGCTTGAATAATTGATAATGAGTAAACAGCAACAACAACCAAGAAGTAAGTACTAAATTTCATGTTGAAACTTTTTGAAAGTGTGATCTTAAAGGAAAATTTTACCTTTTTTATATAAATTTCAGATCATTATAAATTCGAATATTGATAAACCATTGCAATTATTGGAATGCTTTAATACAAAATAATTACAAGTTCCAAAGAATATTAATGGCTATTTATTATGGAAATTTATGAATAACGCATTTTCCAGAACGTTATTATCATATTTTTATGAATGACATAAAATATCTATATATTTATAGAAATTTTTTTGTGTTTCTTGATTTATAACAGTAGTTTCAAAATAGTTTGCTCGAGAATTTTTAATGGATCTTAAAATAAATCATAAGAAATAAGTTAAGTTTTTAAATGAAATATAATCATGAAAAATATCAAGCTATGAAAATGTTACATTTGATCAAATTATTATAGAAAACTGTAGAGAAAACTACATACTGTCTTGAAACTTCCGTTATAAATTTTAAAACATACACACAGAAATTATTCTATCTCAAAACATGGTACTTAAATAAGTTTTGAGAAGATAGAATTTTTTATATTCAATTAAATAACATAAATTATTTTGAATAAATATTTAAATTTTCTAAAAATTCTATCTTTCTCAAAATATTCAAAAAAAAAAGTTGATTATCACAAAATTATTAAGCGATAAAATTTAACGGAAAATTAATCTACATTTTAAAAATTGCCTACATTGTTTATGAATTGAAAAAGTTTAAATTTTCTAAAGATTTATATTCAAATATTTAGAGACTTTTTACTTATCTGGGTAACATTTACAAGAGTCAATTTTAATTGAAAGATCTTTTTCGTATCTGTATTTCATTTATAATAACAATTTGTATTAAAAATACTACTTTTTTAAATAAAAATTATGTAGACCCAAAGTATTTAATTTCTCTCTAGTTAAATGGTTAATTCAGAGAAACGACCTACTTGTTTGCAGAACATTATTTCAGGTTCACTAATCTTCATCAATCTTCATTAATATTTATTAATGTTCTTTCATTGTTTTTTAGTTATTTCTTTTTATTAATAGCAAAAGAAGTTTTAATTTTTTGAATTTTTGCTTCATCATATACTTTTTTAAGATAAACAATTTTTCTATTCAAATGTTGATACATAAAAGAAATCAATATGACACCCTATTAACACTAAAATTTCAAATAAAAGAACAGAAGAATTAAACAATTGAAATTTATTTCGTCAAATTATTAACTCTTGCGTCGTTTGAATAATTGCAACGTGTTTTCGTGCAAATTAATTTTAAAAATTCTATCCTCTCAATTTAAATTTAAGCAGTAAATTATTATATCTACACAATTTTATATTTTTGTAAAAAATATCTATTTTAGTAGAAAATTTAAATATAAAATATTTAAAAAAGATTCTATCTAATCAAATGCGACTTGTGCAATTTTTATACTTAAATATATAAAATTGTATGTTTTAGGATAGAAAAATTCCTGTGTGTAATTAAGATTCATATTTTTATTTAAATTAATAAAAAAATTTCTATAAATAGATAAAAATTTTATGTTATTCAAAAAAATATGATAATAACGTTCAGGAAAATGCGGTATCCATAAATTTCCATATGAAATAGTCATTAATAGTCTTTGAAACTTGCATCTATTTCTATTAAATAATTTCAATGATTTCCATGGTTAATCAATATTCGAATTTATAATGATCTGAAATTCGTATAAAATAAGTGGTGTTTTCCTTCAAAATCACACTTTCAAAAAGTTTCAATAACTCAATATGAAATTCAGTTTTTATTTTGTAGCTATTATTGCCGTTTATTCTTTTTCAACCATTCAAGCTAAATCCAAATGCCCTCCCACCTTTCTTCTTTGTAATTAATGGTGAAACAGAATAATAAAGGTAAGACAAAAAATGAAAATTTTATTACATATAAAATGTACAATATAAAAATAAGCAATTAATGGAAGATTATGGCACCATACCCCAATTCTTTAGCTAACTAACTAACTGCTGGTGATGACTTTTGTTCCCTTTTATACTCTCTAAATAGTATCCTTAATTAACGTGATTTAATAGTGATTTAGGATTCTTTCAAAAGAAAAGCAAATTTTCTATAGTTTCTTAGGGACGTCCTTTAATCCTTTTCTCTATTCATACATTTTTTGATCTCTTTTCTTTTTAGGTTTCACAACTCTTCTTCAACAATTACTTTGGATGGATTTCAGCACTTTCACTACCAAATTGTGGAGATAAAAAGAATTGATATTAATATTAATTAATTGAATTTTTATCGTTTGAATAAAGTCCTTTATCATTATATTGTTTTTTATTTATTAATTTTGAATTTCTTGGAAAACTTCCTTTGGAATATCATAGGTTACATTGTTTATTTTTAATTTAATAATTGAATCAAAAATTTAAACTTATGACAAAGTTAATATACTTCTATAACTATATTTTAATTTTCCTTATGAAAAAGTATAAAAACAATTTCTGATTCTTATATTATGAACTTACTGTTAGAAAAGTAGAGTAGACTATAGTATTAAAATACCGTCAAAAAACTACACAAAATATCATTATATATTAAATGATAAATGTAAAATAATTCCTATAGCGTTACATACATCAATAATGGAAGGATTTTTACTTTTAACAAAAAAAACAAATCGCAATCTACATAAAAATTAAGCGATACAATTTTTTCAATAATAATTTAGTTTAAAACGATAAATATTCAAACACAAGAAACGACGATACTTTTATAATAGGTGGATTCATAAAAAAAGAATCAAAATTTATTTCCAAAATTTACCATGAACAAAGTGTAAATATAATTTTAAAAGCATATTAAATTTGTCAAATATTTTTATTTTTGATTCAGCTATTAATTTAAAAATAAATGATAATAAACAATGTAACCTATGATATTTAAAGGAAGTTTTCCAAGAAATTCAAAATTAATAAATGAAAAACAATATAATGATAAAAGATTTTATTCAAACGATAAAAATTCAATTAATAAATATTAATATAAATTCTTTTTGTCTCCACAATTTGGTGGTGAAAGTGTTGAAATCCATCCAAAGTAATCGTTGAAGGCAAGTTGTGAAACCTAAAATAAAGATATAAATAAAATATATGAAGAGAAAAAAATCTAAAGGACATTCCTAAAAAAACTATGGAAAATTGGCATTTTACATAAAAACTCCTAAAAACAATCAAATCACGGAATTAAAGATACTTATTAAAGGGGACAAAAGTCATATTCAGAAGTCAATTAGTTATCTAAAGAATTTGGGTATAGTGCTCTAATCTTCATGATGTTTGCTTATTTTTATATTATACTTTTTATATATAATAAAATTTTTATCTATGTCTTACTGTTGTTAATTCTTTGAATTTGAATGCGGCATACACCTTCGGTTTCTGCAACCGGCAACAGTTTGAATAGTTGATAATGAGCAAACTGCAACAACAGCTAAGAAATAAGTACTGAATTTCATATTAAGTTATTGAAAACTTTTTGAAAGTGTGATTTTGAAGGAAAATTTCACCTATTTTATAAGAATTTTAGATCATTATAAATTCTAATATTGATGAACCATGACAATTTTTTAATATAAATAGAAATAAATACAAGTTCCAAAGACTATTAATGACTATTTAATATGGAAATTTATGGATAATACATTTTCCAGAACGTTATTATCATATTTTTATAAACAACACAAAATTTATATTTATTTATAGAATTTTTTTTTGTTAATTAAAAAAGAAAAATGAATATTAATTATGTTTCTAAATTTATAACAAAAGTTTCAAGACAGTATGTAGTTTTCTCTACAGTTTTCTATAATAATTTGATCAAATGTAACATTTTCATAGCTTGATATTTTTCATGATTATATTTCATTTTAAAACTTAACTTATTTCGTATAATATATTTCAGAGACCACTTAAAATTATCGAGCAAACTATTTTAAAACTTCTGTTATAAATTTAGAAACACAATAAAATTGTTTTTTTATTTGAATTAATAAAAAAATTTCCATAAATAGATAGAAATTTTTTGTTACTCATAAAAATATGATAATAATGTTATGGAAAGTGCGTTATCCATAAATTTTCATATAAAATAGTCATTAATAATCTTTGAAACTTATATTTATTTTGTATTAAATCATTCTAATAATTGTCATCGTTTATCAATATTCGAATTTATAATGATCTAAGATTCGTATAAAATAAGTGAAATTTTTCTTCAAAATCACACTTTCAAAAAGTTTCAATATGAAATTCAGTACTTATTTCTTAGCTGTTGTCGCTGTTTATACTTTTTCAACTATTCAAGATGTAGCTGGTTGCAGAATGTTTGGTTGTCACACGCGTCCAAAGGATTAACAACAGTAAGACATTAATGAAAATTTTATTATATATAAAAAGTACAATATAAAAATAAGCAATTAATAGGAAGATTATAGCACCATACCCCAATTCTTAAATTATCTAACTGAATTCTAGATGTGGCTTCTGTCCGCTTTTATACTTTTTAATTATTATCTTTAATTCACGTGATTTGATTGTTTTTAGGAGTCTTTCATAAGAAAAGCAAATTTTCTATAGTTTCTTAGAAATGTCCTTTAATCTTTTTCTCTCTTCATATATCTTTTTTATCTCTTTATTTTAGGTTTCACAACTTACCTTCAACAATTACTTTGGATGGATTTCAACACTCCCACTCCAAAATCGTGGAGATAAAAATAATTGATATTAATATTTATTAATTTAATTTTTATCGTTTGAATAAAATCCTTTATCATTATATTGTTTTTTATTTATTAATTTTGAATTTTTTGGAAAACTTCCTTTGAATATCATAGATAACATTGTTTATTATCAACTATTTTTAAATTAAAAACTGAATCAAAAATAAAAATTTTTGGCAAATTTAATATGCTTTTAAAATTATATTTACATTTTGTTCATGACAAAGTTTGAAAATAAATTTTGATTCTTATATTATGAATTCACCTATTATAAAAGTATCGTCGTTTCTAATGTTTGAATATTTATCGTTTTTAACTAAATTATTATTAAAAAATTGTGTCGTTTAATTTTTTTGTAAATTGCGATTTGTTTTTTTTTTTTGTTAAAAGTAAAAATCCTTCCATTATTGATGTATGTAACGCTATAGGAAATATCTTACATTTATCAATCAATATGTAATGATATTTTGTGTAGTTTTTGACAGTATTTTAACACCATAGACGACGCTACTTCTCTAACAGTGAATTCATAATATAAGAATCAGAAATTGTTTTTATACTTTTCCATGAGTAAAATTTAATTTAGTTAAAAAATATTGAATCTCTAAAAATTTTAATTTTTGATTCGGTTATTATTTATAAAATAGTTGGTAATAAAAATGTAATTTATGATATTCAAACGAAATCAGGTAACAAATTCAAAATTAAAAAATAAAAAACCATATGATGATAAAGGATTTTATTCAAACGATAAAAATTTAATTAATTAATATTAATATCAATTCTTTTTATATCCACAATTTGGTAGTAAAAGTTTTGAAATCCATCCGAAGTAATTGTTGAAGGTAAGTTGTGAAACCTAAAAAAAGAGATATAAAAGAAGATATATGAAGAAAAAAAATTAAAGAATATCCTCAAGAAACTATATAAAATTTGCTTTTCTTATGAAAGACTCCTAAATCACTATTAAATCACGTTAATTAAATATGCTAATCAAAGAGTATAAAAGGTAACAAAAGCTATCACCAGCGTTCAGTTAGTTAGTTAGAGAATGGGGTGTGATGTTTTAATCTTTCTATAAATTAATTTTTTTATATTGTAATTTATATAAAATAAAGTCTTCATGTATGTCTTACTTTTGTTATCTAGGTCGAAATATTGGTAAATCTTTAAAATTGGGACATGGGCTCACAGCGCAACCGGCAACAGCTTGAATAATTGATAATGAGTAAACAGCAACAACAACCAAGAAGTAAGTACTAAATTTCATGTTGAAACTTTTTGAAAGTGTGATTTTGAAGAAAAATTTCACTTATTTTATACGAATCTTAGATCATTATAAATTCGAATATTGATAAATATACAATTATTATAATGATTTAATAGAAATAAATACAAGTTTCAAAGACTATTAATGATGACTTTATATGGAAATTTATGGATAACACATTTTCTAGAACGTTATTATCATATTTTTATAAACAACACAAAATTTATATTTATTTATAGAAATTTTTTTGTTAATTAAAATAAAAATATGAATCTTAAGTATCTTTCTAAATTTAAAACAAAAGTTTCAAAACAGTATGTAGTTTCCTCTACAGTTTTCTTTAATAATTTAAACAAACGTAACATTTTCTTGGCTTGGTATTTTTCATGATTATATTTCATTTTAAAGCTTAACTTACTTCTCACAATATATTTCAAGATCCATTTGTGTAGTACAATATTAATTAAACATAGTAAACATTATTATTAACTATTACAATCAAAAGGCAAATCATTCTTCATCCTCAAGAATTATTTATATAATTTTGATTTAAAAAGCGTTTATGCAGCTTAGTATGTTATATTTTCGAGAAATACAAGATTCTTATTGAGGATTATCTAATTACAAGAACTCATAAACTTTCACGAAGATATATTTATAAACTATATGATAAGAAAGCTTTTAAGAGCAAACTAGAAAGACAATATAAATAGAATATTTTCTAATAAAATATATTTTAAAGCCAATCAAACCTCTGCCAATGCATGACCTTCCCCTGGTTATAAAAAACAAAAAACTTTAAGAAAGTGTTTATTTATTGTCATTTAATTATCAAATTATTCTTTAAATTATATTTAAAATTACTAATTCTTTAACTTCCTACTTTGCATTGCATAGTATTCAGTAAACGTATCATAAGCCAAATACCCCTTAACTTTAGTCTCAACCCTCTGAGCCTTCATCTTCTTTATCTGCTTCCAATAAATATAAAGAACCATTATAAAAAGGAGCCAAGACGATACAGTATCAAGTGTCATTTTATACCATTGTACCTTTATCGGGGTATTTGCAAAGTGTTTTTGATATACCTTCTCAACCAACATAATCCTTATCATCCAATCCACAGTCTGGAGGCATATATACATCCCAATCTTGATAACAAGGTACTTCACTTTAACAACATTGACATTGAAATCCTTTATCAAATTAAGTGTTTTCATAATTATAAAAAACAACACTACTAGTCGCAAAATAAGCCAGATAAACCCAATTTCAAACGAGGGAAAACCACTAAAGCTTTTCTCGTATTCTTCAAGGCATTCCTTATCACTTGAACACAATTCACGAACTAAAATTTATCATTAATTAATGAATGAAAATAAATAAAATTACCTCCAATATAAGTGTCATATTTAGCTATCTTGGTAATTGATTGGTATTGGAGAAAGACAAAATTCACAAATGCTGCGTATAAGAAAAAACGACAACATTTGGCACTGAAGACGAATGATAAGGATAGAGATATCACTTCCAGATAGTGTTCTGAATTCCTCTCCATCGTCTATTGGAATGAAATAAATAATTTAGTATAATATTTCTAATCATTTTATGCAATGAAAGTTTGAATATTAAATATGATTTCTTAATTGGTAATATGATAATTTAAAAGAAACATATGCAAAATTGAGTAAAATTACCCCTAGGAAAATCACTAAAACTTGAAATCTTGATTATAGCATTTAAAGAGGTTAAAAAACCCTCCTGAAACTCGAACATCACCCTGTGATCAAATGAAGGAAATTGGAAGTAACTCTATCCACAAAATTACTGTAAAGAACACTTAGCATGAGATAGTATACAAACTATCCCCCCTCCAACATATGAAACACTTTATTTCTTTAAAACATTTTCAAAAAAAAGTCAAATTTTACATATACAATAACATTAAAACAAACAAAATCAACAAAAAACCAAAATAACAAACAATTACTTCTTAAATTTCTTTTCAATCAAACTCTTCAGGCCTTGCGCCTTCCATTGAATGATCTTACAAGCCTCAACAACCAACTCCTCAGCTTTCAAAGCACCAGTAGACTCAACACTAAAGATAAAATGATTCTTAATTCTCCCTAGTTCCACGATATCCTTAAACTCATCGTGTCTCAAGACATTCCTTGAACAAAGATCATTACGTGCATTAACGACAACAGCCTTAGGACCTCTCTCACTCTCCACAACATCTACAACACCTTCACTAAAACACCCTTGAAATTTATACGCAGCATCTCCATATACATCCTCCTTCAGTGTTATCGTTGGCAGTAATCTATACGAAGCCGTGGCAACAGGAGAAAATTTAGCATGATCACGTCCAATACCCTTAACACAATGCAACTTCGCTTCTATCTCTTGACCACCTTTAAGTTTCGCCACGATCACATCATCATGAACCATCCTTGGAGGATCTCCAGCAAACTCCTCAAGTTGATTCCCTATCGGATGCCAAACCAACTTACTCGACTTAACAACTTCATTCTCATAATTTGTTGTTCCCTTACCACTAACTTGACTTTTAACTTTTGACTCAACACATTTAACATGAAAATCAAATACAAGGTGCTTCTTTGGATCAACAGGAAGCTCCTCCTCAACATCTTGACAATCCTCATTTATACCTTCAATCTTCACTCCCGGCCAGTCAAATTTCCTTGGATCCGCTTTTATCGGAAGAAGTCCCAATCTGTGACACAAAACCTCATCCTGAATGACAGAGGTATTCTGATATAACATCACTTTCTCTATCGCCATTGTTGGGACCTCCGCAATCAGGACACGTCTTAAGGTATTTGCTATTGGTGCCTCAACGTTTATTAGATCAAATTCTATTGTACCCTCCTCTGGGATGTAATTAACTATTTTTATCCTAATATTTTTGACGTATTCTTTGACATCTTTGTAGATGTCAGATTGACTGAATGAACTTGAGTAGTCTGTCGCAGCATCATAAGTCTGAAATTTTAAAATAATTTGTATATTAATTATAGAAATTTACATTTAGAACACGTTCCTCCTCCATTATGAGTTTCTCGTGTGGCTGTGCATTGTTGGAGTCCTCGTAATCCATATTTATTCTGATGGAGTGAGAAGTTAATTTCAAAAAATACAAGTTTATAATATAGAATGACCTTTCTCCAAGTAATTTAAAGGGTAATCAAAACTTCCACACAAGAGACACTCAGAAAATACTCCACACAACAATGGTTGAAAACTTTATTTTATACAAAATGATTAATTAATTAGTATATATTTACAAATTTTTAAACAATACATAAATAACATAAATAATAAATATATACAATACAAAAGTGCACAAAATAGCTAGGAGTTTAGATATTCTCCGCAAGGAAGCAACCTCCTGAGGTCCACTCCCTGATGAAGATACAAGATTTTCCCTCTCCTCAGTAAACGGTTGGTGAGTGACATTGTGAGTTACCGTCCTAAGGTGTGGTCTTCTCCTAACTGTACTCTCAATAATTTCCTTCTCAAATGTGTCATTGATATTCAAGAACTCCCCATGCTTGTTGACATCCTCGGGATCTTGGTTGATTTTAAAATTAATATTCTTGAATGGATCCATCTGTGCCGGGGTGACGCCGGCATTAAACTTTGAGTAAGCTGATCCCACGAGTTTACTACGTAAGGAGTATCTTGGTGTCACGTTACGGCGATCTGAGTTTGGCCCACTTGATGAAGACATTGTCATGTTGGGTGAACGGGCTGTTGAATTCATTGGTGTTTCTAGGGGTTGCATTGGAGAGTTTACAAATGACTCAGACAGTACCTGGCGAGGATTCTTTTTTTGAATGAAATTAATTGTGTCGTCATGGTTAGTAAAGTTATCCTGAAATAATATAGTAATAAAGGGTAATACTGAAAGATTCACTTACTTTGCTACTTTTACGAAACAAACTCGGGATTTTCGAGATAAATTGGTTATCAGACATAGCTATGAAAAACTTCTTTTATTGTAATCAAATCAGATATAAAGAAACAAAAAAAAACTGCCGCCTGATGGAAAGATGTTTATTCTAAAAAAAGTGTCTTATACAGAATTAAAAAGTTATACAAGCCTCTACATAGTCACTGCTTTCCTTATTGACCTATTACAATGCATGCTCCTGAGGTTTATCACGTTTTTCCTTTCGCAGTTGAGTATGAGGGACCATGTTCTTGGAGAGATTACCTGCAAATCGAAGAGAAAACATCAAAAGACGATCCTTCCGTAGTTAAGTACACAACATTTCGCGGGAAAATGCTACTTGGTAGAAGCTTAAAATTAGTTAAAGATCTAATTTTCGTCCACAGCAAAGAAAAAGATTCTGAGATGCCTGTAAATGAAATAATTTTCTGGAGTTACTTCGACGGAGAATACCCCCATCCCCTAAAAGATGAACTGTTACGACCCATATACAAAGACTACATCGACCCAGAGTCATCAATTTTCAAAACCAAAAACAATAAAACAACTGGTGGAGGAGATTTTATTACAGAATTAACCAAATCACTAGAAATTAATTTTTAATTTATACAATTTAAAAAAATAAAAACATTTATTATTTTATAATCTCGTTAAAGGCTTATCAGTGGGATAGACTATGCCATCTTCTCTTACAATATAGATAGTTAGATCTTTATCACCATTCATCTTTTGTTCCCTGAACATTTCTAACTGTTCTCTTGTTGGTACTGCTGCCATATTAACAGAAGTCTTCATTACTGTCTCCAATTTTTCAGAACCAATCCATACCGTTTGATTGGGAGCAAAGTTGCTTCCATACAACTCGATTCTGTACTCCGAATCAGAACCAGTCTCAGTAACACCTTTAACAACCGGAACTGGCGTTAAAGGAAACGGACCAATCCCAGAACTATGATAAAAAGTATACTCATTCTCCTTAGCTGATACAATTTGCAATATACACGAATCAGTAACCTGAAGTTTATTTCTATCCTTCTCATCTATTACTGCATCACAAAAGGTAAGAGTATCGTTGATGAGACTAATAAATTTTGTAGGATTATGATAATCTTGAAGGCATATTTTTTGTAGTTGACACACCGGTTCATTCATGTTGACGATATTTAGATGTTCCTGGATATCTATGTATTGTTTATCAGGCTTCATTATCCTCAATGGTGGTAGACCAATACCCTCCTCGTCATTGAAGATCTTTACAATATTTCCAAAACACAAATTACCGTCTTTTGCAAAGAAGTTCCCACAATTACCATCTTTATTAAGGTCCGTCTTATCCTCATCGATTATAAATATCTCCAAACAACTCCATTGTATGGGACTTGAAACAAAACTCCCATTCTTGACATGAACATACTTAGTATGAACTAATTGACTTCTCATCCTCGTAAAAAGTGCAATCTTATAACCACTCTCAATAAAAAGGTGTCTCGTATCATTCCTGACAGCATTAGACTTCTTCTTACTCGGCTTCGATATAATCCTAATCTTCTCAGTCTCGAAAGTACCCAAATCTATACCATACAAAAAGAAGAGATTAGCAATAATCTTTGTTGATTTCAATGTCTGAGAGACATTCGAGAAATATACATTCTTAAGCAATGCCAATGTATTACTCTCATCAAACTCAATACTCATCTGCTTAACCTTATCTAACTTCTCCAAAACCGCACTTCCAGCTATCTTCGAACCATCGTTCTGTAAAGCCAATTGTGTTAAGAAGTTCCCTTTCTGCAACTCATCACTGAACATCAACAGCTTCCCATGCATGAAATTGTCTATGGAATTCCTGAATTTACTCCAACCTGCCTGGTTCTTTAACTCTATAATAGGTGGTGGGCATAGGAATCTTTTCTCCTCACCATATGACTTCTGACCAACAACGATACTTCTTATATTTATCCTGCAATCATATTCGTTCCTATTTTTTATGTACTCCATCATGGTTTCTTTTGTCAAACCTCCAGGGATTGGGAAGTTCTTTATATCAAGTAAAGATGATGTTGGTTTGAGTAATGAATAAATTTGGGGGAAACATTTATTATTCTCCTCTATTGCAGATTCATGGAGACTATGTTTTGTTGAGTTAAGGCTTTCATTATGAGGTAGAGTTGTGGCATCGGAGACATTGTGATCATTGTCGTGGAGGGCCTCCAGGAAACTGTCGTGGTCATTAGAGTTTTCGTTTTTGAATTCATGAGAAGAGATACTTGATAATCCTAGAGGGTTGATGATATTTGAGAATTCTAATCCTTGTTGTGAGGTGATATGTTTAATCAGGTTTTGGGTAGGAATATTTTCGATATCTGTAATTATTTAGTGTTATCAAATTATCAATCTATATTATTACTCACTGTTCTCATTCTGGCATCTGTCACCCGAATTTTGAGTGAACATAAATCTTCCCAGCTCCGATGAGCACAAGTTATTATATTCCGAGTAAGATTCATCTAAAAAACAACCACAACATATCCTATTAAACACAAACAAAATTCACAACTTACCGATTTTTGGTCTTTTTATACCACCAGAACAGTGATTAGGATGATTCATCACGAATATCTTGTTGATTATCACACACAATTTCGAAATACTAAAAATCGCTCTCCCGAGGAATGTTACACAATCACACCTAACAACTAATGAGACTTCCTAAAATAACATCCAACACATATAAATACAATATACGAATATCACAACAAGACAAAAACTAATATTATCAAAACTAATTGTTATTAAAAACATAGACACAAATAATACAGTAGAAAGCTTTGTTATATTACATATAACAATTCGTTTTTATGATTTTTTATTTTCTCTTCTAATAAAACACCCGATATGTGTCAGTCTTATATAAGAAGAAACCAAGCAGTAAATTTATTTTATGTTTAAATTGTTATTATGAACAACTCGGAGAGATAAAAATTTTTTTAGATAATTTATAAATTAATAAAAATTTGTTCCCTTATTGTGGTGGTGTCTCGAGTATATAAATAGGAGGCATATGGGAATTAAAGTGATGAGAGGAGTATATTATTGACCTTTCATGTGAAAGAACGATATTTTTATTGGTGTTATTGGTTGATGATAAGGAAAGATTGTATTAATGACTTTTGAGGTTAAAAATTAGAGTTTAACTAGTGTTTCTTAATGCTTTTTATTATTATCTAACTTTTACATCAGTTTGTTAAAAAAAAGAATGTGTGCAAATGTGATGATGTTCGCAGACATGATATAGAGTTTGTTTAAACTTTGCTGTAGGAATGGATAATGCTATTCGGTTTATGGCTTTTTTTGGAACTCCTGTTGAGAGAAAGAAATTTGTAGTAGCCAGTCCATTAGTAACACACTTTTTAGGGGTTTAAGCCGCGAAGTTTTGTCAGTTGAAATATGAACCTTCTCTTAGAATTGCTTTTTTGCCTTTCTCAAATACACAAGTAAGATTTTGTTTTAATTAACGGATCCGACAAAAATTGTTGTTGTGGACTATAAATATTCTCAAAAGTTCCAGTGATACGAAATCTAACACCATTCCAATAAAGTATTTCAAAACCTCAACCAATAACACCCTACCTGAACATCATTACCAACTAAAACCAAAATTACCTTTGATCTCTTCATTACTGCCAATAGTACATCACACAACGAATTTCATAATGTCATTCTTTCGCCTCTTCATGATTTTGAAACGACATTTAATATCCTATCATTTGTTTTGACTAAACGTCTAACAAAAGAAATGATCACTGACATTATAATCGATTAAATTCTTTTCATTATGATAATGAACATGGTATAGACTTTGATGATTCTTTTGGTTTTACAGTAAATTACTTTTTGTCTATAATCCCATCACTTAACCTAATGCAAAATGCATTGAAACGTGATTATATCTAAATTTTTTGTTTACTTCCTTCTTTTTATCAAGGTGGATGACGAATTTTTTATCATTTCACTTATCTAAAAAAACTATCTCTATTTGCAGAATCCATTAATGAAAAATCTGATTCAATTACAGTTACTTTTTTATCATACTTCCAATCGTCGTATCAACAAATTCAATACATAACTAGCATTCTCCAAATTTCCCCATATCATAAAAATTTTATTATGCCAAAATATTTATATATATATGAATATGTACAAAAATATACATAGTAAATTTAAATAAAAATAAACAAAAAAAAGTCATATATGAAAGTATAAGGTACTAAATTAAAAATCACTGCATCTTAATAATTAAACAAGAAATGATACCTAAAATATAAGCTGCAACTAATTTTTGTGTATTCGTAGTGGTACAGTTACTAAAAAACTGCAAAATAACTTCCTTGATAGTTGAAGATTCTGTCCTCAGCTCAGAAGTCTCTCCCGTATTTGATTGGTTCCCGTTATCATTATCGACTGGCAATATCAGCGTTAGGAAACAAAAGAATATTAGAATTATTAGGACCCAATGTGGGATGTTCATGGGGTGTTCCTGGGGCACACTTACAACGACTTCGTCTCTTATAGCACTTCCCGTTCTGGATCTTCGTAGTCCTACCCTCCTCCTGAGGTCGGCTGCTGAACTCTCTACCTCAGAGTAACTTGCCGCACCATCCTCGCTTTTCCGTGGTGGAGCCTTCTCGACTAGCGTTAATTTTATGTCACGGTACCCTAAATATTCACCAGTATCCGCATTTGATATCTCAACTCTCAATTTATCCACTATACCGATGTAACTCCTTCTATTTGCCTTTAAATGGCGAATTATCCTAAAAATTATCCTTTCTATCATACAAAAAATAACTAAAAACAACTCACACATCAATTCTACTCTTCGAAGCCAAAGTCCCACTCGGCTCGATAACCGTATACTTCTCGGAGGCTGTAGAAAGTATTCTAAATTTTAGTCTAAAGTCATAAAGATTATAGATAGCCAACAAACGCTTATGAGCATTTGGATCTTCATGAACAAATTCTAAGGAAAATGGAAATATAAAAACAGGATATAGGGGGGTAGTTCTGTTTTCCATTGAGATATATTATTAATAAATATACCTATATTCAGATATTGTGGGGTATCTGAAAAACAAATATAAATAACAACGATCAATCATCAAAAACATAAGCCCTTTCCCAAGCACGTGAGAGACACTTTCGCTGAAAGAGTATATATACATTTCATTATTACAGAAGACATTTTGAAAAACTTTATCGTGTGTTAATATCTATAGTAAAGTCACATACACATCTTGGTATATTTAAAGTTTATTAGCCTCTTATTAATGATGAAAAAAATAAAAAATTATAAAAAAAATATTCGGTACTATTTCAATAACATTTTGATACAATTAAATATAATAATAATAATATATCGTAATATAGAAATCTCGTTGAGGTACATTTTTCACATACTTCAGATAATATCACACATGAATCACAGAGATTTTGTTTCCACGTGAGTTTTCTTTTCGTGAAATTTCGATACTCCTTCCAAAACACAAAATTGGTGTGACAACTATATAGCATCGTCATATATAGAAACACATTTGAATTTCGTTGTTTCTTTCTCTCTTTGTATGTAATATAATTACAATTTGGTGGATGGATTTTCTTTTTTTGATTGATTGGATGGAACCTTAGATAATATATTTTTCTAGATTTAATATAATATACTTGTAGGACGAAGGAATAAATTAAAGTAGAAACAACAATTAATATAAATCAACAAATACAATAATTTGCTCCGCAGACGAGTCCCGCGTCCAGGATTATTTTGAAGAGAGCCAAGGATAAGGAGCATTTTAAAGGTGCAAAAAAATGTTTCTACCCGTCGTTAACAGAAAACAAGTTTTGCTACTGCTTTGGTAAACCGGAAACAATATATATATTGGAAGTAGACAAAATAAAACAGTATGAGAAAACGATATAGTTAATAGGAAAGATAATTTTTAAGTAAAGACCTAAAAATTAAACAAAAAAAAATAAAGATATGGTAGTGTAGTCGAGAGAGAGTGATTTTTTGTTGCATATATATATCTTACACATATAAAAAAAATAATAACTACCACCACACACACCAACGACACATACATTTACAAAAGCTCTTAGGAATAAAAAAAATAAATATAACTAATTTGTTCTCACATAAAATTTGTAACTCGCAAAGATAAAAAGTTATTAGAAAATTAAACTTGATTTTTGAGTGTAAGAGTGGAAATTAAGAATTATTTTTAATAAATATTATAACCTTCGCGAAAAGGTTTAGGTAAAGCAGAGATTAACATTAAGAGTATACGTGTTAACAACGAAATATAGATGAAAGCTCCTTATCAACAAAGAAAAAAATTTTTTAAGTTAACATAACTTAATTAATTTAACTTAATGAATTCTAATAATAATATCTACTATGGCAATCTAAAGTGTTTGTTAGACAAGACACTGGGTATTTGAGTCAGCGGAAGTGTTTAAGATTTGGTAAGAATAATAGTTTTGTCTTTTTTTGATAAATGATAATGAGATTACAGGATACATGTGCATGCCAATCACAATATGAGGGAAATATACCAAATTGGCAGTTGGAAAATATAAAATTGGAAAAACTGCCAATACGAGAAAAATGGTTATTACAAATAATTGGAATTTTAAAGAATAAGATAATGACAGAGTAAATGGAAAGAGAGAAGGCTAATAAACAACAGATAATAATAATTTTCTTCTTAATTCGAATGAATCATATCCTGGTGCATTTTTACCACCAGCTCTAAAAAATTTATAATTAAAAATAGAAAATGTCACTAAAAAAAATAAACTTACATCTGTGTGTGATCTGTTCTGTTGATTATAATTGCCATATCCAGCATTTGGTCTTTGTTGAACACCCTGGAAACCACCACCACCATACTGTTGACGATGGTCCTTTCCTCCGAACTTGTTCCCAAACTTCTTATTATAATTTTTACCACCACCTCTAGCGACTTCTTCACTCATCTTCTGGAGCCACTCTGGTAACTCTTGATTAGCCTCAATTACAAGTTCTGCCAAATCCTTCGCAATATTCCTATTCTTTTCATTGAAAAATGATGTAGCCAATCCAACATTTCCACATCTTCCAGTACGCCCAATACGATGGACATACTCATCAACATCATTTGGTAAATCATAATTGATAACATGCTTTACATTAGGAATATCCAAACCACGAGCTGCAACAGCTGTCGCAACCAATATCGGGGTCTGTCCGGAACGGAAAGACTCTAAGTGACGTTCACGTTCTATTTGTTTCAAATCACCATGAATAGCTACTACCTCATATCCCTGGCGGTTAAGGACATGAGCAAGATCTGATGCTCCTCTTTTGGTTTCAACGAATACCAATGTCAGTGCCTGTGAATCACCACCATCAAGTAAATCCATAAGAAGAGATCTCTTGTCATTCTCCTCAACCCAAACGACTTTCTGTGAGATGTTCTCCGATGTAGATCCAACTCTTCCAACAGCCAAAAATACATAATTAGGTAAAAGAAAATCTTGAGCCAACATCTGGATCTCCTTAGGGAAGGTAGCTGAAAACATAGCTGTGACACGTTGACCTTTTGGTGGCATATTATTAAGCTCAACAATCTGTCTGATCTGTGGTTCGAAACCCATATCCAACATACGATCAGCCTCGTCCAGTACCAAAAATTTACAGGCATCCAAACCAATGAATCCTTGCTGGATGACGTCGATAAGTCTTCCTGGTGTTGCAATCAGAATATGGACACCTAGACGGAGTTTGTTAATCTGGTCACGGTAGTTTTCTTTTCCTCCATAAAGGAGAGCAGAGATAATTGGGGTTCTGTAGGCGAATTTCCTTGATTCATTGTATATTTGAAGTGATAACTCTCTGGTTGGGGAGATAATTAAAGCAGCTGGGTATTGGGTTGTCCTGCCATCATGACGGATGTGGGATCTTTTCAATTCACCTGGTCCATCTAACAAAATTCTATTGATAAGAGGAACAAGGAAAGCAGCAGTCTTTCCGGATCCTGTCTGGGCACAGGACATCAAGTCTCTCTTACTATTCAATGTTGGAATAGAATACTTCTGAACTGGTGTTGGTCTATCATAACCACTCTTCTTGATGTTCTCCTCAATCCATTCATGGAGTTGTAAATCTTGGAAAGTCGAGATTGCACGAGGGATGTCCTGTCCTGTAGCCTCAACGGGAATCTCCTCATACTTATTGAAATTGATTCCTGAGTTCATTCCAGAGAACAATTCAGCCTCCAAATTTTGGTCAACTGGTCCCTGTTGTTCCCAATTAGATTGATCATCACGATTCCAACGACTATTGGGTTGGAATCCAGAATTTCCTTGTCCCTGTTGCCATTGACTTTCATCATGAACCTGGCGGCGATCGTAGCTGAATCTTCCATTGTACTGAGGACGATTCCCTCCCATACCACCTCCACGTTGGTTGTTGTACCCGGAGTTCATGCCTCCACCTGAGTAGTTGCCTCTCCCTCCAGAGTTGTTATAACCATTATTCTGGGAGCGATACCCACCGCGGTTGTTGTAACCACCACCTCCACGGGTGTTTGGATAACCTCCACTTTGTCCATTATCTTGTTGTTGTTGTTGCATTCCATTGAATGAGTGTACCTTCCTCATTCCACCTCCCATTTGGTTGTTGTATCCATTACCACGGAAGTTATTGTAACTGTTATTGTAACCACCTCCTCTTTGTGGATCACCCATTGGAGCTCCCTCAGGGATTGTCTCTCCGGGACCCTTTCTCAGGTGTGGTGGGATGTAACGTGATCGTCCATTGTTTTGACTACCTCCGGCCGTTGGAGCAGAACCATTCATATGATTCATTTGTCCTGCATTGTTAACTTCTTGACTCATACCTCAATAGGGGATTAGTTGTGCCCTAAAATTAATTACTTAAAAACTTTAATTATAAAAATTATATATAATAACATTATAATACGGATAATTAAAAATAAATATTTACAATGTAATTACGATATAATTAAATTGATACCAATAACAAATTAAAGAACAAGTAATAAATATTTTTCAATTAAATTATACACCAAAAGGTCAGGGGGAATAATTAGTGGTGGTGTGGTAAATTGTCATTTTAAATTAATTTTACCCCAAATCTGGTAAATATCTTTAAAAATTAGATTGAAAAAGATGTGGAAGAGCGCGTATTGCATTCTTACCCTAACAATCGCGATAAGACAAGTTGTAGATTGTAAATCTCAAGCATGAACTGTATAATGTATTTGCAGGTACTTTATATATCAATTGGACAGGCACATATACCAGGTGCAATTACCTATATTCGTGGTAAATGCAATTAAATATGAATATAATCTGACTGTATAGATATATGTGGGAATTATTCACGATATTGTCATATAAAATCGGTTGGCACAAAAAGACATATATGCTATGATAAAAGGTAAATTTTCAAGAAAGTATATAATAGAAATAAAGAGAACAAGACTTCCTCTACAGGAGAGAGACAGTAATAAACATCACATGCTGGAGGAATGGTAGTAGGTGTTTACAAGGTATGACAAAAAATAGACATAATCCATCTTAACTAAAAAAATATACTCAATGAAATATGCATATAGTGAGTTGGTATAAAAAAAAGAAGGAAAAATAACAATAATAATAATTTCCAGCATACAACATAATCTATCGCGAAGTAATCAGCACCAGTAAACAAATTTACATTCTCTCCACATTAAAATCAAAAAAACGGTCTAAATGTTTATACATTTTAGAAAATGAAAATATGTATTTGAAAAAAAAGTAGTAATACACCATGCATATGTGTATATCATCATAATATTACAAGAGAAGACAATTGACATGAGATAACAAAATCACTGAATAGATAACAAAAACGACTGGTGTGTAGAGAAAAAAAAACAGACGATAGGGAAGGAAAATGACGATACATTTTTAGGGGAGAATATGAAGGAGACAAAAGAGTGTTGAGGAGAGATAGATGTGTTAGTGGACACGTTTATCCAATGTAATTTTTAAAGATCTTACAAAATTGGGTCTTAAGAAGATAAGGTACCGTAGATATTTAAAAAACGCGGGTTTTTTTGGTAATTATGTGATGGTGAAGGTATTTTTTGGGTGTGATAGTGGTTTGTGAGGTTTTGATTCATTGTGATAAGTTTCTTTTTAAATGCTCTTCGCTATTTAGGTATTTAGAAGGGGGTAAGAATGATACAGAATATAAAATTATCGATAGGTACCCGGCATATAAGGTAAATGTCAAATTGATTATAAATAAATAAGACCAAGAGATAGTTATAGTTATTTAGAATTAAGATGAATTGTCTAGAAAATAGTATCTACCAAAGAGGACAATAAAATAAAGATTAAGTTAAGACATGAATTATTTTATTGTTGCAATTATGGCTAGTTGATTAATCAAAATGCGTAAAATCCTTGAATGAATTAACAGATATTTCAAAGAAAGGGAAGGTCTTTTTGATGAATACATATATGGATTTTAGACCGTATATTATTTTATATATAATATATATTGAATATTATTGTATATATGCATCCATATATGTGCTGTCTCATAAAACTGGAATTGAACATGGTACTAGTAATAGAAGCCTATCTTTATTTAGAGGGAGATATTGCCTGTGTGTCCACAACAACGAGACACACAAAAATATAGAATGGCGTGTAGCTTAACAAAACAAGGTCAGAGACTCATCACCAGCCCAAGACACCAGCAGTCGCGAATAGGAACGGCCTAAGTATTTCACTATCATTTGTCTGTGGGTAACTTTCATTTACAACTTCAAAGTTTCTTTAATATCTTACTCACCCTGATTTGCCCCTATTGAACTTGGCAAGAATATATTAAAAAGTACAAACCGCTAGTGACTGTGTAGTATATCTTCTTCTTGTAATGAACAATTTGTTTATTAAAATATATATATATAGGCGAAAGGGCAGCAGCGAGAGTTTTATATTATATCTTCTACCAGAGACAATTGAATCTTTTCTTTTTTTTCTACTTTTCATAATAGGCTTATACACAACAATATATATTATAACATCTCTTCTATATGTGATATATATGTATATATTTTATATATGTATCAAGATGGGCAATAAACAATCGGTATGTGGTCATTTTCTATGTATATTACAATTACCATTTGTCTAGCCTTACGATTTTGAAAGGAAATATTTAACTAAATGGGATTGCTTTTACTCATTCGTAAAATATTTCTTCACATTCATGATTTCCTATTCCAATATTTGTTGGATGTGATATTGAAAAATATACATGACATGTATGCTTATTTTACATTCATATAAACATTAAAAATGATCCAAAAAATTCAGTTTCTCTTACTCTTGTAATCATTTATTGACTGTCCAAATTATCCTTAGTCATTAGTTATCTTTTTATTTCATCATCATCAACGTTTATTATATTATGTTATATTTCGAAAGGTTGACATAAACTTGTACTATTACTGAAAGTATAGTTATGTTTAATTATATATTTTCTATAAAGATTTGCATTTTTCTTTAATTTCCCTATATCTATCGTTTATTTTTTTTTGTTTTTTTAATTAATCTTAAATTGCTTGTGTCATTAACATCATTACTACCGTCTTCACCTAAATGTTGTTAGGCTTTTTTTTGATTGTATTGAAGTATGTTATTTTTACATTGTGATACAAAAAAAAGGTGACACCATCAAAAAAGCTTATTTCATCATTTTAATATTTTTTTATTATTAAATTATATGTATATATTTATATTTAATTGTAGTTATATATATTTAAAATATTATATATATATTTTATTTTAATCAATCTGTTGAACATTTTAACTTTGAGGACAATACTAGTCTTTAACCGGTAGAACAAGATTATAGGCGATAGTAGAATATATATGTATTTGAAAGTACGCTATATATCTACTATCTTCAAGAGAAAGCTATGATATTCTCTTATTGGAATTTTCTTCAATATAATTCTTTACCTACCGATGTTAACATACCATTCTATATCTAATAGTTTTAAAAAAATTTATTGACAGGTGTGTTTATAGGGTGAATTATATGTTTCTTTAAGGTATCCTTTTTATTATCATTCCCATACATCAAGTAATTCACATGCCTCAATAGGTTTAAAGGGTAATTGTTATTGTTATTTAATTACGATTATTCAATAATACCAGTATTGTAGACAATTCTACCTATATCTGACGTGATACTTTTAATAGACATACATCCAGTCCGTCTTCTATCAAAAGGGCCATTCACTGAAAAAAGAAAATAGTTGGTGTCTTTTGATTATCATTATGCTATACAAGATCTTTTCTGTTCTGATTATTTTATGCTCTCTACATATACTAGTTTAAAATTGCGATGTTGATTATATGATAATTAATGTTAAACGTGTATTGCGTTCTATACTTCTCTCCTGAAGTCTCCTATATTCTAATTTTATTTGGTTTCCACCACCTTAATGAAGATACCTTCCTTCAAATTATTGAATTTTTTCTACAACGAAATGGGAAACATGCACTATTGTTGATTGGAACAGAAATGACTACTCTCATTTTATATATACATATATAATACCGATATAATGCTTTTCTTTTTAAATTAATTTCCAAATTTTTAACTTTTTTACACGCTCCCCGATCATATGACATAGGAGTCCTTAACTTTCATACAATCTTAATTTTATGTTTTTTTTCAGTAATATACAATAATAGCTATCAAGAAATTTGCAGCTTTTATCGACGTGTCTCACTATCTGCTTTTCAAATTTTTGTTTTCTCTTAAAACTCTTCACCAAATTACTTGCTATTTTGAAACAATTATTGGTTGTAGAAGAGGAGATTTTTATTTATTTTGCTATATTGGTGAATGCCAATTGGGAGATTTGTATAGATTTATGTAATTATGAGTCAATCTGACAGTTCAATTGAGGAGGTCGGAAATTCCAAGGCACCTGAAACATTGATTCCTCCATCCACGGTAGGTGGAGGAAGACATTCTACGAGTAGGAAGAGGTTAAGTGATGAGATGAAGAAGAGTGGTGGTACGAATAAGAAGATTAAGAAGATGAATTCAAGTGGTAAGGATGATGGTTGTAACAATTACGAGGAACCTGGACCAATAAACAAATTTCAAATCAATGAGGAAAATTGCGTAAGAAATAATGGTGGTGGTGGTGGTGGTGGAGCACCTACATGTAGTGATATACCAGACAAGATGCTGACAAGGGCCCAAACAAAGTTATTGGAGGCACAGAAAACCATCACCAGACAGAGTAATGATGGTTATTTACCCAACAACCAGCATGTTTCATTGAAAAAGTTACTGGAGAAGGAAGATGACGTTCCTAATTATTCAAACACGGAATTAGGGAGAATTCTAACCTCTGATACCAATTCACAAGGTGGTAATAGGAGTGTTACCAAAAACAAGGTACGTTTAATTTATCATTCAAACGATACGATGACAAAAAAATCATAATGCTACATACAACCTTTGAATATATGTAGGAGATATTACATGTTTTGACATATAAGATGTATTTTATTTTTCCATCTAGACACAATTTTACTTTTTTTTGACACCACCATAACATTTTATCTTTTATATATATGTTTTTTGTTTTTGTTTCTACTCCCCTCCCCTGTAAACACTTTATTTTTTCCTCCGTTCTATTTAGTTATATGAGAATATGTGAAGGAAAATTACGCATTTATTTTATTTTGTTTTTTACAGTTGTAATAAAAACAAAATATTTCTTTTAACTTCAGTGCTAATATAGGATAATACTTGAGACGTAGTTGGGGGATTAGAAATTTCTCTTAAATAAGGTTATTTTGTTTGATAGGATAATTTGGTGATAGATTAGTCTTCCTCTATTTGCGTATTGTCGATACAGATATAGGGAGCTCAATATGTTAATCTTTATCATTAACAATCTTTAATCACCTCCATCGTTAACTACACTTCAGCATTTATAAATATTTATTTTTTTGTCAAATGTGTCCTTTATCCTCCCCAATAAAAAAACATTTCCAGCCATTACAGGGAGCCTTTGATACTGTTATGTTTTTTCAATATTATTTAACATTTTTTGGAAGGCTTTTTATATACACATAATTTTTGTTTCTATAACACACATACATACACAACACCACCACAACAATTATTTTCCTTCTTTTTTTACACACACACACACACCAGACATCTGTTTAAGACTTGCTTCTTCAAAATCAAATTTAGTTTTCATTAAGCCACATATACACCATATAGTCAGATGATCAGGTGGTAACTCAATTTTTAAATTTTTCACAGTGCTTTTTACCCTTTTACTCATTCATATATATTCATTTATTAAAATTCACTTTTCCATTGTATATTTGAGAGAGAGTGTCGATTAATTTATATGTATTTATGCATTATATATCGATATATATGTGTATATATGTAATATTATGTATATATAACCATATCGACAACCATGTGATAGAATATAATATTTCCTTAACACCACATATATCTCTATTTGCTACAAACCACCTCTGGAGTCTTCATGTTTTTTAAATATTTTTTTACTATCTAAATTTATTAATTATATACTGTTCCTGTTTTGTTTGTGGGAGATCCTTGAAACTTTTGCATTCAAACTTTTTAATTATTTTTTGGAATTACATATAAACATTTAGATGTTTGTTTTATGAAATATATTGTGACGACACACACAGAGGAAGAGACATGTACATAGATACGTATGAGACCAATAACCACCATCATCAATAATCAGTAGTAGAGTATATATCTTCTGGAGATTCACATATGTAGTAACCATTTTAGTTTTGACAATTTAGGGATTACCATTTTGAGTAAAGTTTATATCAATCGAAAATTACATAATACCATAGATTATAATTTTCTTCCTCCATTTGTTATTGTTATATTAGTATATGTTTATGTAACGTGTGTGTTCTCATTAACGATATCCTTTATATTTATCTAATATTGGTTTTACACTTTGATGGAAGGTGTGATTTTTGCTTTAATCTCCCCTTATTGTTTACCCTTTCTTTTTGT